>CM046722.1:30177442-31377442 GCA_025584915.1 Monochamus saltuarius
GACTAATTACTAATCGCTAGCTTGTTGACTAACACGACGGGCGAAGCGTGTGGGGAGCAACATTTCTTAGGCTTACTAAATTTGAATGTGAATAAATATAAAAAATATACAAAAATAATTGCATTACGAAACATCCATTATTTTTAGAGTATTAATAGTGATATAATAGTTTTTACCAATTTCAAGGCGATAGATAATGAGAATATTTCAAGATTTAAAGTGGTTTTTAGGCTTTCACGGCCAGTGCTGTAATTTGATACATGGTGATTTTCCGGGTTGTTATGCCGTGACCTCGGTAACTGGTAGCTGCCAGAAACAGAGTTAAAATGCACATCCCTAGCATTGGCTGGGATACTTTTACTTGCCCTGGTCGTTCTCGGGCTAGGCTCTGTGGGGACAGACCCGCTATCGGTGTCTCTGGGCCTGTCCATATATTGATTTCGGTTCCTACTGTTGGTATTACGACTGCTACGGTCGGACTCAGTCGCGGCGAAGCTTTTGCAGAGTCACCACTGAAGATGCCGACAGTGAAGAGCGGCGAAACGTTTGGAAGCATGGGATGCGACCAGTTACAGCGGCGGCTACGGAACGCCTCGGAGGACCACCAGTATCCGAGAAGCGGTTCCGACCGTAGCAGTCGTAATACCAACAGTAGAAACCGAAATGAGTTGGATCCGGCAATTCGTCGCAGCCAATCAAAAGCAGCAGCGCATGCGTACTAACGTGTACTAACTGCAGCGCATGCGTAGCAGAAGCTGTGTAATCGGGTATGCTCTCAGAGTTATGCGGCACACGATTTTGTAGGAAAAATATACGGGTTGCATGTATATTTCTTTGTGTTGACTGCTATAAATTGTGAGCAGGTTTATAACATGAGTCACTCTGTAGATTTTTAACATTAGTCACTCTCTACAAATTTGGAAGTCGACTTTATAGCTCATACTGAACCGTTACAAATATTGCATCTATTATTTTAAAAATTATATTCTATTTCTACTCTCTTATAAGTTATGAAATAAATAACATCTGAAAACAATTTTTTTGCAAAACAACTAAAAAAAAAGAAAATAAAATTACGGCTTTCATATTTATTTAAGTAAAATTTATTAAGGTCGCCATATATCTCGCAATAAAAATATCAAATTAGTGCTATTTTTAGCTACAGAAATTACGAAAATAAAACACCCTGAAAAAGTAATATCAAAAATAAAATTCTTGTTATGTTTTATTTATTCACTTACTATTAAAATACTTCCTAAATAAAACAATAACTTTTCAAAAGCGTTTTATCCGTATAATACTCTTATTAAATAAGATTACAAAATTAAACAGGCGACGCGATCCACCGTGATCCAAAATGGCTGAACGTTCTATGGCGCGAAATATTTTATGTGCTCTTCACTTAAGTAAGAAAGAAAATAGAAAATATTTAATTTTAAGAAGAGGAAATAAGACAGTAGCTGCGTATAACGCTTGGTACAACGTTACCAAGCGTAGCGAAAGCGAGCGCATGGAAGCCACTTTCTGCTAGCATTTGTTGGAAGGTTACCTACATTGAATTACAAGCGCTTGTAAACAAAATAAGTCAAAAATATTTCCGGTCAGTAGTTGCGCTTTATCCAAGCAGATGTTCTGTGTCTGCACTGGAAAAATTGGTACAGTTAATGAACTTATTTGAGATGAGATAATAAGTTTACAGAAAGATATAAAGGTTTATAAACTGTTTTTGGTCAGTAGTTTTGAAACGTCAAAATTCAAACACAAGTTGCCTCGTGATGTCCGCCGTGCGCACGTGCGCACAGAAAATGCGCTGGCAGACCTTCGCTCGAAATACTTGGCTACGTTAGACGCAGCAATTACTTTTAGTGGAGTAAAATCGCTTCGCTATCTCGCCTATTTCTGGTACATTTTTTAAGGTGCATTCGAAATGGACTTTTACAACTTTTTTCAGTAGGGACGAACTTTTTAATATCGAATTTTCGATGCTTTGGGCGATATTTGACTGTAATTTTTACAAAACTTATATAAAAAGCGCTTCTAATGATACAAAGCAATTTTTGATAACTAGAAAATCTTTTTTTTGAGATAATTAGTTCAAAAGTGGGTACCGGCAAATTTATGCATTAAAAACTTTACCATGTGGAGAGCTAAATTAATGATTGTAAAATGATCTATAGTTATATCGAGACAAATGTAGTCAAAAGTATAAAAAAGTTTACTTCGTTAAGTGTTACAGTTTTCAAGAAATTGAATTTTGTATGTGCGACGTGTGCATAGTTAAGCTTATATTGCGGTGCAGAAAATGTTTTCGGAAATAAGACAAAATGCATTCTTTCGACGAGTTAGAAAAATATATATTTTCATAAAGACAAGAATATGTTTTTTGTATGTATTGTCATTGTGCTAGATATACAGGGTGTCTCGAATTACAGGGACCAAACTTTAACAGGTGTTACAACTTTTTAAATTGCGAAAATAATATACAAATATGGGCTGGGAAATGCTTAGTTTCAAAGATACAGGTTATCAAAAATTTTGAAAACATAATATATTTTTTTTAATTAATGGCCTTGATTGTAAAGATAAAAATTATTTAGAACCATATTGGGGGATCTGCCACCTTCGCTGCAAATATTTATCAACGTACGCCTACGGCCTTCAAACCACGTTCATTTGATAGCAAATATGATTTGCAAACAGTTATTTAAGCCTTAAATTTTTATTTTTAAAGTTCAATTTTTAGATATTTTACATTTTCTTAGCCAATGTCAATAACTTTTGGCGTGAATCAGAACAAAAGTGTTCAAATTCAACACAACAAAGCACTTATTAGGGAAATATGTAATACATGATATTAAGAAAATATAAAATATAAAAAATATATGAAGAGACATAAAAGTCCGATAATAAAAGTTCCTATCCAATGAAAGTAGTTTCAATACCATAGGCGTACGTTTGGAGGAGGAGGAAATGGGCTGAACCCCCTACTATAGGGATCTAAATAATATATTTTTTCCAGATTTTTCCAAAAAAGCATCATAAAGGAAATAATATTTGTGCGAATTTTCAAATGTTTATCTTTACAATTAAGGTAATTAATTTAAAAACTTATTTTTTCCAAAATTTGTAATACTTACTATCTTGGAGACATTTACCGATCCATATTTATATGAACTTTCTTAATTTAAAAAGTTTTAATACCTGTTAATGTTTGGCACCTACAATTAGGGACACCCTATACAGAACTTGCAATCGGCGACCGGACAAAAATGGAAAGAAATAAATAACATTTTATAACATCTATTTTAAACAGCAAATCCAACTGCTGCCGATGTTGTTATTAATAGAATTAATTTGTGGTTTTAATTAATAAAATAGTTTGACATATTATGTCAATATGTGTGTAACATGATATTATCATGTTACAACAAAATTTTGGACCCGTCTTATCCAGTTTCTACAAACAAACACAATGTTTCTGCTTCTTGATTATTTTGAACTCGTATTGTTATTGGCAGCAACTACCTAGGTATATGATGCGTTTGCCTAAATCAGCAATAGTAGGTATTCACTTCGGTGCGATACGCTTCATTTTTAAAAATTCCCACAAAAGTCCAAATAATTTAATATCAAGGAATCGTGGGGGCCATGGTCCCCTTCGTCCAATCCCTTGATATTAATCCTTCGACACGCAGTACATGATACGAATATAATTAAACCTCGTGTATGATACGCCACAGTGCTGCAATACGCCGTAGATGTCCTGGACCTCCATCTCTTCCACGTTTCGGTTTCAAATTTCCCTCGCGTTGCATGCACTTACTGCACACTGCGGTAAAAGTAACTGCATTTGGCACATATCGCCTGGCTAGAGACTACAGTAGCCCAGCGATGTAAAGGTTGAAAATATTACAACTTCAATAATTTTTTACTCGGATACTATAACTGACTCCATTTTTCATCTATTCCCAAATTTTGTTTAGATAAGTTCTGAATCACCCTGTATATTTAACACAATTATAATATTTTATACAAAAGAAATATGTTTGTCTTTATGAAAATATATATTTTTTTACCCATCGAATGAATGCAGTGTCCTATTTCCGAAAACATATTCTGCACCCTAAGAATAAGCATTTATTCACACGGCGTACATACAAAATTAAATTTTTTTTTAAATCGTAACACCTAGCGAGGTGAACTTTTTTTAAAAAACTTTTTTTTATACTTTTGACTACTTTAGCCTTGATATAACTAGATCAATTTTCAGTAATTATGTAGCTCTCCGCACAGTAAAGTTTTTAAGGCATAAATTTGCTGGTGCCGACTTTTGAACTAATTTTCTCGAAAAAGCTTTATATTGTCAAAAATTGATGTATACCATAAGCTGTGAAAAAATTATGAACATAGTGTGTTAATTAAATATGTGCATAAACTTTAAGGGGTTAATCTATGATTGATTTTAAGACAAAAACTTGATATAAACATGGGTCTCCAACGGCTTTGTTTTACAGATACAGGGTGTTAGGGTTTGAAAAAAAATCAAATTTTTGGATCTATCTTCTGAGTAGTAAGAGCTACTTAGTTGAAACTTGGCACACTCTAATATAACAATTGGTAACTGTCATGTTTTTCATTTATTTTCATGACCTACCTCGCAATAGTTTTGCGTTGAGTTGACCTAAATTGCGTGCATAAGAATGAAATTAAGAAATTTTCTTGAAAACGGTCCATCGTATCAAAAATTACGAAGAGGTATTTTTTTGTGTAATTTTAATTGGTTCAATCGACAGAGCTTTCGAATTTTGAAAAAATCGTTGGAATGCCATTTTTTAATTAAAAAACTGTGAAGGTTAGCCATATCTGCGCTCATGGCTAAATTAAAAATAATTCAATACCCGCAAAGTGTAGTCTCTAAATACCTATTAGGGTGTGCCAAGTTTCAACTAAGTAGCTCTTACTACTCAAAAAATAAATCCAAAAATTTGATTTTTTTTCAAACTTTAACACCCTGTATCTGTAAAACAAAGCCGTTGCGGACCCGTGTTTATATGCACTTTTTGTCTTAAAATCAATCATAGATTAACCCCTTAAAGTTTGAGCACATACTCAATTAACACCCTGTATATTACGAACATAATTGTCAAATAATTTTAAAAATTTTGTCTACTGAAAAAAGTTTTGGAGGCCCATTGCAGATGCTCAAATTGTCCCTCTGCAAGATGGGAAAGATTTAATTGAGTGATACCTTCTTTTTTTTAAAAAAAAACAACGGGATAATTGAGAGCCGATGTTACTCCACTATTTCAGTAAATCTGGATCTGTTGTATAGGTATATGAAATTATACAAAAATCTACTTTTAATATTTTATTTTATCTGGACATAAATGCTAAACAATAATACAAAGAAAACAAATGAGCTTTTTATTTAAAAAAAATCTTAGGGAGAAAATTCTATACTTAATGTTGTTCTTAGGCAGTTTTTTGTAAATAGGAATATGCAAAAATAAATAAAAATTTTGAATTACCTATTATATGATACAAATTAATTTTAAAATTAGTAGTTATTTTAACAAACATTTTAAACTGTAAAACTATTATTATCTATCAGGCATATGTTATAGGTATATTGTTCCAACTTCAGACTTTATAATTTAGAAAATATCAACACGGTCTATGTTATGTTCAGAGTTTGAATATTAATTCTAAATTAACTGATGCATATACATTATATTCTTGTGAGTTTATACCTAAACTTTAATCCAGAATTATACTGGGCGTTAATTGAAACTTAATACTATCTGTCTTTGTCTATAAGCGCGCGCTAAAACCCTTTGTATATCTTAAGTATTCGAATTAGATATTTTTGGCTATCAAGAAACATATAAGTATTAATTATTCTAAAATCACTTTTCACAACATTGTATATAACATGTCAAATATCATAAATTTATCACTTATACACAACTAACAACCATTTAACAACAATTTAAAAATAAATCTTTTAGCGTTTGTTGCCAACATAAAACTATGAATACAGTTGACCGACACGTTACGAAAAAAAAATGTTTTTTAATTAGCTCCGATACACATACAACAGGAATAAAAATCTGGTAGTTAATGACTCTTGATTTTTGGACAATCATATTTGCAGCCTTAAATCTTGTCATAAAGTGAATCTTATTTGTAAGTTTTGTTTTAAATGATTAGCGCATATCAATAGATTTTTATTTGTTAATGATAATTAGTTCGTACAAAATCATGAAATTGAAATTAAATAAAAAAATATTACAATCATTCTTAGAACATGTGCAAACATGATGGAAAATTTGTCATTTTTAAGGCTGTTCTTTTTTCAACCTTCCTTTAAACTAACTTTAACTTGCCAAATATGAGCAATCAACAATTTTCTTTTTTTTAAAGTAATTCTTCGCACTAAATTTTGCTTGTCAAAATATTGGAATACTATAGATAAACTTATATTTTGATATACAGTACGTCTAAGAAATAAAAAAAACCTGAACAAGGTGGCAGGGGAAGTGGCTTTATATTTAATTTCAGTCGTCTACAAAGTGTTTCGTAAAGTATGTTACAAACTTTAGATGGTGATAGTACATATTTAATATAACTAAAATCTGTAATTAACATAACCATTTAAACGCATCGTTTTGCAGTTACAGACCTGAAAAGGTGCAACTCCTACAAAAGCAGTTTTACGATGTAACTATTTGTTGACAGAAGAAAACAATAAAACTTTCAGGTACTAGTCAGCTTTAGGAAGCCAATAAATAATGTGGATATAAATAAAATCGAGAGACAGGAAAGTTATTTTTTTACCACTTTGTATCCAATTTTCTGCATTTTTTTTACAAAGATCACAACATGTTTAAAAGGGTCAAGTTCTGTTTTTTTTTAATGGAACACTATATATTTTTACACCATTGGAAAGACCTTTCAATTAAGTTATTCAAAAATATTATATGATACTTTTCGTTTACGGTTTTCGACATCTTACATGTTAACATGCAACATCATATTCCATCATATACGTTTCCGAGTACAGGGTGTCAAAAATGTCGACATTTTAATTATATTTTGTATTTACTTTTCGTGATAAAACAGTAATAGTTCTAGGCTGTAGTGATATATCTTTAGTGTAATTATTCAGTATATTTAAATATTCCCATTATCACCATTGGCGTAGAAACTCTGTGGCACTCTTCTTTTATTTAAAATAAAAACAAACGGTACGCCACTGTCTTAATTATAAAAGATGCTTTAAATATTTTGATTATTTTGAACAAATAATTATTCTTTAAAACGATGCGTTTAGGAAATTATTATTTAAAAATATCTCTGCTTTCGTAGTTTGTGCATGGTGACACCTATTATTATGCTTCAGTAATACAGGATGTCCCAAAATTAATGCACCATAGGACAAGAGTAGGTTCCTAACAACAAAATAATGTGATATAACTAAACTTACTTTAGTCAAAAGTTGATGGTTAAAAAGATATGTAGTGTCAAAGTAAACATTTTTGTTCGGTATTTGTAAATAATGTTTTTAAAATCCAAATATTTGGATACATTTTGGAGATCGGGTGATTTTGAGTACGAGAAATTCAAATTTGTTTCTAATTTTGAGGCTACTAGGAGATGGCGCCACTTATGGCACATCATGCTTCTTTTAAATGAAATAACTTTTTTTGTTTAATGTATACATATGACTTAATAGTCAGATCGATTATTCTATTTTCTTCATGTGAAAAGGTATACCTTGTTCAAATCGTTAGAAGTAATCATTTTCGAAAAATCCTGATTGAAGTATTCAATGCACCGAGGAAAAATTGTTTTGATTTCAGGTAAAGCGCCTTTTCTACTGAAAATCTGCAAAATGTTAATATTGGATTTTCAAGTTTCTTTCAGCTTTTGATACAAATATGCACAAACTATGAAATGCAGCTATATTTTAAATTAATAAGCAAATTGCAAAGAATAATTATTTGTTCAAAAAAATCAAAACTTAAAGTATCTTACGTTTTTTTTAATTAAAACCGTGGTGTACTTTTTTTATTGTAAACAAAAGAATGGCACAGAGTTACAACGCCACTGGTAATAATGCTAATATTTAAACATACTTAATAATTAAACCTAAGGTATCCCCTTACAACCTAGAATTATTGTTGTTTTATCACGAAGGATTTCCAAGTAAATAAAAAATATAATAAACATTTTAAAACTCTTTAACACCCTGTATCTCGGAAACGATGAACTTTTAGATATAGGCATATGTGGGTATATCTCATTTATTTTCAATGTACAATCACTCCTTCCAAGAATGCCAGTAATACCTGAGAGACCCTGTATAATATATTTTTGAAAAGCTTAGTTGACGGTCTCTTCAACAGCGCAAAAATATATTGGGTGTTTCATTAAAAAAAAACAAAAGATGGGCCTATATCTCGGAAATACGATTCCATTGTATTTGTAATATATGCTGAAAAAAATATTGAAAAATTCTTACAATTTCCATCTTACACCTTTTTTGTATCTAGTGTACATTACAGAAAATTTTTGAGAATTTGAATTAGCTCAATAACTTTGTGTATTTTAAAATAACACCTAAATAGAAAAATACACGTTATTTTTGAGTTCTTTTTATTGTAATTTATTTTCTCGTAACTTACTGGTCATCTGCATCATATCGGCTATTTAAGGCTAACATTAATTAATAACAATGCCGTTTATTTATTAAGTTTTATTCAGTTCCTTAATTATTTGAATGTTGGTAAAGTACGATACCTCTAAATATGTGTATTTATCGAAATCGACTGCATTGATCAGTTTTTTACTGCAGGCATTAGTACCGATTAAAAAAATAATTGACTATAAAATACAGTGAATCATAACACGGGAAGCTTTTTCTTCTAAGATGTAAGTTAACTTAATGTATACTATTATAACAAATAATACATATATACAAAAATCTGCGTTAAATATCTTTAGAGTAATATATTGTGTATTCGATGTTTGAAAATATTTATCGTATACAAATATTTTTCACAATTTCAGCTTCGAAAATAAAGGCTTTGTCGCCAAAACATCACGTTAGGTACTATTAAATATACATTTCTAACTTTTGGTGCATACATATACGGCGCAGTAAATATGATTAGAATATTCCATGGTGAAATTTACTGATAACTGAAAATACATCTTTTATGAATTTTCAGAAGTTTCAAAAGCAATGGCGATGTGGGAGATATTGGTAATGCGACGATAGTGAAAATTTCACTGTCGAAAACGAATAAACCTAGAAGGTTTATTATAAAAAGTGCGCCCGCACTTTATTCTATGATCATCAGCAATAACACATTATCTACTATCTATTTTATAGTTTCCTTAAAGAAAAATGTCTTCTTAGGGATATTGGTACCTTTACGATTTAAGAAAACATATATTTTTAGGAAAATATCAAGTAAAATTGCTAGTACAAGTCTGCCATTCCCAGTTTTAGACATTCATTTGCAACCGAGATTACAGAAGAAACAATTTAAAACAAACTAGCAACATCAAATTCAGTGTAGCATAGGCAACCAGCTAAGGAACCAGTCTTAAACAGTGTGAAGTGGATCATCATAGATGGCAGAAATCAGTTTAATTAGTTTTATTTTATGGGTTGTTAAGGATTTGTTAGTGTTAGGGGCAGTGGCGTAGCGTGGACTAATCTAGACGTGGGCGAAGTCACATCAGCGAGGCCCTTTTGTTCCGCCATTGGATGTTGAATGAACTGAATATTGTGACACATAATAGCTACATGCAAGGTCACAGTGTGCATCAATTTTGGTTCAAATATTTTCATACAATCGGGAGAAATAAAAAAAATCTAAATTTAAAAAAAAATTAAATTTGAAAACAAAAGGCGATCGGACATTAGTGTATATAATTTTATTTATTATTTTTTGGTCCTCTATCGCGTGATACTATGCATTGTAGTTTTTTCAATGTCACTCTGTATATTTTCAAGAAAAGAGTGGTGAAAAACCAGAAAGTTTGTTTCCAAAATTATTAATTTATGATGAAACTAATTAAAGTAGTGAAGTCTGGATGATCTGAAAATTTTATAACTATGAGTTGTTTAAATGCTAAAAATAAGTATTTTTTGTAACCTCTTCAGTACTAAAAAATATGTCCCCCAGCAGGGTGTGCAAATTAATTATAGTACGTGTGGTAAAGCCTCGGTAAAGCTTATTCTTATTAAAGTCTTTTAGGGTGCTATTCGTACTATTTAGAGTTCATGGCGTTTGGTTTTACACCACCCCCAAGGGGGAGGCCCCTTTAAGTGCGAGGCCGTGGGCGAGGGGCCGCTTCGCCCACGCCTACCTACGCCACTGGTTAGGGGGATGTCAAGCACAAAACATGTATCAAGTTTGATTTTGGAAGGAGGAATTGCAAAGATCTGATAATATTTAATAAAATTATTATGGGAGACAATTGTATTATAGTTAGTGGAATCCCCCTGCGATAGAGCATATGAGTCCAATTCATTTTGGCGCCCAACGTGGGGCAAGAAAAGTTGAAAAGTATCAGAGTATTAGCAAAATGCGGCAGTCTTTGGTAATAAGAAGCTGAAAAAAAAAGAAAGGTGAGAGTTAAGTAAAGTGTCACGAAGCAAGTATAGTCCTTAGCAGCCGGAAGAGAGAAGTTGCAAAGAAAAGGATTATAGATCAGGTGAGAAGCATGATCGACAAAAAAGGAGCTCATAGCAGCCACGAGAAATGGAGGCGTAAAAATCCCAAGGATAGAAATGAGTGAGCCATCAACATGAAACGAGGAAGCCGTAGCAGATAAATCTAGCTTGAAGAACTAATAATAATTTAAGACAAGGGGTAATTAATTAACTGTAAAAGGTTTATGTCAAAACAAAAAAGTGGCAGAAAAAATATAAAAATGTTAGAAAAGGAATAGTCGAATTGCAAAGTTAGAATTAGCGGCACAACAGATTACAAACGCAATGTTAAATTTACAGGGTATGGTCGGAAGTTTGACTGACAGTTTGTCAAAGTTTAAATTAAATGAAACTGACAACTCAAATTCAGTCAAACAGATAACTAATACGGTATCTGTTGATGAATGTTGTATTGGAAAGAGTTAGGGGATAGCAATATAAATGATGAAGTAAGTTATTTCAAAAATATAATAAAATATCCAAGAGAGAAGTTATTTTTAATGTTTTGACAACTGATGTCATAAAATGTCGTTGATAGGGTAGGAAACTATATTCGTGACAATAAATAGTTGAAAGTATCACTTACGTGGTTTGTAGTTTTGTTCTTGTAATTAGTATATCATTGTTTTAATTTTGCTATAATAACGTTAATCATATTAGAGAGGAAGTATTTAGGTTAAGTAAACTTATCCTCATTTTCTCAAAATATTAACTTATTCTCTTTTTCTGAATCACCATTAAATTGGAAAATTTAGAGAAATAAACAAAAGGATAAGCGAATCCCATCCGACAAATTATTAACCTGTAATTATATTTTTGTGGACAAAATAAGGATAAGCAGTATATAAATAAAGCTGTACTAAATACTGCTCGGCAGTATTAAAAGGATTTCCAATAACTTTCTATTATTATTAACAACTTTCAAAACCTGTCAAAGTTAGGATCACTTTACTGAAATACTTTTTTTGTTTAAACATTGACCGAAAATTCTAAAAATACATATCTTGAAATTTTATTAATGTCAGTATAGTACTTTTTTTTTAAAAGTAACTACGTCACTGAAGTGTGTTTAAAATTCGTGACCGCGTGAAAAATATCGCCGGCTTAATATTGTCAAAATAATATTTTCTTGTAATTAAAAAGGGGAAAAAATGTAAAGTTATAATATATTTCCTTAGTAAGTTTCAAATAAGAAATTGTTGTATAACAAACTCCAATTTTTTTCATCGATACAATGTGTAGTTTAGTCAAATTTATAGTTAACCGCAAATGCAGGTTTTTTCAGAAACACGTTTATACAATTTTTTTTTTGTCTGTGACAAAATCCACCACTACAGCCTTATCAAGCATTTTGAAATTAAAATATTTGATTTATTTTGAATTTTATTAAAATACTATAACATTAAAAAAGTCTACACAAATCTCTGGTAAAAAATTTGGGTTTGAAATCAGTGAATATTTATATCATAATAGTTATTTATTGTATAAATGTTTTAAGTAACATTTTATCAAGGCAAGAATGCTTAAACACGGGAACGTAGTTCACGAGTTTAATATTCTTAAGTAACATGGAATACCTACTACGTTTTATCCATAATCGCATCACATATTTGTGGAGTCAGAATTATTGGAAACGAAACGAAAAAGTGTTCGCCAAATTTAATGGATGGGGGGAAAAACGGAGAGTAATGACAATAAATGAAGAAGTCATCCAACTGCATTGTTTAAATTTGAAGAAAAAAATACAATTTCATCGTCAAGGTCAACAACAATATAAATAATGGAAAATATAACAAGCTTACTGCTTATTTGAAGTGAGTCGAGAGAATCCAAAGCAAAAGAAGCTGCAGTATTAGAGAGAGCACATATTGAAGAATTTTTGACTGGGCTTCCGATAAAGAATATTTAATGATTAAGGTAATAACTTGTACATGCTGTTAGGTATATAGTGCTGTTGAAATATGCAGAAAATATATTGCTCTGCGCCCAATTCGCTTAACACAAGAAGATACATCAATCAAAAATGTACTTCTCAGCCTGTTGGAATCAACACATTGGCTAAAGTACCCTCAGTAGTAGCTTCATTCCTGAATATCGCAAATTTAGAAGCATATACTGGACATTGTATTAGGCGCACTTCCACAACTTTATTGGCCAATAAAGGTGCTGATCTTACAACTATTAAACGGCATGGTGGTTGGAAGAGCTCCTCTGTAGCAGAAAGTTGTATGTTGAGAAATCCATGTCTAATAAACTTGACATTGCAAGGAAAATTAAAGGAAAATATAGCTGTTCCTTAAAGAAGAGACATCCGACTAGTGCAAATTCTTCACAAACTTTGGCAGATGTTTCAAAAATGCAGTTCCGAAAATGATGACAATACTACAAGGGTTGTTATTAACGGAAATTAAGATAAATGTGATAAAACAAAAAAACGAAATATCTGTTGCTATAAATAAGTAAATAAATTATAATTGATTTATTATAGGTTTATTATTTTTTTCATTATTCCACAAGCGAAATAAAGTTAGTTTATTCCACTAGTGATAAAGTATCACTTTAGTTCATACGTGTGGATTAAGGTCCGATTATAAGGTGGTTGTGTATAGAGACTTTATTGATCAGTTGTTTACATCAAACATCTAGAGGGATATTTGCGTAAATGTGTAGCATAATTTTTAAAGTTCATTATATTTCGAACATTATGCAGTAGATGACCTCAAGCAGTTAATTGCATAGGCTTTTGGTCCTAAAATTTTCAAATGAATACTATTGAAATCATATGGACATGGAAATATTCTATATAAGTTTCTTTTTGCTTCTTATACTTTTAGGAGGCAAATCTAATTTGTCAAGAGGCAAATCAGAGACAATAAACAGTGCAATACAGAACCATTCAATTCATTTGAAAATTTGTTGGAACATAACGGTTATAGTAACTTAGCAGAAGTACTGAAAAAGATATTATTTAAATCGTATGAATTTAAAAATTCTTATTTTAAAAAAATTATTATTATCGATCCATTTCATTTAAATAAATATGGAAAAATTGAAAAGAATTTTTCATCGTAAAATGGATGCCGGCTAAGAGAACAAATTGATTAAATTTGTCACAGTTTAATCTGGTAATACGTTTCCTGCTATCTACGGTTAAAAATAGAACTTTGTTGAATTAAGAAGTGTGGGTGATGTGATCATTCAATTCCGAAATGAGAATGTTCACTTTTCTTAGTTCCGAGAATGGAGCCCTTGGGATATGATAGGGAGACGCCTAAGTGATTTGCACTCTCCCCCTAACAATTTGAATGGCCTTCGATTTGGCTTTCAAGAACAAGAAGGGAAGAAGTACCTACGTGTCATGCAAGTTGACACTGTTCTTATTCAGAGCATTATATTATACGAAATAGTAATAAAGATATGAATATTTTTTCATTTTGTACCGTATTTATAGGCAACAATTTTTCTAAAAAGAAGACATTTAAAATCCACTCTATGGGTGTTATTAAATTCTTAGCCCATATGAAATAATATATGAATACGTTATATCATATCAAAAAGCGAGCGATAAAAAAAATAATATGAAAGACTCGTATTAAAATCGTTTAAATAATCTACCCTCAAATTTTTTTGCACATAATTTAGGATCGCCCTGTATACTTGGTATAATACAGGATGTCTCGAAATTAAGGCAACTTAGAGGAAGAGTAGATTCCTGATGACAAAGTAATGCGATGTAGCCAAATTTTAGTCAAAAGTCGGTGGTTAAAAAGAGACAGAGTGTACAGTTTGGGGTTTTTGGGGAATAAAAATTCAAATTTGTTTCTAATTTTATCGTCACTAGTAGAAGACGACACTTATGACATCTTGCATTTAATTTGGCAGAACTTTTTTTGCGTTTTAGTGTATCCGTCTGACTATTGAAATATTTGATTTTCTTTCTTAATAAGAAGAGATATACTTTCTTGAAGTCGTTAGGAGTAACCGTTTTCGAAATAATATTATCTGAAATATACTTATTTAGTGCACTGAGTAAAACCTGTTTTGGTTTCAGGTAAAGTGCCTTTTCCGATGAAAAACATCCTGTTTATTTTTAATTATCAAGTTTTGACTAAGATAATTTTGGCTCCATCGTATTATTTTGTCGTCAAGAATCTACTCTTTCTTTATGTTTCATTAATTTCTTACAATAAAGTGATTAAAGAATATTTTAACAGTAAATACCTGATTTGTATTTGGTGGATCTTTCGATTAATGTCGAATTATAAACTATATTTACTTATATTTATAAACAAATATTAGATTTCTAAATAAATTAAACAAAAGAATATGAAGGTAAATATTTTGACATTTTATGCTTTATAGGTGTTCAATGTTGGAATTTTAATTTGAAATTTCTCAATACTTTTGGAGTAGCACGTTTTTTGGAATGATAATTACGAATTTGATGCTGAATTTGCCGCTATCTGTACAGGGTGTCCGGCAGCTTTGTTAATTTAATAACAAAGTTGGTTACATTTTCATACTTCTCACCTGAGTAACTCTGAGTAGTCTTGAGCCGTCGGCCAGCGAGTCCCCACATCATGAGAGTGTTAACTCACTGACTCACTGTGCAAAAATGATTTTGTTCCAACACTGAAATGCGTGATATGATTTGTGTTTTTGCTCAATCAAATTTTAGTGGATTTTGTGCAGCCAGAAGGTATTTACGATTATACTCAAATCAAAGACAACCCCATCACAAACTGTACATAAATATTTACAATCATCTAGGCGAAACATGATGTTTTCACCCTAAAAGTTGCAATAGTGTCCATTTTATTTCGTATTTTAGAAAAATAAAATTTGAATTACTGGTCGGGTAAATGTGGCAACAGAGATAAGGCAATCGTCCGTCTGGAGAATTTTAAAGAAAGACAATCTTCGTCATATACTAGACTCCTATCCAAAATTTATTATCTCAAGATTTACCAACTCTCCTACAATTTGCTTGCTTTTACTATATGAGGCAACGTTTACTAGACGAGGTGTTTTTAATTGGAAAAACAATCATTTGTGGAAATCCGAAAATCCACATGATCTAAGAGAAAGACATTTTCAGCATGAATTTATGGAAAACATTTGGTCTGGATTTTTTGTTGGTTCTTTTGAACTCCTTCTTAATCTGGATGGACCTCTCGATTTGAACTTTCTTGCATAACATTTTTAACAGGCTCCTAAGATGTAGAACTTGCCATAAGACGAGACATGTGGTTTATGCAGGATAGGGTGGTACCACATTTTTTTCTGCCAGGAAGCCAATACCTAAATGAACATTTTCCATATCGGTGGATTCAGCACATCGCAAAGTGTACTGAGGTGGAGGACGGCCATTTTTAGCAATTACTCTGATGTTTTTTATTATTGTTGCTAACAGTTATTGTTATTTGTTGTCTCTGCTACCCCACTTATTTGTTATTTAAAAGAATAAAAATATTATAAAAGAAAATATGTATATTGAAATGCAAATATGTCAAAAACCGAGTTATGGTAATACAATTCAAACTAAAAAATAAAGATAGTAAGGAAAATGAAGTGAAGTATTACATTTAAGGTAAGTATATTGAAATTTTATATTTTCATAATATGAAAGAAATTCTTTTGGTTTGCAGGATTAGTATCATCGATGCTTATTGTCAATTTTCTTCAAAAATGTGCACTTTATCAATGTAGGAATACCTTCTTCTATCTTCTTCTTCTATCTATCTTAATCTCAGTGTAAATTTTTAAATCTTTTCGATCCGTTAGTAGGAAACTTTTCTCTGAAAGTAACTATTTTAGAAGCAATCTGCACTACTGTAATTACCAGGCATAAAAGTAGGTACGTTATCAGTCAGTTAAATACTAATCATTGTGGAATAAAATATTTCAGCACTAATTTCCGAAAATCTGATTTCAATAGAGTTTATGCATTTAAGATATGCATAAACTTATTATTATTATTACTCTAAACATATTTATGCATTCTTCAATAAATTACTGTCACTTTCTATTCGAGTACATCTTATTAATAAATAAATTAAGTACATATAATATTTAGAACCCATGGATAACATCGTACACTTCCAAGGATGACATGATGAGGTAGGTGAGCCACAATGAGAAGAGGAAACCTGTTGTGATATATTTGATGCAGGTTGGACCCCCTAGTTCGCCGCCTACGTATTTTGACCTTCTCAGCACCAGGATGATGATGACTAGAACGGCCTCGGTGCAGAAGATCGTTACAGAAAATGCCAGGCTGAAAAGAAATTATTTTATAATTTGATGAATGTACTGGATTCAATAAAATAGTGTTTCATAGATAATCAGGGCCCGATCTAGCTCATTCGTTACTTTACACAAAAATTATTTTTGTTCAGTGTTTTGTTTTTTAAAAAAAATAGTGTATCTGGATTCAGGAGGTGATGCTTCTGAACAAAATAAGAATAGCAGTTGAAATGAATAATTGTAGAGAGTTGTAGTTGAAGAAAATTTATTTATTTTCCGAAATAGTTTTTTGATATGATATTGGGCCCTAAACTTTTATAACGTGATGGCACTGGAAAAAACCATGTCCGTTAAAGAGGGATAGTTTTTGTAAGGGTAAGAACCTGATTTTTACAAGACCTTTTTATTTTACAAAAAAATTACCCCTTTTGAATGCATCCTGTTTGTTTCAAGGTTACCGTTGGCTTTATCATAAAAATTGGCAGCAGATAATCAGCATTTCAAAAGATGATATTCGTTTGAAGAACTGCAACTTCTTTAAGGAGAATTTTTGGGCATATTATGTTCATAAAGAGTTGCTTTTATATTTTGACCAGTATTGCCACCAGGGTTAACTATGACTAAGTACAAATATTTTAAGGGAGGGTAGAGAAAAATATGAATTAAGAAGATCGCTCTTCATAAAATTTTCAAATTTATTTATAAGGCAAAACATTTTTTTCCAAACCATAATAAACCCCAATTTATCAACGACACTGGTGGCCGGCAGCCGCGGTCGCTCGTTTGACATTTAGGAGTTAACACGGAAGACAATATATTTGGTAATTAAATATGATATTAGAACGTTTAGCATGCTTTGTAAAATTATATAAAGATTTTCTTACAGATGAAGCATATTTTGTTAGGTCAGATATTGGATTAATAACCATAAGATGAACACGTTTATACTGATAAAAATCCACACTGTACTGAAAATAAGACATTTTCAATATGAATTCAGAGTAAACGTGTGGACGGGAATTATAAGGCTTGTTTTTGCAGCAGTTGAAAACGGTTTGGAAACTATCAGAAATATTCGACCAGTTAAGTTGAGAACGCGTTACCATTGAATTTGACGCAATACATAGTTGAACGAACATTTCTGATAGTTTCCAAATAGTTTTCAACTGCTGCTAAAACAAACCTATAGACAACTTTATTATTGGCCCGGTTGTGTTTCTACATCGATTAAATGGGGTCAACTATTTAAATTTTTACAGCAAGTATTACCTAATTTATTGGACGATTTACCGTTACTACTTCGTCGTAACATGTGGTTTATACACGATGGTGCACCCTTCATTTTACAATACCCGTTAGTCAGTATTTACATAATCTGTATCCTAACAGGCGGATTAGAAGAGAAAACGATGCTCCTATAAAATGGCCACCTCGAGCACCAGACTTACCTCCTTGCGATTATTTTTTGTAAAGTATATGCCTACGCAGTTAATAATAAAGAGGAATTTTTGGCGAATCCAAGACGCAGTTAACATTTTACGAGGTAATCCATGGAGAGCACTACAACTTCGTAAAACCGTAAAACGTATTACTTACTGCGTACGAAAAAAGATGGTCACTGAGCATTTATTGTAAAGAGATCATAACTTTTATTTATTTGCTATATTAATATTATTATCTCGTATTTATTAAATAAAATATAAATGAGTTTTGGAATTTTCGTTATTTGTTGCAGAACGAATGCTGATATTGTTGAAATAATAAAAATATTTTTTCTGCCTAAACTACTCATCTATTCAAAATTCTGAAAGTATAAAAAAAGTTTCTAAATAAAGTCAGCTACTAATAGAAAAAAACTGAGAATAATTATACCGGGGGTTAAAAAAATATGTGCTTATATTTGCATGATACATGATTTTTCTTATATTTCTAATGACTGCAAAAGATTTTAAATAATGTCAAAAAGTGTCGGTTAGACTTATAACTGCGTAGCCCAAAAATGGTTAACATCGATCAAGTCGTTTTCGAGATATTCGAAATAAACAAAAATTTTTCGCGAACTTTGGCGCTCTAGCGGCGAAACGAAGCAATTTTGGAAATAAGTAAATTGGGCTAAATCGGCTTATTTTGAACCCAGGAGTCTGTGGTCTTCCGTTGTACACGTCTTTTCCGGACACCCTGTATATTAGAATGTTACATACTTTATAAAATTATATAAATATTTTCTTAAAAATAAGGATCAATATTTTCATTTATGGTAGATATTTGAAGTCCTTATTGTAAATTTGAAGATGATGAAATTATTCGAAAATAAATTTCTCCTACGTCGCCATTCCTACTCATCCGTTGACATTCTGAGGATGTGTTTTGTGCTCCCCAATATTATATTACTTCAGGGAAAGGAAAATTCATTTAGCGAGCGATTCCCAAAGCGATTTAATAGCGTGTCTCCTGCCAAAGACTTAACCTCCATCCAAGTTTGACAGGCGTTGATGATTCAGCCCACGGCGTCCTTAGCTTTATTATAGTTAATATTAATCGATATGTTATTGTAGCAGTAATTAGATATTTTTCGTTATTTTTGTTATGAATTTGTAATCCATGCCTGGTAATATTAATTGTTGTATTATAACAAATTGCGTATTTCATCAAACAAAAGATGAATATGCAGTAGGGCTATAATAGTTTTACATTGACAAGTTGTTCACCCTATAAATAAATTGGGCAACAAGTTATATTAGTATCTACACAAAGTATCCCTCAATATGTGTTTGTTCAATGGAAGACCACATTTTCATGGACTGAAAATAAACAGATATGGCCTAAATCATCTATATCCAAAATCGCGTTGTTTGACCGCTAGATGGCCTAAAAGATGAACACTTAGCTTACTTCGTAAAACTCATAGAGGGCGTGCAAAGAAGATTCACGAAATGTATCCCCAAATTCAGGTCACTTCCATATCACCACCGTTTAGATAATTTTGAAAACCACCTGTAAGTACTAACGTGAGGCGTCTGCATGGTGATCTTATTCTAGTATAGAAGATTCTAAAAAATTATTATAGTTTAATTTTTGTGTACTTATTTGGGTTACATCTGGATGAACGTTTACGTAGTCATCAATTTAAAATGTGAAAACAAAATTTAATAGGTACATCTTTCCGTCAGAACGTCTTTTCAAATAGTGTTCTATCACTGGATGGCTTATCTTGTTACTGCCCCATCGTCAACTCCTTCAAAAATTGAGTGGGATGCGTGGATGTCATCGGAATTTTTGCAGAGTACTAATGTTACTAGATTTGTTCCTACAGCAGTCAGGGACTAGTTTGAAACTGTCAGAAATATTCGTCCTACTACTTTTTGAGTTACACGCATTGAAAACACATTCACATTTAACTGGTCGAATATTTGTAACAGTTTGAAATGAGTATATGACTCTAGTGGAAACAGATCTACGTCACGCTCTTACAGAAGCGTGCCTCTGAGACCTCTTTATCTTATACATTTAGCTTACTAAGGCATTAGCATGTTTTCTATTTCTCTTCTACTTATACAGGGTGAGTTATTAATAATGGTACATATCTTAAGGGCAGATTGTTAACTTCAAAATAAAGCGATTGAGCCCAATATGCCTTATTCAATTGTTGTTGCTCCCTTTCATTCTACAGTGTTACAGTTGAAAAAATGTTTTCGATTTTTTGCTATATTTTAAGAACGAACAAAATTTAAATAATAGACTAAGAAGGGGCATTGAAGTCGCTGGTAGTCACTCTTTTATGATTAATAATTGGTTAAGATATGCAAAATTTTCAGTTGTTGTAGTGTTCGTCTTATTGTTAATTCAGTTTCGATATCTTAAGACTCCCTAATTTTCTAATTTAATTCCCGCCAAATCTCAAAAATTTAAATCGTCTGTTTTTCGAAAACGGTTGAGTTTATCTATTTGTAAAAGGTATATTTTCTATTTATAATTGAAGGTTTCTTATTAAAAAATTCAAAAGTGTAAAGTACAAAAAAGTTACACATATTTTTACATCGACAGTACCGTATAACTAGCACCCCCTAGTCGTGACTATAATAAGACTACAAATTTTCAAAACATACAGTCCATACGTTTTTAAAATATAGCAACAAATCGAAAATATTTTTTCAACTTTAACAACCTGGAGAATTAAAAGGAGCAACAATTGAATAAGGCATGTTAGACTCAATCGCTTTATTTATCCTGTATAAGAAATTGATCTAGGTATGCCTCAAATGTGTATTGTTCTTATGAGCGTATTGAAGATTACTTAATCAAACTATTGCCGGCATTATGATATCCAAAAGAAAATCCAAAAGTGACTCAGCGTCCCTGTTTACAGTTTGCTCAAAATATCGAGCCGCTGCATGAATAAGTTCGATGGTTAAAGTATGCAACTATACTGAACCATTCAAAATTACGTACTAAACAGTGACATAATACACCACAGTTGCACTTACTTGCCAGGATCGACATGGAAGACTTGTCCTTTGACGTGGTGATATATAGCAGCAATTGACCATGCAACTCCGATACCTAGAAACACGTTGACAGCGTTGCTTCCGGTAACGTTGCCGATACTAGCATCAGCATGTTTATCTTGAATGGCTGCTACTTTGCTAGCAAACGTATCTGCAAAGATAATACAAGTAAATAAGTATTACTAAATGAACACAATAAAAATACAATTAGTCGAGCATCTCAAATGAAACTTTAATGCTAAATTTTTTAAAATTCATTATTAATAGCATCAGTTTTAAATCGCTTCCACATAGTTTTTAATACTATAGACATGTACAGGATCTATTTGGGGCTTATTAAATTATTACTATACTAAGACTACTGATGTTTTGTTTGTTAAAATGCAAAATGTTTTCTAATTGTAGTATAAATTTTCTGATTTACTAAAATGTAATTGATTGGTAACATTTTAAGGCAAATACTGTATCGGCTTTAAAAATTATTTTCGTATTACCTAGGTGTATCAAAACAAAACATTCTGAAAAATATTTCTACCCTGGAATTTACTTTACATATTTTCTTTACTTTACATTTTTAGTAAAATTGATCTATTGTATATCTATTGTACCAGCAGAAATTATTTTAAATATAAGATAATTTTCTTCAAATTGGTATAGCTCAATCTGATAATTCAAGCAATTATGATTTTTTTCTTTGTTCTATGGATTGATATTCTATTATGTAACATTTTTCGTATAAATTTACTTATACTGCCTATTTTATAGCCCATTTCACGTAAAACGGGTAGTAAATAAATCGTTATTCTTTAATGGAATTGAGCTATTATCATTGAATAAAGTGGAAAGTATTGGCTTATATAACTACACAAAATAGACACAGTATCGCTGAAGCGATGTTGTACCACATTCTAAGTGCAAAATATAACTTAATTTATTGCGAAAAATTAAATGATAATTGCAATGAATATGCAATTATAATGCATAAAAATATACATGACGATTCTTAACCTGTACACTTGGGAAATTATAGCTAAGGATACATAATGACGAATGGTGAAAAAATAGTTATTTTTGTATCTAGACCGCGAAATGTACTTTTGCGTACAAGAATGGAAGTTATTTTATCGAGCTTAGCAAGGCAAAATATTTATTCGAGAACGCAAAATCATTTCGCTTTTGAGATACAAGCAATATTTTTTCGAAAACTGCAATAAAATAAAACAATAATTATTGTATTATGTACAACAATTTAATTTATATTTGCAATCGTTTGAACCGTGTTTGAATCAAGACTGCCACTACTGACTATCATAACGATAGCAACCTAATAAACAATAACAATTAGGTGTTTGAAAAAGTAATGTTAGAATTCTATATTTTTAATTCATGTTCTAAGAGTGTTTAATTCAAAATAAGCTCGTAAAGTGAAGACGAGCATTTATCAGGGAAAGTAGTGGAATCGGCACAAAGTGCTGTTTCACAATTGATCCCCAAAAAATCGTCGAGACAGTACAAGATTGCCTAAGTACAAACATACAGTTAATAAAATTAAGTCTTCCACTACATGGTCAGTGTAGGTATTCCATGTCAAAGTAAATGTAAATATCATAAAATTCCAAAACTAATACCATATTTGAAAATCAAATGAGTTGTATGCCGTCCAAAAAAGTTCAGAATTCTAACGAAAGAGGAAATTGAGAAATTTTTACAAGTAGCATCAAACTTATTAGGGGAAAAAGAATGTATTGGCGCAGATTTAAAAAGCACGGTTGTGTTGAGTCAGAGAACAAATTTAAAGAATTGAGAGCTACATGAGGACCTCTTACTTAAATTTTAGTAAAAATATCGAATCTGGCATTTCTGCCGATCCAACTACATTCTGGTCTGATATTAACCACAAGAAGGGGAATTCTTGTATACCTTCTAAAATGAAGCTGGATGATGATTCTTTTGGGAATTTGCAGGACATCGAATGCATTCGGTTTTTTCTGGCAATTATTTATCTGCTACAGCTCAGATTAATCACTATGATAGTTGTAATTCAAATGTCTTATATATTGAGCATATCCTGGAAAGAAACATACTCTGGACTCTTGAAAGCTAAAATGACAACTAGGCCAGATTTCATTCCATCTTTCGTCCTCAAAGATTGCGCTTCTGTGTTGAGTAAGCCAGTGAATTGCCTTTTCAATTTAATAATTACTGCATGCGTTTTTCCAAATACCTGGAAACTATCACGTATATGTCCGATTTTTCAAAGTGGAGATATATGCGACATATCTAATTATCGTCCAATTACAATCATTTCTAATTTGGCTAAAGCTTTTGAAACTATTATCCACGCCTCTCTCTATAATCATGTCAGTAATATTATTAGTTATTGTCAACACGGTTTTATAAAGAGTAGAACTACTAATACTAATTTGGTTTCTATTACTTAATATATACCGGAAACTATTGATAATCAGGGTCAGGTGGATGTAATTTATACTGACATGACGAAAGCTTTTGATCGTCTCCACCATCAGATTGTTCTTGAAAAACTTGATCGTATAGGTGTTTCTGGTAAATTATGTCAACTCTTTCGGTCTTATCTTCATGACAGATTACAATTTGTCCGGTGTCAAAGATTTAAGTCGCCACAGTTTAATGCATTGTCCGGGGTTCTTCAGGGTTCAATTTTAGGTTCTTTAATATTTAACATGTATGTTAATGATATATATTCATATCTTGATGTTAAGTACTTATTATACGCTGATGATATGAAAATCTACTGGTCAGTATCTACCATTGCACATTGTGAATTATTACAGAATAACCTAGAACGAATTAGTGACTGGTTCAATTCGAATCATATTAACTTCGAGTATATTTCCTTATAACATTAATGACATTTCTTTTTTTAGATCCAAAACAGTCAGAGATCTAGAAATTACTTTTGATCCTGGACTCTCATTTAACCATCATATTCACGCTACCATTGCACATGCCAACAGAAATATTGGTTTTATTATACGCAATTCGAAACGAGACTTTTATCAACTAAGTACTGTCAATATTTTAAAATGATAGTAGATATTTGTCAGATTTACGAATAACGTCTGTTTATTGTGACAAAAAATATAGAAGATAAAATTAATAGTAGTGGCGAAAGTAATATTTGTTGCACCTCATTTCAGACTAAAGAGAGAGCAATGTATATTTACTTCCTAAAAAATGCAAAATAAGATGAAATTAATTGTTCTGTATTTGTAAATGTAAAACAAATAATGTAGAATTGTATTCAGAAAATGTGTTGGTATATTTTACTGATATAGCCAAAAGCAAGAAATTAACAACAATGTGGTCTATTTATATGCTCAGAACTAAATTTTCAGTTAAGCATAACGTAGATATTAGCAACTATCTTCAACAAAATGGTTTCTTTTTTCGGTATAAAGCCAAAAAAAAATTATAAATTTAAAAAACAACATAAATTAATAAGAATAGATGAATATTTGATACATAGTGATTTTCCTGGTTATTATGCCGTGACCTCGGTAACTGGTCGCTCCCAGAAACAAAGTTAAAATGCACATCCCTAACATTAGCCGGGATTCTGTTACCTGCCCTGGTTGTTTGCGGGCTAGGCTCTGTGGGGACAGACCCGCTATGTCTCTGGACCTACCCATATATTGATTTCGGTTCTCATTCTTGGTATTACTCCTCGGATTACTTCCTCGGACAATGGTGGTCCTCCGAGGCTTTCCGTAGCCGCCGCTGTAACTGGTCGCATCCCATGCTTCCAAACGTTTCGCCACTCTTCACTGTCGTCAGCTTCAGCGCTGTATATCCCTCTAGTCCATAGAAGGCCATCGCTCTCCCAACACGGATTTTATTCTATTGTTGATGAGACTCACAGAGTGTATGAAGCTGTCTCGTCCTGTTCGCAACCCCCTTAAAAAGGTGTTTTACACTTCCTCATATAATGCAGGTGCTTCCTTAGCCAACAGTGTCCAGTTTGAATACCTGTCAGTAGACGAAGATTCATCCTAGTCATAGCCAGGTGTTTTTTGGCTGCATCCTTGCTGGAGTAGTCTAGGAAGTCCTTAGCAAATTAACAGTTATTTGTTTCATTCCACCGTCTTGTAAATTCTTTGTGGGCGTTCTCTTTAATAATTTGAAGTGCAAACATACTGGAGGGACCAGGTCCAAAGATACTGAGACCTGATGCACTACAAGCCAGCTTATCAGCTGTTTTATTGCCATAGTACCGCTCGTGTCCCTTTACCCAATATACAGATATACTGTTGTCGGTTGAGACCACTTCAAGTGCTTGGTGGCACTCCCATGCTGATTTAGTTGTTATCCTATGATTACGTAAGATCAGTAGTAATTGTCTACTATCTATGTAGATTCTGATAGTTTTGCCCGTTATATGCCTATGGGCAATTTTCTTGGCGGCTATGGTTATACTTACTAGTTCCGTTTGTACCGCGGTAGTATGCCGATCCATCGCCCACTGATATCGGATATACAGGGATCTGGAATGAATTCCACATGCATCTTCCTTTCTTTTTGATTCGATAAGATGTTGATTACATACTCACAGGCGGTCTTCTCATTCCTGATAATTACTCTGTTGAAAGCAAACTTGGGAGAGATACTGTCATTATCTGCCTGCAGCAGGAGCATCCTTCTGACGACCCCATTCCACAGGTGACTTCTAACCTAATCCATATTCTACATCGGGCGTAATACCAGTATTATTGAGGCAAAGCATAGTTGTCACAGGCATTTTTTAAAATAAATATCCAAAGGTGGCAGACATGGCACTACCCCTATTGCTATGGTGGGCGTAGTTCGCTTAGCTCCAGTTATGCTCAAGTAGGCAATCCTTTGCTGACTGAGCTTTTGTTCAGCTGTCGTCTGTTGGACTTTCGGTTGGACAGCTCCATTGGCTAACATAGGTCTCACAATAGCAGTGTATCTCCACATGACCACCTTTGGTTTAATTCTTCAAGTTTTACCAACATTCCATCACATCACAACAACCATCATATCATTCTATCTCAAGTATGTTAGTCTACGTCAATTAAATGCATTAATACGACGGTTTTTTAAAAACACAACAACGGAAATCGTGCAAATCAGGTTGTTGGTATGAAGACCATGGGAAAAAAAGATAGTAATTTTTTAAAATTTACCTAATGGGGATAATTACACTGGTTACTGTTTCCGACGGTCATTGGCTACCTTATTGGGTGATGCTGGTGCAGATATCACAAGCTTAAAACGCTTAGGGGGCTGACTATCAACATCAGTAGTTGAAGGCTATAAAGAGAAACACACACCAAATACAATTAAAAACCAATAAGAAGATTCATGGACAACAAGGTGGCAATTTTGCAATGTCTAAATCCACAACTATTGACGTTAATTGTACAAGATAAAAACGAACCTATAGTGATTGAAAACTGCAAAAATGTTACCATTAATTATAATAGAATAGAATAGTTCATAATGCGATCGAGAAATTATGTGTAAATTCTCTCGCATTCTTTGTAATATAGGTGTGGTCCCGTTGAATGGAAAGATACTTAAATGGTAATGCTTCAACCAATGAATTGGGACTCTACTGGGGTCTTATTGACTTCATATAACCCCACAGAAAAATTCCATTGGTGTCAAATCAGGAGTTCGCACCAGTCATCTTTCTATCCTTCTATCAGAGGCCTACTACGTTTAAGGGGTATTTTTAGGTATATTGAAACTAGTTTCAAAATAACTCCCATAATATAATAACTGTCCCAAAGTTTCTAACGTTTTCTTGAAACACCCTGTGTATTACAAGTACATCTACATTTCATCATTAACCTAATTCCATATCATAGCAAAATATAGATAGTTTAAAGGGCTTGTTTCGTTTACATTTTGCTCAGTTGGAAACTGCTGTTACGTAGTTAAATTTTAAATAACTATTAAGGAAATGTTACATAATAACAAATATCATAAGTTATTAACTTAATTAAAGCACAATAAATTTTCTGAGATATATATCGCATTACATTTTGCGGGACAACGCCGAAATGCCAAGCGCAAACGGAGCAAAAATTCTTTTAATCTCTTGAAATCCCCTTATACGGAAAATTGCGGCCACTCGAAAACGTAGGTCGGGAGACTAGAAAAAGGCAATGAAAGCGACAACTGGGGCGCATTATAAAACCTGGCAATACGTAAGCCACATAAACTTTGTGCAACTTTGTTATTCTCGGATAGAAACCGCATTATAAAGTTTACAGAAGTATATACAAATCTATATTGCAGAGATCTGTTTATTTGTGAGAGGAATAATGAAGAGAGAGCTAGAGTTAATTTAATAATTCTCTCAAATTTCGATAAATAAACAAAGTTTATCAGCTGCATGGGTTAAATGAGATCTGTTCTACCAATGTCTACTTTTATTTGTAGATATTTAATTAGAAAATTGTTTTCTTTGCCGGTAGGATATTTAAAATAATATCCGTGGAAATATTTCTATACAGTCGTTGGCGTGTAATAGAAAAGAAAATCAACTCAGGGTTCTTATTAACGTAAAGACATATTCAAGTTTCGATTTGTTGATCCTGAGACATTTTACAGTAAATAAAGAATACAAATTTTAGGAAGATATTACGTTAGTTTGTAGACATCCGTGGCAGTTGTTAATGGTTGAACAATTTCCAGGCTGAATGCCACGTCGTCGATTCTGGCACCTTGATTTTTCGAGAGTTGTTTTACTCTCTTCTTCAGAAGACCTTCTGTTGAATGTTTATATGATCCGTAGTGTGCGCTGTCCCATAATGTTCTGGTTCAAAGAACTATAACATTTCGGTAGATAATTTTCAAGTACAAATATTTTCCAAATTTGTGGTAAATCTTGGCCTTCATCTCTGTTAAAATTATTTGACAGTTTTTCTGTATTTCTATGGCTTCCCTGTAAAGTCTTGACCAGAATTTTCTCTTTTTCATCATAATCTTGGTATCTCCCAAATCTATAGTGTTGTCTCTGTGTTCTGCAAATTCCAATTTCTCAAAGTTATTGATCTTAAGGTGCTGTGCTCTTGTGCTGTTTCAACTGTTTCGTACTCACATGTCCACCCAATGAATGCCTTGCCGCATGTACAAGAGATGCTGTAGACACCTGGCCCTGAAGTGTGTTACTCTTGCTGCTGGTCTTAGGAAATGCTGCTCTTATCTTCTTGAAAATGCTGTAAACTTGCTAAATTAATTAAATTATCATCTCTGCTTTCTGCCCTAAGCCTGCGATAAAGTTTTTCTATTGCCTTTCCTATAGGCACTTTGGTAAACAAAGATGCTCGAAACTCACTAGGATATCGTCTGGTCTAATTGAATTCCTTCGATTTTCTTGATGAAATCGTCCGCGTTTTTGACAGTGTTCGGTCTGTCCCACTAGGTCTTTAACTTTATGTGATACATACTGGCCGGGCGAGTGAACGGTATCAAACAGCATTAACTATAGGTCGGAGAGGTACGTTTAGTTTGTGTATCTTCGGTAGGTAGTAGAGTTGTGGAGTTCCCAAGTCACTTAAAATCAGGTTCCTGTGTGGTTCCTTGGGAATGTTTGAAGCGCGAACTGCAAGTGACACTTCTTTTTCCAACTTCTTGAAAGAGTTGTTGCTGACCTTATTGTATACCGGATCCTCCAATACGTTCTTTACCTTGGCAACATATTCTGCTATATCCAAAACAACTGTTGCATTTCCTTTGTCTGGCAAGACTATAATCACTTCTTCATTTTCTCTCAATTATTTGAAGACCTGAAAAGCAAGGACCAGATGAATTTTCTCTTCTTTCAAGGATCAGTTCTAAGAAAAAACGGAATGAGCAGCTATGGGTTCACTTTTGTTTTCACCCTTGGCAAATGTCTACATGGAAGCCTTTGAGAAACAGACTTTAGAATCAGCAGTTCTGAATGCCGAATCTCATTACCATCCTGCTCAAAAACAGGGATCCTCAACACCTTGGTACAATGAGCACCACTTGTGGACCAGAAAAGCTGAAAGATGAAGTGCACCATTTATGAAGCAATAGATACATGAAAAGGCATTAAGAGGACGCCTGAGTTGAAGAAAAAGGAGACCTATCGAGCAACGACCGATCTATCTTACATAAACGGATGTACGGATAAAGTAGGATATAATTGATTGATTGATATTGATATAATTGTGTGTTATTTCTATATTGCACTTTTTAAGTCATATAGAACTTTCAATATCGATTGAAACATGGTATATATTTTTTAGCTAAATAAGAGAAGAATCAATTTGTGAAAGAAAAATGCTAAATTTGGTAGCGCTGTCAAAGAAGTATAACTTTAAATGTATAATTTTGTCTGTTCCTGTATAATGCAGGCATATTGAATATCAGTTTAAACTTGGAAGTGAGTATTATTTTGAGTTACTTTAATTGCCCAAATTTCATTGGCTTAAAATGAAATTTATTTTTCAACTTCTTACTTTGAAGGCAAATAACTACATAACGAACCCCGACAGCAAAATTTTTATATGAAGTACCCAGACTCAGACAATTTAAAAATATCCCATATCTATGACATAAATTAATTGTTGTTCAATCATAAATTTTCACCTAACAGTGTTGTTTAAGAACTTATAATAATTATAAAAATAATCTTAAGACCTTGTAACTTCTAAACTATTTACAATAATAATAATGATTTGTTGGCCAGTGGTCGAGCGGTTTAAGGCGTCAGTACTTGAATCGATGTAGCCATACCGCTGTGGGATCGAATCCCGCGGCCGGTAGACCGTATATCAGCTATATTCACGGAGAGGATTGGCACCTTCTCTGCGGCTATGCTAGGGTAGAAGAACGTTGGCTTGGGTCAAAATAAGAGACTGATACCAGTAGACGTTTGACCACCCACCTAATTATGGATTATGAGGTTTTACAGATTTCCCTCATTCCTGCACTGAATGCTGGTTAGGGTCAGGAACGACTTACCAACGTAAGTCATTTCTGGGCGCAAATGCGGCCTACTTAATAATAATATGCCGCCCCTTCTCCCACACAAGCCTACAACTTCTGGGCTAATCCTCGTGATTAGAATGAGGGGTAGAGATATTATTATTATTATTATTATAATAAAACAACGGTTTATAACATAACCTTGAAACATATTTGATGCTTTGTTTGATGTGATTTATGTTCTTATAAATGTCAAAAATCAGCTCTGAGAATTCATCGCCATTTTACCCTTTAGTAGAAAAATATTGATAGAGAGGTATAAGGAACTGCGGCATATATCGGTAATAAACAGCAATCCTGAAAAATACACCAGCTTATCTAATCAATTTATAATAAACTGGCGTTCAAAAAAATTGGTTTCCTCGTACCTGTTTTTATTTATGGACATTCTCACCTAAGAGCCTCTCAAATGCGGTACTTTTAATATCGGTCGTATATTTTAGGGAGTATGCTTCACGAAACCTACATGATGAAGTTTCATAAGAAAACTGTTCGTGCAGAGGATTTTTCATTCAGCAACTATACTATTTTTTATAAAATAATGAGGCAATATTTAGATACTTATACATATTTATGAATTTGAAAGATAAAATATATAAGTATGCATAATTTTGCAATGAATTATTAATGTAGTTGAAAATTACCTTGAGTTTATTAAAGTATGATTACGTCGAGGATTACGTATACAGGGTGACTTAAACATATATGCATAAACTTGTCAAATTAAAGCTGAGGACAAATAATGACAAATAGTGAAAGAAATTTGGTAAATTATGTTTATCCTCGGAAGTCTACAAAACTTTATCAACTTTTCTTTATAAAAACTAAGAAGTGTAAAGTCGGGACGTTATGTTTAGTATTTGTAGCAGTACTTTGTTATCAGTTGTTGTAATATTAGAGTTTACTTTCGCGTGATTGTCAAAGTATGACGTATAATTTCTCAAACGAAGAATTTATGGACATGATACTGGCATATGAAAATCACATCAAAATTCAGTGACCATAGCTCATCTTTATCCCCAAAGATATCATGCGAGACGTGAAGACTTTTACGTATGGTTCAATGGGGTAGAGAAACTGGCAGTTCATGGCCGAAGCTTGGGCAATATGGGGGAGCCATTAGACCTAGGCAAATTGTGAATCTCGACTAAGAAATTTTAAATGCCGTCGAGCAGCAGCCTAGCATAAGCACTAGAACAATTATTGCACCGCAAGTTGAGTTATCACAATCCACAGTTTGGCGAACGTTAAAGCACGACTTACTCTACCCATTTCACGTGCAGCAGGTATAAGCCTTACTTCCAAGGGAACTTCCACTTCGAATGAATTTTTGCGAGTTATTGTTACATAAGCAGCACTTAAACCAAAACTTTACCATGAACATTTTAGTTACGAGTCAGGCAACTTTCACAACACTTTATTAGGCATTGCAAAATCCATATCCACTTGCGGAACACACTCTCAACAACGATTTTCAGTAAATGTGTGGGTTATGTGGAATTGTAAACGGAATACTTATTACCACTTTTATTCTGGAAAATCGGTAAACTGGTGCTCTTTATACATACGTACGTTCTCTCATTAATGACTCTTATTCTATCTCAAAATTATTTGACTACTATTTTATATGATTCATCTAATCCAGAATCTATCTTTAATGTAGTACTAATACTCACTGCATTATTAGTTGTTTTTATTATCGATTACCAAGTAAGTACTATCTAGAGACACAAAATAAATGATCAAAGAAAAAATCACAGGTAGCTAAACATGAATCTTTTCTGTATCAAAAAAAGAAAGTAATAAGATAAGTAGATCATCTTCCTCTGACAGTACTTCGTATTTGTATCAAATTTTGTATTTTATTTATCAAGAAGAAGCATTCAGTCTTCACAAACAAACAATATTGTAGTGCTGGAGAGCTTAACGTTTTCCTTTTGTCGAGCTTCATTGCCCTACACCACATTTTTTATTAGGTGCTGTATATTGTATTCGTACATAATGGCATAATGCAATACTTCTTCAATTTGCCTGGTGAGATACACTCTCTGTGTTCTTTTTACGAGTCAATTTTGCAACTTTATGCAATACCAATTTTAACACAATAACATTTAATACTACAAATTAACTTTTCTAAACATATGTACTACCTTTTCCGAAAACACCATTTCAATTAAAATAATACATTCTGTCTTTTGCACGTATTTGGAAATATCATGCAATTTCCCCATTGTATTTTTTTTGTTTCCATGATAATGTTTTATCCATGAATCATTTCAGAGACAGACCAAGATAAATAACTATTATAATAATTCTCATTGACTATTACAAACATATATATTTCGTAAGAACGTCATTATAGTATTTATCTATAATCTAGCAGACTCAGCTAAAATACAATGCTCTAGGGATGCAATTAAGAAAGAGAAAATTAGGAGAAATTAGTTGGATTGAGAGACGCCAATTAGTGTTGCACTGTTCCCCAGTCCTATATTTTCCTGAAAGGGTAAGTACTGGAATAGTCAGGTAACATTACCACCATTATCTCTTCCAGTTAAAAGAAAATTGTATGGACCAAAGTTTTAGGAAATCTTGCGATTTCAAGCAGTTTTTAGACAGCACGTCGTGAATGTTGCTTTTCGGTTACACAAACCAAATATTTATTATTTAAAATAGATTGTTTTGTACATGTTCTATGTTTAGATGAGATATAAAGAATTCTTTATTAAAGTGAAGATTTACAGATGTAAAACTTTGTAAATATTTGTTTGTTTTTGTGTTATGAGTTCAAATACGTTTTATAATTTTCTTCTCGTTTGTTTTTTTTAGTATTTAGTAGTAGTAAGTACGCCACTTATTGGCGGAAGAGATAAATTTCTCAAAACTTGGTAAGCATGAAAGCTCACGATCTGTGTGCTGTTTCAAAGAAACAAAACCTACGTCCTTGGTCAGATTTAAGTCGAATATCATTTATTTGTTATTAATTTGTTATATGTATAGTGTACAGTAAGCTCATAAATAATATTTTCGATGAAACTGGATCGGTTTCAAAAAATTTGCTTAAAACGAAGCAAAATGGACGTCGTAGATTTTTTCAAAATAACAACCAAATTTTGCAACATTTTAACAACAATCCCCGAAATAACATTAGAATGGCTAGTTTGAACCTTAATATACCCAGAGAAAGTATAAGAAGATGGCTGAAACAAAACAAAATAAAAGCTTTGAGGCCAACACTTTTGCATACGTGGGAACCAGGAGATAAAGAAAAAATATTAGAATGTTGCTATTGGCATAGTTGATTTACCATTAAGATACCGCTTTATTTTGAATTTACAATTAAATGGTAGTCCTATTTATTATTCATAATGCTCTTTGATAAGAAACTGACTAAATGAAAATTTCGAAAACTGTTGGATAGAGTGAAACAGTCCTCTCTGTGAGTGGCCCCGAGATCCCGGACTTAACTCCCTTAGCTTTTGTTTGGAGTTTACTTAAATAAAAAGTGTGTATGTTAAGACCCTAACATTTACAAGAACTCCAAGCTAGAATAATCCGGACTTGTGTGAAAATTACAGCAAATACGTAACGTAATTAAGAACATACGCAAAAGAAATGACAAGTCATTACAGAAAATGGTAGCTTGGTAGAAGTTACATAAAAGTAGTTGTTTCTTGTTATGTTTTATTTGTATATTTTATTTGTTCTGTATAAGCCTGAGACCATAACTAAGTTGTTATAAATTATGAATTTTTGAAACTTAAAACTTAAACTTAAAAATTTTCGATAAAATTTTGTACAGGCTCGTTTTTTTTTCGCGCTACATTGATTTATTACGAAAATTGCTATATTGATTTATTAAAATTTTGTTTCTAGAAACTGTCATAGCAGGCCTTGTATTTTATATCTACCAGGCCATTTTTGCTAGAAATGGGCAGTTTATCATCTCTATAATTAAAAAAAAATCCGGGCTGGGAGAAGTAATAGGATAGGAAAATCAAAATATAGTCTTCCATTTAACTTTTCATAGAAAATTGAGTAAACTTCTAAATATATCAAATAAGGCCATCTGGCGGTATAGGCTTAAACAGAAACTTATAATTCGGCTATTAAACAGCTTTAAAACAATACCAAGTTTGCTAAAATCGGTTGACGTAGTCAGGAGTTCTCTAACATTTTCTGCAATACGATTCTACCTCCACCCCTTACTATAAGAGATAGAGTAACATGTCAAATAAACAATGTTTAAAGTGTAAATAGAAGAGCCTAAAACCGTTCAACATAACATAATCTCACTTTTCGAATTGGATTTACGTTCGCCATCTGGCGGTAAAATTTCAATGGCAAAAATAATTTTAGTAGACTTCTCGGTATCATTTTTGCTATTTACCAATATTTTTTTCCAGAAGCTGTGGGACGAGCAATTTCCGAGATTCAGCCGCCGGCCGACCTTAGCGGGACACCCGGCATATCTTGAATAATAATGAAAAAGTGGACTACAAAAAATGTAGTGGGCAATGCTATTCTGGTAGCATTAAAAATGAATTCGAATTCAAAACTTTACAAAGACTTTTCAACGCTGTCTATCAATAATGTTGCATAGTTAGTCCTATTTAGGTAGCCAATATTGACAATTAAAAATAAATGGGGTTGTAATGGGGTTCATTCCTTTTATTATGGAATACTGTCAGTTGCCCGTTTGTTATTATAAATAATTACACTTTTGATTATAATCTGTTTGCCATTACGATCCAGTTTTAGAGACGGTCTATACCAGTAAGAGTCAAGGACTGATTTTAAACTTTTTGAAATATTGGACTAGTTAAGGTGCCCGTATCTCTCGCCGTAAAATGATCAAATTTGTGGTGTTTTTTAGGTACTGAAATATCGAAAAATAAAACTCGTAGAGCAAAAGTAATATCAAAAATAGAATTATTGATGTTTTGTTTATCCACTTTTACTATTTAAACTTTCCTCAAATAATGTAATAACTTTTAAAATGCTTTTATATGACACACATAATTTCGCTATTCTAACCCCACATTTTAACAATTATTTTCACATACTTATAAACAAAAGTGAACAATCTTATATGCAGAACTATGTAAGTTTATGTTATAACAATGTTTACATCTATAGTTGAATTTAAAAAAATACGTATTTTGAAAGATTTCAGTACCTAAAAATTCATTGGATAGATCGCTTTCTGATGTTAAATATTGATTTTACTTTGGTACCTTTGAATATTTGCAGGTGGCATGAAATAACATCCTTGTTATTTGCTAAACTCTATATTATTCAGTTCTTAAATGTCTAAAATTATTTATATTTGTAGAAAACACTTTTTCAGGAATACGGCGCCCTTAAGTGTGAATATGTATTTAGTAAATCTAACGTAAGGAGAAGTTGGAAAAACCTTTCTAACAGTTTCAAATTAGTCCGTGGTTATTGCTGGAACAAACCTACTGTTTTTCTGTTTAATTAAGTGACGCAATGACACTTGCAATTTTTGTGATTTTACCTTTAATTTTCTTTCTTTTTGTTATTGTTGTTGAAAGTCACTAATTAAATTTCTCATTTTCGTTTTTGTTTACGTAATTGTTTTTCAGAAATTATTAGAAAATTTAATTTTTTACTTGCAAACGGTGTGTAAAACGAAAAAAGTAAAGAGCCTTTTTCTGTTGTAAATTGAACAAGGATTCTAAAAATAGTTTTTGTTTCTAAAAACATTTTCATTTCTTTTCATTAAAATAAAGTAGATATCTAATGTAGTTTTAAAAATATTAATAAATTTGATAAAAGTTTTGATACTCTGTATCTTTGTAACGTAATACAAGCTGATATTATTTTGTGGTTCTCCGTCTGCCTCTAAAGTTTCCGCTTTCGAAAGTGGACCACCCGGTATGTTAAAAATCATGATACAACTGTTATTTCCGGTAATACACAATTTGAATGATGAAATACATAGTTGAAATTGAACCGTCTACTGGTGCAGAGATTGCTGAAGTAGAAGACAAGGGAGAAGTTCATCACATCGACAACAACCACAAATCCCGAATATTGTTACAATTTTCGCAAGCAACCAATGGTCATTGGTGGTGTTCAACAGAAATCGTCCAACCTCTTCATTAGTTAAAACCTTGGTCCTTTTTAGATTATAACGCTTATTATTCCGTTTGTACAATGAAATTATCTTTAGAAATCCACAAATGTCAATTAAACGTCACATTTTACTTTATAATATTAAATTAAAAAAACAAATCCGGGAACTTCAACATTTTCCTTGATTTCTAAACAACTTTTTAACATAGCCCATTTTGCCCATAATGTATTCCAATTAATTCTAACAGATAGCTGATTCAAATATATCAACATAACATCTTTTGTTACCCCAATCACACCATTTTTTTCTGCTTTTTGAAGTCCCTTGCAGATTATTTTTCTGGCAATAAACTTGAAACCACGCTGGAGTAATTGCTTCAGGCGCCTTATTTCCACCAAAATAAATAAAGAGGCATTTTATTGAGGATTTCTTTTAAAATCAAAATATGAATATCTATCTGATAATAACATATAAAATATAAACCAATACTAGCAAGGTTTTTACTGACTCCAGAGTGTGACAGGCTCATCAAGATTCACCTGTCATATCCTTCTGTCCACCAGTAAAAACCCTCTTACTATGCTAGTAGTATTATATACTATTTTAAGATTTCATCAAATTAACAAATATGCAAGCGAAGATCTGAAATGAGGTGCAGCTTCAGTTATACCTGCGCTATAAATAATATCTAACGGTTTTCCAGAACATACTCCTTTGATCTTCTCGGTTAAGGACAAAATATTTAATAGTACCTATTGCAGAGTTCGGGAGTAGTGTTCTCCTTCGGGCAAATGCTGTCGTTGTGAATTGTCAGTTGCACACAGACGTAACGCTTAATTGGAAATTGAATTATGCTGCTCTGTTCTGAGAAACTTACTCTATTTAGTATTCCTAGTCTTCTTTAGTTACATAACAATCGAAAATACTTAATGTAAATTTAACAACATATTTGCTTACATATTTTATTTTCTCGTTGAATTCATTTGGGATGTTATAGCAAAATGATAAATTTAATTATGGTCGTGAAGCCCTTTGAAGTTTTCGATAACATTATACAAGGTGTTCTAAAATTCATATTCAAAATTCCAGGGCATGTACCGAGTATGACATTGTTTTGTGTTGCTTGTCTTCTAGGCTGTAAAATATTCCTTATATATGTCTTTGCCTACCTCTTTATAGATTATTATTTTCTTAAAGCGCCATATTACCGAAAGTGTGTTTTAGTACAAAGAGATGTGTTATCGTTTAACATATATTTCTGTTAAAGTACTTTTCGGCATAACATCTTACAGCAGCTGTTGCACTTCCATTAGGTACATTCACTTAATGTCAATAACATCTCTACTTATTCAGAAAACGTGTACTCTCTGGCATATCTTATACATTTCTATTTATGTATTGTCAGACACTAAAACAACAATATTCTGCCTCAGTTAAAGCTTATCAATACTTGGTATTCCTGCTATCTGAGACAAACTTGTAATTTCTCAGGTTTATAGACTGGTGTGACAGAAAGTTTGTTAAGAATATTACTGAAAACGTCCTCCTAGAGTATTTAAAAGAAAAGTCAGAGATACTAAAACTATTAACCTTATTAGTATTCAATGTTAAAGGCTACACTTTTAATCAATACAAATTTTTCAAATCCCTTAGCTTTAGCTGAAATTTTTCGACCTGCTCTTGTTTTATCTTGTACCCACTAGCAGTACCCCTGAGCCCGTCGATACACTGATTTTGGTCCTTGTTGGTTTTACGGCTGCTATGGTTAGAACCGATCCTCGGATAACGGTGGTCTTCCGAAGAGTCCCATAGTATCTTCGGCAACCCTTGGCTGGAATCATGAGATGCAACCAGTTGCAGATGAAAAAAATTATTAAATAAAGTGAACGACGCGTTATCTTCGCATACCTATGCATTGTATTCAGTGTTTTACTTGACATTAACAAAATCGTTCTAAGTTTGTAAACAGTATAGTCTAGGCGTCAGAGATTCCGTTGATCGTAAAATTCCTACTAAATGATTTCTTTTTTTTCTATAGTTATTTTCTCTGCTTAAGAAGAAGGAAATTAAAAATGAACACCAAAATTGTTACATACTGTTTGAGTCTGAGAGAGGTTTTAACATGTTTCAAAAATATTTTTGAAAGTATCAATTTTAGGAAAATAACATAAAATATAAATATACCTACTCCTCAGTAAATTCTTCATTAAAAATGTCTGTACAATTTATTTAATTGCGACAATAGTTTCCAAGCTATAAATAACTGCGTGTCACACCAGTACAAGAGAATACCTCGATATTATGTAGGCATTAAGTTTAGAAATGATCACCGGAAAATGTTTATTGTGAACAAAAAATGTATATAGATGTATTTTTCGTATCAACACAGAATGAATTACTCATTTTTTTATCGGTCAGTGGTCGCGCGGTTTAAGGCGTTAGTACTTGAATCGAGGTGACTAGACGGAGTTGGTTCGAGCCCAGCTGCCGGTAGACCGTATATAAGCTATATTCGTGGGGAGGATTGGCACCCTCTCTGCGGGTATGGTAGGGTGGAATAATGTTAGCTTGGGTCAATGTGAGAGATTGATGCTGGTTGATATTTGACTATCCCCTAATTAATGAGGTTTTCCAGGTTTTCCTCATTCCTGCACTGAATAGTGATTAGGGCCTACCAACGTAAGTCGTTCCTGGGCGCAAATGCGGCCAGCTTAATAATAATATGCCGCCCCCTCTCCCGCACAAGTCTCCGACTTCTGGGCTAATCCCTGTGATTAGAATGAGGGGTAGAGATATTATTATATTATTATTATTATTATTTCGATGAAAGCAGGAATAGGTTGTAGGTACCATTTGAATATATATTGTAGAAATTTTAACTGAACGAAGTCAAGTGGAATATTTAAATCTTTGTTTATTCACATTTATATCACATAAACTGTTTCCTTCATTAAATTAATATCTGCTTTTTAGGTTTGAGATGACACAAAGGTAATGCGACGTTAGTAGCTCGCAGTCTCTAGTTCCCCATTTTCATTAGATTCATCAGTGTCTTCAGTTCCTTCATTCTCCCCATCTGATAGTTCAGCTGTCAGAAAATTATCTGAATCGATATCAATCGAATCAACATTTCAAGTTCGACCTTCGCAAGTGGTAAAAATGATTGTTCAGCCCAAGCTTACGGCAGCCTTTGCACCCACTTCGACAATTACAGGAGATTATTTTCTGTAATGCTGGAGGCGTTCAGTAGTTTCAAATGAATTTCTTTCGAGCTGTGTCTTTGGTGATAAACTCTGTAGCAACGTGCGGTTGCTTGAGTAGGTAGCAGCAAACAAAAGTTACACTGCCTTTTTGAAACAGAAATTGTATTATGCCTTAACCTGTGCTACCTACAGTGAACACTCTTGCATAACAATATTTTAAAAACTAATGCCCCAATAATAAAACTGAATAGATCTTTTTCGAGCACAATTTAATTAAAAAAATTGATTTCTACATTTTTTTCCTAAAATTAATATTTTCAGAAATATTTAACTCTCCGTTAGTCGCGTATGTATCTGACAGATACATTGTTAATATTTATGAGAATTTCTGAAAAACTACTAATTCTAGGTTTCTATAATTGGCTATAATCCTCAGGTAACATATTTTAAATAGTTTTGTAGTATTATAAAACTCAGACCTTTCCTGGAAATTTTATTAATTAGGTAAAACTCGGCATGCCTTGGGATATGTACCTACTAGATACTATGCGCCCATTCTTGTTTCAGTAGATCGGCGACTGTTACCTAGTAGCATTGATTTTTTTGGGCAATAAAAACAAATTTTGTAGACGGCGAGTGTATTTTTTTAAATAAAATTGTTATAATTTATAAATACTAAATACGTGTTTTACTGTAAACGATAAACACTATTTTAATGATTTTACAACACTCAGAATGTATATTTTCACTAAAAACATTAAATTGTTCTAATGTATCTGTGAGGTACAACGCGACTATCTATGTAATGAATACTCACGCGCCTAACGGAGGGTTAAGAACAATGAAAAAACTTCTCTCTTATTTGTTTCAACAATATGTTATACAACAAATTTTGGTGACCATTTTATTATTTTTTCTCCTAGTAGGTATAAACAAGTGATCAAAAAATTAAAAACTACAATACGAAGAATACGATGATCCTCATAATCATATATATCATGACCTCAGACGATTAGATTAATATAGAAAATATGTCATTCACCTAATAATGAGTGTTTAGTTAAAATTGTCAAAATATTTTATAAATATAAATCTACGAAATAATGAATATCCGACTGCCATTAAGTAATATTATTGATATTTCATAAAAATAGATGTAATTAATAATTTATATTACAATGGATCAATATTTTTCATATTACGATATTCTGCGAGTTTAAATGATCATAAAGGAAAATTCATTTAGAAATCATTGGTTCTACCTACTCTACATTGACTTCTTGTTTATTTAACATGGGATCGATTACAAGTACATAGGATGGCAACTTTTCAGGTATACAGGGTGCCCCTCCCCTCTTTTTTCTCTCTTATTGTTTGAGATACGGAACAAGGTGTGGGAATAAAAGTTATAGGAATTTTTAATTAAATACTTTTTAAATCATAAAAACAATTGAATACCGCATTTCTCAGATGTAGGTCTAACTTTTGTTTTTTTTTTAAATGGAACGACATGTTAAAGTGTTGAGTTTTTCTTGTAGATGGCTAAAGCAAAGTAAGCGTTGCTTAACAGTTTGTTTGGGTTGGTTAAGATAGATAACCAAACCATAAACAAACGACGCTGGAAGTAGTGAGGCTTTAATTTTTTATTTCTCAGAAGCTCAAGCTTTTTTTTCCAAATAACTTCTTCTTTCGCGTATAACCGTTAAAAAGATAAGGAACACTGTGTAACTAGAAGTTTTCATTTACCACACCAATCGTCAATTTAGATCAGATATGCCTTGCAAAAACAGTAGGTAGTGTTTAAGTTTTGTTTTATTTTAATCCCAATTATCTATCTATAAAGTAGCCTTTGAAGAATTAAGTAAGGTAACTTTCAATAATATAAATCTAAATTTATATAGACAATTGATTGATTTAACTAGACAAATGAGTTTTTATGGGAGAATATCTGGCTGAGAAAATTAAGTTATTTTAAAAACTATTGAATTTCTAACCACTTATTAAAACGTAGATTAGAAATACAAAAAATAACTTAACGACGCTAGCCGGTAGCACTTCAAAAATTTGTCTTTCAGCAACATATATTTCTTATTACGCCTTTACAAAGATCTTTCAGTAGAGTAATTCTTACAAATTGATGTTAATTGTGGTATAAACAGTTGTGTTATTAAATGGTATATAATGAATACATTTTTTATTGTAACTAAGACCATATATTGGACTAGTTAGAGCATTGAATTTGAAGTGCCACGACGGTTATTGTCGTTTGATCATGGTTTCGTAAGTGTTCCAAACATAATTTGTTTGGCATAGCTCACTTTGGTCGTCATTTACAAGAGAAAATCATTTCTGCAGTTCTAAAAATGTATGTACAGGAGACCTTTTTGCGGTTTTCAAGATATTACACGTTTATTGTAATACTCGCGACAAGAATTCAGACGACTTACGTCATACGAACAAATGAATAATTCATTATATTTTCATCAAAATATTTAAGAGACTGCAACTGACAGTAATAAAACTATATACTACACTAAAAGTTTGCATTATATATTGCACCAAATTGCAAAAGATGATTGTTTTTAACGCGATCAAATATCGAAAATTACGTTGACAATAAAACAAATGTGTAACGTCAGCCGTGACGTCTGAATTCTTGACGCGAGTATACCTAATATGCAACATCATATCACTTTATATGTATAACTCTTGAACTATTATCTTTCTAAAGAGTTTAAATGAAAGATATTAAATTAGACTCTTTTAATTAGGAATTAGTTTTTAACATAATATAAGGATATGAAAACTCTGCATTATTTTTCATATTTATAAAATTAGTTTGGGCGATAGAGACCCTGAAGTAGTAGGTACCTATTTTACTTTTATTTTTTTTTGCTATAAAATTATAAAACGACATGCAATTTTACCAGAATTTGGTATATTGATTCATAGGACAAATAGTTCTCTATCAAATATGTGATAAATATCGATCCATATTTACGTAGAAAGGATTTTTATATTGAATATTTTAAATTTTGATTTGAAACCAATGGACAAAATAAATTGTAAGAATAAAAATACTGAAGTTAATAATAATACTTTATTTAAACTGGTTTTGATCCAAAGAGCATAATGTAGTAAAATTTTCTAAGCGTTTAAAAACGCCCTTAATAGGTATTAAATTAATTTAGAAGTAAATTTGTATGTATCTATGATACATGCGACTACATTATAATATAATTTTCTACCCCTCACACATAAATGCATCATTCGTGTTGGAAGCAGAGAAATTATGAATTACGTATGAAGTTTAAAGACGTGTCTTAACTACGAAGTTTGTTCTTCTCACTTCATAGTTTGAATTACATAGCCTGCGCCACATTTCATATACTTACTCTGGGTAATTACTTTTTCACAAACTTCTGCAAGTGATGAACGAAAAAATCTTTCTTTATGGTATCTTTATGCGGAAAAACAAATCTTTTGATACTATTTAACTTGTTCAGCGCCATCTTTATTAGATATATCATAAATAGATAACATTTAATTATTTTTGAGAAAATATAACATGATTAATCATATATGGAGGGTGTGGGGTGCAGGGTATATGTTGCACGTAATACTGGAATTCCGTCCGAAAAAAGTAAGCAAAACTAGTTCTGACCTCCGAAATATTCCCATACCCGAAATTATACATTTAAACGATTTCTGCCTATTACAAAATATATATTACTAGTTATGGGCATTACAAATTGTTCAAAACTAGTTTCATGCATTTTGAAATGAATGTCAATATTTAATTATCTTTTCAATGTAAACTATCAATTTCCTAATATAATAGTACCTAGTATCAAATTATTGACACCTTGTTAATTTATTTAAATGAAAAAAAAAAAAAGTCAATGACAAATATTGTTTCATCATAAAGCAAGTATAATTAACAACAGAAGTGTTATTGAAAGGAAATAATATAGTTTAATATAAATAAATGCTTTGTTTACACAAAAAATGGTTTTTTTATTTTCCCAAAAAAATAATTTGGTATCAAGAAATAAATATTTGTTTAGCCTTAATACGAACAAATAATTTATTTCCTTGAAACAAATGTTCTTTTACAGACATCAAATTTGTTTTCTGTTGCAGATGCAAGTCGATAGCTTCACTTGTGATCTATTGACAAGAACTGATATGTTCGAAGCTATTATATTCTTTTAGTTATACTGACAAATAATCTTAGCAGTTATTTTAGGTATTTGTAAGTAAATAGTAGTCGTAGTATAAGTAATAATTACAAACAAAAACAAGTTAATTATACGAAAACATATCTTGGTTATTTAGTTTTACTGGAGTTCTATAGTAAATTAGTTGTTCTAGTTATATATTCAGAACCTTTAATTCCTCTGCAAATATTAGAATGTTGATTCAATATTTATAGATGTATAGTCGAGAATAAAGAAGCAGACGTATATCCTTAAAATAAAATACAAGTTTACTGGTGAAATGGGACGTACCTGGAATGCTTGTGCCAAGTGCAACGAACACTATTGCGGTAACAGCATCTTTTATTCCTAACGTGGCTCCAAAATGTGAAGCAATGTCTCCTATGACGGCGGTTACTACCCCTATGCAGAATATTGATACTACAAAACACAGGTATCCTTTTAGCATATCTGCAAAAGAAAGAAAATATTTAGAAGTCAATAAATTATTTATTACTACGAGAAAATTCAGACAATTGTAGCATACATAATCCGGATACAAGTATTAAACGATACAAACCAAGTGAATTGGAAATGTTACATAATCTACACATCGTAATTAATATTACAGTTACAAAAATAATTAGAGCTTATTACTAAACAAAGTTTAACACAATTGGGCTGATTTATTTTTATTACATTTGATACATTTTCTTGCAATGAGGATTAAAAGATCAGGAAGTATAAGAATTTTTAATTATTTTTAAAAAGAAACAAACTTTTCCACCGCTCTTATTTTAAAAATTTTGATATTACAGTGGTTTGATCAGATGCATGCAAAAATAGTAAAATGTTGTAAACATTTGATAATGTATGGTCAATATATTCAAGTATCATCTAAATAAATGTTTAGTTACCTATTTCTATTGCTGAATTTTTATAATTAAAAAAAAAACAGAAAAATAAAATAAAAGCCTTTTGACCGGCTCCTTCGCCATTTATTAAAATTAGTTTAATTGTATTTCAATATATTTTAGTTAATTTATACTATACAGGGTGTAACAAGGCAGGTCATCCGGTCAATGGCATAACGTAGAAACGGGAGGTAGCGGTTATTTTAGCCTTCCTGAAGTCTCTATAACATCATAATGTAGAATTTTGTTTAGTATATTTTATTACTCTTGGTAATTTTTCGTAAAATTCAATTTTTGAGTATGCAACGTTAGAGATAGTCGCAGCAAAATAAGCTGCACTTAATAACATTTGTAAATTTCAAATACCCAATTTGTAATGTTCTTACTTGTTCTAAAGTGTTCTAACATATTTTATACAGGGACTCTGAATACAGGGCTAGCCAGATGTGCCATTTTTACACAAATAAATGGTTTTATCAATGTAAATTCGTTTATTAAGAAAAAAATAGGGAGTTAAGAAACAGATTAGTTATTAAATAGATTTGCACTGCAAATACGAAATTCCAGGACACAACTACTCAGCGGGCTAATGCCCCGACCAGTATTGAATTACACCTGGAAAACCTATAGCAAATAGCTAAAGCCACTCGTCAGCAGTCCACTAGACATCTACCGGTTTCAAGCTTATTAGCTAACCGACGAATAACCTTAGCTGTTTTAAGTCTGTCTAACCCGACAGTAAGAACCACGAGAAACGCGGAGTAGCTCAGCTACCTCTAACGGCCATTCGCTACTCCATGCCGGACCATTGAAAGCTAGCGACCTCTATCGTGATTCACAATAACGATATGTTCCAGATACAGAATTCCAGGAAACAACTACTCTACGGGTTAATGCCCCGACCGAATTACACCTGGAAAACCTATAGCAAACAGCTAAAGTCATTCATCCAGGAAATAACTACTCTGCGGCATTAGGGATTTACGAAGGATGAAAATTAGGCCATAACCAAAGGTTGTGCAAAATATTAGATAACCTTAATTGGTCTTTTATGCATTTCGGAGGCAGGCGGATATGTGGCGTAATGAAAATATTGAATTAGTGATCTAAAATGTTAAAATTACAGTTTTCAGTTAAATTTTAGTATAATTTTCCGTTTAATAAACAAATTTATATTGATAAAAAACATTATTTGTGTAAAAATTATACATCTGGCTAATATTATGTTCAAACACACTCTGTATAAAATAAGTTAGAACACTTTAGAACAAGTTAGAACATTATAAATTGTTCCTTTGTAATTTGAAATTTAAAAATGATATTAAGTGGGATAAAATAACCTCTTCGCCTCTCCCTCCCCCTTTTCTACGTTTATTGTTAAAGCGTCGTTTACAATAATATCCTTGATGATAAGAAAAAGTATCTATACAGTTTTAAAGTGATACATGAAAATCTGAAGAGATTATAGTGAAAACAATTTTAAAAGTTCAACTTTAACTCTTTGTATATTTTAAGAGAGAAATTTTTGTATAGGTAGGTAGAGTTAAATCGCCATATTTTGTCAAAAATACGTAGCTAAAGGGATAATCTGCTTTTTTGTTACACCCTGTATAATAGTAGTGTGTACAGGGTGTTCCAATTTCGCTGTAATTGCATGGTACCTCGGAAACTACATAAGAGATATAAGAATGCGGTTTCCACAACACTAGGTTACTTTTTTGAGAAATTTAAGACGCTGCAATCATAATTTTTATAGACCTGTTCGTTTTTGAGATACAGGGCGTAATTAAAAAAACTGTTTTAAAGAGATTATTTGTACCTATACCGATTATATTGGTCAGTGGTCGCGCGGTTTAAGGCATCAGTACTTAATTCGAGGTGACTAGACCGGTGTGGGTTCGGTCCCCGCAGCCGGTAGACTGCATATCAGCTATATTCGTGAAGAGGATTGGCATCCTCTCTGCGGGTATGGTAGGGTGGAAGAATGTTAGCTTGGGTCAATGTGAGAGATTGATACCGGTCGACATTTGACTACCCCCCTAATTAATGAGGTTTTCCAGGTTTCCCTTATTCCTGCACTTAATGATGGTTAGGGTCTAAGTATCGTTCTTGGGCGCAAATGCGGCCTGCTAAATAATAATATACCGCCCCGCCCCCGCACAAGTCCTCGACTTCTGGACTAATCTTCGTGTGTAGAATGAGGAGTAGAGATATTATTATGATCTCAAAGAATAGCTAAGATATCGAAATGTTGAAAATTGCTTCTAAGATATTTTTACGTGCATGAAGTTGAGTGGCGTATTTGTAATGTCTCTACAAGATGTTTTTTTTTTAAATATGACCTTTTTTATAGGGAACACCTTGTATATGTTTTATTTAATTTAATCAGAATTTCATACTCAGACACCTCAAAATTGAATGTTTGGACAGGCATTTTGGGTGACCATCTTGTTGGAAAATTTTCCATCCAAGGTAATCTCGATGGAAACACCTATCTAGAATTATTGAAAGTACAATTGATCCTAGGATAACAGAGATTTTAGAAAGTGACGACAATTTACTAGAAAATGAAATAACCTTCCAACAAGATGGTGCGCCCCGCACTATGGTGCTGCTGTGTGACAAATTTTGGATGACCATTTCCCGAGGCATTGGATTGGCAGAAGAGGTCCTGTCGAATGGCCACCAAGATCTCCGGATCTGTCCCCTTTGGACTTTTTTCTGTGGGGTCATTTAAAATCACGAGTGTACGCCACTTAGCCGGAAACATTGCAAGTGCTACGTCAGAGAATTGTAGAAGAATGCCGATTAATAACTGCGGATGTCTTTAATAATGTTCGAACAGAATTTAAAAACAGACTGTATTATTGTTTGGAAGTTAACGGGGGTCATTTTGAGCAATTCATCAAATAAATCTGATTTATTATTTGCTTCAGCTTTTTTATTTCATTTCTGACTTTTTGTAAACTGATGGACACATCAATAACAATTAGGTAATGCGGTCATGTGTAGTAGATGAAAAACTTATTAGTGGTGGGCATTTGTGTAGAAATTACTACGCGTAAGTTGGTTTGTCATCTTTTCGTTTGTAACCAATAATTCTGTCAAATCTCAACCGATTTCTAAAAACGGTACGTCAATGTATTCGCAATGAAAAGGGCTTTAAAATGATGTGCCACAAGTGGGGTAGTTGCATTTGAAATTTTTAAGTTGGGGTTGCTAGGAATTAGGGGGATGAACATATCGAGTTGGCTTGACTGTCAAAAAAGCTCCCCCCAAGAACAAAAATCGACGGGTCTCGGCGAATTTTGAAATATTATTCGGTTTTCCAATTATAGGGGGGGTCAAATTTTCGTTGGGATACCCTGTATATAAGATTATATAAAATTATTATATTATATTATTCCAAATATTCCATGTTTGCAAAATATAGTTCTCGCCGTGTCGCGATAGAGGTCGATAGATTTTAATGATGTCTACTACTATGTAGAAGGCATCGTGTCTGTGGGTTTTCAGTTCGGCATGGAGTAGCAAATAACCGCTAGATGTAGCTTTACTATCCGTAAATTTATAAATACTTATGTTTAATTGAATAACATTTGAAAACAAACAAGCACTAAACAAAAACAAACATAAAAATTAATTAATAAAAAAAATAATCGACTACGTCATTACAAAAACTTTTGAAAATTAATTAATATAGAAAAGATATTTAGAAATTATTTATATTTTTTAAATTTACCTCTGGTGAAGAATTTAACTTCATAAACAAGTTAAGTGTCATACCCTATTTGAGAGCACAATATTTATTTTCAGTATGTTAAATATAAAATTTAGAATTAAAGTGATAGACTTTTTAAAAATTTAAAAAGGACAGAATTTTAAAAATTAAAAAAAACATAAATACTCAAGGAAACAAATAAAAAATCAATAAACTAAAACTAGTAGCTTAAAAAATTTTCAGTATAAATTACGTAAATAAATTACGAGTATATGTTGTGTTCTCTCTGTTTAAACACCACCCTATATTATCATTAACATTTTTATTACTTCGGCAGAAATGTAACGAACTGTGACAATATCGTAATTAATATAGCTCCGAACCATAAAGATTAATCTCCAAATGACGGCTACAGGCATGTCGAAGTAGGTACCGAAAATAATTCCTTTTGTAGGTTTTACATTTACTCGTAACGAATGGAAATCCCAAAGTAATGGAAATTCTGCAAGTGGCATGTACTAGAAATTGGATTTAGGGCAAGTCTTAAAAAGTATGTGCTTTTGAAGAGAGTAGGCTTGAATTAAAATCATGATATCTAATAAAGCAATTGCAGAAATAGAACACATTTTAGCATATGCAATGGAAACTGTCCGTTAAGTTACAATTTCGTATTTGTACACATACCGGGTAGCGATAAAGTTCCGCAAAATATTAATAATTTCTTTAGAAATCTTTTTTAAAAACGTTAACTATTATATGTCAACCTATTTTCTGGAAAAGGGATAGCAAATATAAAATTTGCAGCTTATGCAATGCTAAGAATGCAATGGATCATAATAAAACCAATTTTGCTTGCATGATTATACAGGGTGATTTACTTTTTTGTGAAAAAGTCATGATAGTACCCATAACCCCGCCATTGGTACTTACGAAAGCTACAAATTTTATACCTATAAAAATAATAAAAAGTTTGCCAAAAATGTCTTAAGGGATTTAGGAGTTATGAATTTTAAATTGAGTTTTTATCAACTTTGAAATCCTATATCTAAGGCTTTAGCCCTTTAGACCCTATGTTTATTTAATAAAATTACCGTAATTTTAAACATGGATTTTCTGCACGCTATTAGTAAATACCCTGTATATTGATACAGAAAGAAAATGAGCTTAACAAATAACAAGAAAAGATTTTAAATTAAACTAAAGAAGTAAAAATTTCACATATGGTAATATAAAATTTAAAAATGTAATGTATAGAATTTGAATAAACAAAATATTATGTTTGGTGTAAAGAAAATGTATAAGACGGATAGGAAAACATAGTAATTGGGGGATAAAAAAAAGTTTGGGTTACATAATAACGGGGAGAAATGATTGATAAAAAAATTAAAAAATCAAGAGAGATTAGTTTAAAATTTGAAAATTAGTTAAAATTTATATCTAATATATTATATTCAAGTCAGAAATAAATATTTAACAAAGCTATATGCTGTATTAATATCAAAAAGATTGAGGGCAGATTCATTAAAATTTAGTTATGAAAAAAATAAATGAATAAACTAGGAATAGAGAAATATAATCCAGAAAAGGGATACGAAGAAGATGGTGAAGAATCTATCTACAAAATGTAACCAAATAATACCACAGAAGGCAACAGGGAGCTGACATGACAAGCCTAGTAATATCAATCAAGAATAACATTGACATTATTGAACATTTAAACTTAAAAAAAATGAACTAAAACAAAGGTAATAAAAAATAATTAATATCTGAGGGGAATGAAAATTAAAATTGTATTCAGTTATAAGAAAAGAGGAAAATAATAGGCCAGTTTAGTAAATTCATAGAAAACAAAAATTTATAAATTATAATAAATATATTTGTTAAAATCACACATTTTTTAATAATTAAATTGAAAAATATAGATAATAAAGAATAATACAAAATTATATAAGCAGAAAGTTATAGAAGAATTAAAATTATATAAACTATCTTTTTTATCTCCTGTGAGCCTACTCGTGAGAAAGCAATGAACTCATGTTTAGTTAGAAGGAACAAAATTAAAGTAAAAAAAATGTTTCAATTTAAAATTAAATAACTTATAAATAAAAGGTAAGGAAGTCTTTCGAGTGGCGTTCAGGAAAATTCTATAAGTATTAGCTTTCAAAAGGTAAGTGAAAGATTTATATAAGAAGACAGCATGATATATGAATTTAAAAAGCTGACTACATGTTCATTTTATCTCTACTAAATACCGCGCATTCTTAGCAGCTTTTGTTATGACTTAGATGATACTGGATACATAAAAATATAAATATTCGGGGAATATTATTTTAGTATAAATACTTTGTATTGAATGTTCAATAATAAATTATGGGCTGGTATTTTGTATCTCAGTTCTGCTTTTTTTTCAGTTGTAGGTAATCTAAATTACTGGATTTATTAAAATAGGCCTGCAATTTAAAGCAACCCCATAAGGAAAACCCTAAGGAGATTAAATCTGGTGAGCATGATGGCCATTCGGTTGGTTTTCGTCGCTCTATTGATCTGCCAGAGAAAATATTGTCAAACAATCACAAGATACCAACACCAAAATGAGAAGGAGTTGCATATGGTAACCATATTGTTGAGTGGAGAACATAATTATATTCATTCCTTCATCATTATGTGTTTGGATAAAGCACTGCTAAATCTGGGGCTAAGTAAAAAAATCATTTCATCCCATATATTTTCCATAGATAGTTTTAAATATTTGAAACTCGCTATGCAAACCGAAATATGCAGACCTACAAAAATGTCATTTTAAGAAGAATGCGACCTTTTCAATGTTGCTGCCGGTTTAAAAAAATACGACCACTGTCAAGCTTTTGATGGCTAAAAGGGGGTAGTAACCAAAGAAAAGTATCACCTAGTAATCAACAATTCGACTGTCCCATTTTTCACCAAAATTATTTAAACGCAAGAATTATTCTTAAATGAAGCTTGCTTGCACCTACCCTGTTTCTTGTAATGAATAACGACTTTCCATTTGAATCGTCAAAGATGTTGTAACACCCGTACTGTATGCTGATGACTCAATTTTTTTAATAAGCATATTTTCAGAATACGTTGTGCAAAACATACAAAATGTGGTAAATATTATGTCAAAATGGACAGAATTTAATCCTTTATTAATAAATTACAAAAAGTCGTAGCTAGTACAATTCACAACAAAAAATAAGACAATGGATAAAAGTAGTTTAATAAAATATAAAAATAGTGGTACGCTGCATCAAACAAGTGACATACATTTTCTGGGGATTTGCACTGACTCTCGACTTCTCTGGGACTCACAAACAGATATAGTATGCAATAAACTAAATTCTTTATGCTTTTTATTTAGACAACTCAGGCCAGTTCTAAATGACGATACTCTTATGATGTTGTACTATGGACAAGTCTACCCTAAATTATCGTACGGAGTTGTCTGTTGGGGAAGCGCCTCATCCATAAACTCTGTTTTTGTAGCTCAAAAGAATATCATCCGAAAGATCGCTAAAGTATCAAGAATAACGTCTTGCCGCGAGCTATTTATTAAATATAAAATACTCACTGTAATTACGATACCTCATCCCTTTGTTCTAATAGTAATAGCAGACTCTGCAGAATCAGCAGTTCTCCGCATATAAATAGTCGACTTGTGATTGTGCATTCAATTCTTGTTTACTATTTGTTGTTGTAACATCTACTGATGAACCTACTTTTGTAAACCTTCAATGAATAAAGAGTTTTTCAAAAAGTTCCAAAATTTGTGTTTTAAAAAAAATCGTGTTTCGAAGTATAAACCGAAACTCTGTTTTCTATATTTACATTTACTCTTGCGCAATATATATTAAAACAAGATTTAGTAACTACCCAACACGTCAAGCTATACATCACTACAACACCAGGCAAAAACAGGATATCTGCCTGTCTCAATGCCGTCTTACTCAAACACAAAATGGTTCCTATGACATGTCAGTTCGTATATATAATAATTTACCTATATAAAGAATATAAGTTCCTTGAAAAAAATTAAAAAAGATTTGAAACAGTTTCTTATAACCAGGGCCTTTTATAGTATGAACGAATATTTAAATAGTTAACTTATATAAGTACTACTGTACGTTTTATTTTATGTTTTTTAAGCTATTGTCTTCCACCTTTCTTTGACGAATTCCATATTGTTATTTTGTGCCAATCAATAGGAATAATAAAGAATCTATCTATTTATCTATTTATCTATTTATCTATTTTGTTAAAGTTTTAAGAGATAATACGTCATAATAGTCCAAATAAATTTTCAAGGCGATTGGAAAAAGGGTTATGGATTTATTAATTTAGTTATTGTTTACAACTTTAAAGGCCTAGAACTCAAAAACCAAAAGTATTTTATTTAGCTTCTACTTCGTAGATAGCATGTATTTATTGTCGTAAATATGCTGCTAAACATTTTCGGTGAAACTTTGCATTTCTAATAGTGTTCGATACATTTGCGGTTTGTAATATTTTTGCTTCAAGAAATAGATACCATGTAAATTTACAAAATCAAAATGAAGTGTAGAAATGATGATTTACCATCGTTCAACGTAAAAGCTAATTCAACTTAAGTACATAATAGTCAAACAAACAATGTTGGTATACGAGACCTATGTGTTTATAATTCATTAACACCATATTTTACATTACAAACGAAATTCTGAAAATAAATATTTTAAAATATTAATGCCATGACCGTAAAAAATTGTTTTAGGTCAGTTGGCATTCATCAAAATCTGTGAGGCGTAACGCTCATTTGCAGCATACAGATAAAATTACTGATATAAAGCTATACAAATGTAAGGAAATAATTTACCCAGTTTTGACAGCTCTGTAGCTGTTCCATTAGCACAAAGTAGGGAACTATTTACAGTTATGTCAGTTCATACTTTGTTCTGTACCTTCGTTAGAACTCCATCTATTGGCGTTGTGTCGATAAAACAAATTACATTAAATATATATTACAGAGTTAATAAAGTTAAATACATAACGTTACATAATTTTCTGATGCATAAACTCTGTATAATGGTGGACATATATGATGTGGAAGCCATGTCTTCCGGTTAGCAAACCTTTCGGCAAACCGTAACTTTAGTGGTTGTGTTGGCTGGAGGCCTAGCAGAACTCTCGGCCTTCCTTGAAATTTTTCCTGCCGGTTTCTTCTGACATGCAAGTTGAACTGTATACTCGTATGTATGAGGAGTGGGTACAGACCGAGAGTTAGAATGACTGGATGTAGTCTAATTAAGATAATGTGTAGTCTTCTGATACGGAAATGTAAAAAATGAGATATGAGAACGTGGTCTTTTCCAATGTTTCAGGTTAATTGCCTACCATATCTTGGTGCAAAAATTAAGGACAGTGGATGGAATACATTCTTTTTGAAGTAATGAAGATTTCGTATATGGCTTTTTGTCCATACACAGGTAATTCCTATAATCATAAGTCTTCTGTACTAATTCGTTAATAAGGCACATGAAAATAGATTTTTTCACCTATTTAAAACACTTGCGCTTTATCTTTGCTTCTCTATACATCAAAACAACTGTCGTTTATATTAAAGCATGATTATATATAAAAATCGCGCACATTATGCCTGCCAGCGCAGAGTAGATCTGCAAACCTACACGACTTCTTGTCCAGCACGAACCAGTAATTGTTTGTGCAGGTTATGTGTGTGGCAGACGTTTTGAAGTAGTTGAGTGTAGCTCAGAAGAAGAAAAAAATATTTTAACGATGCTGTATCAATGAAAGGAGGGGGAACAAGCCAGGCAAATAAGAGAATTTTGGGTTCACCCTATTAATAAAAACAGAAAGCTCTGTAAGTGAGGGTGATCGACAGTTCAGCAACATATTCACAACTTAACTGGTAAAATATTTCTAACAGTTTGAAATACATCCCTAACTTTTGTAGGAACAGAACTTAAGTTGGAATAGGGCGGCCAAGCATAGCAATTGTAGATCATCGACACGACCTGCAGTGACGGTCGTTGCAGGTGACGGTCCATTCAGGTGCTGCTCTAGTGTGCGATGCTCCATTAAATAACATGTAAACCTTCATGAGCAGGCTTTACAGGCCCCTGTTGCTCCACGCAGGCATAATGTGTGCAATTTTTAACACTAATTCAATTTAAAACTGAATCAGGGATTAAAAAGTAACGCGTATGTCATAGTCGAAAGCACAAATTCATGAATGGCAACCTTAACAATTGTAGTTATCAGTAAAATATTATGAATCTTGTGGCAGAATAAAATAGAAAATCTATTCACTATTGTCCCACTGTCTGCTGTCTATAGTTTTGGTTTATTAGAACTCATAAATAGAAATAAACTAGATTTATATAAGGGTAAAATATAGAGCAAAACCCAAGATTAAAATTGTTCTATGGACAGCTCTGTGATGTGCCAAACCCCATGTCAACATATTAAAATTAAAATACATCAATTACATAGAAAATTATTTTTAGAGAGGTTTTTAAACGTGCTTTTGTAGGTCATAGTCGACAAGTCGATAACGTAGTATTAAACTTTCATAAGATTCTAAATTTTATCGTATATGAAACTTTACCACCCCATATTCCAAGAAGTAAAAACTTTTCGAATATTACATGTATATTTTTGATATAATTGCAACACCAATATTTCATGAGTTGAAATATCTTCTGTGGCAAATTGTAATAGTGTCAGAGAGATTTTTGGAGGAGGGGGTGGCATATTAAGTAGTCAGCACTTGCACGCAGGTAGGTTTTACCATTTAGTCAAGGAATGAGGGAAACTTGGAAAACCTCATTGATTAGGGGATGACCAAACGGCGACTGGAGTTTATCAATTTCACATTGTTCCACCCTACCATACCTGCAGAAAAGGTGTCCATTCTCTATACAAGTATAGCGGATCTACAGTTTTCCATCCCGGCGAATAAAACCGGCGACTGTGGCAAACATCGATTCAAGTAATGAGGCCTTAAGGCTGCCGTATCCTTGAAATAGTGTTTTATACAAATACCAATATTTTTAGACATTTAAGAACTGAATAATATAGAGCTTAGCATTTAATATAAATGTTATCTCATATTCAAAGGTATCGAAGTAAAACGAATATACACGGTGTCTCATAATGATGTGCGCTCCTTTGGAGGGTGTGTTCCTGACAGGCAGATTCAGTCTCATAAAAAATACCATTTACCAACAAAAAGGGTAACTACCTTATTTATTTGTTAAAAGTAAATATGATTTAAATGTTATAAAAAATATAGTTTTTCATTAAATAGTAAATAAACAAGAAAAGGGTAACTGCCTTATTTGTTTCTGCAAGAACTGCTTTTGTGACATTTTGAACTACACAGTAATTGGTGTTTTCTATATAACCACGCATTTGTACCATAGTGTCTTGAGCATTGACATCAAGTATATTCTTGGATTTTGTCCGAAGAATTAATAGTTGCTAATAAGCTAAGCTGCTAACTAATAGATCTTAAAGAAATTATTTTATCTACCTCGTCCTCGTCTATTGAAAATTGTTTACATAGGTCAAATTTGGATCAGTTATAAAGCTGTTTTTTAGCACACATTTAAACGTGTCAAGGATTCAGCTTCCCTTTCTAACATTTTTTAAATAAAACTTTCACTGACCATCAAAACTTCTGGATTCAAATTTGTATTCGTGTATTTCCTAATAATAATCAGGCCATTTTAATTGGCCCTAAAAACTATCAAGCGATACTAGTATGTCCTAGGAAAAATGCAATGCTAACAACGATAGGAACTTTTGGTGTGTTCTAGGCCAAACTGAGATTGACTAAAATACGATATTTCCTGTAACATATACATAAGACATTTATGACACTTGAAAAGCTAATGTAAAGTCTCGTGTCACAAAAGCGTTAGACCTGTAAAAAGTAATCGGATTTCAATATCCGGAATCGCTTGACTAGAGACTACAGTAGTCCAGCGATGTAAGGGTTGATAATATTATAACTTCAATAACTTTTTACTCTGTCACTATAATGTCACGGAATTAAGCCCGAATTTGCACCACTCACTCCCAAACCGACGACTGTGGCACCGCGAATTGCCTAAGATTACACCGATCGCCCCTACACGATTCTGTTAAACAAACAGAATGCCGCTGATCGAGATGGGCCTGTAAAAATCGGGAATCGCCGAGAAGCATTCCAGTCGTACTATAAAATGGATCTAGAGATACTGGAATATACCTGGAATATTCGTTGGGTCTATAAAAGAAGAATAAACGGCCGAGTTAGTTAGTCTTGTATAAGTATTGTATTACAGTCTGAATTAAAGTGTTTAGTTGGAGATATCAAAGTGATTTAGATAGCGATTAATTAAATAAGTGTTTAGTTGAGTTATAATTAGTGTTCAGTAGTGTACTGAATAGTTAATAAAGAAGTAATTAATTAACGGATTGTTTTTCTGGAAGTAAGAAAATTCGGATTGGGAAATCCGTGACAATTTGGTGTCAGAAGTGGATTTAACTGGAAGTTTTCAAGAGCTTTCTGGAACCCTGTCCACAAAGTGGGATTTAACTGGAAGTTTGAGGAGCTTTCTGGAACCCTGTGCGTGAGTGGGTTTAAGTGGAAGTTGGAAGAACTTTCTGGAACCCTGTGCGTGGGTGGAATAAAGACCCAAGTGTGATATATCACCGCACTCGTCTTGTCGAAAGGAAGTGAATGGTGGTATTCGCGAAGGACAATCTCGAACATTCTAGAACTTTGTACGGGAGTGAGACAAAGACCCAAGTGTGACATATCACCGCACTCGTCTTGACTTAAGGAAGTGAACGGTGTTATTCGCGAAGGACAATCTGGAACATTCTAGAACTTTATACGGGAGTTAAACAAAGACACAAGTGTGACATATCACCGCACTCGTCGTCACTTAAGGAAGTGAACGGTGCTATTTGCGAAGGACATTCTCGAACATTCTAGAACTTTGTACGGGAGTGAGACAAAGACACAAGTGTGACATATCACCGCACTCGTCGTGACTCAAGGAAGTGAACGGTGGTATTTGCGAAGGACATTCTCGAACATTCTAGAACTTTGTACGGGAGTGAGACAAAGACCCAAGTGTGACATATCACCGCACTCGTCGTGACTCAAGGAAGTGAACGGTGGTATTTGCGAAGGACATTCTCGAACATTCTAGAACTTTGTACGGGAGTGAGACAAAGACCCAAGTGTGACATATCACCGCACTCGTCGTGACTTAAGGAAGTGAACGGTGGTATTTGCGAAGGACAATCTCGAACATTCTAGAACTTTATACCGGAGTGAGACAAATACCCAAGTGTGGCATATCACTGCACTCGTTTCATTGTAAGGAAGTCAACGGTGACATTTACAAACACATTCCTGGACATTCTAGAACATTCCAAATAGAGTGGATGCCTGTAACTAGAAGTCAAGTCAACATGGATGCACAACTGGCGAAATTGTTAGAAATGATGCAAACGATGCAGGAGAAATTAGAAAAGAAATTAGAAGAACAGGGACAGACGATGCAAGAAAAATTTGAAGAACAAGGGCATAAAATGTAGGATCAGTCCCAGACAATGCAGGAGAAATTTGAAGAACAAGGGCATACAATTGAAGATCAGATACAGACAATACAACAGGAAATGAGAGCTCAGACGAAAGAAATGCAGATAAAGTTAGAAAAATTGGAGAATACACTAAAAGAAAAACTAGAAGAGCAGTCACATAAAGTGGAAAAACAAGTACAAGAGAAACTGTTAGAACAAAGAAAAGAAATCAACGAAGAACTGTTAGCACAAAAAAAAGAAATGGACGAAGAAATAAACTTGGTTAGAGAAACCTGCGAAGAGCTTCGACGTAAATTAGACAAAGTAACAAAGGAGGGCGTGATCAAATCAGAAAGATCTGTTATCCGAACTCATAAAACGAAGCCCCCTGAATTCGACGGCAAAGTTTTTTGGAATGTCTATCTGCGTCAGTTCGAAGCGGAAATTGCGGCAAACGGATGGTCTGATTGTGAGAAAGCTACTGCTCTGATAGTTGCTCTACGAGAGGAAGCTCTTGACGTCTTACAAGGAGTTCCTGCTGGGCAGCAGAGTAACTATGACCTTCTGAAACAGCATATGGAAATGAGATATGGGGATAAGCACCTGCAGCAAGTGTACCAGGCACAATTGAAAAATCGTCACCAGCAGAGTGGAGAGAATTTACAACATTTTGAGACAGACGTTGCCCGACTGGTTCGATTGGCATATCCAACAGCCCCATCCAAGTGTTTATCGACGGCCTAAGAGATTGCGAAATTCAGCAGGCACTACGGCTCGCTAGACCTAAAACGTTGAATGACGCTCTTTCGCATGCACTGGAATTTGAGCAAAGATGGCATCCGGTAGACATGTTAAAGTTCGAGCCATCAGTGATAACAGCGATAATATGGGAAATGGAGACATAATCAAAACGTTGAAGGAGGTCATTGAGAAACTCAGCCCAACTACCAATCCGAAGAGAGAACAACCTGGCAGCCGAAGAGATCGCCCGTTCCCATGTTGGAACTGTGGGCAGACGGGACATCTGAAGAGACAGTGTAGGGCCCCGGTCGCGGATCAGCAAAAGCGCGACTCCCAGGCGGCAGCTGCACAGGAAAACTAGGGTCAGCCGGCTTGACGGGGCAAAAGCCGGCTGCGTCCTCCTACCATGCCCCACGAGAAGAAATTACGTTGTCACGTCTCCAGGACTCTGACTCCTTGCTAGTAGAAGGCATTATTTTTGGTCGTATGTTCCCTATGGTAATCGACACTGGAGCGGCAAGAACTATTGTACGACCGGATATTGGTGATTGGCGTATTAAGAGCCCTGCCAAGCGTTATGTCCTTACAACAGCCAATGGACAACAACTGCCAGTCAAGGGGGAATGCGAGCTTGACATAGAATTAGGAGACGTCAAATTCAAACACAGAGCCCTGGTAGCAGATATATCGGACAATGTCATACTCGGACTAGACTTACTACGAGCAAAGGGGGTGAACTTAGATTTGAATGCTGGTACGCTACGGATAATGGGTGAGGAAGTAGTGCTAACGACCACCACTGAGAATAACGCTGTACGGAGACTCGTTGTTAAAGAAGATGTGGTACTACCTGGTCAGACCGAAACATTGGTTGCCACTGTAATGGATGGGGAAATGTCTTGCAGTGTTGGAGTGGTGGAACCCAGTAATCCGGATCTGTTCAATAAATCTATAGTCACCGGCCGCACCCTGATTAAACCAGAGAAAACGACAATAGTACGGGTAGTTAACCTGAAAACCTTTCCACAGAAAATTACAAAGGAACTGAAGTAGGAGTCTGTGAACCTGTTGCCATGGTCAGAACACTCAAAGAAAACAACGAAATGGAGAAGAAACCAAACAAGACCAGTCTACCGGAATGTCTAAGGGACATCGTGGATAGGGCCCAGGAAAGATTAACAGAGATGGAGGTGGAACAACTGGAAGAGCTGCTAAGTGAAAATGAAGATGTGTTTGCACTTAAACCAGGCGACTTTGGGAGAACAAAGGTAGTGAAGCATCGAATCGATACTGGTTCATCATCTCCTATAAAGCAGCCACCACGAGGACTTCCACTAGCCAAGCGAGAGGAAGTTAACAAGATGTTAATCGAGATGCAAAATCAAGGCACCATAGAGCCATCTCAGAGTCCTTGGGCTTCTCCTGTAGTTCTGGTCAAGAAGAAAGACGGCTCCACCCGATTTTGTGTGGACTACAGAAAATTAAATGACGTCACCAAGAAAGACAGTTACCCACTACCCAGAATTGACGATACACTGGACACCTTGGCTGGTGCGCAATGGTTTTCCACTTTAGATTTAAAGAGTGGATATTGGCAAGTCGAGGTCAGCCCAGAAGACAAAGAAAAGACAGCGTTCACTACCGGAAATGGATTGTGGCAGTTCAATGTAATGCCATTTGGTCTATGTAATGCCCTGCCACTTTTGAACGACTGATGGAAACTGTACTTCATGGCCTGCATTGGGAGACCTGCTTGATTTACTTGGACGACGTGGTGGTGCTGGGACGCTCTTTCCAGGAGCACCTGAAGAACGTGTCCGAAGTGTTCAAGAAGTTAAAAGCAGCGAACCTGAAGTTGAACCCGAAGAAGTGCAGTCTGTTCCAAAAGGAGGTTAGATACCTAGGCCACATTATTACTCCAAACGGTGTGAAAACAGACCCGGAGAAGACAGAGTGCATAAAGAACTGGCCGGTTCCTAAAGACAAACATCAAGTTCGAAGTTTTCTCGGCCTATGCACATACTATCGACGATTCGTCCAAGGATTCTCGGACATTGCTCTCTCACAAGCCTCTTCATAAATTGACAGAAGACAACATCCCGTTTGAATGGACTCGACATGCCAGCAAGCCTTTGAGACGCTGTAAGAGGCCCTCTGCACTTCCCAGATTTTGACATACCCAATACCTGGACAACCATTTATAGTGGACACGGACGCAAGCAACATTGGAATTGGCGGAGTTCTTTCCCAAATACAAGATGGCCAAGAGCGAGTAGTGGGCTACTTCAGCAAAGTCCTGTCAAAAGCCGAAAAGAACTATTGTGTGACTCGGAAAGAATTGCTTGCCATCGTCAAGAGTCTAGAACACTTTCATAAATACTTGTATGGCCAAGAATTCCTCCTAAGAACGGATCACGCTTCCTTAAATGGCTGCTCCAGTTTAAAAACCCTGAAGGACAGATGGCCAGGTGGCTGGAACGGCTGCAAGAATATCACTTTGTTGTTGAACATCGAGCCGGCAGGAAACATGGAAATGCAGATGCCCTTTCTAGGAGACCCTGTCCTGTCAACTGCAAACACTGTAGTAGTCTTGAAAAGAAAGAGGACATCTCATCAGTTCCTTGTAAGGTGGTAGCAGCCCAACCTGAAGACAGATGGAGTTCAGCGGCGATTCGGGAAGACCAGCAAGCTGACTGTGACATCAAGCCCTTACTAGACTGGAAAGAAGCCAACAACCGACCCTCATGGGCTGAAGTCAGTCAGTAAAAGCCCAACATTAAAGAGCTATTGGGCTCAATGGAATTCCTTGGTGTTGGAAGACGGTGTCCTAAAAGAGCATGGGAGAACAATGACGGAACGGAGGTCAAGAAACAAGTACTACTCCTGAGGTCCCGGGTCAAGGAAGTGCTGCAGGAAGTACATGGAGGTACTGGGGTGGACATTTCGGTATCAATAGGACTCTACAGAAGATTAGGGAGCGTTTCTACTGGTTGAGTTGTAGGACGGATGTAGAAGATTGGTGCCGAAAATGTGACATATGTGCAGCCAGCAAGGGACCGAAGACCCGTTCCAGAGGCAAAATGCGCCAGTACATCGTAGGAGCACCGTTCGAGAGGATTGCCATTGATATCGCTGGCCCATTTCCGAAAACCCAAAGTGGATCTGCTAGTAGCCATGGACTACTTCAGCAAATGGCCGGAAGTATACCCTCTTCCCAATCAAGAGACCACAACCGTAGCAGAAGCGCTAGTCAACAACCTGTTCTGCAGATTTGGTGTGCCCATGGAACTACATTCAGATCAGGGCAGAAATTTCGAATCAGGTGTGTTCCGAAAGGTCTGCGAGCTTATGGGAATCCGGAAAACTAGGACTACCCCACTGCATCGCCAGTCAGATGGTATGGTGGAACGCTTCAACGCCACACTAGAAACCAATCTGAGGATGTTTGTGAACGAGAACCAGACAGACTGGGACAAGCTCATTCCACTCTTCCTGTTAGCTTACCGCTCAGCTGTCCATGAAACGACTGGGAAGACTCCCGCAAGGATCATCTTTGGAAGAGAGCTTCGCCTTCCAGATTTGGTATTTGGTCGTCCTGCGGAACAGCCCACAGAGCCAGACACTTATACCCATGACCTAGAACGAAGACTAGCAGCCGTACACGATCAAGTCAGATCTCGAATGCGACTAGAGAGCGATCGCATGAAGACTCGATACGACGTCCGGGCCAATACAGTCGGATTCCAACAAGGTGACCTGGTGTGGCTGTACAACCCCACGCGGAAGAAAGGAAAATCGCCTAAACTACAGAACCGTTGGGAGGGCCCCTACACCGTCATTAAAAGAATCAATGACGTCGTCTACCGGATACAAAGGACTCCCAGGAGTAAAATGAAGGTCGTCCATCTGGAGCGTCTGTCCCCGTATAGAGGTGTATCCGATCGGGACGATCGGTCCTAAGGAGGGGCAGTGTCACGGAATTTGCCCCACTCACTCCCAAACCGACGACTGTGGCACCGCGAATTGCCTAAGATTGCCCCGATCGCCCCTACACGATTCTGTTAAACAAACAGAATGCCGCTGATCGAGATGGGCCTGGAAAAATCGGGAATCGCCGAGAAGCATTCCAGTCGTACTAGAAAATGGATCTAGAGATACTGGAATATACCTGGAATATTCGTTGGGTCTATAAAAGAAGAATAAACGGCCGAGTTAGTTAGTCTTGTATAAGTATTGTATTACAGTCTGAATTAAATTGTTTAGTTGGAGATATCAAAGTGATTTAGATAGCGATTAATTAAATAAGTGTTTAGTTGAGTTATAATTAGTGTTCAGTAGTGTACTGAATAGTTAATAAAGAAGTAATTAATTAACGGATTGTTTTTCTGGAAGTAAGAAAAATTCGGATTGGGAAATCCGTGACAATAACGATTTAACAAATTTTTTTTACGATATTACCTCCATTTTTCATGGCACATCTATTCCCAAATTCTTTCAGATAAGTTCTAAATCACCCTGTATTTTAACTACAGGCATCCATTATTCAAACTAGTAGTCTAAAGCTCCACATCCGGCTTTCAAACTGATAGTTGTTCACTTTAACCCGTCACTGTGCTATCCGGTTTGTTTGTATATTAACTCTTGAACGTATACCACTGATATTTCGAAAGTTGTTGACGTTTGTGTAAGTGTTTGAGAAATACTGTTGGCGGTGATACAGGTCTTTTATATTTACCAAACCCAAATTATTGTATTTCGGTAGTTTCTAATACTTACTTTATTATTGCGAATTAGAAAAATACTTTTAAAATCTTCTTTCTCTTAACTTCTATGTGTTACCAGACCTGATGCTGTGGGTATCCACACCGCTTTTAAACAACAATCACATAGACAGTGTTATACACTATCTTGAGGTGTGATGCATTTACATGCTTGTTTACGCTTGGGTTTAAATTCTAAGTATATTTCAATATGACATAATTAATTGCAGCTGGTGAGCTGGTGCACATCAAATGTATGCATAACATAAGTGTCAACTTAAGTCTGACTCATGAAAACGAGCATCAAGTGCTAGGTGAAAGGTAACACAAACTGTTAAAAAATGGCATGGTGAAGTGCCTAAATTAAAAAGGTACCGCAGTCAATCGCCGTTTTTGTCGAAAATCCTGTATGCTAATAAAGGAACATAGGTCTGAATTTTCAGTATACAGTCTAAGGTGCAAAAAATATTATATACGATTAAAATTAGTTTCATATATTATTCCATCTTTTCTTAATTTATTTATCAAACCACTATTTTCGGGTAAATAAGAATAGTTTGCGGTACTTGGTAAATTATGGATCTTGATGTGAGGGTATAAGCTTCAAATTTAGTCTTTCTTGAAGATTACTCGTATAATCACTTATTTATTTTGTTTAAGCCTGTATTTAAAATATAACAGGAAAATTGTATATATAGTTGCCTATACCTCCACCTCGCCGCGTAAAGGCGTTCATGCGCGATGGAAAATCAAAAAACCAATCAGTACTCAAGTCAGTTAAGTCTAGTATTTTTTGTAGTAGTAACCATAGTCGAATATTATAAAAAATATCATATATCATTTGTGTAGTGCATATAAATCTAGTAGTGTACGGAACCTTTTTCCCATCCAATACCCTTTCCCACAAGGTTTCATAAGCCTGACTGCACTACGAGAAAGGTGAGTGATTTACCTTTTTGTTTGCTCTTAATTTGGTTAGAGACATACCTACAAATTTCCCATTTATGTTTCGTTACAAATACAGTTCATTCAAATTCGAAATACAACATATTTGATATATTTTTTTAAAAACGGGTAATTTGTAAATTCAGGTCAGTAAATGCTGTCTGGTGGTTTTCGTTTCAATGCTCTTTAATTATCAAATTAATTATTAGAATTTAATTTAATTGTAACTGCTTAATTAAAAATGTTTCCGAAGAATTTACTTTATAAAATTAATATGACTATCTACTATTACTTTTTTTAACTGTATAGTCTGCTAATTAATATTTCTAAATTAAGAACGAAAGTTTCACATATAATGAAAAGGTTCATTCATCATAAAAGAAATGTACCACCTATTTACTTCTTTGTTCTGCTTTTTACAGTATTTAATACGTTGCCTCATTAAAAAATGGGATAAAATTTTCATGTTTTGTTTTGCTCTTTTTACATATTTGCTAGTAATTTTTAATTTACAATATTATATTAAAGAAAAATCAAGTACATATATGTGTTTTTACGTAATAAAGGAAAATCTCGGCAATAATGTGATAATACAATGGGCAGTGTGCATAAAAGTTAAGCAAAAGCTTTGTCTGAAACATTATCTTTTATTAACACAACTTGCTAAAATATACAAAGGAGAATTGAGAGTATTAGCTTAAATAATAGAAGCTTTAGCTTGAAATTTCAGAAAAAGCTTTTGCTGGATTTTTATTCACACTACCCAATGAATTGATTGGGTGAATTGAATTGAATGATTTGATCGGTCAGTGGTCGCGCGGTTTAAGGCGTTAGTACTTGAATCGAGGTGACTAGACGGAGTTGGTTCGAGCCCAGCTGCCGGTAGACCGTATATAAGCTATATTCATGGAGAGGATTGGCACCCTCTCTGTGGGTATGGTAGGGTGGAATAATGTTAGCTTGGGTCAATGTGAGAGATTGATACCGGTTGATATTTGACTACCTCCCTAATTAATGAGGTTTTCCAGGTTTTCCTCATTCCTGCACTGAATAGTGGTTAGGGCCTACCAACGTAAGTCGTTCCTGGGCGCAAATGCGGCCTGCTTAATAATAATATGCCGCCCCCACTCCCGCACAAGTCTCCGACTTCTGGGCTAATCCCTGTGATTAGAATGAGGGGTAGAGATATATTATTATTAATTACTTTATACAATTCATAAATATAGTAGAATCTGAAACGGTGTAAACGTTGCTTGCTTCAGAACTGCTCTATTACCTGTGTCTCCAACCCATAAACCCATACAACATTAATTTCAAACAACATATTTATCTTTGTAGCAGTTAAAATAGTAATAGTTTATAATAGATATTAACATTAGTTGTAGTCACGTTAATTGTCAATTTACTGTAACTAAAAATCCAACTAAAAATATTTAGTTTCACTAATTTCAAACTATGGAATATATATGTAAATGATACTGCAGGAAACAACTACTCCGCGGACTAATGCCCCGACTCGTGCAGTATCTGTGTGAACAGCCAAGAACCCTTGTCGAACACACCACCAGACATAGACCGGTTTCGAGCTTGTTAGCCCTCATCAGTATGCCATAGGTGAGATGACCGACAATTGAACTGGCTGTTCCTTCATATGTATGTTCTGCTTACTTCCTGCTCGACCTAGCCAGCTCGCCGGTCGGGGTATTAGTCCGCGTAGTAGTTGTTTCCTGCAGTATCATTTACAGAATTAATAGTTCGTCGCCCAGGGCGAGAGGTCTGCGTTAAGTACCTGCTGTAATGTAGGTCGCTTCATGTAAGTCGAGCCGTTTAGGCCGTGCAGGAAGTAAGAAGGCCACTTAAATCTCAGAAAGGAATATATATGTTTCAGGAATAAGATGTCATTTTCAGCGAAAACATATCAACAATTTTTCTAATGTAAATGAAATATATTGCAATACATTTTTAAATGATGGATGAACAGTACACTTTTAAAATATAGGATGATTTCACATTTAGAGGATGGATGGATAAATTCCACTAATAAAAGTCTTCCTGCAAGTCGAGCCGCTTAGGCCGTGCAGGAAGTAAGCAGACCACTTATATCTCACAAAGGAATATATATGTTTCAAGAATAAGATGTCATTGTCAGCGAAAACATATCAATAAATTTTCTAATGCAAATGAAATATATTGTAATACATTTTTAGATGATGGATAAACAGTACACTTTCAAAAATAGGAGGATTTCACATTTAGAGGATGGGTGGATAAATTCCACTAATAAAAGTCCTATACAGATCCATGTATCTTCTTAACTATTTAGAAAAATACTCGCATAACGTATTTATTACCGCATTCTAATAATAACGTTTTATTACTATTATTTCTAATAATTTATTAGTAAGAGACATATTATATTGACTCACTTAACCCGAGTAACTATTTTCCATAACATTAAAAGTACAAAGTTCTCTTTCGTTTCAACTCGCCGACAAACTCTTTATATGTTCGCGGTGTAGAACTAACTACATCTATCGGCCATTCGCTACTCCATGCCGGACTGAAAATGTCAGACACGAAGCGTTCTACATGCAGTAGACACCATTGAAAGCTGTCGACCTTTATCGCGATTGGCGAGAAACGATATTTTGCAAACACGGAATTCCAGGAAACAACTACTCTGCGGGCTAATGCCGCGACCAGCATTGAATTACACCTGGAAACCTATAGCAACAGCTAGAGTCATTCGTCAGACGCCCACCAGACATATACCGGTTTCGAGCTTATTAGCTCTCATCAGTATGCCATAGGTGAGGTATCCGACGAATAATCCTAGCTGCTTTCGTCTGTCTAACCCGACAGAAGGGACCATGAGTACGCGGTGTAGAACTAACTACATCTATCGGCCATTCGCTACTCCATGCCGGACTGAAAATGTCAGACACGAAGCGTTCTACATGCAGTAGACACCATTGAAAGCTGTCGACCTTTATCGCGATCGGCGAGAAACGATATTTTGCAAACACGGAATTCCAGGAAACAACTACTCTGCGGGCTAATGCCCCGACCAGCATTGAATTACACCTGGAAAACCTATAGCAACAGCTAGAGTCATTCGTCAGACGCCCACCAGACATATACCGGTTTCGAGCTTATTAGCTCTCATCAGTATGTCATAGGTGAGGTATCCGACGAATAATCCTAGCTGCTTTCGTCTGTCTAACCCGACAGAAGGGACCATGAGTACGCGGTGTAGAACTAACTACATCTATCGGCCATTCGCTACTCCATGCCGGACTGAAAATGTCAGACACGAAGCGTTCTACATGCAGTAGACACCATTGAAAGCTGTCGACCTTTATCGCGATCGGCGAGAAACGATATTTTGCAAACACGGAATTCCAGGAAACAACTACTCTGCGGGCTAATGCCCCGACCAGCATTGAATTACACCTGGAAAACCTATAGCAACAGCTAGAGTCATTCGTCAGACGCCCACCAGACATATACCGGTTTCGAGCTTATTAGCTCTCATCAGTATGTCATAGGTGCGATAGTTCTACACCGCGTACTCATGGTCCCTTCTGTCGGGTTAGACAGACGAAAGCAGCTAGGATTATTCGTCGGATGCCTCACCTATGGCATACTGATGAGAGCTAATAAGCTCGAAACCGGTATATGTCTGGTGGGCGTCTGACGAATGACTCTAGCTGTTGCTATAGGTTTTTCCAGGTGTAACTCAATGCTGGTCGGGGCATTAGCCCGCAGAGTAGTTGTTTCCTGGAATTCCGTGTTTGCAAACTCTTTATATGACTACAAAAATAATATTAATATATTTTTTATACGTTCATGCAAAAAACAAAACTTTATTGAACTATGTTTAGTAGAAAAAGTAGTTCAATATTGCACTAGTGCAATACAGTGTTTATTGCATTCATATGACGTTCTACTACAGCGTTTTGTCATCATGACAAACATAAACGTTCAAATCGACGTCATATTTTCCTAGACTTAGTGTTATCTAAATAAAACATGTTTTCATTTTTGCATGAACGTAGAAAAAATAATGTATGCAACTCGTACAAAAAGTGTTTATTGCACGCGACGTGACATTGTCCAACGAGGCCGTCAGGCCGAGTAGGGCAACATTACTTTTACTTGTTGCATAAATAACTATTTATATAGGCTTCAGTTCAATTTAAAAAAAAAATGAGAATATTTGAACTGATGAACTGTTTGGTATATACATTTTTTTACATGTGTATATTGTTCATTATATATATTTTTTTACGCATTGGTATTCACCCATATAGGTAAGTAAAATGTTAGTTACTGAAAATAATTTATGCATATTTTTCAGTTGCAATTATAAACGTACGTACATATATAAAATAGAAGAACATCTGAATTATCTACTAAGTAAAAATGTATATATTTTACAGTTCAATCTGAAATTACAATATATAAATCAACACACATATCATATTGGAAATTTATAATGTTATTTAGCATAATAGTGGTATAAAAATCACATAACAATATGGATCCATGTTTGCTACTGTAATATCACAGTGTACTTACTTAATTTACAAAATTATTTATAACATAGCATAATAGTGGTATAAAAATCACATAACAATATGGATCCATGTTTGCTGCTGTTATATCACAGTGTATTTATTTAATTTATAAAATTTGTATAACACTTTCTAAAATATGGCGAATGCGCTGGTGTACATGTATAAATTGACAAATTTAATATATAAAACCTTAATATGCTTTTCTGTTTTAATTTATTTGTACCAGTGCCTTTCACATAACATTGTACATATTTTCCTAAATAATGCACTGATATAAACACACCCTAAATAACATTTTTACACTTTCGCCGTATAAATGTCGTAGGCTTATTGTAAAATGAGGCATATAATATTCCTAGGCTTTTTCAATATCACTGGAAGTATTGTAATATATCAAATATTTTGTAATTTGAGTGAATAGGTGTATTGTAATATGCCGACCATTTCTTAGTCATATTTCCAGATTGGTCTTCCGCGTAAGTATATTAAAATTTGTCTAGATGAAACCCGTCACATTATTACGAGACTGACGGTATGCAGGCAGGCTAATTGTAAAATAACATATCGCAGTAAAAACCAAGGTTGGATCAAACGTTACGCTTTTTAAAAAAACATTAAAAAGCTTTGAGAAAAATTCTAAAAAATAAAATTACATCTTCATATGAACAATTGAATAATTATATTTATTATATTTTTATAAACATTTAAGAAGCAATAACAGAATAATGAAACTATACAGGATGTCCCATAACCAGTGTGCATTACAGGTATTTAGGAAACCGGAAATGATAGATATCTGAATTATTGTTTCTGCAAATACCAAAATATCTACTCGCATGTACCGTTGTACTTCCTTGTTCTGTTATTAAACTTTGGTAGAAGTTAAAACTGGTGTAATATATTTAATTGTTAATCTGTATTGAGAAATTCTGTTTTTTAACATTTGCAAAGCAAAAAATGGCAAATAAAATATCCTGGACATTCAATTTATAACCATCGACACAAAAATAAAACCTATTAGGAGTCACTAACACTGTTCAATAAAAGTAATTTTACTGTAAATTTATCGGGCGCACCTGGTATACTACTGAAGCGGGACACTGCGTATAACTGTAAATCGGATATAACAGTAAGAGTTTAGGTGCGAAGAGAAGAGTAAACCAAGTTTAAAATATTTCTGGCCGGTGCTTGTACTATAAAAGAAATATATACCTAATAAAACTAATTTCTTAATCGAAGCAAAAATGGCTTAGTATGCTTGTGAAACAGTAATATAATTTAAATTCCTATCTAATCTATTTAAATTTGGAGTCTTGAAATAAGAAAAATGCTCCTTTCTGTACTAAATTATTTGAGGTTAGAGACATTGATTTCATATCGATAAAACTTGTAGTTCTTATTAATAAAATGTTTTATTTACAAATACATTATGTATTTCATCACTTATTTCAAAATCTTTAGCACTTCGGCACTAAATTTAAATGTAAATTCAGAGGGAGCTGATTGTATTCCTATAAAGTGGTAAAGTTATTTGGGCCTAATGTTGCATATATTTTGGCCGATTTGATAAATGCTTTGGTGGAGAGCGGTTGCTTCCCTGCTGACCTCACAGTGGGAATAGTAACGCCTGTTTTTAAAAAGGGTAACCATCTTGACTTGGATAATTACCGCCCAATAACGGTTCAAAGTGTTCTATGTAAAATAATTGAAAAGTGCATTTATAGTCAGATGTTATCTTTCATAAACAAGTACAATGTTATAGCTGAGCATCAGCATGATTTTTTGTCTGGAAAGTCGACGAGAGTGCATCTATCGCGCTTTTCAACTATATCCACACGGCGCTGGATGAGCGGAGGTGTGTTGATGAGCTCTGTTTTGATCTTTCAAAGGCCTTTGATACAGTAAATATTAATATCGCGCTAAATAAATTAAAGGATTTGGGTTTTAGGGGAACATTTTTGACATGGCTTGCCTCTTATCTTGAGGTCAGAGAAATAATAGTAAAGGTTGATGGGCAGCGATCTCTTCCTCACTATGTAGATACAGGTGTACCTCAGGGGTCTATACTTGGCCCCTTAATTTTTTATTATATACAAATGATTTATCAAAGTTTGTAAGTACAGGGCACTTAGTCCTATATGCTGACGTTACCACTCCGGCAACTGATGCTGATTTTCACAAAGATCTCATTATAAAAATGAATATTCTTTCCAAGGAACTTACCTGGTGGTGCGAGAGGAATTCACTGATTGTAAATGCAACTAAAACTACCTGTATATAATTTGTTGCCATGAGACAGCTTTCCGACTGTGGAGAAATCTTAGTTAACAATACTAAAATACATTTTTCAAAATCTATAAAATTTTTAGGTTTGGTTGTGGACAGCAATATGAGCTGGAGTACAAACAGAAACCAAGTCTGTATAAAATTAAATCGTAGCTACTATGCTATTTTACAACTGAAGAATATCTTTAATCCTTTTCAGTTAACAAATGTTTATTATGCCATTGTTTACCTTGATATTTCGTATAATATTATTCTGTGGGGAAGTGTAGGGGCTGCCTCTGGAGTTTTTATGTCTCAAAAGAGGATTCTAAGTTAAAATATCTGTTATAATATCCTCACATTTCATTCTATATACATTTACAAGTGCGTTCTATATGTTAAGAGTAATTATCTAGATTTTTATAGAAACTCTGATTATCATGATTATTTTACTAGGGCCACCTAAACATGGTACTAGTCTATATAAACGGAGCCCAGTCTATATGGGTATCAAACTCTTTAACCATCTGCCCGAATGTGTGAGATTGGAGATTAATTCAAAGGCTTTTAAACGTAAACTAAGACAATTTTTGTCTGATGTTTCTATAGCGTCTCGGAATTTATGGATAAGAAATTTTAAACTTTATTGACTGATCATATTGCGGCTTTTATGGTGTGTTGCTGTTACTATGGTTGATGTGTTTGTAAATTGTGTTAAAAAATTGTCTCTCTAACATTGACTTATCCTGTATCATTGCTGTATGATCTAGAAGGATGAATAAATATTATTATTATTATTATTATAAACTATAATAATAATAGTACCTAGACAAAAACGAACACAGCATCAACATCGACGTTAAACTGTTTCTTGAGTACGCAATGTTTTTTTAGTTAATTAACTCAACAGTCAATATTGTAAATTACAAAATAATAATAATTTATTTTTTGAATTACTTAACATGCAAAGTTGACAATCGATTTTTGCAATCGAATTGTCATTAGTCTACATTACATATAATGACGATCATTTCAGAATGTTGATTTTTACAGTAGACAAATATAACGATTGATTATACTCTGTGACTAAATTATGTACTAAAAAGCGAAGGTTAGTAAGCAATATTGAACAATCAATAACATTGTGAATAAGTTTAAACAAGACTGAAACCGAATGAAATCAAAGCAGGAATGTAAATCAGTGCGGAAGATATCCTGAGGATATGTATCAAACTGGGAATCTAAAGTAGAGGGAAATCCTGCTCAGGAAATGTATCGTCGTTTTTGTGCTATAACAGCTTGACCAAACGTCTCTGGACTGATTGAATTACAGTCCAGTTTGTCCCCTATGCAGGCTACTTATGCACGTTCAAGTTTAAATCTAACATAATAGTTAAATATAAGCATGTCTATGTAGTATTAAATTGCTTGCCACTATTTCTGATAAATCCTAAATTTTTAAAGGCATTGATTACGAGTGTTTACATGACGGTTTCGAATAAAAACTAACTCTTAAAGCAATGAAAACTAGTTAAATCTATATTGTTATACAGGTTGTCTGCAAAATTTATGGACAACGCTAGACTACAGACTCTTGAGCCAAAAATATGACGATTTAACTTACCATTATCCAAATATGCATCCTTTACGAAATGCAATTCTTTGAATGAAGTTGTTACCTAAAGCTTTTTTTGAACATTTTTTGATTCTGCTTTAACCAAAAAGTTTCAAATTTGGTACACGTGCTGCATTATCCAATGCTAATAAGTACAACATCCTAAAGAAAGTTAACATGCAGGGTGTTTTTTTTTAAACAGCAACAGTTTTTTTACACAGAAAAAAATTTCAATTAGAAGGTATTTTCAGACTTACAAATTTTCTCATAGATTACCAGTACAATTATTGTTTTTGAGAAGCTTCATTTTTAATTGGAAAGAAAACATTACAATGTTTTTAATTCTTAAAAGTCTCATATTGCAAAAGCTGTAATATCTGAAAGACTCTTGCACATTCAAAATACAGGTCTTGCTCGATTTCTATTGCAGTTATTCTGCAATTTAGTGATTTTTATGGTTACCACTATACGCAAAACTTCCTAGGCTGAACTGTCCAATTCAAACTGCTTTCTATCGCTTCCACTTGATTATTGTTTGATAGTTCAGCTTTAACTGAAACCTTTATTTTATATGTTATGCTGTTCGTTACTGCTATTTGTCAAATTTGGATAAACAGTTTAGTTTTTAGTGTGTATTCGGATTTAAGTGTTTCTATTGCAAATGCGAATTGACTATAAAACAAACTGCACATCAGAACTTTGGGAAAGGAATTGCAGGTGCAAGGGTTTTTTGCAAGCCATTGCGAAAGCAATTGCGAACTGAAAAGCGGTTTTTTAAAGGTTCATTTAGAAACAAATATAGTACCAACAAATTAATTCAATTGGACAGTAACGCACTAAATTTATCTAATTACTAATCACAAAACAGTATTATAAGATCCACATATTAATACCAGTATTACTATTATGCATTGTTAAATTAAATTTAAATTATCTTAAAAATACTAAACACTTCCAAATCACAATATAATAGTAAAAAATCATGAATTTTGAAATTAAGAAACAATTTATTGTGAACACCGGTCCCAAACAGCCTCAGTCGTGGCGAGGCTTTTGCGGAGTCACCACTGAAAATGCCGACAGTGAAGAACGGTGACATGTTTGGAAGCATGGGATGTGACCAGTTACAGCGGCGGCTACGGGATACCTAGAAGGACCACTATTATCCGAGGAACAGACAGTCGTAATACCAACAATAGGAGCCAAAATCAATATATGGGCGGGCCCAGAGACACCGACAGCGGGTCTGTCACCACAGAGCCTGACCAGAAAACAATTAAAAGAATTCCGGCTAATCCAGATGTGCACTTTAATTATGTTTCTGGCAACGAGCAGTTACCGAAGTCATGGCATAACAACCAGCAAAATCACTATGTATCAAATGATAGCACTGGCTAGGAAAGCTTAAAAACCACGAGGATAGTAGAGTCTTCAAAAATGTAACACAGAATCGACTAAGTAAGTAGTTATGGTCACATCCCGGTGTAAGATATCTGCCTTTAATGCGATAAACAAGATATTTGAGAAATTTTCTCTGTACTGCCTTAATCGATCTAACATGGCTCTCATAAAAATGGCTTCAAACAAGCAAGCAATCTTGAGCTTGAATCTTCCATATGCACAAAACAAAGTTTTTAAAACTTAAATGTTATGGAAATCCCGACCTTATCTGATTATAAATCCAAACGCTTCAATGGAAACAGATACTGTGTGCTCGATATGGGACACAAACCTTAAATCTGAGTCAAAGTTGCATCAAAAGAAGCCTGCACATGCAGGCCGATTACATAAATGAACAATATTTTATTATATTTACGAGTAAATTATATTATTTCACATTTTTTTTAGTCACACCTTCCGAAGCTCCGACACATTCGGAGATGTTTTGAAGAGTCAAGCAATGACCACTCTCCACTCCGTGGAGTCAGTAATCATTGCGCCCGTAAATCGTGTGTTCTGAGCAGACGTAGTGAACCAAGGACGATTGTGCTCTGCATTCTGCCGGCTAAGATCTCTGCCGAATTCCGGCAAGCATCCCATTTATTATTATTATTACGAAATAGTTTGTTGAAAGTACACCATCGACTCACATTCTTTAGTTATAGGTGTCTGCAGTTTAATACAATAGTCGACTGAGTTAACAGCATTGTACCGTATAAAGTCATCTGCAATGAACAAATGTTTCACAATAAATTACGCTATTGAGGTCATTAACGAAGAGAAAAAAGTAACGGGCCTAAATTTGACCCTTGCGAAACACCAGACGATACTAAATAAGGAATAGAATTAAATCCGTTATATATACGTATATAAAACGATTAGACAAATAAGACCAAAAAAAAATTACTAGATAACCGCTTAATTTAGATAATAGAATTAATAAATGATCACACGATCAAATGCCTTGGAAAAATCTTTGTAAACCACATCCGCTTCCCTAACTTGTACACTTTCTCAGATACAAACTGAGCGAAACAACCATAAATCCATGTTAGTCAAATGAGATAATATTTGTTTGACGGGGTAGATACGGTTATACATAATATCTTGAATCGTAATATTTTGAAGTAAGAACTTTAAGAATCATTACTTATGAACCATTACGACATCCTGTACAGGTATAATTTCAATAATAATTAGATGTTAAATAATTCATTGATTGTTCGCCTACTTTTTAAGCGGAATTATCATGAAAAATATATTCTACGAGATTTATGAGCTTCTTGACCGCCCGAAGAGGATTGCTAATAAAATGCTGTTTCAACGTCTAGAAACTTCTGTTTCTGAAACCTAACCACCATTCGGTATACGAATGAAAGAAACTTGAAAAACCTCATTAATAATGTTCTGAACAGACATTTCCATCTCTAGAGGTACAACTGATTTACGAGTCTTATTCGGAATCTACTACAGGATCAAGTGGATGGTATGTTAACCTTCTAGTCGACAAATATGTAGATTAAATGTGTTATCACATAATACGTTTTTATAAATAATAATAATATTATAATATAATAATAATAATAATGTTTATAATAATAATAATAATAGATTTATTTTTGTAGATTCTAAACTAATTCTAAATAATATTTTGCAAACACGGAGTTCCAGGAAACAACTACTCTGCGGGCTAATGCCCCGACCAGCATTGAATTACACCTGGAAAACCTATAGCAACAGCTAGTGTCATTCGTCAGAAGCCCACCAGACATATACCGGTTTCGAGCTTATTAGCTCTCATCAGTATGCCATAGGTAAGGTATCCGACGAATAATCCTAGCTAGGATCGATTATTCGTCGGATACTTTTAAATTATTAAAGATAATGTTATAATGAATACACTTCTTAAAACAATTTAGTGTGTTGAATCCTTGAAACATAAAAAACATAAAATCAGTGGTAGTACCACAAGATTATTTAATAAAATTATCCAAATTTTAACCATAAGATTAACAAAATTAAACTATTTCAGTCTTATTTAACCGATCGCCATCAGTTTGTCCAGTATCGTGAGTTTTGTATGTAGTTCAGACGGTTAGCAGAAGAAATGAAACAACACAAGTTGATGCACGATCTTTACTCAAAGAAGTACCAAATTAACTCTGATTGTATAAACAGCACAATCATTTATATATGTTACAAATAGATCATAATTACACATTATCATTAAAATATGACTTGGTATATTAGAAAATGCACTTTAGTAAATATTAACCTTTTGACACAAAGAATATAATGGTGCCTTAAAATGGAGATATCTAAACAAACAAACTAATAATTCAGATACCCAAAATGAGTCTATTTGTTAGTTACTGTACCTTTATAGTATAGAGGGCAAAGGTCCCTTTGATAATAGTCCCTAATAGGTTCATAATATCTTACTTATGAAATTATTCTAAATAAGTCAAAAAAATATAATATAAGTACATTTTATTTAACAATATAATTCGTGGTTTTAAATCGTTTACTTTTTCTCAGACGTCTGGCATTCCCCTAGGCTCTATATTGGGTCCTCTTTTATTTGTAATACATATTAACGATATTTTTAATAACCTAAATGTTAGCTACCTTCTATTATTTTCTAAAATTAACTGTTGTAGGGACTGCAAAACTTTACAAAGTAATTTTTGTAAATTGAACAAGGTGTGTTACAAACAAACTACCGCTAAACGTAGTGAAATGTAGGGATTGCAAAACTTTACAAAGTAATTTTTGTAAATTGAACAATAGGTCAACAAACTACCACTAAACGTAGTGAAATGTAATGACTTTCGGTCGCGCCACTACTTTTTAACTATAAGATTGACTGTTATATTCTTGAGAGGCCTGAAGTCAATAAAGATTTAGATATTTTATTCCACTCTAAACTTAGGTTTGCACGGCACATGGATGTTTGCATAGCGGAGGCATAAAAAACCTTGGCTCTAAAGCAATTCGAGAGAATTTAAAGGCCTTTCTACTCTTCGTCTGTATATTACATTTATTAGATCAAAGCTTGAATACTGCTCCGTCATATGGAGCCCAATTTATGAATGTCATATTTCTGCTCTTGAAAAGGTTTAGAGGAGATTCTTTAAATCTGTAGCATTTGTATTGGATGGTATCTAACCTGTTAGAGGAATTCCGCAAAACGTATTCTTATCTCTAAACATCGTTACATTCTATAGAAATTCATTTCAAAATTATTTATTACATTATTAAATCGGATTATTTACTAACTTGCATAAATTTTAGATTGCCAAGATCTAATAGCCGATTCAACAGCTTATTTGCCATATCTCATGCTTGTACAAATGTGTTACTTAAATCTCCATTGCACCAAATTTTAAGTAACCATCATGAAGTAGAAAGTAACTTAGATATTTTATCATGTACGCTTCGTGATACAAAGCAGCTTATATCTTCTATTCTTTTTCAATTTGTTTTTAGTTTTGCATTTATTGTTGTACTGATGTATATTTTTCTTATATGTTCTCTACTTTTATTTATACTATTATTTTCTCATTGTATTTGCATTTTATCGTTTTACTTAGTGTTTTACTATGACTTTGTATTAATGTTTTTATTAATTTTCTTTTTTTTTAACAGTCGTCTTATCCTGTAAATGGGTTTCGCTCGTTGGATATTTTATTTCAATAAATAATTAGAAAATGAGCCAAATTTTAGCCCTGCATTCTTACATTTTATGCACGTAACTAGGAAACAGATTTTGAATGCAAAAAAAGTTAAGGTGGGTGGATAACTGATACATTTAGTTTTGGTATTACCTCCTTCGTAGACACGAGTTTTCACATAATACAGAAACAAGAATTTTCACTTCCCTTTATATTGCTCAACTCGGCCTGTAAGTAGCATCCCGAATGTGTATTTTGTCTATTTATAAAGAGCCGCAGGGGAGAAAAGGACGGAGAGCCACGTACCTGTGGGAGGGACGAAGGCGAACAGCAGCTTCCAGAAGAGGGTGACGAAATGCATGGCGTAGTCCAGCCCAGACGGCTCCTTCTCGTTCGCGTCGTCACTGGCGCTCACCGTCATGGCCTCCACGAACTGCTCCTTCCAGGACGACGTGCCGATCAACAGGGACGCATTGGCCCTTTGGACCAGCTTGTCCACCGTGTTCTGTAATTCAATGGTTAGTCCTATAGAGAGGTCGAATGTTATTTATGGTAATGGTTGTAAATTGTAAATTGACTGCTAATAGCAAATTAGGTAACAGATCGCATTAGTGGCGACGTCACAAATTAGGCAACCAGCGTACAAGTGTCATAGGAAAGTTGAGGGAAGCCTTAAGCTACCTTCAGAGAACGAGCAACACGAAGTCACGTGATTTTCAGCCAATGAAATAAATCGTATTCCCGTCACTTTGCTGTTGAAGTCGAGTGAAGTTCAAAATTTCCTTGAAATATCCAGAAAAGCAACAGTCGTATATAACATAACCAGCAAAAACAAAACTGACTTTATACAATCTTTATTTCATTGAAATAAAACTGGTGGTGGGGATGTTGCCAGTAACACTACTATGTTCTCTGACGAAGACTTTACCTGTAAAATTCATCCTTCGAAGGTGGCTTAAGATTCAAAATAGAATCAACCAAATGACACCTATTAATTAAGTTTTAAAACAATGTTTTTATTTATTATAAAAGAAAACAATTAATTAAGATCCAGACATTGTAATGTCTGATTTCTTGATTCATCTGATTTCCGTTAAAAGGGGGAATCTGAAATCAGGTGTACAAAATTCTTGGAAATAACACACCCCTAGTTTATTCTATTTTTTATTCTAAGAGATTTTGTTATATTGTACTGGATTCGATGCTAAATTTATAGATTTCATAATTTAAATACGTTACAATAAGTTTAAACTTTGAAACAGGATATGAAAAAGTCAAGCACAGCTTTTACGATTAATAAGTAATTAGTATGCATGTTATAAATATTGTTTAGTAAGTAGTTTTCAGTAACACTAAAAACCACACAAAATCGATATAATCTCAATATACAAATTTGCAAGTCGAAATATTCTGACAAATGACATAAACAAAAAACACTGTATATTATGATTATTTTGTTTTTTAATTAACCATTTCTATTTTGTGACAAGCACATAGCACCTGACAAGTCCCGTTTTGCGCCAGGAACATGCTCTTGAATTGTCTGCTCTCTTTTACCTGAAATAGGGTTACAAAGTAATGTAAATTTATTTCTGTAGGTAGATCGATTGAAAATATTTCGACTGAAGAGAAATACTTAAAAACACTTACACTGTTTGAGATTTAGGGTAAGTTTCGTTTCCTAACCTGGCTAACCAACCGGTAATATTTTTATACGGGTTTTAGAATCGTCACGATGTTGTTAAATGATTTAAATCACAAAACAGGTAAAATATATTTAAAACAAACAACCGAAATTTCAGTAACAAGTCATTAACCGCTATATGTATATGGAACACACATATAAAACTAAATAAATAAACTTAGTTCAGATTTATATTCTAGGTTAGATTCATAATTAATTTATTTAGTTTAGTTATTATTTTAATAAAATATAAATAAATAGTTTGACCAGGTCTAATTTTATATATATAGTAGATTCCAGACGACAAAATAAAGTGAATTTGATAGTTAAAAAGATTCGGGATGTCAAAGTTAAATTATATTTTCGATATTTTTAAAAAATTCAGATATTTGCATACATTTTGGAAATTGGGCTGTTTGAGAACGAGAAATTAAAATTTTATTTGTAATTTTGACGTCATTAATAGAGGGCGCGTGCTTTTTAAATAGCAGAACTTTTTTGCTGTTTATATCTGACAACTGAAACAGTGTATTCTCCTATCTTTTTATCTGAAAAAGGTACACATTGTTCAAGCCGTTAGGAGTAACCGTTTTTGTAATAATTCTATTGAATTTTTCCTTTAAATTTATTTATAATTACGTACTTTTTAAAAGATGTCTGTATAATATGGTTGTACGAGTGTAATGTGAAGTGTAGATTATAATTTTGAATATATATATTTTCTCTTGAGTATTTTCTTGTTTTCTTAATTTATGAGCACCCTGTACATCTGATCTAAGACGTTTCTATGGCAGTCTCATTTTTTCGGGAAGCCGAACATGTTATAAAGAGTGACTCCATCCGTGGACACACTGTATATGTTTATTTCAATTTCTTTGCAATGTTCATGTATTTGACGTGATACAACATTTTAACACTGAAAATTCATACCTCTTCTACATTTCACGTATTTTTTTATCTTAAAAATTAACAGCGTTAGGAAAACATTATGTCAGCACCAATGTTGTCAGAAAAAAGGTAAACGATTTTGGATGGAGCACTTTCATTCACCTACATTTTTTTACTAATTTCAAAGCAATAGTTCAATCAGTATAGTGCAGGCATCCATCATTTTCTAGAGCATTCGAAACTGCGAATTAATTTTATCGATTTTTATGCTTGTAAAAATATAATTGTAATTTGAACTATGGAAATAATATTAATAATAGTTGAAGTATTAATAAATTACTGAAAAAGTTACATTTCAAAATAATTTTCTTCGTTTTTTGGTACTTGTTTGAAATATTTTGAATCGATTCCATTTTTCCTTCTAGTCTTCTAAAGTATCCGTAGGTTCAATAAAAATTAAACACCTTAAAACCTAAATACTTCGATGTCTTTTTTATTTTAGACTTACGAGAAATATAACATGCTTAAATTTTTTCGTTTATGGAAATCTTAAACATATACGGATAAGATACGGACCTGTAAACATATATTTTAATATATACTTTCCAAGGATTGGTCCGACTAATATATTGAATAATTCACATTCTTTATGTAACTGTCAAAACTTTTAGGAATATTATTGAAATAGTTCTTTCATATGATATTAATTAAGACAATGACTTATTCTTCTTATTTGTTCGTATTGAACTCTGCTGTATTTACACTATCTTCCGATTTATTAATATTTTAGATCGAAAACTTGACAAAAAATAAACATTATATTGTTGTCTTTAAGAAGTTTTAATTAATATTTACCCTCAAGAAACTTTGTTATTTATACGGGAAATTAGCTTTTGCGTAGCAGGAGTTTAATAATAATATGCTAAATCTGAAGGTAAAAACTTTTTATGATGAAGCATAATTTTAGAAGTAGGTATACGTTCCTTTTGGTATCTTCTCTCAATGTATTCAGTGGATTTCTTCAAGAGGCATTTTTTAAATTAAATATGAGATATTTGCTCGTATCTTAAAGTAGGTCAGTTTAATAGATTTTATGCCAATTTGTATCTTATTTGATACGCATATTTTTAAAGAATTTCAAAGCTGTTTTTTGAGACTGTCTAAAAAAAATTTAAGTAAGTTAGAAAGCATAAATCTTAACTGTGTCAATGTCACTGTGTAGATTTTTAAAATATTTGAGCTTTAAATCGGATGGTCTTTACCCTCCCATTGGATTTCCACACGATGACCTTTTTCAAACTCATTCTGTTCCTTCTCTTGAAATTGAACGTAAATATTACTCTCAGGTTTTTTTTCATAGTGATACATAATTCAGTAGATTGCCAAGAGGTCATGTCCAAATTATTTTTTGTCGTCCCCAGACCTAGTTCTAGAGGAGATTTCACCTTCTATCTACCTGCCGCCGCACTAATATTGTTAAATATTCTCCGCTTTTTGTAATCTGTAACAATTGTAACGTCAACAATATAGATATTTTTACTATTATTATCACCCCAGAAATGTTAATGAGAGCTTTTTCGCTGAAGAAATCACATTTGTATTCAACAAGAAGGTAGTCACTTTAACATTTACATTAAGTTATGTTGTCATTTACTGTTTATTTACTAAACCACTGTAGTTTTTGTAAAGTTTTTTTTGTAATTCTTGTTCATTTATTTGTGTTACTATTTAATAAATAATTATAATGATTAAATAAACTAAATGTGAAATTGTGGATACGAATTGAATTAAACTAAATAAATAAAGTAATTTTTAATAAAAAATCACTTATTATTAATTCGTATGAATAAATGCTGCCATCATATTTATTTATTTATTTTTAAATTTAGTTTAAATTAATTGGTTTGCCTAAATCCATCATAGCAAAAAGTAATTGTGCATTAGAAGAAAAGTATTAGAGATAAATACAGATAACTTTATATCGGGTGGAAGGTAATGAAATGTGTTATCTGGTGAAGATATGTAGGTTCCATTTAAAAATATCAAGTTATCCATGATTGAACTTTTCAAAATTAGAGCGACGATATCAGCCATAACAAACAGAGGTCATAATTGACTTTCTAGCTCTTGGTAGTATGGAGGGTGGTCAATAATTTGCCCCAATTACAACCTCCTATGTTGCCGCCCACCTCTGATATTCAACTGTTTTTAGACATCAACTTTTTGACAAAATATCGAATAACGTTCAAACGGTACGTTTTAGGCACCAAGTATGGTACATGAAGTCACACTAGAATTGACCGAGGAATCCAAATATTTAGTAATATTCAATTAAAAAAAAATAACTTTAATATGAATCACCCTGTATATGTCTAGGAATTCCAGTAAAATATTTTTAGTTTGTAGCTGTGGGATTGTTAGATTAGAAATAACAAGTAACATGTTAAATATATTAATAAAAATATAACAACTGGGAAAGAGTGTTCCACCAATACAGAAGTCTGGACGGATGTTACTCGGAAGACGAGACGCCAGTAAGTACTGTGGTTTTCACTGGACCTCTCGAGGAAGGTCTCGGGGGCTGGTTAATCTCTGACCATCTCTCTATTTGATTATAATTGGGCTCAGGTCAGAGGGTACTTTAATGGTTTTATTGGCATTGATCTGTTTATTGCTTTAATTCAAATGTCATTAAATTGTAATTGTAGGGATCATAGATGTAGATCGGTGACCGGTGTCGGTGACCGATCACAGTAGCTCTCACTACACCCCACCCCCCACCAACAGCAGATCTTAAAAATATATATCAGTATAACCACAATCTTCCGTCCACACACTATTGACACACTTGACGCTCCGGCCTTGTCACAAGGAAATAAAAAATGAATGTACAAAATTGAACGTATGGTCTCAAATGCGTCTAAATAAGAGTCCAACAAAAAACATACAATTTTTATTTATTTCTATAAAAGTCGTTCACAGTTGCAAGTAAGTTTGGGCCCATCGATTCCAAATTCTTCGCAGTAATTGAAATATTTCTCCTTCCCATTTTTCCCTAAGCCACAAATTATCAGCGGCCGTGTCGATTCGTTTATTCAATTCATCGATATTTTTTACTTCGGTATGGTCGACCCCGATTTTAAATACTCACTTAAAAAAGATTTAGAACTGGATATCTTGGAGGCCAAGGTTCTGTCGGTTCCAATATATCCCTGTACTCGATTGAAGAATCTGGATTACTAGACGAAAAAATGAAGACGCCCCATCGGATAAAAATCACATCCGCAATGATATATAAAAGGAACAGGAAGATCATTACGAAGACATTCTGAATATTGATAACCAACTCTCCAATTTGGCAATACGAACGATCCAATTAGACGTTCATCGACAATCTATATCTATAAATTCAAAGTAAAATGATGTTGGAACTGATTGCTGTTGATGATTCTCTAAATCACAATCGTGCGTATTATGAAAATAGATGACCTACAGCGTTATGCGTAAAAAGCTTCATCTGCAGCCAACTTGTCGGTTATAAAACGGGCATTGTGAGCATTTTCAACAAGAATGAACATTCTAAACTACTACTTTATTTCTTAAAGTAAAAACTTGAAATACCAATTTATCATACCATTTTTTCAAATATGTCCGATAATACCCATATTTCAATGTCGAGAAACTTTAACTGAATTGTTGGTACATATGTTGAAAGTATTTATTATATTAATACATTAGTGTTTACTTTAATTTGCATTACTTTAGATATGTAATACATTTGCTAGGTGTAGTAATAAAAGGTTTATTTTTTTAATTTAAAATATATGTATAGTATATTTAATTGTTTTAATATTAAAGGTAAATGTCTTTGAATGGTTAAGGTTACAGTAGTTACAGCATTTAGTCTCCAATGACAACTTAGTCCACGAAAAATAAGAACTAAATTAATACTTTAATCCACAGCTTACAAAGCAATATATTTTTCTCATACACTTTAGACTCTAGTGTCTGCTGTCACAGCATTATTTCGTTACCCCTAAAATAATATATTTATTTCCTAGCATTAAAAGTATGCACACTTTAGTTATAGATAAATAAAAAATTATATAGTTTATAGCCTACAAAACTAGATTTGACTAATATGCACTTTAGTTCCTAGATGTGTTAATATGTAGATGTATTATTGCAGCACAACGGTACGTGATTCAAACTATATTTAACTTCTGGAAAACTTAAAAAAATACTTTTCAAAAATGAGAGGTTAAAAATGCGAAAAATTGTGTTTTCCTCATATCATACTTCGTGATAAAATGATAGTAAGTATCTACGTGATAGGTCTAAACATATAAAAAAAATATAAAATTGAATAACGCTTTCAGATCACCACCTGCACTATTTTAATTATATTTTCTTTATTTCAAGACACCACGTATTTGTTTCTCTTATTATTAACATTTGATTGAGGTAAGTTTGGTTAGGCTATTCAGTTCTCTGTGACTTAAAGACCACCCTGTACCTAAATGAAATGATAGAATAAAACGTTTGGGAGACAATAAAATTCCGTCGTCATCCAAACAATGTAGGGTGCGGCTGAAAGGGTGCCACAACATAACAATCGTGGAGGGAATAAAAAATTTATTGGAAAAAGCGTGGAAATTAATGTGACTGCTATAACTGCAAAAATCGCCCTATATGTATTTGGTAACATTGAAACATTTCATATGAAACTAGTAAAAGGTTAAAATCAATGATCGTAGAGTATCGACTTTTAATGTTTTTTCTGTTACTGTGTATGATAGACACAAGGAGGAAAAACTGTAATTTCACTGGATAATGATGTGAGAGCCATTTGTTTATTTTGGTGGCAAACTAGTTAATGAATTAGAAGGTCTTGTATGTATGAATTCCTCTTCTTATAGGACCTACAAAGAGTCATTGAAAGGGAAAAATTAAAAAATGTAAAACCGTAATTTTAAGATTAAAAAAAATTTTATCTACAAAAGGAAAGTTCCACTTTCAATGAGATCATGATTCAACTAGAAAAGTTTACAGTTAACCATTGGTTATATAAATTAGCATATATAAACCCAATGGCTATATCTACCACTATAATTTGAAATATTGTTAAGAAACACAAATGTTTGGAAAGGAAAAGTTAGTAAAAATGTATCTACCTAATAATAATGGTTTTTCTTCCACTGAGACAATTACAATTGTATGCAAATAGTCATAAAAGGTAAGAAACAAAAATCCAGAAAGAAACAATATAACACTAAACAAAGAACACCATGTTAAAAACAACAATATTTACAATATAAAAAAACTATAAAATTGTATTATTCAGTTAATGAATATAAAACGTTTTCAACTAGATAATCTTTCAAGATCCTTTTAAATTGTGTTTGACTGCGATTAGACTATACACGATCAGGTAGTTTATTAAATAACTTTAATGCAATTAGGTGAATACTTAGTTACATTTAATTTTGCAAATGGTAAATAGAAGCTATGTTTTTGTTGTGTTGTGAATCTGAATATTCTCATTCCACTTACAATTATTTGATTTATTATAAACATAATTACATATTTCAAAAATGCAGAAAAAGGTCTACGTTAATATACCATATATCCTGAAAAATGATGAGAAATGAAGTTAAGCAGTATTTAGGTTTCCCTTATATTGACATCTAAGCATGCGCATATGTGATGTATTATTAAGGCAGCAGTAATAAGGATAGTCTTCGACCATATTTATGCATCATTAAGGTAACGTTGAGCAAATCCTTTATTTGATAGGTCAGATTCGTTATGCGCGATTCATAATATGTGAGGAATTCGCGAATAGTGTGTAGGGTCTCGTTCGTTAAAAATCTATTCATAAAAACCCTACACACTATACACGAATTGCATACAAATCACACATCACGCATAGCGAATCGCGAATTCACGCATAGTCTGTAGCGAGCATACGAAACGTATGCAATCATCTGAATTAATCAGTGGAGTATCATAAATTTTTAGAGATATATCTTCTGATAAGTATGAATACAAATCAGTTTAGGTTTTTCTAAATAAAAAAATAACTCGTGATGATTAAAAAAATTACGACATCGTCTAGTATATTACTGTACTGCATTTCTTTGTTAAAACGTTATAATTTTAAATGAAATAATTATTGATATATTATCAGACAATGACAATGTGACAAGACTGAATCAATCTATTTTAAACATGATATAAATAATACAGGGCCCAGTATGGAGCGTTGGGGTACACCCTTCTTGACACTTAAAGAATTGGATCGATAATTTATTAGATTATCATTTCGCTTATTTGGGAACCAATAGAACTGCCAACGATTATTTAAAAATGAATTCAACTCAAAGGAATACGTCTGATACCATACATATTGAGAATCTCTAACAGTCTTTCATGATTAACGCAATCAAAAGTCATACTTAAATCAGAGAATACTGCTACTGGTCTTTCTCCTGCGTCGACAATAGTTATACAGTATTGGAATGATCGTGTCTTCATTTTACTAGTGACATTTTTCCGAAAAAACTAAATAAAACATTTTTCTATATTTTACTCGTACATGTAATGTTAACTTGCTCCATGGTAACCTCATCAAATACTAGCAAAACGTTTACCAAGTGTAAAGTGTAAACAGTAAATGATAAATAATTTTTTTTTTATTTACTCTAACCGTGGGCATACAGAGATCATCAGAAGTATGGAATAAAACTCATACCTTCTGAACGCGTGATTTTTTTTTAAAACGCCGGAACACGTTAACTGATCTTGATCTTTTCCCATCTTTCGGTTATATAATAATTAATTTTTCTTCAGCCCCCTAACCCCCAGCTACCCCTATTTGTTCAAATGGAAACATAAGGCATGAAGGGGCCTGTTGAAAAGCTTATAGAAAACCGAATCCAGTCATATCAAATAAACAAGTTTTATGTTTTCTACAACAAGTTTTTTTTCATTTAGAAATTGAAACACAACTAGATAATTTACAAAAATAAACAATGTCACAAATGCTGAAAATGTCCTCCATTCACTATTTGGCATTCTCTAAGACGATAGTAAAAACAGTCCACTGCTATCCGAATGACTTCAGCTGGTTTATTCTCCGTCATTATGCATCTCCGCCCTAATCGTGTTCTTTAAATTCTCAATATTATCCGGGTGTCCTGGTAGACTCTTACTTAGTCTTAAGTTGGGGGATCGTGGTGGCCATTCAACTGTACCCCGTCTACCAATCTAACAATTTGAAAACTTTTCTAAGTATCTTCGAACATCAACACCAAAATTTGGGGAAGCGCCATCTTGTTGGAACCAAATTCTTTCATTCGGTATATCTGGATCAATTTCATGAGGAAAAATCACAGCTAGAGCAGGTATCAGGTCAAATGTTAGGAAATCCAGGTAGCGAGCGGCAGTAAGATTTTCTTTAAAAATGAATGGGCCCAGGATTGTGTTGTTGATGATACCTGCCCATACATTAACTTTCTGTTTGTGCTGCGTATGCAATTCGCATGTCCAGTGTGGATTCTCCTGGGATCAAAAGTGATAGTTGTGCCTGCTAACCACTCCATTTAAATAAAACGTAGCGAAAGTTTGGTATTGATGTTCGAAATGTTTCCAAATTGTTGGATTGGTAGACGGGGTACAGTTGAATGGCCGCCAAGATCCCCCGACTTAACGTCCCTGGATTATTTTCTTTAGGGATATTTGAAAGTAAGAGTCTACCAGGACAGACCGGATAATATTGAGAATTTAAAGAACACAATTAGGGCGGAGATGCATAATTTACCAGCTGAAGTCATTCGGAATGCTGTGGACAGTTTTTACTATCGTCTTGGAGAATGCCAAATAGGGAATGGAGGACATTTTCAGCATTTGCGGCATTAAGTTTATTTTTGTAAATTATCTATAGTTGACGGCCAAAAATCTAGAGAGTTACTAATCGCTAGCTTGTAGACAAAACCGACGGGCGAAGCGTGCGAGGTGCAACATTACATAGGTGTACTAAATTTGAATGCGATCAGATATAAAAAATATACAAAAATGATATTATTATTACAAGAAACGGTGATGTAACCAATAACCAATTTCGAGGCGTTAGATAATAAAAATGAAAAGAATTATTTCAAAATTGAAGGTTTTTATCTTATATTATCAATTACCTAGGATCGAAAATAATAGAAAGTGACTAATTCACAACACAGAGATGAGTACGGAAGATACGGGTGGCATGATTACCTAAGCGTGCCACTTGAAAATTGCCCACCACCACCCACTTACACGTACCTGATGAGCACTACGCGCATATCACACTTAAGCCTTGTCCTCATGCACGCAAAATTCACGGATTTCGGCACGAATTTTGCAACTTATTTTTATTTAATTATTTATGGCGGGAAAATCTCAACTTTTGACAAAATCTGCGGATCTGTAAAACACTACAAATACTAGGTACTGCTCATGCCTTATGCTTCGATTTGAAAAAAAGTAGGGGTAGATGGGGGTTAGGGGGTTGAAGAAAAATTAATTATTATATAACCGAAAGATGAGAAAAAAATCAAGATCCGTTAACGTGTTTCGGCGTTTAAAAAAAAATTACTAAATCCAAAAGATATGAATTTTATTCCATACTTCTGGCCTATATACTGTATGTAACACAGTTACAATAGTTTAAAATTTCTTAGTGACGCTACTGACTTTGCACACAAATATATTTATTTATTTATTTATTTAATCACTTAGGCTGTTATAAACAGATGTGAACGTCATACAATTCTTACAATAATAAGAAGATAATGTAAAGTTAAAAGAATACATATAAAACATAGTCGACAAAAAACATAGTAGACAGAAAACAAAGATTTAAAATTCATTGTAAGAGTAAACACATTTTTCCAATAAAAACTGTTTAAGATTCGATCTAAATTTGATAAAGTTGTTGGTGCTTTTGATCGCATTAGGCAGTCTGTTAAAGAAACTAATGCCAGAGTAATACGGCGATTTTTCCAAGAGAGTAGTATTGTGGTGAGGTATAGTCAGCAGATCTTCATGGCGGGTGCCATAGTTATGATAACTAGCGGCTGTTTTGAACTTGGTAATGTTGAGTTTAATATATTTTAATAGAGAAAAAAGATAGATGGAAGGGACTGTTAAAATTTTGTACTTTACAAAAGAATATTTGCAAGAAGTAGTGGGAGCAATATTAAAGATCAATCTTATAATACGTTTCTGGCAAACAAAAACACGCTGCAAGTTTTTTGCTCTCCCCCATAATACAATATTATAAGAGATATGACAATATGCCATGGAGTAATAGACATTTAATAAAGCTTCTGTACTTAACGTCTCCTTTAGTTTACGAATGCAAAAGTAAGCTTTATTAAGTTTTTTGCAAACTTCATCGATTTGGTTGTCTTATAACTATCTAATTATAAAGCAACTAATTATTTGATAAAAAATAATTTCAAATTCGCGACGTACTATTACATACCCCAAAAAACTCACCACTACTTCCTATATATTGTACAAAAGACATTTGTTTATTCTTCTTGTAGTTTCAAGTGCTTTAAGCTATGTGATAGATAAAGATATTTTTTGTAATGTACGAAATTATCATTTTCGGGTTCAGTTGTTTAAAATTGCTTAATAAATTTATTTATTTCTACAATAATTGTTTACTGAAAAATAAATATCTCTTCTTCAATAACGTAAATTCTATTTCTGCCAAAACCCAACTTTTAAATGAGATTTCTATGGACCAAGGAGAATTAAGAATATTAATTTATATGTAAATGTACAACTCTCAATGTTTCTGTTACGTCAGTGGAATTTTTTCACTGTTTTTAAATAAAAAGAGGATAAATATCCTGAAATAATATTCATTTTCCGTGAACTGACTCCACTCGTGTTTATGTTTTGTTATAATTTCTGTTTGAATACATTATATTTTAATGATATTTTGTTGCTAGTGATCTTGAGTAATATAAAACAGTTAATACAGTTACGTATTTAAAACAATATTTATTTGTAAAAATTCATTTACGTGATGGCAATAAAATAACTAATTGTCTAGAGATTTGTTTATGTTCTGTGTCGTGGGTGCTTTCACACTGCAAAATGTAGAAATTGTAAATCCTCTTAAAGTTATAAATAACAATGATACGTTTCTGGAAATTAGAATATCCCACTTAGGAGTAATAATTTTACTTAACTTACTATTACTTAAAAGCTTATGTTTTCATGGAATCTCAACATAAATTTCAACAATTAATTTTTCACATTTAAACCAAACTACAGGGTGAGTCAGTCATAATGTCATTAATTTTAACCACGTATTCGGAAGGTCTAATAAAGGCAGAAAATCGAAAAAATAAGTTTTTTTTACCGATTTTTAACTATCTTTAAAAAAATAAACAAATCACCCTATCAAAATCGGTAACACGACTTTCCTGGTACGCTACAAACTTTCTGACGACGCAGCCAAATGACAGTCGAACATCGTTGCCACATCAGTATTACATGCATAATACCGTCTAACACTTCAACGTGTTATTTAAATTTACCACCATTTAGCCGCACTTTCTGCATTTCCCGCATTTCTTTCCCCCCAAATTTGGAGATCACACCTCACATTTGGAGGCGGGATGGAGAGAATACAAGCAGTAGTTTGTTTATTTCGGTCTCGTGTATTTCTCGTAAATTCACAATGTCTAATTTTGCAAATTTCGAATATGCGGAAGTGGTAGTGTTATAATAATAATTAATAATTTTATTTCAAAAATAGGCTGTGCCTAATATACACAATATAATAATAATAATAATAATAATATCTCTACCCCTCATTCTAATCACAGGGATTAGCCCAGAAGTCGGAGACTTGTGCGGGAGAGGGGGCGGCATATTATTATTAAGCAGGCCGCATTTGCGCCCAGGAACGACTTACATTGGTAGGCCCTAACCACTATTCAGTGCAGGAATGAGGAAAACCTGGAAAACCTCATTAATTAGGGGGGTAGTCAAATATCAACCGGCATCAATCTCTCACATTGACCCAAGCTAACATTATTCCACCCTACCATACCCACAGAGAGGGTGCCAATCCTCTCTATGAATATAGCTTATATACGGTCTACCGGCAGCTGGGCTCGAACCAACTCCGTCTAGTCACCTCGATTCAAGTACTAACGCCTTAAACCGCGCGACCACTGACCGATCAAATATAAGTATATAAAATAAGTTACAAAAAACATTAGGTTAAGTCCTATCCTAAGATTACACACATTAACTAATTATATTTAATTATTAATCTAATTACTAATATATTATTAACTAATAACAATCAACAATAGCAATAACATTCGATGTTATTAAATGTTTGAATTTATATATTTCGTGGCACTGTTCTAACATAATCCAGTATAGACCTTTTAAAGGTAGTTAAATTATTTATATTTTTTATATTATTTGGCAATTTGTTAAAGCTATCCAGTCCTTTAAAAAACAGAGAATTCCAACATATTTTTGAACTCGTCTTTTTTGTATAAAAATGATTTCTCGATCTTGTTCAGTGTTCATGAATTTGTTCATTTGTTCTTAAGAAATTATTTAAATGATGGTTGAAGACCATTTACTATTTTGTAAATAAAAATCATGCTTAAATAGTACAATCTTTGAGATACTGTCAACCACTGTAGAGTATCTAACATAATGCGAATAAGTGTATATCGATTACAATGTAAAATGATTCTCATAGCTCTGTTCTGAAGTTTTTGCAACTGGGCCAATCTATTTGGGTTGATCATATATGTCACAGTAGCACGATAATCAAAGTGAGGCTGAATTATGCTGTTGTAGCAAGTAATTCTAGCAAACAGTGAAAATTTATTAGCTATGCGAGAAAAAAAACACAGCTTTTTCCAGACTCTTTTTGATTATATTTTCTGTAAGACTATTTAAAGAAGTCGTTATCCAAAACAAATCCTAAATATTTAAATTCATCCACTATTTCAATATTTTGACCTATTTCTATATTTATTATTATTTTATCAATATTTATTTGTTTATGCTTATAACTAGTTGTTAAAATCATAGCTTTTGTCTTATTCACATTCAATTTTAGTTTATTTATTTTAAGATAATTTCCAATTTTATCCAGATTTGTATTCATCAAATAAATTGCTTGATCTAAATTTTGATGTGATACATATATTAAAGTGTCATCAGCAAAAAGATTAATAGCATCATTTTCTACCACATAATTAATATCGTCGAGATAAAGTATCAAAAGAAGTGGTCCCAAAACACTTCTCTGGGGCACTCCAAAATCATTTAATACTTTGTGAGAAACGTATGAACCAATTTTAGTTACGGAGAATGTTTACGAAATGCGAATGCCGCTGTTACGGAATATCGGAGACGTTTACGTAACAGACAATATTTTTCAGGTGCGCGAACTTTGTGCAAGTACTTCAACGCCTTCGCGATACGGGTTCTGAGAAACCGCGTCGGGAACTTGCGGGACATCGGCAAAATGACTTAAATGTGATACAGATTGTTTTAAATTTAGTTGAGGAGCAGCCTACTATTTCTACAAGAACCATTTCAAGACGATTGGAGATATGCCAAAGCAAGGGCTGCAGAATATTACGAGAAAACTCACTGAACCCATAATCATTTTCAGAAAGTTCAAGCTTTAGAACCTACTGATTTCTCCAGCTGTCTTGAATTTTGCAATTGGCATTAAAATCAAATTGTAGCTGACCCTAATTTTATTAATAAAGTGCTATACTGCTTTAAAAGCAATAAATTTCTAGTCTAGATGTACTATCGTTTGCAATAATAATGACACTCATTAAAATTAATTTTGCGATTTCTTTAGAACTTCTGATGTATTTGTAATGAAATCTACTTCACATTTTTAATATTAGTTATGAGTTGTTTCACTCACCGATAGAGATTTAATAAAATTTCTACTCAGAACTTCCAGAAGTTAAAAAACCGGTTTTAAGAGAGTGTCATTATTATTGCAAACGATTGTACGTAACTACAAACTGAATAATTAATTGTACTTATGAGTAATACTAAAAATTCATATTCAATTGTAAAACGTAGTGGAAACGTAATTTCAAAATTATTAAACTGTAATAACATAACATTCGAAGACATTTATTTATTATCTACATTTGTTTTTATTAACAAATTAATCAGTATTTAAGGAAAATTCATTCATGTATCTAGATTTAAAAAAATAGTTTTACTCCTTGTCGTTAAATAATAGTACAAAAACTAGGTAACTAGGTTATTGACCTAATAATACGGTAGGTCAAGATTCACTCTCAATAACTTTTATGAGCATCAGATCAGAGGCGTGCCATTTCGATCTTGGACAGTTTTTTGTCGACAACACGATGGTTTTTTTATTAGTATTTAAATACGAAACACTTTTCAGCTTATTTTAATAATTTACCCATTGAGTATAGGTTTTTTAAGTAATGTACTTAACTGGTTTATTCTTTGGTTTATTATTAGATACGTTGGAGTTTTGTGATTTCAATGTTAAATAGTTTTTAAACTGTAACTAAGCTAATTTCTTTGCAGTCATAACAGCCACATTTGGTCGGACGAAAATTCACACGCTACTCGTCGGTTTAGCTTTCAGAGGCGATTTGTTTTCAACGTATGGGCAGGAGTGTACAGGAATCGGAAAACCAGAATGGACCGCGTTGATTATTATTATTTGATTTCATTGGATATTATCACTTATAATACCACTAGAGCTTCAATTATTACTTCTAAAAAATATTCGTGTGCAAGAAAAAATTTCAAGTTTTTAATTGAAGCTAGATTGGTATTCGGTAAAAAAATTTCACAATAAAGTGTTAAAAAATATCGACAAAAATATAAAGATATTAAAATGTTTTGATTGTTTTGAAGAGACAGTAGGCTTTGTATGTTAATTCAAAAAGGATCACAGCAGAATAAGATTGTTTCAAAGTACTACATTTATTTTTTGAAACATAGACATTTTATAAATTTTAGTGAATGTGTGCTTGTTTATTCCCCATTCAGAAAAGAAGACGTGGCTGAGGAATTTCAGCAACATTTGGACGCTTTAATTAAAACTACTAAAAGTACATACTTGGTAAATAATTATTTATAAATGATTTGTACTTATTAAATTATGAGAGAATAAATTTGAAGTTAAATATAAATGTCATTTTATTTATATATGTCAAAAAATTTCCAGTGTAATTTCATGCTCCTTACCCCAAGGAAGAGAAAAATTTCCGGAAATTTTCTTAGTTGCTATAGTAACGCTACAAAATACAGGCCTTTAATTGGCTGAAAAATACTATTGTGAAATTTTCATTTTAATTTATTATTGGCTGAATTGAGCAAGAAAAAATATGAGATACTAAAATACTCAGTACAACCGTTTATTTGTGAAATCCAAATTATTTAGTCACAAAATTGTGGCGGCTGTGGTACCGGTCCTCCGGGCCCAATCCCTTGATGTTAATGCTTGGACATGGTACGGATATAACTGAGCCTCGTATATGATACGTCACACTGCTGCAATAGGCCGTGGAAGTCCTGGACCTCCATCTCTTCCACGATTCGGTTTCAAATTTCTCTTGCGTTACACTGCACACTGCAATAAAAGTAATTGCATTTGGCACATGTTTACCGGGAAATTGTTCTGCTAAAGCATTAGCACAGCGTAATAAATTAAAACGATATCCATCAACTCCGAGTTGCTACTATACACGTAAGCCATTTTTGATACTATACAAATGTAAACACTGGCGTCACAAAAATGTTAGTGCGTACAAAAAATAATCGGATTTCAATATTCGGAATTGCGTAGTCTAGAGACTACAGTAGCCCAGCAATAAAAAGGTTGAAAATACTAACTTCAATAATGTTTTACTCGGAAACTATAGGGATTTTATAATTTTTTTTTAATATATCGACTCCATTTTTCATGACGCATTTATTCCCAAATTCTTTTAGATAAGTTCTGAATCACCCTGTATATTCTTTTAAAAAGCCAAATTTACTTGGTTTTAATTTAAGATTATCTCACTGCTTATATACAAGTCGGTATATTGAACATGAAGATTATTATTCATTTTTTATAATACCTACATCTGGGGTACCTCAGGGGTCTAATTTAGGATCTTTATTAGTTCTACTATACAGAGTGTCACAAATTAGTAGCTCAAGCTGTTAACCACATATTCCATGGATTTGGATTCTTATGCCACTTTTCATTTCGTAGCTTCATTTTCAAAATACAGGAGGTCAAAATAAAAAATTTTAAAATGATTTTTATTGACAGCTCCAGTGATTATAGACCTTTGTTTGAAATTTGGCCCATACTTTTTTCTTAAGTCGACATACGTGTAATTTTAGTAAAATATCAAAACGTAGAAAAGAGAGGTTGTAGTACCCACGAATTTTTTTAAATACACCTATGATTTCAAAATATTTTTGAAGATATATTACAACTCTTTTGGATGTCTTAGCTTTGGCACAAATTAAATATCGCTAGATATTAAACGGTCATTCTCATTTTATTCAGTGAACTGAAATAAACAAAACGGTAGAAGTAAAACAAACAATAAGAAACGACAAAAAATTAACTCAAACTAAATGTTTCGCTTCACGAATACATATTCGAGCTCTTTTAATGAGAGAGTAACGAATATTTTGGAAAGTATCTATGTGATTTCAGCCTATAGTGTTCTCCATCTTGTACAATTAGTTTCCTTAGCTGTTGTTTACTTAGTATTGAAGCCATAAAAACGAAATCTTTAATAAATTCTAATGATTCTGTTTTACAAAATTCTTTCATGGGTTTGAAGACTTGCCTCTGACGGTTCGTCAATATATGTGGTTTCAGCTTAACGGTGCTCCTCCGTATTAATGATCAAAATGATCAGGACCATTTAAATGAAATCTTTCCTAATCGGCGGATTGGTAGAGAATGGTTTGCATCTGGTAAATTGCCATCCCGTTCTCTCGAAATCAACTCTTTGGACTTTAGCTTCTGGGGTTTTGTGAAACATTTCATTTATATTCCAATACCAATTGAACAATAGCTAAAGAAACAAATTATACAAGGTGGAGGGCACATATTTTCCAAAACATTCGTTACTTTCTCATTGAAAGAGCCCCAGGTGAAGGTAAGGTAGTGCCCATATTGAACATGAAGTTTTATTGAGTTAAATATTTGTCTTTTTTGTTCTGTTGTTAGTTGAGCTGTTTATTTATTTCAATTTGCTGATTAAAATAAAAATGACCATTTAATACTTAGCGATATATAATTTGTGTCAAAGCTAGCACATCCAAAATAGTTGCAATATCTCGCAAACCAAATCAACATTTTATAAGAGTGAAAAAATATATCACTAACTACCTAAAAGCACTAAGCACAGTCTAAAAAAATATTCTGAAACCATTGGCGTGCTTAAAACAAATTGCCTCCGTTCTTGCTTTGATATTTTAGAACAATTAATTATCGCTTCCGTATAATATTGATAATCTTACTTTAAATCATTTAACTTAAATAAAGGATCTTGGAGTTCTATCTGATCAAAAAGATTTATTTTCTGCGCATATCGAAAGTGTAATTCTTCAGCGAATAAAATACTAGACTTTATTATATGCAACGGTAGAGAATTCCCTGCTTTCTCTGTTTCTAAGAATTATTTATGTGTATTATGCCTAGTAAGAATACGGAGTTTTTGTATAGTGTCGTTTTTATTCTACATATATTAGTCAAACTGATCGTGTACAGAGAAGTACTCGTATTTCAAGAAGCTTGGTGTGTTTCCGGACGTGGAAATGATTATTCTGTACTGCTGGTGAGAGTGATTTTGTTTCTTTAAGTACAAGGCGAATTATTTTAACATTTTTTTGTACAACTTGCTGCACAATAAGATTAGTTGCGAATATCTATTATGAAAGTTAGCATTTGATATACCGAGGATTAATGGTAGACATCAAATCTATTGAAGACGAAGAGAACTAATATTATCATGAGATCACCTGTTTCAATTTTTCTTCTAATACTTTTCATTTAATTTGTAGTAACTGTTAAATTAATCCTTCACCATTGCCTGCTATACGTATGCAAGGCGATTTACAACTTATCTAAAAAAAAAAATTAGGAATAGATGCATCTATTCTATCTTCTATCTATCCCAATTTTATTTAAATCCTTATAGTTTCCGAGTAAAAAAATGTTGAAGTTGTAGTATTTTCAAGCTTTACATTACTAGGTTACTGTAGTATCTAGCCAGACGATTCCGAATATTAAAATTTGATTACTTAGTAGGTATTAACGTTTTTATGATGCAAATGTTTACATTAGATTTTCAAGTGTCAAAAATGGCTTACGTGTATAGCAACTCGTTTTAATAATTTATCGTGAATTGATAATGTTTTAGGAGAAGGATTTCCCGGTAAACATGTGCCAAATGTAGCTACTTTTACCGTGAGTGTAAGCATTGTGCAACACGAGCGTGACACGGGAAATTTGAAACCGAATCACGGAAGAGATGGAGGTGCAGGGCGTCCACGGCATATTGCAGCAGTGTGACGTATCATACACGAAGCTCTATTATATCTGTACCTACCATGTACATCGTGTCTAAGCATTAATAACAAGTGATTGGACGAGGAGAACTGATACCATGGGCGCCACGATCTCCTGACTTTAAATCATTGACTGACTTTTTTGTGGGGGTATTTAAAAAATGAAGCATATCGCACCGAAGTGGATACTACTGATGATTTATGCAAACGTATCATAGCTGCTGCTAATGACGTACGAATTCAAAATGGGCAAAAAACAGAAACATTTGTGTTAGTTTGACATACCTGGTGTTACAACAATCACGTATGTCAAACTATTTTATTAATTAAAACCTCAATTATATATTAATAATTAATTACAATAGCTCCAAAGGAGTTGAATTTGCTCTATAAAATACGTGTTATAAAATAATGTTATTTATTTCTTCAAATTGAATTGCATTTTTTGTGCGCTCTCCGATTGCACATGCTCTGCATTGTCAGGTTTTACAGTTGACCAGTTTCCAGTGCCGTGCAGAAGTGTATTTTTAAATCATTTTTGATTTTTTACCCCACTACATTCTAATTTTTTTTACAAAAGTTCTCAATCACCCTGTATACTGCAATATAATTCTTTAAATGTAATGTGCTCTAATTATCATAATTTTCAAGATAAGTTTGATGTTATTTGTTGTAATCTTCATTTCATAAAAAAATGTATTTTTGGTCAACCGTAAGTGTTTTGTTCTTTGCTTTGTTGGATTATTTTAGTTACAATGCATTGTACCTGCCATGTAATTGGATTTGTTTATCTATTCAACAGTTGTACCCAAATAAATATCTGGCTAGCCTTGTGTTCAGAGACACAAGGCTTGTCAGAAACACATAGCAAGTTAAACTATTACAAATTGTTTCTTTGTAATTTAAAATTTAAAAATATTATTAATTACAACTCATTTTGCTGCATGCTCAGAAATTGAATTTATCCAGAAAATAAAGAATTTTATAAAAAATATTCAATAGTAATAAAATATTCTAAACAAAATTCTACATCATGGTACTATGAAAAATCGTCCGTAGCGTACGTCAGAAAAAAGTGGAGAGATAAAATAACCCCTTCGTTTACTATTGTATTATAAGGGTATTATTAATACTCATGAAGATTTGGTTAATAACAAGAAGTTTCTCTACAAAAATTCAAAATGATGCGTGAAAACTTAAATTATAGCAAAAAAACAACTTCAAAAAGTTAACTTTAACACACTGTATCTTTTAAGGTTAAATCGTCATATTTTTCCGCAAAAAATACGCAGTTAATGAGATGACTTGTTTGTTTGTTATGCCCTGTATATTAGGCTACAAAAACAAATTTTATTTCTTCATTATCAGAATTGACAATACTTTTTGATTATATGATAATTATTATGAAGTCTGTCGTTAATATGAGTACTGAAAAGTTAGCATTTATTCCATGTAACTCCTTTTCTGTTTAGCTAACATGGTAATTTTAGAATAAGTAATTCCGTTAGAAATAAAGCGAATCCTCCTTCAAGTGAAATCATCGTAGCGTCAACAGTTTTAATCAGGATGATTTAGCGACGGCGTGAAATGAATAGAGGACACCCGCCGAAAACCCTGAAAGGAAACTGTGCTCTCGACTCCCGATTACGAAGCACATTTCAGTCTAGACATAAAATCCCCCGATAAAACTGTTACGGCACGCCACATAGGTGTATTATATAATAAAACCCTCCTTACCTTAAACTCCTTGCTTTCCTTTATCCTAATTTGTGCCCTTGTTATGTCCCCTAATCTTGGCCTCCCCAATATCGCTATGTTTTCCCTCTCCGTTCTTTCCTCCGGTGCTTTCTTTTCAGCATCTGCCGCTAGGCTAGCTACCTCGTCTAAAACAGATAAAGCGATCGTGTTGCATTACTTTCTATAGATGCATTGTTTGGAACTATTTTTCAGTTGTAACTTTATTCAGGTATACGTAAAGTTTAACCTGAAATCATTTCTAATGTATTTACACATCTATACGAGGCGCATCACTGTACATAAAAGAGAAACAATGGGAAAAATGAAAGAGTTCTAATTACGTAGTTATACAGTGTGTCCACGGATGGAGTTGACAAGAGGAGAAACTCTTTTGTTTTTGACTTTATCCAAAAATGTCACTCTTTACAAAAAGTTCTGCTTCTCGAAAAATTGAGATTCCCATAGAAGTGTGTTAGATCAGATATACAGGGTGCTCACAAATTAACAAAACAAGAAAATACTCAAGAGAAAAGACCATTACTTATTATTGTATACAACAATTTTATAAAACAAATCTGTTTATAACTTCAAATAGAGTCCCAATACAAATTTTAAAATCAAAATTTTAATTTTAATATTTGCTCTACCTCTACCTCTCACCTGAACACATTTTTCCGCAAACTTAATAAATTTTTCGAATAGTTAGCGGCTCATTCAGTTCATGTATTCCTTAGCGTATGTGCTCTTTTAATACTTTCCTATCATGTGGCAAACCATTTGAATAAATGTTTTGTTTTAGGGCACCTTGGAGAAAAAAGGCAAGGGGTGTAAGGTTAGGATTGGGTCAAATCTTCCTCTGAGCAGGACAGCAGTTCTGTTGCCAAAACATTTTGGAAGCATTTGGTCTACCATTTTTAAATACTTGAGAGCCAGAGGTACGTAATAACCTGTTTTGGCAACAGGACTGCTGTCCTGCTCATTTTACAGCCTTACTCAGACAATGGTGAAAGGTGGATAGGAGGATTTGGCCCATTATCCTGCTAGACCACCTGACCTTACGCCTCTTGACTTTTTTCCTAAAACAAAACGTGTATTCAAATGATCTGCTACATGATATTAAAAAAGCGCATAAGAGAAGAGAGTAAAAGTCAAAATTGAAATTTTGATTTTAAAATTTGTACTAGGACTCTATTTCAGGTTATAAACAGATTTTTTTTTATAAAAATATTGTGTAAAATAATAAATAATGGTATTTCTCTCTTGAGTATTTTTATGTTTTTTCCATGTATGAGCACTCTGTATATCTGATCTAAGACGTTTCTATGACAGTCTCATTTTTTCGAAGAGCAGAACTTTTTATAAAGAGTGACATTTTTCGATAGTCAAAAACAACAGACTTTCTCCTCTTGTCAACTCCATCCGTGGACACACTGTATAGTTATATACGTAGTTACTTTACATTTCTGCATAGTCACATTCCCACAATCTCGATAGAAAACTAGTTACAATATCAGACAACGGAGTGATATGTGGAAAATTTATAAAAATCTGTTCCAAGATAGCAATGTAATGTTTGGAACAACGTGATGACTTGGTAGAAAAATAACGCAACAATGTGTGTATTTCGAACTACCAGGTGCGCCCTTTAAGTTGGTAAACGTGAATATCTTGAAAATTAAGCATTTTGAGAGAAAACTGTTTCAGATAAAATATCATCGTTTTATAAGCGGGATCTAATGGATATACGTTTGGTTTAGAATTTCAAGACTATTTGAAGGGTAACTTTGAGATCTGAAATAGGAACTCTTATTTTTTATTGATTCGTATTGTTAGTACAAAACTGAACAACTTTTGTTCTATGACTTCTCGTGTTTACTTTCAACGTTTACGAGTAATTACGCATTGAACATAGAAGTACAAAACACTTCTGAAAAGTGGACAAACATTGACTGGATACTAGAGGTACGTGGAAACCCCTGGAAAATGATGTTATTCGTAAGAGTAACAGAATTTTATTGCGTACTAGATTATTGTAAAAAGTAAGTAACATTTATTTGCCAGTTACTGAATCCGGAAATTAAAAGTTAATCATTTTAATAGATGTTCAGTGCAATAGAGATATTGAACGACGTGGTCCAGTACGTTGGTCCGTTCGATCTCCTGATTTGACTTCCGTAGATTTTTTTGAAGGGATATCTTAAACAACAAGTTTACCAAGAGGTACCAACACCAGAAAATATGCATGAACGCATTAGAAAATGCTTGCCACGACGTTGACAGAGGCACGGTGGACCGTTTTGCAGTATACATTGAACAATATATTACAGTCGAAGGCCATCATTTTGAACATTTGTTAAAGTGACTAACTTTTAATTTCTGGATGCAATAATTGTCAAATAAATGTTACTTCCATTTTGCAATAAGTTAGTACGTAATAAAATTCTGTTACTCTCAAAAATAATATTTTTCCAGGAGTTGTCCAAGAGGTTTCACTTCTCAGAAGTGTTCTGTACTTCTACGTTCAATGCGTAATTACCCGTAAATGCTGAAAGAAAACACGAACAGTCATAGAACAAAAGCTTGCTAAGTTTTGTTCCCCTTCAAATAACCTTGAAATTCTAAACCAAACGAACCAAACGTATTATAACAGTTATTTATTATTCAATGGTATAACTATTAAATCCCGCTTATAAAAGAATGACACTTTTATCTGAAATATTTTTCTCTCAACTGCTTAATTTTCAAGATATTCAAATTTGGTGCACCCGGTAGGTATATGTATACGTATGCGTTTCTCGCAGCAAGACGACTTCTTGACTGGGTACTTCCTGACAAAAAACAGACTTTATATTTTCTCTACAAAATTTTAAGACTTCGCTGAGTGAAATAATCTGGTTGTTGTATTTGATTTTCCATTTCACATATAAAGTGCATGAATTGAGCAAATACCTGTAACCTTGATTGGTATGCCTTTATGCGAGTACACCTTTCGTGAGTGACTGTGGCAATATTAGACCTCTAGATGGCCTGGTATTCAATAAAAATGATCTGACTTCATCGTCGAGGGTTAAGCTTCAGACCCACAAGAATATTTTCAACTTTTGCCCCTTGGTTCTCTTGCTTAATGCACCGTTTCAGGATGATTTGTCTATTTTCTGCCATTTTTCAAGTGTTTGAACCCGTAAAACCCAAATACAAACGGGAAAGTTAAAAGTACCTAAAAGTTCACTCAAAAACGAACATTTTGCGCGCTTGCAGAAAAATTCAAAAATTTGCACATGCGAGATACAGTAAATTTAAACAAATTTTTTTTTTTTGCGATTTCTGGCAAATGGAAAATTTTTGGCGCATTTCTGAGAGCGGGAATGGATTCCTTGGACAATTTTACATCGATTATAGGTCTTCTAGAATTTTTCCAGCCTCCGACGCGTTTCTGGTAACGTTTTAGAGAAAATTTGTCACCTAAAAAGAAAAACGAGAAAAAAACGTAAAATGGCTGTAAAAAACTCTAGGAGTAGTATTTCTGGCTGAAAATTTGGGATAATACTTTTATTCGAACCTACAACAGAATGAAATAGTTTTGGTTTGGGAAAAAAATCATGATGCACCAACCTTGCGACAGTTGACATGGAATCGCCCCTATTTATTCTAATAAACTCTCAAAAATACCACCTAAAAGTCACATTAGCGGATCAAGTAGTAGTTGGAAAATAATTGAATGCTCATTGTTTCAAGTGCTTAAATGTCATTAAGAATAAATAAAAGGATTACACTCGAAAATTCATAAATACAATTGAAAGAAGGTGATGATAACAATAAATAAACTGGCAAACGCCATCATACTACATACACATTACAATGTATTCCCTATATGACATCCTCACATTTCAAGACACATATCCACTGACTTGTGGGTTGCGTTTATTAACATTTCGATGTTTAACTCATTACAATTGTTTCTTTCAAATAATTAATATTTCGCGAAGGTATTTTGTAAACCTTATTTTTTAAAACCACCCATAAAAAGAATTGCGGAGTGTTAGATCTGGTGACTTTCCGGGCCACTGAATAGGTTCATAAATCCCAATCATATTTTCTGGGAATCTAAATATTGCTGCATAATCCTGGCCTGGCGTGAAGCTCCGTTGTGCTGAAACCATAGGCTTCTCCTTAGCTGCAAAGGCATATTCTCCAGAACTCCAAGAAGTTCTTCTTGTAGGAAATTTATGACACCCATTTGAATGTATGTTCATAAAAATAAGGCCCAATTAAATGCTTTCCGATGATGCCGCACCACACATTTACTCCAAGATGGCCTTAGTTTTGGACTGGACTTACAATGTGGGGATTTTCAATAGACAACCGATTTTTGTCCGTCCAAAATAACGTGCTGAAAAAGGTTCTGATCAACAGTTTCTACATTTATTACAATTTGAACTATAAAATTAAGTATGTGTTCAATGTAACGCTCAGGTAAATACTCTAAATTGTGAGTTTTGTAGTCATGATATCCTAGACTAGAGTCTAAAATTAGTTGAACGGTTGATTTATCCAAATTCAATTCCCGGCTAGTCTGCCGTTTAGAATTTCGTGGATTTTGTTGAAACACTACCAGTCTACTTGTGTTAACATTGTCTCTTACCCTTCGGTCAATTATTTGATTCTTCTGAACAGAAAATGCATCTTCATTTTGTCACAACGTCGCCTCCAATTTTGTAAATGTACTACGAGTATGATCAGGAATGAGGCGCTCTAAATACCATTTTCAATATAATTCTACGGCTATTCTTGAATTTTTTTCTGACCCGCCGTAAATTAGCAATATATAAACCTTTTCTGAATAAGGAAACGTTTTGTAATCATAAAAGTTATATGTTTGACATTCGTATTGAGTAATGACAAAGATTTTGTGACATTGACAGTTTTTTTCAAGATCTACACGCCCCGGGGCGTCAAGCTCGTGGCCGACCATAGAGAGCCATTGAAAAGAACATGAAACTAGGCGATATTTGCCACTTTGTTTACTTAACCTAAATATAAAATTTTTAAGCTATTTTCATTCAATATTTATTAATTTAGTACTGAAATGAATCTTGACGAAAGTGTGTTAATGGTAAGTATATTGTTTAATAGGTACACTAATAAGGTCAATATGAAACATTTCCTTTAGGCTATGCTGGAGACTCCCTTCAATAGTACATGGTCAGAATCAGACAATACTAGTTCTGGGGACAGTGATTTTTTCAGAGAAAATGAACCGATTAGGAAAAGAAGGAAAATAGTTAGAATAAAAGATTTTATAGAGAATACAGTGCAAAACTACTCCGATATTGAATTTAAGTCACACTTTCGTCTGAGTAAAGCAACAGCTTTTAGGTTAATTGGTAAGTAATTAATTTATAAGTTTGAATAATTTTCACATATTTTGAATAAACATTTTAGAATTGCTTTCAAATTCAGATTATATGCCATCCCACTTCCATGGAAGAAAGAAAATAACTCTAGAGAAAGGTTTTCTTCTATCATTATGGTATTTTGAAAATATGGAAACATTTCGACAGATAGCGGATAGATTTAACGTTACAATTAGTTCGGCACATTACACTTTAAAATGAGTTATTCAATTTATTTTAAGTATGAAGCAACAAACTATGTTAACTATGTTAAGTGGCCGACTGAAGAAAGGGCGCAAACGATAAAAAATGAATTTATAAAAAAGCAAGGCATTCGGAATATTATAGGTGCTATTGATGGGAGTCATATAGACATACCAAAACCAGCTGACAACCAATTAGATTATATCAACCGAAAAGGTTATCATAGTTTACTAGTTCAAGCAGTAGTTGATCATCAGAAAAAATTTATTGATATATTTTGTGGGGAACCTGGGTCTTTAAATGATGCTCGTCTGTTAAGAAAATCGGCCTTGTATAACAAAATAACGCACGATCCAAACTTTATTGGTGAAGACATTCTACTTGGTGATTCGGGATATGCTAACTTACATTGGCTTGTAACTCCTTTCAAAGACAATGGGGCACTTACACAAAATCAAAAGATTTTTAATTATAAAATTTCATACACTCGAATTTCAGTGGAGATTGAATTTGGACACCTAAAAGGCCGATTTAGGAGATTACGAAAGTTAGATAATATAGATTTAATGCTGTGCTCACAAATCATTATGTCATGTTGCATTCTACATAACGTATGTATCGATACTAATGATATCTTTGAGGAGGATTGCACAGGTGATTTTCAACAGCCGAATATTATACCATATAATGGACCAAATCCTGTTAATATGACTACTAGACAGCAACCAATTTTTAACGAGTTATTTCTATAAAAGGTGTTTCCTATAAAATTATATCCCACTTTATTTCCTTCATTTTCTATTGAATTAAATTTTTCAAAAATCTTGTTATGTAGTAGTTTAATAGACAATAAAGTGGAATAGTTTTATAGAAAACATTTTTTTTTTAATTATTCAAGAAATTATTTATCTTATATTATTATAAATAAATATTTACAAAGGAATCTAAGGTGTTTTATTTATAAAAAATGTGCAAATTTTTAACAAAAACTAAATATATACATTCAACAAACATTTCCATTCGTTCTGTGTGGCGCCTTTGTCGTTTATTATATTCTTCTTGTTTTGCCGCTAAATAATTTTCTCTTAATCTTTTTTCAGTAGTTCTTTTTACTTTAAAATATTATTTTCATTATTTGTACTTTCGCCACTGAAGGAATCAGTGTCCTCCACTGTGGGAGTTATATTTTCCTCGTGTAAGTTTATATTAAAATTATCATTTGAATTTAATGAGTGCTGACAAGCATTACTGGGTCTATTACCCAAAATGTTATCCATTAATTCAAAAAACATAAATCTTGCCGGAGACTGACCTGTGCGTGTCCTAGTATCTTTAGCTTTCTTGTAACTTTTCATTAAACTTTTCCATTTTTTATTTTATACCATGACGTCAATTACATTATAGCCCTCACTAACAAGGTTATTTGCTATAAGATGAAAGACATTTTTGCGTTTCTTCGGATGATTGAAATCATCAAAATGTGTGGACATTGAATTTATTAACATTACTGTTTGATCATAGCCCCTTGTATATATTATCTTGCTAGAACCTGCAAGTTCATAATCTTCTTCATTTTCTCTAGAATCTTCACTTTGAAGTGACACTTCAGTTAATTCAGTTTCAGACAAAGTCACATCTCTCGTCTGGTATGCCCTCGAGTCTGCTTTATTTTCTATTATATTTATATTTCTGTTTCCATTAGTTTCAGTAGCAGCATTGACACGTGCATGAAATAATAATGAACTAACAAAGTTTTCATCTGAAATGATACAATTTTGTCACTCTAATATATAATAATTCTTATTTAAATTATTATTCCTTACCTGTTGTAGCTTTAATATAGTCATCATTACTCACAATTAAATTGTGAGTAGTTCTACTTTCTGGATCATATATAGATAACAATCGACTATTATTCTTAGTATTATTATTAGCCAAAGAATTATTTTCCATTTTCAGTCTCTTTACAATCCTAGAAAAACAATTACCACCACAGAATATGTTTTCACCGATCTAAGCTAACCTCACTTATATTTTGGCGGCACCAAACCCCGGCAAAAATGGTAGTGATCGAGGGGAAAGGGGAAAACAGTTGGAGGCGTCGCGCACTCGGTTAAAAGAACATGCAGCGAAAGAGCTCCGAGTATCTCTAAGCTGCCCAAGCCATTGAAAAGAATGCAGTCAATGATGCACTTTAAACAACGAACATTCAATTATTTTCCAACGACTACTTGATCCTTCCACCGCCAATGTGATTTTTAGGTGGTATTTCTTTTGAGACTTTTTAGGACGGTATTGCTTATAACTTTTGAACGGAAAGTAATACAGAAAAGTTTATTAGAAAAAAGAGAGCTTTTTAACAGGCAAAAAAATGAGTATGTTTTTGTAAAAATATAATTGACGACGGCATTAGTCGCTTCTGTTAAATGCCAAAGATAATACTTTCGATTGAAAGTGGAGCTTACCTCCCATTTAACATAACGCATCTCAAATTGTATTTAAATTTTTTGTATCCTCACAGTGGGCCCGTACTGTTGAGTTTGAGGCACCCTGTACATAGTTACATGTTTAGGTCTGTGTAAGTAACATATTAACGTATACCCTTCTAATTAGATTTGAGATAGAAGTTTTCAGTAATATCTTACAACATCATTAATTGCAATAGTCATGTTAACCGAACTGCATCAAACTGTGATTTACATGTCTGCTATAGAGTTGATAACTTTTCTTTTCCCATTAATAAAATGAACGTTTCAGGAAGCAGTCGAAGAATGAAAAGTTCACTCACAACATTTCCATTTAAAATACTGTCGATATCTTGATGTTATTACTTTTATTAGTTCCTTCGTAGTTTTAGGAAACTTTCCTGTAGACTCTAGAAAACTGTAGCTTCGCTAAAGTGTGTACTTTAATATATTTGTATATATCTACTTATAATGTGGGCCAACAGGCTAAATTTAATACAGAAGAACGAATATAGTTATTTTATACTTGGGTTAAATTTCATGAAAATAATCGAACAGCTTTATATTCTTATCCACTTAAAATAAAATTTATTCGAATTTAAATAGTGCATTTCCAATACAATATACAACAATTTTTTAATATTCCAACGGACGAATGAATACAGGAAATCTAGGTATAGGTTCTATGTTTAAAAATAAGAAAAAAGTTTATATAAGCATGAGTCCAGAAATGTCTCGTTTTCGAGATACAGGTTAAAATGTTCTGTCTTAAATACTATAGTATTCATTTTTCGAAAACTGATAGAGATATTGAGATGAGATTTGGTATACAACAGTGTATAGTAACAGTGTACTTTTCCGTGTATAAATTTCTCTTGTAATATATTTAACTTCAGCGGCGTTCGTGCCGTTAAATACTAATTTTAGCAAAAAAAATGCACGCCACTGATTTTTGGATAAATTGGTATAGCTCTCTTAAAGTCAAGTTAGCTCTGTTTATAAAGTGTCTCTTGGATTATTTTCTCTTGACGCTCCGTTTTTGAGATACAAATTAATTTATTAATCATTACAATACAGAAATGATCTTACATAAAAAAATAGTTGGCATCTGTAAATATTAATCTTAAATTTCCTGCCAATATTTAACTATAAAAAATAGAACTTAGGGTGAAGTACTCCTTTTTGTAACATTCGTTTTTGACGTACTGTCTTCTAACTCTTCGGAATATCCCAGGTGTTTGGCGTATTGTTTCACAGGCATTGGTAATACGTTCCACTAATGCTATGTGAGCAGAATACACCAGTTGCTTTAGATGCCTCTAATGGTAGAAATCGCACAGATTTATGTCGGGTGATCGGGGTAGCCCGACCAATCCAATTTCCTTGGAACGTAAGATTTAAATAATCTTTTAGCTTCTACAAGGATAGGTAGATTTTCCTGTAAAAAATTTAGGTACGTTCATCCATCTAATCCTCGCGGCAAAACAAAAGATCCAACCAAACAATTTTCAATAATTCCTGCCCACACATTGACTGAAAACTGCTGCTGGTGTCGCGATTCTTGAACAATGTATGGATTTTCATCCGGCCAAAAATGTTTATTGTGACAATTAAAAATACACATTAACATGAATCATATTCCCTAATGCATTTGCTAGACGCCTTGTACTTATTGCAGGATTTTGTTCAACCGCTTGTAAACTATTTTCCTGATTTTCCTCTATTCGCGTAATTTTTTGGCCCTACAATCTAGAAAATTCTCTGTTACTCTTCTCATTCCTCTCAAACATCTATGAATATTCGAAAAAGTGTTTGTACAAGATAATGGACAGTCTGGGAATACATTTTCATAGAGGCGCCTTACTCCGTTTGCTTTTGCATACATAAAATGTATGTTGGCCAATTCTTCAAAGGAATAATCCACCATATTTACTTATTTTGTAAAAAATGTATTAAAACTAACTTAAACAAGTTTTGTATAAACCTGACATGGAATTTATGACAAACTGACACATGCCACCTAGATTATTGTTTTTTAATTAGCATTCCAAAGTTGGTCTATTGTAATGATATTCACTTCATTTTTATCTCGAACGGTGTGTCAGGAAGAAAAAGTCCAAGACACACTTTTTAAGCAGAATTAACATGGTTTTAAGAGAGCGACACTATACTCTCTATGTATATTGATTTTCAATAATAATTTAGACACAATCCAGGCATACCCTTTATAACAAAGTATTTTCTGAATGGTAATAAATATGTATTCCAACAAAAACTTAACACCCTCTAATTTTTTAATACATACATTTAGGTTTTTATAATTACCAAAATGAGTTTGACGAGGGCTTAAAATTGACGCTGACAGATATTCAATTCCTCATATTTTCAACGTTCATTCTAAGAGTTTTAAATGAGAAAATAGAAATTCATTTGCCTTGGAAATGTTCTGTAGGAGGGGATAAGTTTTTCATGGAGCACACATATAGCTTATAAATAACAACAATAAGATTCAAATAGAAAAATTGCATAGCAGAGACGAAAATGCAGATTCGCCAAATAGCACAAGACATACAGCTTGTATTACAGATAATTTTAATTCACAGACAAATTAACATATACAAAATACAGGTATGGTTTCATCTGACACTTGTATCCGGATATATACGTCAAGTGACAATTTTATGAACATTTTTATTGTGTGGTAAAAATCATATTTATAAAAATGGTATAAATGGTTTTTAAGTCATGTTCAATACTAGCTGTTTAAGAAGCATTATATCTTTATTGGAGTTGTGTAAAACATATGATTATATTCCACAGATTTTTCTGTATATATATGCGCATTGGTTTTCGATAATAATTTAGACGTAATACACATATACCCTTTATTACAAAACATTCTTTGAATCGTAATAAATATGTATTCCAACAAAAACTTCTCCTTCTAATTTTTTAGTACACACCTACATATACCGAAATGGATTTGAGTAGGACTTAAAATTGACGCTGCTAGATATTCAATTCCTCTCATTTTCAACGTTCAATCTAAGATTTTTAAATGAGAATATAGAAATTCATTTACCTTGGCGATTTTCTATAGAAGGGTTTTTCATAGAACACACATATACCTTATAAATAACAACAATAAGATTCAATTAGAAAAAATGAATAACAGAGACGAAAATGCAGCTCCTCCAAATAGCACAAGGCAAACAGCTTGCAGCACAAATAATTTTAATTCAAGGACGAGCTAACATATACAGGTAGATATGTTTTCATCTGATACTTGTATCTGAACATATAAGTTAATTGTCAGACATACATTGTAAGTGATTATTTACAGTCTGATAAAAATAGCTAAGGCAGAAATTTGAATGTAATAAGTAACAAATAAGAATAACTAACTGCTTACTTTATACTCTAATGAACTTTTTACATTCAGTAACATTAAAATATATTGGCCATATAATACTTTCTACCTATTAATTACTGTAAACACACAAATGTGTGTGTGAGGAACTTTTGAATTTGCCATGTGTATCGTAATAACGGCAATAATAAGTAGGTAATGAAAAAATGTATGTACGTAATCTTCAACAGGTTAATAATCACAATAAAATAAATAAGAGTGCATTTCAGGCATGACTCATATCAATAAACATATAGGTAGAAAACAGATAGAGAGCATGCAATCTGTTGGTAGCCATGCTTCGTCTCTATGACAATGGAACAGAGACAGTCTAATATATACTCGCGACAAGAATTCAGACGACTTACGTCATACGAACAAATGAATAATTCACTATATTTTCATCAAAATATTTAAGAAACTGCAACTGATAGTAATAAAACTATACACTAGACTAAAAGTTTGCATTATATATTGCACTAAATTGCAGAAAATGATGTTTTTAACGCAACGAATTATCGAAAATTACGTTGACAATAAAAACAAATGTGTAACGTCAGCCATGACGTAAGACGTCTGAATTCTTGACGCGAGTATAGTTTGCTATATTGTACGGTATATTTCGTAATTCATCTTCCGTTATTAATATATTTAAAATTTTATTGTTGTTTCTGATTTGTTTTAGTAAAGTTTCAGATGTGTGTACTGTTACTGTGTAATGTGAAAAGGCAAGTACAGAAAAATGTGAGGAATATGCTAACGATATTTTTAATTATTGAATAAATAAGCGCGTTTTTTCAATATTGGCAAAAATAGATATTCCGATATAAAAAGTTGTATTTTTTCAAACTGCAAATTGACATTGATAAGTACAAATAAATAAAATATTACAACGGCTTTGGGCGATGCGCGTAAAATAGAAATAAAAAATTATTTAATCCTATATTTGTATTTTCTAATTTAACTATAAATAAGATTAGAAAGTTTCTAAAAAATATTAATTCCGTAGTTCGTATCTGGAATAGTACTAGCCTGCTAGCCTCACTAGTTTAAAGCTACTATCCTCCACTGGTAGAAAGGCAAAGTTCAATCTTATTACGGTAACTGTATCGAAACGAAAATTTGTTGCTTGTGTCCTTGAGATGTTACAAAAAAAAACCTGGGTTCAACAGTGAATTTTGAAATGTAAAGAATTAGGTGCTTATAGTCAATTAAGTCCTAACTCAGAATTGACATAGAACGCAATGTTTTGAGGATGAAATCAGTTCGCCAGTATAGCTTTTTAGTCACTCTTTTTCCTCACTCATTGTTTTCAATTTGCTGCAATGTTCATAAAAGGGATGCATCTATCCAGATGACGAAGGGCAAAAGGAAATTGAAATATATACATCATATCAGATACAGGGTGATTTAGAACTTGAATGTATAACGCACTTATAAATACAATTTGGTAAAAAATCAAAAAGGGCAGTTCGAAAATGATTTAAAAATACACTTCTGCACAGTACTGGAAGCTGATCCACCTAACCTTGTGCAACGCAAAGCGTGCAGTCAATGATCGGCATGACGGCAAAGTGTAATAAAAAATGAACACACAAAAAATTTAATTTGACATATTTGAGGTTACAACAACAGTTCAAAACTTTGTCCATAACAACATTGGACCGTTTTACCCAATTTGTACGAACTGATACAAATATTTCTGGTTCTTGTTCGTTTGGTACTCGTTATTGACTTAAGTTATTGGCAGCAGCTATGATATGTTCACGTAAATCATCAAAAGTATTTCCTTTCAGTGCGCTACACTTCATTTTTTAAGTATCCCTATAAAAAGAAGACCAAGCTTTAAGTCAGAAGATCGTGGCAGCTATGGTATGGGTCTTTTTCGTTCAATCCATTGTACCCCTTCAACTTCATTCAGTTATGAGGGGGAGAACCATCGTACAAGAACCAAATTCAGACCTGAACAACTAAGAGCACGTCTTTCAGAAGTCCAGGGAGATAATTTTGAAGCAACTCGAGATACTGAACCTCATCCATTTGGTTTGGTAATATGAATTGTCCAATCAAGCGATCATCGACAATCCTTGCCCATGCATTTAACTCCTTTAAAAGCGTTGGAATTGAAACGCGTGCAGATATTCAAAATCTCAAGTATTACCTTAGTATTACATATGAATGTTACACAATCCATTTCGTGTAAAAATACCTGTCACTAATACATGTAAACACCAGGAATTTGCAGCATTTTGTTGCAGTAACCATTCACAAATACTTGAATACGTTGTACAGCCTCATGTATGATCCGCCACAGTATTGATTGGGATATTCCTTGTATTTGTTGAGCGACTTGCCTGACACTTATACGGGGATTATTTTCAACAATCTCTAAAATGTGTTCCTTAACTGCTGTAATACGCCGTGGACGCCCTTGACCTCAATCTCTTCCGCGATTCAGTTACAAATTTCAACGAAACTGATACATCACAGTGTTGGTTGGGACATCCCTTGTATTTGTTGAGCAATACAGTAATCTCTAAAATATATTCCTCAGCTGCTGCTGGTAAAAGTAGCTGCATTTGGCACATATCTAACGGGAAATCGTTATGCGTACAAGCGAGAAATTGCTAAAACAGTTGCTATACACATATACACCTAAAAAACTAGGGTATACACTAGTGCAAAAACGTTAATCCTAACATAGTATATCAGTATTCGGAATCGTTTACTACAGTAGTCTAGCTATATAAAGTTTGTAAATAAATACTACAATTTACATTTTACATTTTTTTTACAATATTGATTTCATTTTTCATGACGCATCTATTCCCAAATTTTTGTGGATAAGTTGTGAATCACCCTGTATATTTAACGTGACTATCAAAAGTAAATGTATTATCAAGTAAGGTATTTAACTTCAGTATAATTGATTACAGTGGTATAATCATTTATATTAATAAATTTATATTTAGTTGTATATTGTTTTTACATAAAAATTTTGAAAAATTATGCAGTACTTTCTACCCATATGACACCTACATAGCTGCTGTTCAAAATGATTTTGTTTTGAGATTGCAGCTAAAGTTGATCCGATGGGTTAATACAATTATCATAAATCTTCCTCTAGCAAGTTTCAAACTTTATAAGATGAGAACGATAAGATATCAGGTAAATTAAAGCCTTTCTGAATTATCGGAAAGTTAAATCGTGGTTTATACTTTGACTTTATGCTCCAATAATTTTCTGTAACTCTTCGTGATTTTAAAGTAGGTGCCGAAGCAGATGATTTGTAAGGGTAGTCATAATTCACTTTGTTAAGATAGCAGGTTAATTATGAAGTGAAATTTATTTATAGCCCGTCTTAAATATTGTTCGTTTATTCTAACTGATTTAAGCTCGGATCTAAGATATTCATAAATATGCAGGCTGCAATTTTTTTTTCAATTTTGGAAGAGAAACAGCTTGGCCCAAAATATGAGAAGAGTCTTAATGAACATGTGTTCACAAATGGACGGTTTCGGTGAAAAGAACATTTTGTGTCTACACCACTTGTCTATTAAGTGCAAGCAATGTAATTTATGAACAAACAATAAAAACAAATAACCAAATTAGATGATCAAAGTAGGTAACTACTCTGTTTCCATTTTGCAACAGCCCTCAAACTGGTTGAAATTCACTGGCATCTTCGATCTATTCGTTGCGGCATCGGTTTTATTGTTAGGATAGGCTGCTATCAATAATAATTTAGTAATTTTCTTTCATCAGGTGCATAACGAAAAGCTGTACCTATCTACATACATTTGTGTTTTTGCGCCTATGAGAAATGACAGCTACTATGTCTACATCTATCATTATTTTTTAAGTCATTTACTTTTTTAAAAACCTATAATAGTTATTGGTTATTTTCACACAATAAGTTATATGTTTGTACATATAAAACATCTGTAGTAAGATATATCTTCCTGGTTCCTCTATGACAGTCGGTACCTCTCGCTCTCTATCCACAGCCTTCCTGAGTCCACGCCTACTTACTTAATGGTTGTATTTTGAGCAAGATCGAAGAATCTAAATTGTAAGAGGAATATTTCGTAATCTAATAAAGATACAAGAACAGTACTTTTGCTCAATATATTTACTTTTCATTGTTTCTTGGAAAATTATAACAAACATTTTATGCACTTAATAAATATATTATTATTCAGATCCGAGTTGTCGGAGTGTATTGTTCACAATAGATATAAGAATATGCTCTAAAACGAAACTACACAAGTGAGTCATTCCTACACCAACGATGAAATGTTGTACTGTGAGGTAAAATAACACACACGAACGATGCTACTCCAGGATTGGAAAATGTTCAAAAAGTAGAATCATATTAGTAGATACAAATAAAATCGAACAGCCTCATAACCATTAACATTAAACCTATTACAAAACATCCTCCCGCATTTACTCAATAACTCCAGGTTTTGTAAATAGAAACTGAAAATAACAAAGTGTAAATTTCAAGATATAACATAAGTCATTTTCACCATGAGTAAACAGTCAATATTTCATTGAACGTAAATGCGTGAGAGGTTGGACCATGTAGCCACATATCACGAAGAACGAAAAGAAATCTAGCAGAGCCTGACAGACCTACCTAACCTAGAAAAGTATTGTTAGAGATCAGGTTTAGAATCATGGTAAGATCATCTTCACACGTTACCATCAATTCGCTGCGTCTCACATTTTTCAAACCACCCCACAGAAGGTTAAGTTGTTTAAGGTTATGTGGTTATGGGGTTGAGAGGTTACGGGTTTAAGGTGTTCTGGGGTTCAGGTGTATAGTAGTAAGTTCATACAACTTATCATCAGTTAGCTGAGTCCTAGATTTTTCGGTTTTGAGGTTGAGGGATCTATGGTAATGTGAGTTGAGGAGCTTGCCAGTACTCTCAAGTTATATTTGTCGGATACAAAATATCATTTATGTCCCTCTGCTTCATACTATAGTGTTTAAGCAAGTAAAAATTAACAATTTTAGACCTTTTTTGAGGTTAAGGACAAACGCTAACATGTTGGGGTCAAACAGCAAGCCAAAAAACATATGGGTATGGTGGTGTCCTTGTCCACTTTTTTTCTTTTGTTGCTCTACTTCAAGATGAAACGTTCTTATTTGTCGCGAATTTTCCCGGGGAATTGAGAAGTTCAATTTGAACAGTATGGCTGGACAATCAACAATTTATAACTTTATAAAGAAAAATCTGTGAAAAGTATTCGCGTTTTACACTGAGTGGAGATATAGAAAATGATCTAAGTAAATTAAACTGAGGATATCCCATAGGTGGATAAACACCATGAGTTTTAAAATGTAGCAGCTTTAAAAATTTTCTCTGAACATTCTCCAGCATATTTACATGAGTCTCATAAGTGGGACACGAAACAAGTGACGCATATTCCAATTTACTTCTAACAAAGGTAAAGTAAAGAGCTCTCATAGTACTTGTATTAATAAAATCACGACTAGGTACTACGTATAATAAAGCCAAGTGTTCTAAGTGCTTCACCAATAATAGTATCAATATGCATAGAAAAGGTTAGTTGACGTGGCTGGTCTCTGTAAGTTTATCATATACGTAGTTATCTCAACTATACATTTTTTTTGTGTAGAAATTTAAGAAAGGTAATCACAAAATAATTTAAGTTTAGATGCAAATTGCTCAGATTAGTCATTGTTATATGCATTACTTAATAATTTAGTCCAACCCGTAATTATTTGATTTCGGTAATAAATTTCCCTCATCTAAATGCTACTTTAACGATCGATTAGCGAGAGTGATAAAGCCCTTATGTGAAAGGTTTAGCAAACAATGGAGTTCTCTCTAAAATTAGTCGCCTTATAAAGACTCTACTTCAATAATGGACGTGCCGGAAAGGACTTTTCTATAGCAATATTTGCACAAACTTCTGACTTCTGACTTTTAGTGGCTGTAATCGTAGCAATTAGAGGTGAAAATAATAACTCAATAAATATTTCAGAATAGTTAACACTCACTAGTTTAAATAATCAAGAGAAAGATAGTGCTTCAATGCATTAGGCACGTATATTATCATTTATTTACATTGTGTTTGTGGAGGGTGTCCCAACTTAGTTTAAATAGTCGAATTTTAGTACTTTTTAAGCTACGAGTGTATCATTATTTATTTATAATGTGCTTATACAGGGTGTCTCAAATTCAGCATCTCAAAAACGACAAGAGATAGAAAAATGCGACTTTTCCGAGAACGATTCTGTAATAAGACATTTCATAGATCTCTGCGTTTTGAAATATAGGACGAAATTTAAAAAACACAATTTAAGAGATTGTTTGTATCGCTGAAAATAGTTGAGATATCGTAATAGTGATATAGCTTTTTTTACGTAGAGTTCAGTGGCGTACTTGTAATTTTTCTAGAGGGTGTCTCTTTTAAAATATGATCCAAATATACATTTTTTGAAATGGAACACTGTATATTTTTAAATCATTCAATTGCATTATGTTTTTATTTTATAAAAGCCGTTTGTCACTATGCGATAATTATGGTAAAATTTATGTAAATATTATTTGATAAATTTACAAAATAATTATATTTAAATCTAAAAAACGATACAATATCACTGTATGCAACTACCATAAATTATTTTCTATTTTTCATTCATGCGCAAGCGCAGTAGTCTGAAAATACGATTAACAACACATTAACTATAATAACTAGTTTATATAATAAAATAAATAGCACGACACTTATTCTCACACTTGACAGAACTAAGGTTAAAGTTAGGTTTGGTTGAAAATTTAAAATTCCAAATTATGTAAATACGTTTATGCGCATATTTCTGCGTCGATTTCACCGCAAAAGTAGAACAAGTTGAAAATATTTTCTTAGTAAATTATTTTATGAATTTCATACCCAATCTCCCGCTTGCAATTACAGGATATTTTAAAAATAATTTTCAAATGAATTTTTTAATATTTTTCTCAGATAATATTGTATAGTGACAAACGGCTATTTCAGTTGTTACTTTATATTTTAGAAATTGCCAAAAAACGTTAAATTGATTAAACTGATGTTGCGTGGTGCATAGTTGGCTATGCATTTTTATTTAATTATATATTGGTTCTTGACTTTCTCCACCTAAACCACACTATATCAAAAAATATCAAGAGACGTTTTCTGTTAAATATTAAATGGGGATTAAAAAAATTGTATTAAAAAGGAAGAGCATCAGTGGCGTATACAATTTTTAATAAAAATTTTAAAGTAACCACCTACATGACCATCCCTGCTATTGTGAAAAAAAAATATTCAACAGTCAAAACATGTCTTCTATCATGGTGTGTAAGTAAAAATTTGAAAAGAAACTTTTATTTTATTCCAGAAATTTACAAAAATAACCTAAAAAAAACATTTTAACGCCTTATATCTCAAAAACTAAGGTACTTGGAAAAAACTGTATATGAACTTTTCTTCATTGCATTACTTGAGGAACCACCCCCTGAAATATATCAGATTACTTAAGTAACACCCTATATAATGCCTTTGAGTTATAAAACACAGGTATTCTAAAATATTATAGATCCCGTTCATTAGTAAGTATTATATTTTCAAAATAATTTCTATATATACGTATATAACTTATAAGAACTTTGTTGATGAAAGGGAGGTACTTAACAAGTGAAAGAAGACTTTTTTACTAATATAATTCATTGAATTATCATATGCAACAATTTTAGGCATTACAGTAGCTTTGTAAAATTATGCTGCATCATGGTGGTCTGTTCAAGCAAAGAATCAGGACTGATTCCAGTCTGTCAAAAACGTTCTTCTAATTACTTCTTGCATGACGTTTACTGAAAAAAAAATTCATAATTTTACTGGTCGAATATTTCTGACAGTTTGAAACCATTCTGGATTCCTTGTTTGAACACATCTAATAATTATATTGTGTATTCCTGGCGCATTCGGAAAAAACTTGAATCGATTCAGTCACAATTGAAAGTTACAGTGAGGAGTGCCTGTGATTGCTCAACACAATATAGACAGTTATAATGTGAAAATATAATCAAGATCTATATCCAAATTATTTAATTGGAAACATTTTTGTTGTATTAGGTATCCAGGTTCAGAAATGTAATGTTTTTCCATTGCTTTTGACTAGGAACAAAATAATTCAATAAACATGCTGTGCGATTTATAAAATATATTTCTTTGTTGTGAGCATTTACATAAAATGTTTTTATATTCCCGGAAATTTAATGTATTTCTCAGTTTTGCCACTTTATTCCAGTGTGTAGATAGTGTATATGTAGTAAGATATTTGGAAATATAATAAAAAAATGTCTATAAACTGGAATAAAAGATTTTATATACACATACATTTTTTTGAATAATTTGAAACAACTTTTGAAGTTGAATAAGTGGAAAAAGTTCTACTATTAAAATATTAATAATGATCTGCTTTATTATAAAATATGATTGACAATACTATAATTCTTTGTATTCATTCCATGTTGGAAAGAATGATATGGAGAATAAAAAATAATTAAATTTAAATTCCAGGCACACAAAAGAAAGCAAAAGTTATATAATCTATATAAACAGGAGTGCCAGTGATGGCTGGTGAGATTCCAGGTATATTATATTTCAATAACCAAACATGGGACGCAAACTAAAAATTAGCGTATACTTAATGATCATATAGGCACAGAACTTTTGTAAAAGGAGAACGATTTAGTAATTTGCAAAAAAAAAATTTTAGCCTAGATATCTTCAGATTGACAAAAAATATCATTTCGCCCAAATTAAATGTCAGTCTGAAGATTTCCAACGGGGGCTAGTGATTTTTTTTAATTTTTTTCGCAAATTGCTAAATCGTTCTCTTTCCACAAAAGGTTTGTATTACACAGTATTATATACCTTAATGTTTGGTTTAGATCCTGTTTATTGAAATATATCACGTTTCAATAATCATCTGAAATCTCACCAGATGCCTCTGATATATGCCCTTTACCTGACTAATAAAATGTAGATAAAAGAGTAAATTAGGTAAGTGTCAGTACGTTGATGGTAAGTAAGTAAGCTGATGATAAATAGCAAAATTAACTTCATAAAAAATGTACTAATAGTTGTTGCCATATATGTGGCTTATATTTGTTCAAATTGTATAGACTTACAAATTAATTGTCAGTGTGAGCTTCCATAAAGAGTCCAATTGCCATTTATATGCGATGACTAAAGTTTTTCTAAATCTAGCCAGTTTTGACATCGTCGTATAATAAACCATAGATATGGCATACATGCATTTTCGTTGGAGTTAAGCTTCACGCCCACTGAGAAGAAGCGGTGCGAAGAAGGGAAGCGTCAGTTTGATTGTGGGTATGGACCCAGTTATGGACACTGGCACAAACCAATCAGAGAAAATATGATCTACATTTTATACATCCACATCGATCAGAGTTACAAGGCAGGTAGTATTGCGCGAACACAGGATCAAAATGAAGCTTGGCTTCACGTTGCTTCTCCTCAGTGGGCGTACAACTTTAATTTTGCTATTGATCATCCGCTCACTGACTGACTGCAAATAGATTTAGCGGCTATGTGAACCTCGACTTAACGACATTTTGAGAATAAATGAATGTATAAGGATAGGTAGCAGATTATTATACAGGGTGTCTCAGGTATTACTGACATCCTTGGAAGGGGTGATTGTATAGTAAAATAAATAAGATTTACTCAAATATACCTATAACTAAAAGTTCATCGTTTTCGAGATACAGGGTGTCATAGATTTTGACATTTTTATTATATTTTTTATTTACTTGGAAAGTCTTCGTGATAAAATAACAATAATTTTAGGTTGTAATGGTATAATGGCTTTAGGTATAATTATTCAGTATTTTCAAATATTCCTATTATCACCAGTAACTTAGAAACTCTGTGCCACTCTTCTTTTATTTACAATAAAAATAGTACGCTACTATCTTAATTATAAATAAATGTAAGATATTTTAAGTTTTGATAATTTGGAACAAATAATTATTCTTTGCATCTTTCTTTAAAATGTATACAAGTAATTGTTCATTTAAAATATCTCTACATTTCGTAGTTTGTGAATATTTGTATCAAAAGCTGAAGGAAACTTGAAAATCCATTATCAAAATTTTACACATGGCCATAATTTATCATTTTGAGTAACTTTTTCAAGTAACATTTTGCTGTATTTTCAGTGGAAAAGGCGCTTTACTTAAAACCAAAACTATTTCTTTTCGGTGTATTGAATATTTCAAATAGAAGTGTTTCGAAAACGGTTACTCCTAACGACTTTGACAAGGTATACCTTTTTCACATAAAGATGGTAGAAGAATCGATTGATTTAATAGTCAGATGTATACACTAAGCTGCAAAAAAATTATAGCTTATGAGGCGGCCTCTACTATTAGCGTCAAAATTAGAAACAAAATGTATTTAAATATTTCGATATTTAAAAAAATTATTTACAAATATTGAAAATGAAATTTTTGTTTGGATACTAAAGTAAATTGCTCTATGGTACATATTGATTTTGGGATACCCTGTATTATTGAAGCATAATAGGTCTCACCATGCACTGCAGGGATGTTTTTAAAGAACAATTCCCGAATTACGATCCATTTTAAAGAATAACTATTATTTGTTCAAAATAGTTAAAATTTTAAGTATCTTACGCCACTGGTGATAATGGGAATATTTAAATAAACTGACTAATTAGACAAAAGATATCTCATTACAACCTAGAAGTTTATCATGAAAGGTTTCCAAGTAAATAAAAAATATGACAAAAATTTCAAAATCATTCACACACTGTATCTTGGAAACGGTGAACTTTTAGATACAGGTATATTTGGCTAAATCCCATTTATTTTGGCTGTACAATCACTACATCTAAGGTTGCTAGTAATACTTGAGACATAGTGTGTAACTACGCAACATTTACTACTCAATATTTATTAGTCTATTACCAACTCAACATAAAGCAAATATAATAATACTTTAGCCTACGCCCACTTATCTATTGGATTATTTAGTTTGAGTAGTCCTGAAACAATTAAAAACCGTTATTTTTTAAAGTAATATTAGAAATGAAAAATAGTTATTAGATACAGGGAAGGGCAAACTAGTTGTAGTACTTTATCAGGTATCGTTATGAAATCATTCGCCGTCAAAGTAAGAAGTTGAAACATAAATTTCATTATAACTTTTAAACCGTTGCCGTTGCCATGACAACAATGAAGTTTGGGTATTTAAACAGTTCATTTTATCGACAATAAACAAAAGTACCTTTTTTAAGTCTAAGGTTAAAGCTACCCAGATTTGTTACTTTATAGTCTGTATCATATAGGGTATTAAAACTTTAGGCATTAAGTTGGAAAACTTAGCCCGCCTCTAGTAAACTAAAAAAGCTAAATATGTTTCAAGAACACTATTTTAAGAGGTCCTTACTAGTGTCCATCACATTCAATTTTTATTAAATTATATTCAGTACTTTAAAAGTTATTCAAGAAAAACCGATTTCCAGCGGCGTCGTTCAGGGACACATATCTCCCTAGGAAGGGCCTGAAGGAATTTTTTTTATAGGATTTGTCTATTTTTTCATATTCTATCTGCACCCGAAAGACTTCCCACATTTTCCTGGACACCTGCATATTCCATTTAAGTCACTAAAAATATTTTCTCTTATAAAGATAACATTATACGTTACAAGATAAGACAATATTCTTGTATATTTATCCAGTTCAAAATTGCCGCCATTTCACCAGTTTAAAATATTGGTGGCATACGCTTCTGGAAATGTTATAGGTTTATTTATTTACTATAATTTTTGTAGTTTGCACATTGTTTTTATTACGCATATGCGGTTGTGGATGGTTGTGTGGTTTGGCATTTGATTTTTGGTTTGATTTGATATTATTTGGTATATCTATAATATATAAACAAACAGTTTTAATATTCATGTCAAACAAATACGCTGCCTATTAAAGTTAATCACATATTAGATGTACGAAATCAAGAATTTCTTTATATGATACACACATTTTTAATAGGTACTTTAAAATATTTCAAGTGTATCAAATTAATGAACAAAAACACGTTGAGCATCATACAGATCTAGAATACGTAAATAACTATCTCAGGAACGGCCAATTCTTTAACAGAGTTATTCAGAAATACTAGCAAAAATTGGATACTAAATACTAAATCTACGTCGGAAATTATTTTCCCCGAATTTTTTTGGTTTCCTCAATTGTAATTTTTGGAAACCCTGAGTTTCCTGAAATTGTGCTCAAAATTTTGTTCTTTTTTGCAAATTCAGACCTCTACACCGATTTTAATAGAAATGAAAATGGGATTGCAGAGTTTTGTAAAAAGTCACAGAGAAGCTTAGTTATACGTCATGTATTTTTTTTCGGTGCATTTGAAGCATATATACTTTTCCGAGTGGATTGACTGTGCTTTAAATGCACTAAAAAAAAAATAGAAAAAATTAGAAAACAAATTTAATAAACTAAATGAAATCAGACATAATTAGCTCCGTGTGTGATTCTTAACAGAATTACTGTATTAATAAATGCTACGTTCTCCCACTCTCGGGTATAGTAGCATACTAAAAACGAGACTGCAAGTCATATTAGCCTTATTGACCGAGGGTGCAAGGTTGCAGAGAGTCCAGCAGCTCAGTGAGATTGGGCGTGGAGGTGCAGTCTCGATCTCTGCGGTTGCACCAAGGCTAGGTTATAAAACTACAAGATATTATAAAAAAAATACACTAGACAAACTACTTTAATGATATATAATATTCAAATCACATTGGTTATAACAAACATGAAATGGCCACGAATAGCCGATTGGTCTAATTTATGGCCGCAATAGGTCAAAATACCCCGGGAGGGGCGGTCGTAAACAGATACGCGGAGTCCTAGACAGATATGGTAAATATGCAAAATTATGTCCCCTTTAGTATATATACTGTCAGGTTTACAGTCGTAAATCAGTGAGTAAACAGGACTTTACGGGAAATTAGTAGTTAAATAATTTAATTAGTTAATGTACTTATAAAAAAAATGAATAAGACCTGGTGACCGATGTTTGTAGGTTATGAGCGGGCGAAGCCTCGCTGCCTGGTGCGGATGTCCTGGTACCTTCGCCCTGGTCTGTCGCCTGCACGTTTGTCTCTGCGCCTAGGACTCGGATTGCACTGCAGTACTTATTGGGGGCTCTTTATTTCCACGGTATATTTTACAATTACCAGCTATTAAGGGCAGCAACACGGGGAGTAAGAAAAAGGCCTAGAAATGAACGTAGTTGAGGAAAATAAACGTTATTGCAGGTGAATGAATCCACCTCATAAAAGTCACATAAATGGCTTCACAGAATTAATGAAAAAGAATGTATTTAGATACCTTGGATATTGGACGGCCTTTCTTGCAATTCATATATGTTGCACAGTACGATTGCAAATCCAGATTGACACTGCTATCTATCAGCTATAGATACACTAATCAGTAAAATGCAACACACTTTTAATTATAATTTACATAAATCCACAAAATGCGTGAATGACTGCTATCTTTCAAGACAGAATTCCTTGTAAATCGTCAATTTTATTTCGGTGCGAAACACTGAACAATGAAGTTCCTATACTCGCAGGCGAAAAAATAGTATAATTAAAGGAATCTATTAAGATTATAATATATTGCCAAAATGTACTAAATTTAAAGGTATTTAATTATTTATTATAAGGAATGTTAAGCCATTTATCCATCTTTTATTATGTTTAATTTCACCCTCAACAGCTCATCTCTAGTTCATGCAAAACCGTTTTAAATATTGCCACCACAATATTAGTATCGGCCTTATACCGGGCGACAAGATAAACCCGTAACATAAAGTTCAGTTTTATAAAAAATAGTTATTAGTATTCATAGAAAAAATAGGAATAGGAATATTCAAAACGATACTTTATGCTATATTAAAAGTTAAGCTGACAAAATAATTACAATAATCATTAATACTAGATTATAAAACAGTCCAGACATAAAATAAATTTCCAAGGTGTCCAACTATCAGCAGATCGTTTGGTGATAGTTTGAAAATCCTGTAGAAACATCAAATTTTCAATCAGTATTTGTAATTATTTCTAAAAAAACAATAATTTTTTCATGCGTATGCTCCGGAAATCCTTGGGATTGTTAAACAAACAAGGTCATTGAGAGCTAGAGCAGGCTCTGGGGCAAAAACTTTTGCCGGGCCTCAATAACACTTTTCAGGAAGTTCATTGTGTATTTTCTTTAAATTTATGTAAGGCTACATAACGACAATGAAATATTGTTAATTTGTAGGATCTGATCAATATGTTTGGACAACGACAACAAACTATTAAACAAATATTACTTATTTTGTCTAGATTTATTTAATTAAACAGCGATACAAAATGAAAAATGCGTATATTCAATAACACATTCGTATTTTTAAGAAATGACTAAATGAAAACTAAAACTGTGTGTGTTTAAAGTGTTAATACACTTAAGGCACGATCATCTACATCATTTAGATACAACACGTTTAGTCGCTACGGTTAATCGTGCCACTTGCTCAAATTAATTGGCGTATAACTGGTCCATTGTTTTACATTAGTCGCTAACAAGTAGAAGTGTCTAAAAATCGACTTGTAATCGCCCCAAAAGAATATGACTAAAAGAAAAGAAGATTGTTTGCATTGACGTGAATGAACATATTATTATTATTGCAAAAGTTACAACTTCTAGCCAATATTTTTTAAAATTAATTGCATATGTAAATATTGTTATAACTAGGGTTACCACCTGTCCTTACTTCGGAAGGACATTTTTTGCTTCAGTATCTGTGTCCTTCGTTCCTTACTTTTACTGGAAATGTCCTTACATAGTGAAAATACTACAGCTGTAGTCATTAAAAAATATATATGACATGATATACATAAATGTATTGAGAAAATAATACAAACTAATGCCATAACAATTTATAAGTATGTGAAGTAAATATGTGAAAATAAATGTTAAAATTAGGGGTTAGAATAGCAAAATAATGTTTGTTTTACAAACGCTTTTTAAAAGCTATTATTTAATTTGAGGATAATTTAAATAGTAAGTGGATAAGCAAAACATCAAGAATTTTATTATTGACACTACTATTGTTTTACGCGTTATTTTTTGAGATTTTTATATAATTTCACGGCGAGAAATACAACGTCTTTAATGCATTCTTGTAATAAATAATAATTTTCATTTCAGAATAACATAATTTACACATGTAATGCTTACAAAGTAAGTTTTACCGACTGTGATAGGTATTGTAATTTTGCATAAATTTTATATAGTTTGTGAAATAATAAGATAATTTAGTAATTTAAAAAAATATAATAAAACTGTTACAAAATTTGTAAGTGCAAAACTATACATGACTATACTTGAGCGGGTCCAGGCGTGTGCCCTTAAATAAGTGTAGGAAGCAGTCGGTAACACGTAAGATTTCAGAACTCTCGAACAGTTGTCAATTTCGCTTTCAGATCTTCAAAAGTTTTTTGTTGTCTTGTCCGACTTATGCAGACTCCGACTGATTTACTTCACTACGGTCGTTTATCATCCACAACAGCGAACTGTCCAGTAATGTCAGGACATGGCAATATAAAACTATTTAGCAAACAATAACCATTCCCTCTGTCGAAATAGCTTTCATTTTTTGTTATCCAACTGCGCCTGATGGCTTTTCAACATCAAATGCCAGTCAAGAGTTACTGTGGGTTTCTGACAAATACAAATGCTGTTACTTCATTCATCATTGCTCATTCTACATGTTTATAGTTCAATCTGCGATTATAAATCTGTAGTGATGTACAAGGTGGTAAAATAATTTTCCTATTTCTATTATCTTATTTAACTGAGAAAGAAACATGGAAACATTTAAAAATACATTGATTCAGTATTTTTAAAGCAGAATAGTTTCTACAGAAAAATAGTGTAGTGAATATTATATTAAATAATAGTTTATTTCATTTTTGTCAACAACTGTGTCATCTTAAGACCTTAATTAAAATAACAAAAATCATCTAGTAACTTTTAAACCTATTAACGCCCATCTTCATATAAATGTCACCAAAATGGCTATTTAAGAGCTCGGTTAAGATAATTTCACATCTACCGTCTTCTCCTGATCTTGCTCCATCAGATTCCATCTTTTCCGCTATCTGTGAAACAATCTACGATAAATGATGATGTCGTGCTTCAAAATTAACTTGCTTTGAATTCTTTATACAATAATCAGATATTGGTCTTACATTTAATGACGCTTATTATGGCAAAATTTATCCCATGTATTGCTTGTCAGAATAGCGCATTTCGTAAATCTTACTTTGAAGCAGGTTGCTCTAGGAAACGCAACTTGAAAGTAATTGGCACTTTAGCATCCGTAATGGGAGCTGCCAAAATGTTATATATATATAAAGTTGTTTACAGGCCTTTTAGACCCAGAGCTATGTTATTCTCCTCCACTTCATTCTGTTCTTCGCCTTTTTTAACTATCCTTTCAACTTCCATACGTTCTAGATGCCCTAGCCACTGCACTCTTCTGGCTCATAGAACTTCGTCTATTTTTGGTGCATATATTTGCTCATTATTTCTCCTTACATAGCCTTCCTTCTTCTTTCCACCTAGAATTATTCTTATGATCTTCCTTTCCCAACTTATTAGGTTTTCTCTTGACTTCTTATTGAGGATCCAGGTTTCACTGCCATATAGCGCTGCCGGTCTCAAAATTGATTTATACATTCTAAATTGTACTTCTCTACACAAATGTTTTGATTTCAGCGCCCCTAAAAACACATATTCTTGACCTTATACAAATTCCAGCACTCCGTGCTGTGTTCTCACTTTGAAATTGGTATTTTTTTCTGTTCTCCTATTCTTCAAAGCTTACTTTTCTCTTGATTTATCTGCAATCCGACTTTCCGTGCTTCCTCCACAAGTTTTCTCGTTACTTCTTCTAATTCCCTACTGTCTCGAGCAATTATGCATATTATCTGCATAACTTACTATTTGGGACTTTAAAACAATATGTGCTTCTTTGTTTAAATGACTATCTCTTATAACCTTTTCTAGTACTAAATTAAAAAGAAACGTTGAGAGTGGGTCTCCTTGTTTCAGTCCTGTGACAATAGTAAAACCTTCCGAGCATTCACCTTTTATTCGTACTTTGCTTTTAATATTTTCTAAGGTCATTTTCGATAGCCTAATCAGTTTGGTTGTTATCCCAAATTATTTCAACATTTTACTTAGTTTATTCCTTTTGATCGAATCATATGCTTTCCTGAAATCCACGAATACGACCATTGTTTTAATCCCTTGTTCATAGCATGTAGCCAGGATTTCATTCACCATGTAGATTTGATCCGTTATTAATTTCCCCTTTCTAAAACCTGCCTAAAATCTGTAGTTCTGCTATAGGTTTTAGTCTCTGGTTTATTAACGTTGCCATGATTTTATATCCTGTATTTAGCAAAGATATACCCCTATAGTTTCTGCAGTTTCTTTCATCTCCTTTTTTTTTAAATTAGTATAATCAGAGCATCTTTCGAATCTTCAGGCATACATTCTCTTTTCCAAATATTTCGGATAATTTCGTATATTCTTTGTTTTAAATCGTCTCCCGCGTACTTAATGTCATCTACCGTTATTCCGTTTTTCCCTGGGCTTTTGTTATTCTTTAAAGCTTCTATAATTATGTATATTTCCTTTTTTGTAGGTTTTTCTACTTCCACTATCTCTTCCCTTACTAGTATCATCTCCTCCTGATTCTCTCCTTCCCTTTCGCTCTTCATTCATAAACATAGATTCTGCAAAGTATTACCTCCATCTTTCTCTCACTTCTGTTTCCTCTCCAATTAAATTGCCACTTTCATCTCTCACATATATTACTTCCTGCTTTTTCTTTTCCCCGTTTTTATCTCTGTATTTAATGACGTTCTCTTCTCTTCTTCTGTCTAAATACTGACTTTGCCTTGTCTTTGTTCCCTGTCCTCCTCTTGTACTGGCTGAAGTGCGAAAATGTTACCTTTAAATAATATTTACTATAAAGTATCGAACTGCGGCTGTAGCATTACTTTAAAGTAGCAGTAAAGTTGTGACTGCTACACATTGTGTGTTCAAAGTTCCTACTACTACTTATTAGAAACATTTTTCCTGCTGTCTATTCTAATCGCGGTACGTCTGACGTTTACATTGAACACACTCCTTGAATTTTTCCTCTAGTAGTAGTTAAGAGTACTTTTCCCCACATTATTATTTTTATTACATTTTTGTATTTGTTTGTAGCTGTGCTTGTTACTCCTGTGCAGGTTTTGTCCGTTGGACTTTTTGTGATGTTTTGAGTTGAGTTTATAGTTTATTATAGGTACAGTTCTATATGGGATTTTGATCCATAGTTTACACTAAGTTAGTAGTAGTAGTAATAAAAAGTGCGTTGTATATTCACAGATTCAAAAAATACACTCCACACGTGACTTGATCAAATAGACATTACACAATATGTAGCATGAACACTTTCAACTTTGGTAAACTACATGGTAAAATTTACTTCTTGGTGAATTTAAAAGGTGACGACTCTAAACAAACAATTAAGATTTTCTGACGTCGCGAGAACTGTCATAGTTCCTTGAAAGTGACTGCAACTTTATAGTCAAATTTTAGTAATATGAGTTAGTTATTGCTACGATTATTTGCCATTTTCAAGTTTTGCAAACTTAAAGGTCGTCACACTGGTAACTCAGACGTCGCCAAAACTAGGAGAGCTACTTAACTTAAGTAACCAAGAGTAATCGAAAATACATAGCAGTAACATCAACTTTGTTGCATGAAGTTACTTATACAACAATGTAGAAGATTTGGTAGCGATTTAGGGTGTTCATGAATTCACAAATATTCATGAATTCTGGGGATTCATGATTACTGGACCATTCGTGAATTCTGAGGATTGTGGTTGTGTTGTGAAATATGCATTTTCTATCTAAATAGCGGAAGGTTCAGTAAGTTTGTATACTAGTCATCTAGTTTATAAACTAACCAAGTTTGTAGTTTAGCCGTAACATATCCACACAATCTACTCTTTAATTACAGGCACTGACAAACCAAACAGAGCTCAAACAGCGCAGTAAATAAGCATTATCCCACTGCACATTTCGCTGATGTCTGACGGTAACCATAATTCGGAGTTTTTTTAGAACTCTACATATTTAACATCTCCATTTCAATGAATTTCTATCTAATCTATGTCTTTAACTAGATAACGTTCTAATTTTAAATTAAATTTTATTATGATGACTTGCAGGTAGGCGACCCTCCATGGTCCTCTTGCACTGGTACTGTGACTAGTGTTCTATCTATAATCCTATATTTTTACTTTTAAATGTAATTAATTAGATTTAAATACTAATCTATACGTAGCAAATATTTAGCACTGTATTCACATGATATGAATACTTCAGTACAAGTATTCAGGAATCAAGTATACTCTTTGAAGGTAGTGATAAGGATTGAAGTGATCATGGATACTTTTTTCTCAGTATCCATGAATTGAATACTGTATTCATATCCAGCTCTGCCTAACTCTTTGAACCGCTCTTACAAATCCACAAGGAAAATGATTAACCCTATTAGGGAAACATTTGACGTACAATGGTAATACCGGTATTTTAAGCACACCGGTTATAAATTACTATAACTATTACTAGTTTATTATTGTCATAAGCATGAGCTATTGTTTCAACACAAAAATAACTTGGCAAACGCGTAGCAACCAGACGACCAGTTGTTGACGTGACACTAACGTGATTAATGTTTCTATTTTTCGTATTCAGTGAAGGACTTAAAATTGTTTTACAATTTGTAGAAACGTTCCCCTTTTATTTATTTTTATAAATGTAATTTTGATTGGTCTCACAACACGCGTAAAACTGATAAAACACTGGCGAATAAAAACGATTCATTATTTTCATTTCTTGTACTTCAGGAAGAACTTAAAATTGTTTTTTAAATTTCGAGGGTTGTTCTTTCCTTACTTGTGAGTTTCTTTGAGATGTAATTTGGAACAGACGAAAACAAAATTATACAGGGTGTTTGGAAAAGTTTGAACAAAACTTAAGGCGGTAAAAGTAGAGCCAAAAATAAAGAGTTCGCATAAGGCGATTTAAATTTATAAAAAAAAACGACTTCAGGGTCGTGTGGCGCCTAAACGGGGCAACTTTGAACTAAGGTAAGTTTAGCTAAATTGACTTTTTTTGAGCAGCACTATATATAGTGGAGCGTTGTAAAGACCTTTAAGGGACACCCTGTATACCAAGAAAATTAAATTTAGTTAAATTATCTCTAACGGATTAGAAATTAAAAACCGATTTTTTTTTTAATTCTTGACACGCTGTAACTGGACAATGGCTGTCCTAAGACCCCAAATTTATATAACAAAAAACACTTAGTTTTGGCCACAGAATACGTCCTCTACTTAAAAATTAGGCCTGCAGTGCTGATATATATATATATAAACTCCCTGTATATACAGTGCGTTCCTAAAGTCACGCACAAATTCATTATTAGGTAAATAAAAACCATTATTGAAAATTCCCAAAACAGGTCGAATTTTGATTTCAATTTACTTTTTTTTTTCAAATCATAATTTAATATATTTTTTTCTTTTAGATAAATGTTGACTTGAGTTACTTTTTCAATGATACTATGAAACTTTTTGACCAAATTTTAACTAATTTAAATGAAATTTTTCTGCTCTACCAAAGTTGTGCCTCTTCGCGTTTCACAATTTTCTTCGTAACTAGTCAATAAACTTTTGTTTCTAGCTAATTTTACTCTCTAGATTATTAGTAGTTTTTCTTAAGGTCTATACACATGTAACACTTTTAATTTAAATTATTATTTTCGAAACACTGTTTCCTACACTAATTGTCTTTTATAATCTTATAACTACATTTTACAAATATGTGATAGGTTTTAATTAATTTTATAATAAAATATTCTTTAATTTGTGTTTTTCTAGCGTCCTGTCAGAGATGCTGAATTTTCATTGTATAGCCATCTTTACATTTGACATTTCTATTTGTCATTATGTTCAATATTGGAATTCTCATTTTATTTTACAAATATTTTATTTGACTAATGTTTTCGTCTTGCGATATGCGTACATGATAAATCTTGGCTCTTTAAGCTTTCTTTTGATATGTCAATGTCTTGGTTTAGAACTCTTTTTTGTTTATGTATTTTGTTCTTTTAATATAATAATATGCTTCTTTCTATATGTTTATATTATATAACTCCAATAATAACAATTTCTCTATATTTGTTGCTTAAAATAAATTTCATAGCATTTAATTTTACGTAATTTCTATTTTATCACAATATATTGAAAAATTCAACCGGTTGCTAAAGGAACAATTTTATTACGCTATAGATAGACCTTATGTAGGTACACATATAACATTTCTTTAAGCTGTTTTCAGTAATTAAAAAGGTACTGAAAAAATATGGAAAGTAATGTTTTAAGTTTTCAAAGCATTTATAAAATGTAAGGACTCCGCACATTTTATATGGAAAACGTTCGTTTTGTACCCGTGGCCGTTTTCGCCGTTTTTGGCCACTAAAATAGCCGTAGAACCTAAAGATGGGCATTTCGAGCTTCGACCCCATGAGACATGTGTTTAGGGGTACAAAACGAACAATTTCCCAAATTTTCTGCGAATTTCACCGGGAGACCGTTTTCCATATAAAATGTGCGGGGTCCTTTATCAACTCTGTACATCTTCTAATTTAGAACCACAGCCTCAAATGATTCGTACGTACGTATTTTCTACTGAAGAAACCTCATACATTTTACATTTCATGTTAAACATAATGCAGATATACAAAAATAATTCTGCGCAGCCCAAAATTACAATTAGATTTTCTGGTAAATCGCCTTATAATGCAAAGAGCAATTAGCAGTTGTTATAAAAATCTCTACTTAAAAAGCAATACACATATTTACTTACTGAACATGCAGTGCGACGAAGAGAAGTGCGGTAGCAGAAGAGAGAAGAACAGATATGGAAAAAAGTAACATGAGGAGAAAAGATTGACACAGATATTCATCAATTTCCTTACCACCGGACATCTGCGGCTCCCCCAGCTGTACATAAAACAGAACGTCTTTTTCGTAGCTGTCCTCCTCGATGATCGTCAGAGTAACGACTTTCCTGAAACAAAATTTAAAATTCAGATTTACCCCAGGGCATTTAGCAGAGTGTTTTTCCACCACTTCGAGCATGACAAAAGTGGTGGTTTAGGATAGCAAAAAATTTTAATGTGAGAACGTTCCCACGTATTAATTAGGTACGTTGTTAAAATGGCATAAATGGTGTTTTCTGACAAATACAGAGTTTTCATGTGAGTGATATCTCATGCTATTTTAAGAAAAAGTTCATATTATTCGGGAAAAAATTACAGTGGAAAATGGAAATATGTAAAATTATACAAACACGGAATTCCAGGAAACAACTACTCTGCGGGCTAATGCCCCGACCAGCATTGAATTACACCTAGAAAACCTATAGCAACAGCTAGAGTCGTTCGTCAGACGCCCACCAGACATATGCCGGTTTCGAGCTTATTAGCTCTCATCAGTATGCCATATGGCAGGTGTCCAGGTGTAATTCAATGCTGATCGGGGCATTAGCCCGCAGAGTAGTTGTTTCCTGGAATTCCGTGTTTGCAAAATATCGTTTCTCGCCGATCGCGATAAAGGTCGACAGCTTTCAATGGTGTCTACTGCATGTAGAACGCTTCGTGTCTGTGACATTTTCAGTCCGGCATGGAGTAGCGAACGGCCGATAGATGTAGTTAGTTCTACACCGCATACTCATGGTCCCTTCTGTCGGGTTAGACAGACGAAAGCAGCTAGGATTATTCGTCGGATACCTCACCTATGGCATACTGATGAGAGCTAATAAGCTCGAAACCGGTATATGTCTGGTGGGCGTCTGACGAATGACTCTAGATGTTGCTATAGGTTTTCCAGGTGTAATTCAATGCTGGTCAAGGCATCAGCCTGCAGAGTAGTTGTTTCCTGGAATTCCGTGTTTGCATATTAACCGGGAATTTGAACTGCCAACTTTTTGCTATGTCGACTGCCGAGAATGTCGAGTGTGCCTATTACAGGTAATCCGATGTTGGTGCGTGATTACTGAGGTTGAGCATTTATTATGAGACTAATGACTAATCTGCTAAATAGTAAATGCTCATGATTTCGTATTCATTACACCGGGTGTTTATATAAATGCAAATTCAATTGTTTGTTTCTGTTATTATATAGTTGTACAATTCTGCAGCGGTTGTTATTGAGTAGGCATTGAAATCAAGGTTATTGACCTAAATTCTAGAGGTCAAGATTCGGATCGTCGGATTGTTTATCACTGAATATATCTCGGACTGGTTTCTGTTGACAGCACGAGGATTTTTTGTATTACAATCAGTATTTAAATAAGAAAAACTTTTCAGCCTCTCTTAATAATTTACCTAGTGAGTATTGTTTTTTATTTCACTATTAATGTAATAAAACGTAAATGGTTTAATATTGATCCATTAGAGTTTTGTAACTTCCATATTAAACATTTTTTAAACTGAAACCTAATAAGTTAATTGTATACCTACTTAAAAAAAATTATAGCATCATTACATATTTTAACATTACAATAAGTAAGTACTTACTAGGAAACTATTTAAATCTGGCAATGTCGCATCAAGCCGACACCGTGTTAAATTGGAAGCTGAGTCAGTGACAGTCTGAAAAGGGGGCTTAAATAATGATTTAAAATTTTTGTTTTCGATGTAAATATGCATTTAAAAATGTTTGTAATCGCGTATTCCTATTATACTGTATACATAATATTGTCGCCTTATTAAATTACAAAATTTTTAAACTAGGTTTTTCGCAAATTGTAAGTGGTCGCTGTCACAAATTCTCCGGTGTGAAAGCCAAACACTCTGCCCACTACACCGGTTAGACAATATAACATTTTTCCAAATGATGGTAGAAGTTTACTAATTAAAGTTTTATTTGCCTTTCTAAAGCAAGTTATATTAATGTTATGAGTGTCAATATATCGTATATTTTTTTCAGTGAAATGTTGCTAAAATATTATTAAACGACGTGAACAAAGTATTATATTCTACTTGCATATAATAGCTGTAATTCACTCGCGTGATTTACAACACTCGCCTACGGCTCGTGCCGTAACCCGTAACCTTCACCCTTGTGAATTGCAGCCATCATTATATGCTTTTTAATTAATATACTATGACCTACATTTGGTGTTTATATTTTAGTCGCACATTATTTAATATGTCTGCGATATTTGTTTTTTGCCAGAGGTAGCTCTAGTTTCTTACGTGAGAGTGTTTCCACTAGCATTAAGTAACATTAATTTTACGGTATTTTTTCTAACGATTTTAAATGCTTCGTACATAACTGCTGTTGAACAAACTATTTTACTTTAATTATAATCGGCTAGAGGCAGGCCATGCTGCAAGTGACAGCTTAATTTGCAACAGCATAAAGCTTCTCGTTTACAACTTAGCACTCTTTCACACCGGATACCCTTACTTACTTACGTCTTTATTTAACATCTTTAGAACAAGCATTCAGAATTATGAAAAAAACGTACTTGTTTAACATAGCAGTCACGTTTGCATAATCAATAGTGTTAATTACAATTATTTACTATCTTTTGAATTAACAAGCAATTTATTGAAGGAATACACGCTCATCTATACAGGGTGCACACTTTAATAAGAGGCCGATATCACCAAAAATAAAAGATTTCGCGTAAAAAATGCTTTTTAAGTTCTAACATTATTTATTTATTTATTTATTTATTTATTTAATTCTTATTTTGTATCTACAGGTTAACCCAAATGATACAATCGAAAAAGATAACAGTTGTTCCAAAAAAATAAATTCAACATATACAATAAATTAAATAATATTATAATCAATATAAATAACTTAACATAACATAAATTCCACATCGTAAGTACTAATTAATTTGCTTTATAAATTTAGTAAGTTGACTCCACGATGCCTCAAAAATATCAAAATTTCGAGGCAACGCATTAATCGCCTTACTAACTTCATTTATAGGAGAATATAATCCAACATTTGTACGAGATTGACGTAGATAAAAAAAATCATCTATTCTGGTGGTATAGTTCGGAACTCTTATATTAAATAATGAAAGTAATTCACTACAATTTATTTTATTATTAAAGAGTTTATGGGCAAATTTTAAATAGGAACAATGTCTTCTATATTTTAGAGATTGAATACTTAGTAGTTGTAGCCTTTCATTATAAACATAACTATTTTTATTAATATTCAGTTTAAAGAGTATAAAATTACATATTTTCTTTTGAACACATTCTAAACGATCTATATAACTAACAAAATATGGATTCCAAATAATACAACAATATTCTAAAGTTGAACGCACTAGAGAATTATATAAAGCAAAAATAGATGTAACATTAGTGAAATCTCGAGTTTGCCGTTTAATGAAACCACACATTCTAAAACATTTGCTCAAAATATCCTCAATGTGAAGGGTGAATTTAAGTTCACAATCAAATTTTACACCCAAATCTTTCACTGCCTTTACTCTTTCTAGTTGAATGCTTTCAATAAAGTAATCAGTCACATAAATATTTTTCCTACGGGTAAATGTAATGACTTTACATTTACTATGGTTTAACTGCATATCATGGGATTCGCACCACTTAACTAATAAATTTAAATCACTTTGAATTGCACCACTATCCTTAGAATCCTTAACACATAGAAATAATTTTAAGTCATCTGCAAACATTAGATATCTACATGATATTAAATTGCAAGAGAGATCATTAATAAAAATAGAAAACAGAATTGGTCCCAGGTGACTACCTTGAGGAACACCAGAAGTTACTTTTATTTCGCGTGAAGAAAATTCTTTAATTTTGACTGTTTGAGTTCTATTTAATAAGTAAGATTTCATCCATAATAACAAATTCCCGATTAACCCATATGATTCCAATATACTTAACAATAATTTATGGTTAACTCGATCGAACGCTTTACGAAAATCAGTATATATTGCATCAACTTGGTAACCAGCTTCAATACTTTCAACAATGTAGTTACTAAAAAGTAATAAATTAGTTTCTGTGCTTATAAAGGAATACGTAGCTGGGCAACTGTACTTCAACGGCATCTGATATACAAGAAAAGCAAATACATTTTTGCCTGGAGCAAGGTTATTAAAAAGGATTAGGTTACCTGATAACTGTGCGGGATTGAGGGTGATCCCATTACTTCGCGTCACTCGGAGGAAAGTTTGTATGTAGTGCTTATAATATGTCAAAGTCAAAATTGTCAAGACGGTTCTAAAATTTTAGTGATCGGTAGACTTTTAGTTTCTCTTTATACTCGTAATTATATTTGATATTATTATATTATATTTTATGTGCGCTTGGTTGCGCAATTATTATCAAATACTACAGTAACTCCGCATACCCTTTCGGCAATTAACAGCAAGCTGACGATTTCGGTGATAAGTAAGTATTATTAATACAATCAATTTATGGTTTGATAACTATGAATTCATTTACACCAACGTCCAACCTTATGGGAAAATATTAGATCAGCAACTAGCAACTTTAAATCAAGTAAAACAAACATTCAGTGGGCTAAATTGTAGAGGAAAAAATTCCTCTCAGGTGTTCCACAAAAGTATCATTATTTCATGCAGTTCTATGCAAGCATTAATACCAAGTTAGTGGAAAAGTACAAAATCTCTTACATTTTAACGCATAAGTTATATCAAGATTCACTGGATTTTTTTCAGGTAGTTTTTTAATTAATACTTATATAAGTTTAATGATCGGTCAAAATTATTTTGCGTTTCTAGATAAGTACCAGAGATGGTTTACATGATCATCTATCCCCACTTAATGCTATATACATAGATAACTGAAGACTCCGACATGAGAAGAAAGAATTAAAACAAATTTAAAAATGATATAATAACTTACTACAATATATATAATACCCAACTAACATTTAAGCTTAATAGACTACTACACAAGAAAAATAATCCTAAATTGATCAAGATTTACTACTTTCTTCCATAAAAATAGTCTTCAATGTTACAAAATCTTATAATACCAAAATTTTAGTCAAAAATTTGTTAACTAAGAGTAATATAATGCCTTCCAAGTAAAATGAAATATACAGTTCAAAATTACATATGGTTTACCTATTCTATGTTTTCAAATGCTAACATTCCAATAACGTGTAAGACGAAGTTATAATTTACTTAATTTCGCCTAGAAATCTGTCTTCAATATCCAAGGATTTTTTAAATTATTACAATAGGTAAATATTTACATATTTATTACGATATCAAAATACTTATTTTAGTCTTCAACTAGTAGTTAAAAATAAGGTAATAACTAGTTATTTTGCCCTATTAAATCCTTCAATTGGTTTCTTTTATTTTTATTACAATATAATCATATTTTCAACTTTGTTGATAACTTGTAAGGAATATTTGACCATTTCAATTAACCTAATAGAAATATTGTTCTATAGTATGGTACAAATTTACTTGTTAATAATTCTTCGACGTAAGTGTGTCTTATAAAGGTCTTTTAGAGCAAGCTTCTTGTTATATGTATTCCGACAGATCTTCATGTAATTGCACGTAGAAATTGTTTTGTGTTTTGGCGATTTGCAGTTAAAACTAAGCCCTACACAGTATTAAAGAGTTGTAAAAACAAGTTTAAGCCGACACTGCATATCATGTAAATCAGTCTAATGATAACATATCGATAAATACTTCATATTGGTATAAGTATTCTTATGACTGTTATCGTGTCAGATGAATTCAGTAGTGCACGTGAATTGAAATTCGAAATATGTATAATATTATTGGCTTTAATTTGAAGTTTCAATCACAAATCCAAGAGTAGAATTTTATATGTAGGTACCTAGTAATAATTTAATTGGTAATAAATTACCATAAAATATCTTCATTTGGAGGAAATTTCAACCACAAAGTTAATATTTTCCTGTGACGTCAGCATTGGCATAGGCAATCTGCCCTATAGGTTAAAACATACAGACAAATTGACTTCAAAGTTGATTTTGTTTGAGCGGCCATATTGTTATAAACACTAAATGTTTTGTTCATTATTTCTAATTAATTACTCATTAAAATTATGTTAATACAGATAATATTAGTTAATACATTTATGACGAAAGATTATTAAACACATTTTATCACGAAGTACTTTTATTTTAGGTTATTCTTCAGTATAGTAATATTATTAAAAAGCAATAGTAAAAATGTATATTTATAAGGCGCGTTATTTTTATGAAAGTTTGGTCATGACATTATACGAAAAAATTTCCTGGGTTGTACAATTTGATGAATGGAAACCAAAAATACAGACTTTATTATATTAAAATCTAAATATCTATAAATATACTAACTCCTACTCTACTTGTAGCTTAGTAGCCTGACTTATAGTCTTTCTTTTTCTTCCTATGCCTGTTCGCTATTAGAATATATAAAATGAAACATATAATGTTGTCTCTCTCTGGCAAAAGTATGTCATATAAAGGGCATAATTAGGGTAGATTTTGGTAATAATGTCTTTTATATTTCGAAATTTTAACATAAAATTGGTCCGTATTTCTTTTAGGTCCAATTATCTTATTGGTATAAAATTCTTGCCGACCAATTATTAACTTCCATATTACTTTAGTTTTTTTCCCCACATAAGGAAAAATGCCAACGAATATAGGTAAACTTCGCTTATATGGAATTGGTCATGAAAAGTTTTTGACCAATTCAGAGGCAAGTTAAAGTAATTTTAACTTTAATTGTTTGTTGGGTAATATATTTCTTCTATTTATAAAAAAATTACTATAATGTGTAAAGTATTTGAAATCATTATTTCGACTTTAATTGCCCAATACGTAGGTACATTTTCATCCTTAATTCAAATATAAAGGCTAGAGGCTAGAGAAGAGTATTTAATTAGATAAGCTCTAATTATTACACATTCTGAACCCCAGATCCATCGAATTAATTCAAAAATCGAATCGATTTCGAACAGTTTATTTTGCATAAATATTGTAGAAATACTGAATATACGTTAATTCCGCTCCGTTCGTTCTTCCAAATGACGCGTCGGTCTGCTGCACTGTGATTGGACCTAATCCTTTTTAATAACCTTGCGCCTGGAGCGCATTTCAACACTCCTGTTTGGCGAATAAGATTGATGTGGGGATATGTTCTCTAGGTGGTAAACGAACTAGGTTAATAGTGTAGTAGGAATGAGTTAATGGACATGAATCTTTTATGGTTGTGGTGTAACGTGGACGTAATACCGGTAATTTACGTGTAAATCATGAACGAGATGGTGGCCTAGGGTGACCACAACGTATTTCAGCACCTGCAGAATAAGTGTTGAATGCAATGCGTAAAAATCCGCGAATAAGTATAAGGTAGATTGCTAGACAGGTATTTGGAGTATCCCATCAAGCAACGGTGTGGCGCTTCCTACATGAAGCGTAGTTATACCCACATCATATTCAGCATGTTCAAGCACTGTTGCCAGCGGATTATCCACACCGAATTATATTTTGTAAGTTGTTGTTGCAGCAAAATGCTGAAAATCTCCAATTTACTGCTGATGTACTAGTTACAAATAAAGTTTTATTTACTCGCAATGAAATATAAAACATTCATAATACACACATTTGAGAACTCGAAACTCGGCACGCAACTGAACGAACCTACTTCCAACATCGTTTTTCACTGAATGTTTGGGAAGAAATTATTGATGGGTGTCTAACTGAACCGTTCATATTGCCCAATCGTATGGATAGTTTGCAATATCTTGCCCGCCTTTCTTGAAAATGCTGTCCAACAACGCATGTGGCATTTGCATGATGGTGCAACTTCCTCACTTTGGGCTAGATGTTCGAGTTTATCTTCATCAAGTGCATGATGTAGTACGGTGGATTGGACGAGGTGAACCGGTAGCATGTCCTCTGCGGTCTCCTGATCTACACCCTCTTGATGTGTGATGTGATAAAAAAATGAGGTGTACCGCAAATAATTTGCGATTGCAATAACAGCAACCAGGAAGAACATTCGCTTTAGTATGGCAAACTTGAATAAGACGTGCCCAAATGTTTGTACGTCGAAGGACAAAATTTCGGACAGTTTTTGTAATATGTATGTGCTAATTTTTTAAAAATGTCATATTTCTAACTGATCAAGTACCGCAATTCTTCTTTAAAATTAGTGTAACAAAATTTTATTCATTTTAAAGAGGCGTGCAATTAAATATTTTCAAATAGTTTTCAGAATGCGTATATATATATATATATATATATTGTAGTGTTATGAAATTTTGTTGGGCGCCAATTAATATTTGTGTTGAAATTGTATTTGTGTTTCTGTAATGATTTGTGTTTGTGTATTTTGTGTATAAAAGAAAATTGTATTTATTGGACTACAAACCTGTATCTTATTTTTTTTTATGCTTATTCAATTACCCTGGCTGCTTGTAGAACATAGACTCTGGTAGTCGGTTCGCTCGTCAAGTCAAATCTTTTTTAACACACTGTATTTAATTTTAAAATAATTATCAATTTAAAATGGACAAGTTTTATTTCATAAGAGATTTGTTAACTATTTCTTCACGAATATTTAACGTTTTATGAACATTTAATTAATAGGTAACATATAAATTTTATTTTAAAGGCAGTTGCGTATTAAAAGTTGCCTATCTTTGAAATTTTCATAGTACAACACATTCTTAAATTTAGTTACTCAGTGGTAGTCTTCTAATGCATGTTCATTGCTGGGGAAATATTATATTTGCAAATGATAACTTTTTGACAGCTGGTCCACTAAATAACCAATTTTAATTTATTAAATAGAAAAGTAAAGATTATTAATTATACTAAGGTAAGTAACTTCTTGTTTTACTAAGTTTTAGAGTCTGTGATTGTCTATTTTGTGAATTTTATAGCTAGCTAGCGTTTATTTTCTCTGATTAAATTTACGTAAATTTCTGTGAATTTATGTGCACATAAAATACCTTTCTGATGTTGATTTTCTTTTTAATAAGACTTCTACTGGAAATCCTTTGGAAATCCCTCTTAACTTGTGCTTTGGGCTGCTGCTATTAATGTCCGGTTTTCCCGCTATCTGGTACTGCAAAATTCCTAGCTTGGACCTGGATCTCTGTTGATATTGTTGTTCGACACTTTTCTTTTAACGTGAGTATTACTTTTAACTATTATTTGGCCTTTTTCTTGCTAATTTCTAAATTTTCTGGAACCTCTCTTCAAAACCGACGCTGCCCGTTCTTACATTCTTTCGTATCTAATCAACAAATTTTTGTTTTTCCACTATTTTTCTACCAAGTTGATATCTTGATTCCTTGTTGTAAAATTTGCACACATCTTATGGTTCATACATATGATCTTATTTAGTTTTTCGATGCACTGTTTTTTTATGTTTTCACTGCACTACTTAAAATTATGACAATTTTTTTTTTTTGTTATTACAATTTTACTTATGTCTAATTATTAAATATTCTTCAATATTACTCTTTTTATGTACATTGTTATATCTCATGTGAAGCCAACTTTAGACTTGACATTTGTCCCTGTCTATGATATTTATTTGACATTTCTAAATATTTTACAAATTTTATTTATTTAAATTGCTAATATTTTAATTATCTTCGCTTGACTCTCGTCGCTATGTGTATGATGTTATTAAATGATCTTTTCTTTTTCTTTCTATATACTTTAATCTTGGTTTTACTCCTTTTTTGTTTATGAACTATTGATAAATATGAGATCATGTCCCAATATTTAATGAATTTTAACTATATTTTACTTTCAAAAATGGTAATTTATTTAATTTACACTACAATAACTGTTTATATGCTCTGCATTATCAATTCTTATATTATTTTGTATAATTTTTTTATATTTTAATTTTAATAACAATAATTATTTCTATTCTATTTTATGGTTTTTTAAAATAAACATGTAAATTCTCATAAGTATTAAAGCTGCTATTTCATATTGTCTCAATATATATATATATATATATATTTATTTTGCATTACCATATTTGCACATGTATGTTGAACATTCCTATTTTTTTTTTCATTCGGATAAGTTCTGAATCACCCTGTATACAGAAAACTCAACTGTGTTTGTGTTATTTATAATATTTATAACAGAAAAACACCAACAAAAAAGAGAAAACAAAAGTAAGAAAAATATTTATAAAATAAGTTTGGAAAGGATTCAAAACAGATTTGTTCGATATCTTAATTTTAAAGTTAATGACATGTAATGTTTAAGATAGAGAAGTAACTAAACAACAGTTTAACATCATGCCTATGTATAGGACGATTTATACTGATTTGTTAACATTATTTAAATTACTGAATAATCTATTAGACTGCTCCCATTTAATTTCTTTAATAAATTTTTAGGAAGAGGTTTAAAGTCTGGTTAATTTCCCAAGTATAATTCAACGTTTTATCCACGACCACGGCCAAAACCGGAGAGTGAAAGCCATGTGAGAGCAGGTGAAAAATTATGGTTTGAAAAGCGTTTTATTTGACAAATTTATTTTAATTGTTAGCTGAATACTAGAAAGTCTGATGAAACTGTGGGCCCCTTCAATCCTTCGAAAACTCCTTATCGACTGAATTTAAATAATCCCGGCCAAAATGACAAGATTGTTATTGAGATAAATGTTAATAGTAATGTTAATGTTTCTAAATAAAATGCTATAAAGTCGAAGCGTGGTATTATAAATTATAATCCAGTAGTGTGTTAAAATGCTTTTAATCCACGGAAAACAGACCTAAACTTTCTTAATATGATGGTCGTGGATAAAAATATATTGTTGTGTTATGAAATTTTTGTTGGGCGCCAATTAATATTTGTGTTGAAATTGTATTTGTGTTTCTGTATGATTTGTATTTATGTGTTTTGTGTGTAAAAGAAAATTGTATTTATTGGACTACAAACCTGTATCTTATATTTTTTTATGCTTATTCAATTACCCTGGCTGCTTGGAGAACATAGACTCTGGTAGTCGGTTCGCTCGTCAAGTCAAGTCAAATCTTTTTAACACACTGTATCTTACTTTCAAATAAATATCAATTTAAAATGGACAATTTTATTTCATAAGATATTTGTTTACTACTTATTCAAGAATATTTAACGTTTTATGAACATTTAATTAATAGGTAACATATAAATTTTATTTTAAAGGCAGTTGTGTATTAAAAGTTGCCTATCTTTAGTATTTTAAATTTCTTAATAGGATACAACATTCTTAAAATCCGTGATTCTATGGTATTCTGCTAGTGTATGTTTATTGATGGTAATGTATTATATTTGCAAAACATAACCTTTTGACAGATGTTCCACTAAATAACGAATTTTAATATATTAAATAGAAAAGTAAAGATTATTAATTATACTACGGTAAGTAACTTATTGTTTTAATAAGTTTTAGAGTCTGTGACTGTCTATTTTGTGAATTTAATAGCTAGCTAGCGTTTATTTTCTCTGATATAATTTACGTAAATTTCTGTGAATTTATGTGCACATAAAATACCTTTCTGTAGTTGATTTTCTTTTTATAAGACTTCGACTGGAAATCCTTTGGAACTCCCTCTGAACTGGTGATTGGGCTGCAGATGATTGGTTTTCCCACTATATGGTACTGCCAAATTTCTGTCTTGGATCTGGATCTCTGTTTATATTGTTGTTCGACACTTTTCTTGCAACGTGAGTATTACTTTTGACTATTATTTGAACTTTTTCTTGCTAATTTTTACATTTTCTGGAACCTCTGTTCAAAAACCGACGCTGCCCGTTCTTACATTCTTTCGTATCTAATCAACAAACTTTTGTTTTTCCACTCTTTTTCTACCAATTTGATAACTTGATGCCTTGTTGTAAAATTTGCACACATATTATGGTCCATACATATGATCTTATATAGTTTTTCGATGCACTGTTTTTTTTATGTTTTCACTCCACTACTTAAAACTATGACAAAATTTTTAATGTTATTACAATTTTCCTTATATCTAATTATTAAATATTCTTCAATATTACTCTTTTTATGTACATTGTTATATCCCTTGTGAAGCCAACTTTAGACTTGACATTTGTCCCTGTCTATGATATTTATTTGACATTTCTAAATATTTTACTAATTTTATTTATTTAAATTACTAATATTTTAATTATCTTCACTTGACTTATGTTAATATGTGTATGATGTTATTAAATGATCTTTTCTTTTTCTTTCTATATACTTTAATCTTGGTTTAAGTCCTTTTTTGTTTATGTACTATACAAAAATATGATATCATGTCCCAATATTTAATGAATTTTAACTATTTTTTTCTTTCAAAAATGGTAATTTATTTAATTTACTCTACAATAACTGTTTATATGCTCTGCATTGTCAATTTTTATTATTTTGTTTAATTTTCTATATTTTAATTTTACTAACAATAATAATTTCTTTTCTATTTTATGGTTTTTCAAAATAAACCTGTAAATTCTCATAAGTATTAAAGCTGCTATTTCATATTGTCTCAATGTATATACCCATTGCATAAAAAGTCCTTTTAACAAAACCAAGCTGCAAAGTAGACTGTGTATATGCATAAATTAATAAAAGCAAAAAACGTAACGAGAAACGAATACATCTTGTTTTCAGTAAATAATTTAATTTTCTGTCCGTCCAAATTTTTATTTCTAAACGTAAATAATTAGGTATCTAGTTTTAAGTACTTTTCTCCATGCTATTTAATGCAATTAAATTTTTAGGTGTCACGTAGAGGGTACTGACACTTTGATAAAAGTGGAATCGAGACAAGATTCAGAACCTTCTCGTATCATTATCTCTGGAATAATGGAAATTGAATTGTACAGTAGAGCGACTACCACCCCTTTTACGTTTTTGTACTTTCAACCATTCCCAGATATTTATAGCTGAAATCTCCGTACCTACCAGGCACCAGTGCTTTTAGATGTACGTAATTGAATTAATACAAACTTCTTGAATTATATTCCTTTTCAACAGAATAAATTGCAGTAATATTTTAAACGATTATATTATCATTGAACAATGAGTCGCATGTTTGAAAAGGTAACTAATTTTGGTCATTTATAACTTAAATGTAAAATCAGTTATTCAGTACCTATATGTATAAATGGGCAGTAATAAAATTTTGAACAAAGCTAATTATTAAACAAAAAGTATTTATAAATTATATTACATTAGTTATAATAATAATAATATAATGATAACGAGGATTAGCCCAGAAGGCAAAGACATGTGCGGGAGAGGGGGCAGCATATTATTATTAAGCAAGCCTCATTTGCGCCCAGAAACGACTTACGTTGTCAGGTCTGAACTACTATTCAATGCAGGAATGAGGGAAACCTGGAAAACCTCATTAATAAGGGGAGTAGTCAAATGTCAACCGGTATCAATCTCTCACATTGATCCAAGGCAACATTCTTACCATACCCGCAGAGAGAGTGTCAATTCTCTCCACGAATATAGCTTTTATACGGTCTATCGACTGCGGGGGTTGAACCCACAGCAATCTAGTCATCTCGATTCAAGTACTGACTAAAACAGCGCGACCACTGACCCATTAAATAAAAGGTCTGTTTCAACAACCGGCAAGAACTGGTTCAGAACTATTAGAAATGTTTGACCAACACCGTCTTACGTCACATTCGCCGAGAGTACATTAACAACTGAACTGACTGACTAGTTCTGGACTGTTCAGACTGTTCTTGCTGTTGTTGGAACAAACCCATAGTCTCCAATATACTATTTAATTTTAGTTATACGGCGTGTATCAAAAAAGCAGGTCATCCCATTAACTGCATATTTTTGGCAACAAAAAATGACTATTTAACTATATACAAAAATCCTTTCTTTAAAAGGTACTGGGTGTTCAAGTTGAAATTTTGAAATTGCTTTTAGCAATAACTGTGTCAATTTTTCAGATATAAGTTTGAAATTTAATAGACACACACTCCTTGTGCCTGAAACCAAATTCTCAACGATATTATTGTAAACGTCGCCTAAAAAATAAATGTAGAAACTTCCATTTATAAAAATAAAGTTAAACGATTGAGTATTTGCTTTTATTTTATGACTTGGTATCACTGCAAGTTAGGTGGATGAATGGTAATTTTCGTAAAATTGTTGCATAATAATGACATTTCGATTATCATTTCAGTATCGAAATGACAGTGTTTTAGGCACCTGGGCTTAAAACAATCTTTTTTTATAAATATTAATAACACAATCTTTCAAATCAGATAATTGGACATTAGGTGAACATATACTTTTTTCCACTTCGTATAATTTCAATAATGGAAGAAGATAACACCTGCATTTCGGTGCTGCTGGTGCACTGAGATTTTGGGATGAAAATGGTATTTTCTTTCTCGCCGAGAATTTTCCTTGCTATCGCCTGGTTATTTTGTGTGGAATTTTCTATATACCCCTCTGCCACGGATGTCGAACACCAACCTCCGTGTCTCTTGAGTTTCGATATGTAGGCTCCTGCATCTGTAAGGAAGGTTGTTTCGTCTAAAGCAGTGCCCTGTATACTCAGTAAAATTAGGTAGTCTAAGAAATTCGGCAATATTTTTAAGAATTGAACCTGTTATTTATACCCACTGCTTGTGTAGTACATATTGAATTCCTGTACGTGATAAAAAATCGGTTGTGATCAATATGGTGGATCGACGTAGACTTGTATATTTGCGAAAAATTTGAAAAAAATTGACTCCTTATATATTTCCATCTGGTATTGTAAATAATCTAAGAACATTAATTTTGGTGTTGGGGATAGTCACTTTAATCAACGACTTGCATCTTCAATATTCTCTGTACGTAAATAAGTTAATTTTTCTCTCCTACAGGTTCTAAATATACCAACAGTCAAGACAACATTTTGGAATAACTACTTTTCATCATGTGCCTCTTTGATAAACCTTTCAACTTGTTCCTTGGAAAATATTCTGGATTTTCTGGGTCTATAACCACTTGATTTCCTTTTGAGGAAAGTAATAACATTGGTATACTTACTAATATACATATGTTTATTCAAACAAATTGTAGTTCACAGCATGGAATAATTAATTACTACATAATGTAGAAGGTGCACATTTTAAAGATAACTGGGACAAGTACGCTAGAATAACTTTCTCCGAAATATTACATACCTATTTTTCGGCACAACAAATATGAAATTTTGGTACAATTTCTTCGATTTCTGTGGAATCAATGTTTATAAAGCAGCTTCCGCCGTTTTTTCTATTTCAGAATTTTCAGTTATCATTAGAATCTGCGTCAGACAAACTGAAGTTTTATGACGAATTAATATCGGGTTTAGTATTCACAAACGTTCACAGATTTCAGAATTTTTTAAAATGTATTTTTACTTTGTAAACCTCGTACTTTAACGCAGTTAAAGTTGTTTAAATAAAATAGTCTAGTGATCAAATTAGCAAATGCAATCGAAGATTATGTCGAAACTATTTTGAATATTTATTTGACAACTTTATGAAAAATCAGGTTCGATTCATATTGCAAAATAGGTGTTTTAGGCACTTAAAGGCTTGTTTACACCAACCGAGCATTGTTTGCGGACGTTCGAAAACATTTGCAACTGTTGCAAATTGAGAAACGCCACCAGAGGAGGAACGCAGAATGTGGGAATCCTCATTTTTGAAAGGTAGAAACTATGCGCGACTGCTGACTGACTTAAGGCCGGATGAAACGGGACTTTTCAAAAATTTCAACCGAATGTCACCATTGGATTTTGATTTTTTATAAACATTTTTCGTTATCCCACTCCATTTGGTGAAAGCAACAACAATACGCAATAAAAGAAAACAACACAAGTTTGAAAACAAAACAACTCACGCAATCCGAAAATTTATATTTATTTAAAAAAGTTTATATACTTTTACAACACTTAAACAACTTCCGCTCGTGTTCTAAATAAGCTGTTCACACCGGACCCGCAACAAACACCGAATCTCTTTGATGATTCGCAAGTTTACCGACAATCAGCGGAACGCTCTAGAATGCTAGAGAACAGAGTTTGCAAACTCTGTTCGTCGCGGGTGAGTGTTCGCACCGCCCGTGCATCTTTTTCGCGAACGTTTGCGAACAGTGTACGCAAGCAATGCTCGGTTGGTGTAAACAAGCCTTAACGTGTTGCCAAACTCGGCCTACGGCCTAACTTCACGTCGCGTGCCTAAAGTCCGCATTTCACTGAGGCTGGTCCAGCCAGGCTGGTTCAGCCAAATTTGAAATGTAGTATAGCAAATGGTCATACACTCACACAGGCTGGTACACCCTGAGCTTGCTTTCGAGCTCAGGCGACACAAGCCATGTTTGTAATAATTTACATTTTCAAGTGGGACCAGCTAAGCGGGATCCTATATAGACCAATTAGATTCCTGCTTTTATACCACGTGAGTATCTACATCGCTGTACAATCTCAGTCACCAGTAGACAGCCGTATAGTTCCACTGTGAGGTTATTTTTGTTTTCTACTAATGGAAGAAGATAGACAGATAGTAACAATACAGAAATGTTTATAGACTCTGTGAAAAGATTTCCATGCTTATATGACCCTCAAAATGTGGGCTAGAAAGATATAGAAATTAAGAAAAATGCCTGGCTGGAGGTAGTTAAAATTACGGGAATAATTAAAAGACGGTAATATCGTGTACCCAGTATCTTAACTTTTCGTTTTCTTTTTGCTCGCGAGCGCTTCGTCTTTACTGTCGCTGGTCTGACGTATACTGAACATAATTCAAATGAAAAATTTGTCTATGGAGTGTACGTAACTAAAAAAATATGCTAGAAATGCAGCCCAATTAGTTTATAGCTGCACTTGTTCCAGCCACTAGCCTAGGCCGGACCAGCCTGGCTGGACCAGCCTCAGTGAAATGCGAGCTTATAGCACTATTATTTTGCAACTTGTATCGAAAATAGCTATGTTAGTTCTGGTGGCAGAGGTTTGCACTGTTTTATAATATAGGCATTAAAACTTCAAAATTCAAACATCATCCTATATATTTACTAATTACAGACATTTCTAAATATGAGTCACTGTTTTATAGTTAAATGAGCTTGCACAGCAAGGCACAATTTTAAATTCAATTGCAGTCTATCCGATTTAAACGGAAGTCTATTCCTGTTAAATGGATTAGACTGAATATTATTATGTCAACTGGGAATCGACTGGAAAAGCAGTGGACAGGATTCTGTTAAATATAAATCGATCTTTTACGTAGCGAAAACGAAACATTTAAGCTCCATATGGACGAATTCAAATACGTGTCTTGTCTTTATAGACAGAAATAACAGATCAAAAACAACGGAATATATTACACTTGGTCATTTCACAGAAATGGTATTGTGGTAGCAAAGCATTTAGAAATACGTAAGGTTAAAGCAACAATTACATATTATTACTCATAAATATATTGTTATAAAAGTAATGGTGTGAAATTGGGAATTTATTTTACTTTATATTTTTGTTTATTATATATTATTATATTTTGGTATGGTTTAGTGGTCTCGAAATATGTAAAATCGTGCTATATGCTTACCTTTTTTTGCTGTCAACTGCTCAATTTTGCAAATTGAACTCTTAAATAATTACAATAACATGTCAATAAAAAACACTAATATATTAAAAGTACAACTATTATTTTATAAAATTAAATTAGAGGTAAAACACTAATTTAAAAACTATTTGATTTTACACACGGTGGTCAAATTTCGATACTAATCAAATTCGACAATAAATTTTTCCTACCCTGTATAAAATATAACAGTTTTTAAATATCTGTAACAAATGATATTCATCCATCCATCGCTCTTTTAAATATCAATACACCAGCTTGCCAGATGTAAAAAATACGCAATTTTCAATTAAGTATCGCAAAAGCGACATTTTTGATAGACCATTAGACATATATATCTACATCTTTAAGAAAACTTTATAAAAATCCCTCTAAAATTATGCTTAGAATCCAAATATGCAAAAATATACAGTGTTTCATTTAAAATAAGCATAGTTGTAGTACTTCCTTTATAACCAATGTCATTATTTTATTTAGGAGGCTGAACTATTCTAATGTGTCGTTATCGCAAAACAGCTTGAATTTGCCCATTATTATTTTAAATTAACTTCCTTTAAATTAATTTTACTTAGTCTTCGGCTTGATTTAACGTTTTAATATCTATATTTTATTTGTTAAAATAATTCTTATATGTAAATTTCATGTAATGCACTTATATAAGTTACTGCCTTAATCCTTGAATGATTTTCGGACATCTAACAAATTTGCAATGATATGTGGTAGATTTCCGTAATTTTCTGAAAAATGCATCCGAGTTGAAATCCACACACCATCACACCAGATATCCACTTTCACAAACGTGAAACTGGACATATATCGTTTAAGTTTATCTTCAATTCAAAGTTTTTCAAGAAATTTTGACCACAATAAAGCAATCACACTGCTGATGTAGTATGTAGATTCGAAAGGTGTTAACGTTTCGTCTGGTCTACAATAAGAAAGAAAATAAATAAGCCGTTGTGTTAAGACAGTTAAACAAGAGAAAAACACATTCAACAGAGCCACACTGTGGAATTGTCTGACTGCTTAGTTTTATTTTGTTAGATATAGCTATGGAATGCAAGTGGGAGTGTAAACGCCCATCGTTCAATGATATTCTAATATCTCCACTCTCTATTTGTAGTCTAGTTTTCCTTCGCCCACGTTCTTTTGCCTGTCATTGATCTTGAGTTACTCAATATCAATGTCCGGATTGCCGGCGATTTGTTGCGTCAGTTTGAATGTCTAGCAATAGGTGCGCAAATTTTGATTTTATAGAGTAAAAATTTGAGATCCATTCCTAGAAATGGACAGTATTATGAAGTGTTGAAAATATAACTCTTATCATCCATCACATAGATTTATATTAAGCTGCTTTATTCCTCTTACATAAATAGCAATGGATAGACTTTTTGGTCCGGCATTTTCCTTTGTTACTGTAGATAATGATATTTTCATGATGCCATACTGCACATATTGCTGTTAGAAGCAAACGCATAGATAAGGAATATGTTGTTGCTGAATGTACCAAAAATCTGATCCTCATCTACAAAGTCTTTAAGGAAGGAGGTGCGATCCCCGTCGTGATTTTTACCTTGCCATATCCAATACTGTTTCATCCGATAAACGGACATTCTCACCTCCCCTTCTACCAAGAGATGCAGTTTTGAAAGACAGGAGAACTTTTAAGACCTCTGTAGAAGCTATGTGTATAGCCTCTGTTAGTTTATTATCCAGAATAACCCCTAAAAACTTGACCGTTAGTACTCTCTGAATGGCAGTAGATGGCACCCTGAAGCCAACTATCTTCCATCCCTTGGTGAAGAGAACAAGATCGACTTTAGAGGGATTAATCCTAGGCTTCTATCCTATGCACCAGCATTCTATACTGTCTAGAACCCTCTAAGTTCTCTGGCATGAGTATAATAAGGTAAACAGTGTAGACTTGAGTATAAATCTCTCTTTCGTTGAGACCACGAAGAAGACCGTCAAGCACAAGGCAACGCCTATGAACATATTACCGACCAGTACTTTAAAATGAACATAATTGTGTAGGAATTCTCATTATAGATCGACTGAATCTTAATTATTTAAGGTATCGATCTCACTACATATTACTACTTAGTTTCTTGTGGTTATTTTCAATAATGCACAATTTTGAGTTCCTATTGCTATACTCAATTAATTCTTATATATTTTAGGATCTTATATCTACTTTACTATCTACTAATTGTAAAACTTGTCTGATCTAACCACAATTGTAAAATACTTCCACATTACCTTATAAATATTCATAATGTATAAAGTTGTCTGACCGTATAACAGCTGTGCATTCACAGTGTTATGTAACTTTAGATATCTAAGCACAACGTAGTGGTAGTTCCTGTTTTGCATTGCATATATATAAAGCAAATTAAGACACCCTCTGGGAAAATTAAAATACATATACAGGATGTTCCGCATAGTTACAGGGCTTCAAAATGGGGTAAAATATTTCGAAAAAAAAATTATATTAAATTATCTCCTTTATCTTGGAATAATCAAATTTGGTATATGATTTAGGTTTATCATTAGTCTTCTTTGACTATGCGTTCAACTAAATTGAAACATTGAGCTAAATTGAACTAACAAGGTGTTCATTGTAAAATTATACCAAACTATCTTTCCATTGGTCGAATTTGAAATGAACGATAATATCCCGCACAGAAATTAATTTAAAACACTTTTTTACTCTTGTTAAATTTAAAAAAAACTTATGAAATAAAAATAAAACTAAAGAAATTGTTCAAAATGAGCACCATTTATTCAGAAACATAAATTTACTCTAATAAATGATGATGATTTATTCATAATGCGATTCCACAAATCTTATCGGGATTTAATTGTCTCCAAAGAAAATAATCAAATTTATTAAGGTCTGGCGATCGTGGTAGCCAATTCTGAGGAAAGTTGTCTCCTCGTCGTAACCATTTATATATTTGGAAACTTAAAATTCAAAAAGTAGCACTCAAATGAAGCGGTGCCCCATCATGCATAAACCAAAACTTTAGTCTAAGTTGCATCGGTAAATCTTCAATTAAATCAGGAAGAGTATTTTGCAAAAATTCCAAATAACTTTCGCTATTTAATCAATGTGGCAAAATGACTGGTTCAATCAAATAACGATCAATAATACCGGTACAAATATTTATCTTGTACTCGTGTGGAAAATGTCTAGGAGTTATTGCATATTCATGAAATTTGTGAAAATTTGTAATTCCTCTACGAGTGAAACAAGCTTCATCAGTAAAAATTAATATCCTGATGCAAGACAAACTCTCAAAAGATCACTCGTCGAGCCAAATATTGAGACAATAACTCTTGCACTTTTTGAATGTGATATAGATGTATGTAGTAGATTCCGTTCAAGAATTCTTGATATTGCAGTTTCTCGAGGTAAACGTTAAGTCCTTATTCGTGGTTCATCTTCAATTGCTTGCAAAATATTTTCTTTCCTGTTTCTCGAACCCGAAGTTAAAATAGTTCAGAGTTATACAATTGTTTTCGAAATATTTGACCCCACTTTGAAGGCCTGCAACTCTGCCTGTGTGCAATTTGTATATAGGTATGTTTGGATAAACTGCAATATTTTTAGACCCTCTACATGCACATGCTCTGTATCGGCTCTTAAGCGGAACACCCTGTAATAACATTTTCCATTATTCCTTTTAGAATCATTTCTATGACCGTCCGAATTGCTGTAATTGTTGTTCATTTAAAAAAACAATTTTAAAGTTACCATAAAATACGTTTGACGTCACGGCGACCGTATTAAAGCTACTGTGGCGTCATATTATTTATTTACAAACAGACTCTAATAAAGTTCTATATGAATTGTGTGATTGTTGTACCCTATTTCATAATTTGAAATGATGGAAATGTCCAATATTATTTCTAAATAATGTTTAGGTCCCTAGGGCAAATTTTTATTCATTAGAACACCTGGGAAAGTATTTATTTAAATACCAGTAGAGTTGAATGCAAAACTTAAAATAAAATAAATAAAAAATTAGATAATTTGAAGTAAGGAAGTAAATACAATATTAATATTAAAAATTTATCTATATTATTTTAATGTATCCATATTTTTTATTTTATAACCTAACCTATACTTTCATTTAAACTTTTACAAAGTAATTTACTTCACAAAACACGCATTTTTTAGCATTAAAACAGTCACTTGATCGCATAAATTCCATGAACATAATCGCATTCATGTCTGGCAAATTATCGCTGAATGCCTTTACAAAACTGCTGTTTTTCATTTTCGCATATTTAATAATTGATAATGTTTATTAACCAATTAAACTGTACATAACACTTAAGACATTATATTGGAACACAGAGAAATCTAAACTACCTGCGTAAAGATACAGCAAATAAAATGATGTCATATTATACTAAAAAGGATTTTGTAGAAGTTGAATGTGAAATATATACTACAGGAAAATCTTAGAATTGTACCATCTTGCTGTGAACAATAATTTCAGATCGTGTAATAAATAAATTCCGACCATTACTTTGTGATATCTACGCTATGCATAATTCAGAGGTTTATGCATCGTGCAGCTTAATGCGCCGAAGTTTAACGAGCACCACATATTATCCTGTCTCTAGGGGACGTCTACAAAAGATTAATCCTTCGATTATAAGTAATCCACCTACATATAACGTAAGAATGCCATTAATAAGTTTAACTTGGAATACTGCATGTTACGTAAAATAAAGAACACGAAGGAAGATATAAGTTGTACGATTTCAATGCATTAGCACATTTATTAAGCTCTACATGTAGAGCGTACATTTTAATAGGGATCATACTTATATGGAGGTCACATTTGATCGTTAGAGAACAGCATATTTTTTTTATTTTTTGTTTTAAATTTTCATTTCAAGCGGCTCGAACAATAGGGTTGTTGTTCAACAAAAAAAAAAAGATTGTGTTTAAACGTCATAAAATGGTTAAAAATAGCCTTATAATCCGAAACCTAATAGGTGATAAACTAGTGCTAATTATTATCGGTCCATTATAATAATAAGTAATTTTGCAAAAAAAAATTAAATGGGTGCTACACAGAGAAATATATTTTCACATACGCGGGATTATCAGTCAACGTTAGAATGTATTTATTCAGAGAAGATCCACTGTTACCAACCTTTTCTGTATAATTCAAAGCATTTTTGAACATCTTGATGTAGAATGGCAAATTGACGTCATCTATAATTCTGATCTTATTAAGGCCTTTGACAAAATTGCCCATGTTTTGCTTTTGCATAAGCAAGCAGGTTCTTACATGATTTTACATGTTCTTTTGAATCATTTGTCGTGGTTTTAAATCTAATGAGTATATTGTTCCATCTGGAGTTCCACAAGGCTTCATATTAGGGCTCTTACTATTTGTTATTTTCATTAATAACATTGTTGATGTAATTGACGTCGATTCCTTTCTTTACACCGGTGATTTAAAGACATACTGTCCCATTAATTTGTTGCAGGATTCTCTAAAATTGCAAAGAAATTTGAACAAAGTAGGTACATAGTTGGAGTATTGAAAACAATTTAGAAAAAATTCAATGTACTTACTTAGTTTTTGCAGAAATCATCATCCTGTTATACTCGCTAAATAATGAACACTTGAATGGAGTTAATGAATTAAAAGATTTGGGCATAACACTCGACAGTAAACTCAGTTTTAATCAACACATTGACATTGGTGACCTTGTACTATCCGCACATCTTGGATTTGTTACACGAAATTCTTATTGTTTTAATGACATAAAGATTTTATTTTCACTTTTTAATTCTTTCGTTGTGTCTAAGTTAGAGTATGAAAATGTAATTTAAAACCCCGGTTATCAGGCCTACCAAAATAGTAGAAAATATTCAACTTCAAGAATCAACTTTTTACGTGTATATAATTTATTACACATATGTGTTGTATCCAAATATGTCTCGGTCTGTGGGGTAGTAATAATTAATTCATAATGTGAGATCTTAGGACAGCCATTGATAAATAGATATACAGGGTGATATATTTATATATTTACCCAAATCGTATTAAAAAGTTAAAAGTAAATTATATTAATATCTCATCGACTATTTTATTATTATTTTCAGGTTTGCACTTTATTTGCATATAACAATACAGAAACAGACACTTATTCCGGAAAGGATAAAAAGTAGTATAGAACGATTTGCATTAAAGATTGTAAAACAGATTCCAATAAAACGTTTACGTGACCATTAAGTTTTTTGTGAACGCTCCCACATCAATATTAGGTATATTTTGATTTTTCATTTAGTAATTAATTCGAATCTCATTCTTGTAATTTAATTTATATTTGTATTTATATCAGTAGACTGCTTTATTTACATCTTATATTTACTTCCAAAATAATAATAATAATAAATGACTATTTAATGATAATGAACCAAAAAAACATATTTACAAGGTTACATCATATAAAATACACTACAAAATTTCACATGTTAACAAATACACATCATTATCAATTAAAAAGGCGGAGTTCAACTGCTCATTTTAGAAATGAGCACGTTGATCTTCCACTCAACCAAAACATATACATAAATAAAAAATACAACAACAATAATAATTAAAATATATAGCATCTCTCTCAAATGTTCACTGAAACGATAAAATGACCATATTTATAATTTATCTGGTTATTGCTAGTCAGCGTTACAATATTTCTTATAATACAATATATAACACACGTAAAACACTGACATACATAAAAGTAGCCAACAGCAAAATATAAACACACTATATCTGAATTAAATAACAAAGCCATCCAATATTAATTTTCGCAATTTAATTTTAAAGATGGATAAAGATAAGGCTTTAAATTCCCTAGGAATGGAATTATACACTTTAGCTATTTGATAAGTAAAGGAACGTTCGAAAAAAGATGTCTTATGTGATGGTATTGTAAGTAGATATGTATTTCTAGTTGACATATCATCAAACTGTCTTTGTCTCAAGAAAGTAACTTTATCATATAAGTATCACGGAGTTCTGTTTACTATAACACTATGATACAAACTGCAACAATGTAACAATCTACGTTTCCGCATGCAAAGCCAATTCGTTTCTTTTATTTTCCTACTCACAGAAACATGTTTGCCATATAGCAGTCTGACACAGCAGTTCTAAATTAACTGTATTCTATGTGAATCGTGAACAGCAAGGCAGGCATTATACACAACATCTCCAAAATTGAAATGGAAAAGCACTAATAAATCACATAACAACTTTTTAGTTTTAAAATTTAAAAAATGTTTGCTACCATAAATCAGTTTGAGATTGCAATATGCTCTCTTAATACACATATTTATATGTTTAGTGAACCTTAACGACAAATCGAAGGTAATACCTACATTTTTTGCCGAATCTTGTATGTCTATTTTTGTGTTGTCGATGTAAATATAAAGTTCATTTCTTATGTATTCGATTTTTTCCATTTTTTTAGGACCAAATAAAATAATAATTGATTTCTTAGGATTTAAGGTCAAACAGTGATTTTTTGATGCAATAAAGTGAGTTAAGGTCATCATTAATAGTCTGAAACGAAAAAGACAGTTGTGTATCATCAGCGTAACAGTGCACTCTACAACTGTGTATGCTCTTTATTATATTGGCTGAATAGATGCAGAAGAAAAGGGGACCGAGAATTGAACTTTGCGGTACGCCATTTTAATATCCAATGCACCTGAGTAAATATCTTTTAGCTTTACAATCTGCTTCCTATTTCTAAGATAATTTTCAATTAACTTTAATGAGCTTATATTAAAACCAATATAATGTAGTATAGCCAAAAACAGTTTATGGTTGATACGATCAAAAGCCTTAGAGTAGTCTAATAAGACACACAGTGCTGTAAATCGACCTTTATCAATACTCGAAAATATGCCATCCGATACTTCCAACAGTACAGTGGAACAACTATGCAATGGTCTAAATGCAATTTTAATTTTGCTAGGGAAAGTTACGGGCACCGACGCCAGTTGATGGTCGGTTCCGAGATATGACATCATAAGTGCAAGTTCCCAACAGCTACCGTTTGCTAGCCTTGTTAGTTTCGGTGTTTTTATTATTAATTTATTTTGAACAAGAAAAGGGATTTTAATAGTTAGAACATATTTCTATGGCATTAGAACTACAATTTTTAATTCTAATTAAGAAATAGTAAACTAACGTTTTGCAGTCGCTTGTTAGTTGCGCCAAGCATTGTTATCAAATCTCATATTATTATTAAAAAGAAATTTCCTCACCATCCGTGTGGTACCTACTGCTAGACACAAGTACACCGTAAGTGTATACAGACATAATAAGTTAGATTACAATATAACAAAACACTGGACTACATAATTAAATTTAATAGAACATAACACTGCACTATACAAACTCTATTGTGATTCCAGTAAAAACTTATGCTCTATGCTGCGTATATAATACCTTCGGTCATTTTAATTTCAACGAATTAATGTTGGCCGTTTGTTTTTTGCACGTCTGTCATCCTATTGATATATCACAGCAGATATTCATCTAAACTACATCAATATCAGAAGTCATCGACATTCATACCTTCACAAAACCTTACCTGTACTAAATTTCAAGTCATTTCTTTGGAAGAAATATGACTAATATTTGATGTATTTTATCTTATAGACGGAAAACGGTATATAAAAAATTATCGTAATTTCCATGTTCTATTAGCGACTCAATTTATAGTTCTCTTTTATAAATTAGGTATGAACAGTTTGTCTCCTAATGTTATATGATCTCTTAATTTCTAAAAGAACTCTGTTTTTACCAATCCGATTTTTATGTTATTCTTCTAATTCTGAATCTTTGTAAGTTCGATTTCCAAAGATTTTATTATTTAAACCATATATTTCATACAATTGTTCAAACAGCTAATAAGAGGCAACATTGATAAATGTTCTGAGTTAAGATGATCACCATTGGCGGCGTAGATATGAGTTTATAAAACAAACTATAATTTAATTATTTATTTCAGTAAAAAAATAATAAGTAATTTCAATTACAATTCTGCAGAACACGAAATAAAATGACCTGGCAGACTGTTAAAGCAAAACCTAACCTAACGCGCATTCAGACGAATATTGATATTTCTTTTGGGGTTTTTCCTCGGGTTTTTCATACAATTTTTTTTTTTATTTTTGTAAAGATTTGTAATATGATTAGACGGTTGTATATGACGTTTAAACAAAATTTTATTTTTATAATATTCTTGATTCCTCATCATGGAGTGTTATTGACTTTGAAGAAGAAATTAAAATAGCTAAGAAGTTATTACAAAAAGTAAAATATATAAATCTTTAGACAACAATAATATTATACAGATATATTACTCTACAAATCATTAGTCAGCACTTACAAATTTCAGTGCCTCAGTATTAGTTATTACTTCCAAATTTTATCACATTCTTGCTAGAATAAACATCAGATAGATATTAGCAGAATTTAATAGTAGTTTAATTATCATTTTAGAAGGAGGCTTAGGGAGAGAAAGAGGAACAATGGGTAAATAGTTCATCGATGAACCCTTGGTTGACCAAATTGTGAAGTTCGAAATTGGATCCTTTATACCCTTCGAAATCAATCAGTCAACAAAAGCGTTTGATGCCCATTAAAATGTTAATACTATCAACTACATATGAAAATTTCTATACCCAAAAAAATAATAGGATTTAATACATCATTTCTTAGTTTTATTATAACTTTTACAAGCGTGATAGATTTTTGTTTTACGGACGATTACAAATAGATTTAAAGTATCTTTTTTAAAATGATGTACAACATCGAATGATTATTTGGCATGCAGAGTAGCACTGGATCTTCACATTTTAAAACTGTTAAGGGATGTTCTTACATTGCAAGGTGTCTGTAATATGAGTACCAATACAGGACTTGGAAATCTAGCCAAAAGCAATAAAAAACTAATGTCGTACGAATTTTTTTTTAAATATATTTCAGAAAAAAAGTACAATTACAATAAAGTACAAACTAAGACACAACTACAGCTAAACAAAAGTAGTTTATCGTAATTTGTTTTTTGTATCATTATTAATGAAGTAAACAATAGCAGCTTTTCTAAAAAATCCTTCATATTGTAACGTACTGTAACGTGCGACACATTGCAGTCCATTACCTGGCATTGTTAACTTCAAGCTATAAATCAAAATAGTTGTACATCGTTCATACTTCCTTCGTATTGTGACTAATGGGTTTCGTTTATTTGTATCTAGTGTTTGCTTGATGTTTGTAAGTGTATATAAATAAAATGGTACATTTTAGTAACCATGAGCTGCATGACATTCGGCAGTCATTTTGAACATAGTATAATTATCTCAAACTTTGTTTTTTGTTATAAGAAAAGCTCTAAGAAGACAATTCAGGATAGATATGTTTAGGGTTATTTGTAATTACTACGAGGTGTGGCAATTAAGTTCCGGGAATTTAGTTATAACTCGGAAACTGGCAACACTGCGTCGTCCATCAACATTTTTCTAGAGAGGGGGGACCTTTCTTTTAGTTTCAGTCTAATGTTGAAGTGGATAGCACGTTTGGTTTGTGTTTTATGTGTATTTTTTTGGAAGTAACTTTTTTAGTGGCGTCGTGAGTCAAATTACAAGCAACGTGTTGTGATTCAATTTTTAGTGACATTTGGCAAAAAGCCTTGGAAATCCTTCGAAAATTGCAAGTGATGTATGGAGACGAGTGCATGTCGAAAACACGCAAGTTTGAATGGGCAAAACGGTTCAAGGAGGGGCGTGAATCGGTAGAAGACGATCCACGTGAAGGAGCTCCTGTCACTTCTAGTACTGACGCGAATGTTGACCGTTTGCGTGCACTGACCACGACTGACCGGCGCCTAAGAATTCGTGCGTTGTCTGATGAGTTAAACGTCAACAGAGAAACCTTTCGCAAGATTTACACGAAAATTTGAATATGCGAAAGATTTGCTCAAAGATGGTGCCAAAAGTTCTCACCCGTGAACAGAAAGATATGTGAAAATCGATCTGATAGGATTTGTCCTCACGCATTCGGAGCGATGGTAAAGACTGGATAAGTCGGGTAGTCACTGGATATGAAACCTGGATATTTGAGTATGACTCCGAGACCCGTAAACAAAGTCAGCAGTGGGTGGAAAAGGGTGGAGAGCGGCCGACGAAAGCGAGGATGTCCAAGTCATGACTGAAGGCAATGTTGATCGTTTTTTTCGATATCTACGGCATCATTCATCGTGAATATGTTCCTGCGGACCAGACAGTGACTGAACAGTTCTATGTTGGGGTCTTGGAACGGCTGCGGGCCCGCGTTTTCTGTGTGTGACCCGAACTCGCCGAGAACGGCTGGATCTTGCATCACGATAATGCGCCAGCCCATTCCTCGTTCATTGTGCAAGAGTTTCTGGCAAAAAAGGCATTCCAACGTTGTCGCACCCACCCTATAGCCTTGATATTGCCCACTGCAATTTTTTTATTCCTGAAGATGGAGTCGCACTTCAAGGGAACTCATCATGGCGGCGTACAGGAGGTCAAAGAAGCTGTAACCGTGGTGCTGAACGGGTTAACTGCGAAGGATTACCAAGGGTGCTTCCAATCGTGGGAGCAACGTTGGAATCGTTGTGTAGAGTGAGAGTAGAGTATTGTGAAGGTCGATAATAAAATTTTGGCGAAATTTAATTTGCTTGTTTTTTCATTGACAAATTCCCGGAACTTATTGCCACACCTCATATGTAGAAACATTTGACATTACCTCAAATTCAAAACCTGTTTGCTGCCATAATTCTATTATAGTTCGTCATAAAAATAAAATTCAACAAGATACTGTGAAAATTATCCATATGAAAACTTTTTCTTGAACCACCTGAGTTATAATAATGAAATTAACTGGAAAATTCTATTATTTACTTTTCTTCAATGTCGTTATGTGTAGTTTTATTTCAAATAAAAAGTGAATAAAAGGTAACCACAGCATTATTTTTTGATATATTTTTAAAATTATTTGGAGAATATAATGTTGTTAATATTCCGTTAAAATTATGTCAGTAAAGTATTTCAAAAATGATTAAGCTGCAGAAATGTTAAATGTTTCACATCAAACTGATTTAGTTGAATATATTAAATTAATGGCACTCTGACCCCAGCACGATTAGCTCACGGGTTAGTCCTTTAATATTATTAATTTAACTTGGTAGGCACGCGAGCCAGAATTTTGTAAATTGTAATATAATAAATTAAATAAGCAACAAGTTTGAGTAAGTATTTGGTCCGCATGTATGAATAATTTCATAAATAATTTTAGACCGAATAATTTTAATAAATCACTTGTCTGTGATGTCACAAATTATATATAATACACTGATTTATGTAAATAAATAAAACTTATTCAGGGTGTTTGAAACAAAACTTTATTTTGCTGTATGATAAATTGCAAACAAAACAAAACTGACTTAAGGTCGCCGTAAAATGATCAAATTTGTGGTGTCCTTTAGGTACTGAAATCTCAAAAAATAAAACACGTAGAGCAAAAGCAATATCAAAAATAAAATTATTGACGTTTTGTTTATACACTTTTACTATTTAAACTCAAATAATATAATAACTTTTACAATGCATTTGTATGGCACACATTATTTCGCTATTCTAACCCCACATTTTAACAGTTATTTTCACATAATTACAAACAAAAGTGAACAATCTTATATGCAGAACTATGTAAGTTTATGTTAAAACAATGTTTACATCTATAGCTGAATTTAAAAAAAACACGTATTTTGAAAGATTTCAGTACTTACCTAAAAGTTTGTGAGATAGATTACTTTCTAACGTTATATGTATATTGATTGTACTTCGGTACCTTTGAATATTCGCAGGTGGCATGAGATAACATTATTGTTATTTGCTACACTCTATATTATTCTGTTCTTAAATGGCTAAAATTACTTGTATTTATAGAAAACACTATTTCAAGAATACAACAATTTTTATTTTTCACTTAGACGATATAGCTTGTTTATTACTAGGAAACGGAATAGGAAAACAACATCATATCACTTTAATAAGCGAAACAAGCGGGCCTAAATATTATCGCCCGCATTTTGACCTGATTTTGTACCTATATTTTCTGCAAGGGTAGAATAATCTTGTATAAATGAAGCAGACAACTCAAAGTATAAAATTTATTAACATTAATATTTGTGATATAACAAAAATTTACTTTAAATTAATAACAAAAATAATGTACAACCGTCTTTAAAAACAAAAGTACAATTTGAGTTGGAATCTTTAACAGTAACACCAGAGAAACTACCTAAATTTTCTTTGCCATCAAATAAATGTTGTTCATTTCCCTTCCAAATTAATTCAGGAAAATTGGCATTACTAGTTCTTTCGGCTCAAGATATTTTGTTCTTGGACGTTATGCTATCTTTACATATCCTGATGCTACAGTATCACTCTTCCATTTTCCATGTCTTTTTAATGTAGCAATATCTACACCTGCATCTACGAGAAGAGTTGCCGATGTACGACGCAAGCAATGACCTATGTACATATCAGCATCTGCGTAGCCGAGATATTTTGCAATCCTGGACTGCTACCGAAGGTATTTTTGCCTATTGGTTGTGCAGTATTTCGACCTTTCCGATATATCAGAAAAAACCGCCGTCCTTTAATTTATTTTTGTTGCAAAGATATATACTGTCGATAGAATTGGAGAGCTTGCATTTCATTTTCTTCCACAGCAGTTAAATATTTTAGTACTCCAGTTTTTGTATCGACAATTTTTACTACAACAACGAATCCTTTGTTATTTATATCATCTATCAAAAATTTTATCATCTCATCTCTTCTCAATCTTTCAAAAACACCCATTACTAGAGCAGTCTACAATAACAAGAACCTATATAGCCAATTATTTCCTATATTACCAAAATATATTTATGGCTTGATGCTTCTCTAATAAATTTCAGAATATCCTCTCTTGTCAATATCTTAGATTTTTTTGGAATATATTCTTTCAATATATGCTTCAAATAAACCTCTAATCTATGATATTCTCCAATATTTTCTTTTCTAAACACTAATAATGTGATTTTCAACATTGAATACTTTGTCCACAATGTGTTAGGGTTGAATAATTCTGATTAAAGGTATATAAAAAATATGAATTATTACAAATTATAAATATTCCTTTAAAGTAATAAAAAGTAATACACACCAGTTCTTGTAAATGTCCCATTAATATAGTTTCACTAAAAGCTGTCACTGAATTTCTGCTTATCCAACTGTCAAAAGGCTCATATTCTTTATCATACAGTAATTTAGATATTTAGTCAGTCATTTTTCATTGGCTTTATTGACTCTTTTGTCTTCTCAGAATCAAACATCAAACTATCAAAATCAAGAAATTTGCGGGTGTCATAGATACATCTTCGATATATTGTTTGTATATCGAAAAACAGTTTTCATTCTCATTTACATTTATACAAATATAAAATCAGATATCTAAGTGAAAAATAAAACGTTGTATGCACCACGGGAGATAGTAGGACGATTATGCCCTTAGACGACTTGCTTCCTGTCGCCTACGGGCATAATCATCCATATATCTCCCTTGGTACATAAATAACTATTCTCTCTGACCAATGACAGCAACTAGGTTTTAAATATGTTATACCAGTCATGTCAGATATTTCTACATAATAATGACAAGTAGCCCTAAACATACTTAGCATTAATGGTTTTCTTACAGTTTTTCTCACAACAAAGTCTGAAATAGTTATAATAACTGTTCAAAACGACTGCTGTTACTTGCGGAAAACGTTTATCACAGGTGTCTTGTAACCAGAGAATTTTATCCAGTACATCTGACGGTTACTCAATATTTTATATTTCGGAGAACTAAAGATATGTCAAACTAGTGTAATGGTTTTATGTTGTTGTGTTATGAATGGTGAGACCTGAAAACAGCGAGATCAACTCAGATTCTTCAGGATTTCTGCTGCGTTCTAACTATAGACATAATTAACATCTAAGGCGATAAAAGTGCAAATGCCTTATGCAATAAAACCTGAAGACCTAACTGAAGAGAAAAGTATGCATAGTGTCGTTTGTTCAAAACATCTTATAACGTTATTTAATATTGTAGCATTCGATATTGTTATAATCAAATATTCCAGATTCACAGCTAGAAATTTAACACTTATCAACCTTGTGATTTATCATCCATAAGTAACATCTGGAGCTCCATTAATCGCGTTTTTAAATTGTGCTAAGATAAGCCCCAGTCTGTTAACAAATTAGCAGATAAAGGTGAAAATCAGTCTAATTTAAAAATTCACCGATATTAGTAGGCATCTTACCAAATGTGTTGATTCCAACTGGAGTTGTGGTACATTTATTCTTAATGTATTTTATTAAAATTCTTGGATGATTAGTAGCCGCTGGATGAAGGGTTATATATTTTCTATAATGGTTCAAATATAATGTACCAGTAATAACTAAAGTTCGTTGTACATTCATTTTTGTAAGTGGTATATGCGCAACTAGTCGCAAATCTTCAACATTACTAAATGACAAGTGCTGCACAGTTCTTGGCGACAACATGCTGCAGATACAGCGACAATTATGACAACCTTCTGCATGAGATATCTCATCTTAAACTTCTGCTAATATTTGCTTATGCCCTGATTCTTTATGTTCATCATCGCCTTCAATATAGAGCAATTTGACCAAAGCGTTGACGATTTCCATATTTTGGACTTTCTTACAACGTATGCCAAAAGCAATTCATCATTGCACTTGCACGAACATTTTTCAGACAACACCACCTCAATAAACGATTGTACGAAAACTTGTACTATTGCCTTGACTTACTAGACAATAACTCGAAAGTGGATTTATTAGCAGTTTCTTCCATTTCGGCCTGGAGAAATTTATTTTCTTCATCACTTCCCATGTCATGATGATTGAAGTTACTTGTCAACAAGCGATCGGACTTTCACTAATACCACTACTACCTTAGCAACAATAACCTTCATGAATAATTTAATTTAAAAATGGTATTTTATAAAGTAAATAACGTAAGAAGTGCGGTGATTTGTATCTGTAGAAAAATGTGTATGTGTTAAAAGTTATTTTATTTTGGGAAACTACTCTTCTCACAAAATAAAATGTCACTATAAGCTTTTATGTCATAAATAACTATTTTGTAACTAATTATGAGAAGTAGAATAACTCGCATCGTACTCGTAATATTTTTTAAATGCTTGTACAGGTTTTACTAAAGACATATTGGTGGGTAACGTCACTGTCGCATCATTATCATACTGTCACTGGTAAAACCCACGATAAAACATTACGAAAACATTAGAACCGTCATATAAATTAATATTCATAGCGGCGCCATTAAATTTCATGAAGAATGAGTGAACGCCGTTAAGGATATCAAAATCCCTCATTTTAATCAAACAGTGGTTAGTATTAGGAAAAGCTTCTTTAAGTTAATTAGCGTCGGCATTAATCGAATCGCCTTGAATGGGGCTTGTAAGCTACTTACTTTGCTGACTTCATAAGGCTTTTTGAAAACAGCCTGCAACTCTTTCAGTTGGTCATTAACGAAGTTACAAAGTATCGTAAATCATATCAAATGACATTTGAGGACAACGGTATTCTTTAGTCTAGCAACATTTAAGTGAAACATACCTCTTATACAGGGTGTGCCATTTAACACCCCCTCTGCCAATATCTCGGAAATTAAAAAAAATAATTCCGTAAACTGGAGTTGTTAGGCGTTAGTAAAAAAATTGTTGAACGTGGAAATTCGGTACAACTGAAAGATCGTTTTGAGAATTTTTTGTAGTATAAAATAAAGTTTTTCCTAATACCTATTTATTGGTTTTCGAGACATGTCGGCTTCAATATTCAATGTATGATGTAACAACAAAATCTATTATTTTATTTATATATATTATTTTAAAATATTGTTATAATGGCTTTATTCAAACCACATACTAACTAACAAACAATAAATTATAAAAAAAATTATCAACTACAAAAAAATGTAATAAAGGGAACCCTATTTTTATCAAATATTACTAAAAATCAGTCATAGGTCGCTCATATCATTTGCATAAAATAAATGTATAACAGATGAGACATATTAGCTTTCCAATAATTACAGTTTTATCTTTTTGCGTCTTTCAACTTAACTATATTAGTCATTAAAATATTTGTATACCTATAATGAATTACTCAAATGAAGATAATATATATATGATTTTAATATCTGGCGAAGCTCAATGAAATGCTGCTGCTGCACGAAGGTTATATGCTATAAATTTTCCAATGAGGCCTCAGTCCAGTCTTAATATTTCTATGACACCTTGCCGCAGAATTTTGAAAGAAAATCGCAAAAAAACATTTAAGAGCTGGTAATGAGCAACGGAGATTTTATAGCTCAATTATCAGTGCTCTATAAAGAAAACCATAATTAATAATATGCTATGGAGGGGGGATATCAGATTTCACAATGATACGTTAATACGTCACAACTGCCGCTATTGGACTGACAATAAGCCAAGAGTATATAATGCACCAAACCCGAAATCAAACTGTTTTTTCTGTAAATGTTTAATGCGGCATTTGGAATGGGTATTTAATTGGACCATATATTTACCACAGAACATTAACAGGCAACCGTTGTTTACATTTTCTAGGAAACGAACTACAAAATTTATTGGATAATATTTCCTCTCAATATAAAGTAAAAGAATTATGTTTCTAACAGAATGAAGCCCCCCTCCAGAATATTAATAGTATGCAAGAATACTTAAATCAGAAATTTCCAGGAAGGTGGTTAATTACTAACAGAATTACAAAGTGGCCAACTCATTCACCGTACGTAATTCTGAATATTTATTATAACCTTTATTATAACTAACTTCAATAACTACATCTACATTTCCATTATTGTTTTAAATACTTTCTGTTACTTTTTCTGTAGTTGATCATTTGTTTTTTATATAATTTTTTTGTGTGTTTTATTGTTTTTATGTTACATCATACATTGCACATTGAAGTCAACATATCGAAAACAAGTAGGTATTGGGAAAAACTTTATATTACAAAAATTACTTAAAATTTAACGATCTTTCAGATGGACGTTCCAGAAGAGACAAAACTGCAGTAGAGACGAAACTACAGGCATATCTCTATTACTAATTTCGATTCTATTTTGCTCGGGTACTTCAAGTAGTTTAATTTTTTTTTACCTCCAAATATCGTCAGCTGAAAATTGTAGTGTTCTATGTCCTAAGATTCGATAGCAGAGAATACAATCCGTGAAATTAATTTCTAAATAACACTATTCTCTTATAATCAACTCTTATTAGAATTTTATGTTACTTTTCTTAACGATCAAAATACTCTACAGGCTTCATCGCATCTAAAAAAATTGGGAATAGATGCATCATGAAAAATGCAGTCAATATTGTAAAAGAAATTAATCCAAAATCCTTATAGTTTCCGAGTAAACAATTATTGAAGTTGTAATATTTTCAATCTTTACATCGCTGGGCGCTAGGTTATTACCATTTTTGTGATGCAAGTGTTTACATTAGTTAAGTGTTAAAAACTGGCTTACGTGTAAACCAACTCGGAGTTGATGGATGTTTTAATTTGTGTCGGTCAGTGGTCGCGCGGTTTAAGGCGTCAGTACTTGAATCGAGGTGACTAGATCGGAGTTGGTTCGCGCCCAGCTGCCGGTAGACCGTATATAAGCTATATTCGTGGAGTGGATTGGCACCTTCTCTGCGGGTATGGTAGGGTAGAATAATGTTAGCTTGGGTCAATGTGAGAGATTGATACCGGTTAATATTTGACTACCCCCCTAATTAATGAGGTTTTCCAGGTTTCCCTCATTCCTGCACTGAATAGTGGTTAGGGTCTACCAACGTAAGTCGTTCCTGGGCGCAAATGCGGCCTGCTTAATAATAATATGCCGCCCCCTCTCTCGCACAAGTCTCCGACTTCTGGGCTAATCCCTGTGATTAGAATGGGGGGTAGAGATATTATTATTACATTATTATTATTATTAATTTATGGTAAAGTGGAAATAATGCTTTAGCAGAACGATTATTTGATATGTTTTACTATATTCAGTAAACAATCGTCTAATATATAGTTTAATTCTTCTAGTTTCTAAATTACCTTTTATCTCAAGCTAAGTACACCCAGATATTGCAAATTTAAGGTAACACCATCTTATCTGTCAGGGATACAAAGTCATGAAAAGAAACGATTAAATCTATCGGCATCTTAAAGGAAAGATAAAAATACCGACCCTTAAGTTGAACATTTTATCGAGGAGATACATTATCATTTAAAGAAATATTTATTTTGGTCGAGCTAATCCTAAGTATTATTCCCATGTATTTAGAAATACTAGCAGGCAGCTACGTTTTACGTCAAACTGCAATAATTTATTTAATGTTTACCGGATCATAATCCAACAATGAAAATGAATATCAAACTTCCATTGTTCTAGAACATTTAATTATGAACAAATGCGAGTATTAAAATCCCATATAGAGCCTGAAACCATGATTAATCACTATACAGCATGCATTTCCACACTTTCATTTAGTAGGTATAACGGAGTTATGAAATAATTAACGTTGACACTGTTTTTACGTTGAGTAAAATATTATCGCAGTTGCAATATTAAATTGAAATGTTTCCAAACAGCGTATATATAATTCAGTGGCGGCTTGTGGAGCTGCAAGAGGTGAGGCCAATTAATACCTAAATAGGAATAAATTTATACGTCACCCCGACCTATTCCTTGACGCGTTGACCATTTTTTATTATGGAGGTATTCGCCAATAGCCCTACTATCCTTAACCATAAATTAAAAAACTAAATAACATCAGAAGTCCGATTTTTATTTACAATATAAATAATAGAAAAAATATATTTCAGCATCTAATAATTTAAATATGGAATATATATGGATTTTCCATTTGATACGTTCTTTATTATTATGTATGCACTACAAAAAAGTGGTATGTGTGATCGGCTAGACCTATATATTTTTATGTATTTTCATACGTTGAATCCGAATCTAAGTTCTAGGTCATTCCAAGGTAAAAGAGAAAAATAAATATGCAAGGGGACCATACTATCGTGTCTTTATGTTTTGGAGTCAGTTTCAAGGTTATTTCAGAATCAAATCGAAAGCTAGATATGCAAATGAGCCAGACCGTACATTTATGTTTTAGAGGTTTCTTAATCTGAATCGGGGACTCATTTAATCCCATCAGGTTAGATTCAAGGTTATTTCAAGGCCAAATAGAAAACGTAATAAAAAATGTTCTATTTGATGGACCATACCTATATATTTTTATATACATTAGATTCAAGGTTATCCCAAGGTCAATGTAAAAGATAGATAATATGCAAGTGGATCAGACTATTGAATTGTGTTCTATTCGATGAACCATACCTATATATTTTTTATATACATTAGGTTCAAGGTTATCCCAAGGTCAATGCGAAAGATAGATATGCAAGTGGATCAGACTATTGTACATTTATGCTTCTGTTTGCTGAATACGAATTTAATCAAATCAGGTTAGTTTCAACGTTACTTCAAGGTCAAATGTAAAGATAAACATGCAAGTCAATCAGATTATCGTAGATGTATGTTTTTGTGGTCGCTGGATCTCATTTGGGGATTTAAAGTTATCCCTTATTCTTAGATTAAATCGAAAGATAGATATGCATATGAGCATGTCAATATTTTTGGGGCCATTGGATCCGAATTTGGAGTTCATTTAGCACCATCGGGTCAACTTAACCTGACAACCTCGAAACTGTAATAGCCTATAATGCCCCTAACTAGTCTACTGATATTAAACGAACAATGAACAAAATCACATCTGGATACTATAAGCCTAATAAATGAATATTGTCCATTAATTCTTTTAAGAGAACCCTAAAACCGTCCTTTTTCATAACACGGGTGGTCTATTTAACTTCTATCTATATATTTCGAAAACGGCGCATTCTATGAAAAAATGTGTCAAATAAAAGTTGGTCAGTGTCGGGGGGCAAATAAAATGGTGTTGCAGATTTTTTACCTTGACTATATTTTCAAGGTCATAGCTAAGTGAACTTTGAATTTTCAAATGGGAAGCTATACTTTTTTTCCCTAAACTTGATAAAGAGTAAAAAAACTAGTAACTTTTATATAAAACATTTTTTTGTAACTTAAAAACAATAATGATCAAGTAAGTTGATGTCAGAAAATTACAATACAATTGCAGTTGTCAGTGTTTGATCCTCAATAATCACAGTGCTTCACTATTTACCTACCAAAATAGAATATTTAAAGTTGAGATAAAAATTGAAATGATTTGAATTTATGGTGAATGTCGAAGAAGTATTGTTAATGCTTAATGGGAACTACTTTTTCCCCTAAACTTAATAAGGAGTAAAAAACTAGTAACTTTTATACGAAACATTATTTTGTAATTTAAAAACAATAACAATCAAGTAGGTTGAAACATGAAAGAACGGATTAGAAATGCATGCAGAGATCTTGACAAGGAAACTGTTTCATGAATCTTTTGTGAGTAGAGTTGACAACTATATTGAAACTGATAGTCATCATTATGAAAATTCATACATGTTAGTTGATATTTTCATTTTTTTATAATGTAAGTAAAGTTACAAAAAAATGTTTCGTATAAAAGTTACTAGTTTTTTAATCCTTATTAAGTTTAGGAGAAAAAAGTATAGCTTCGCATTTAAAAACCCAAAGTATATATCTTTCTCAAGTTAAATGGGAGACCCGGTATAGAATGATATGAAATGGTTCTCTTTCAATATGACCTTAAAATAACCTTGAATCTGACCTAAAGGGATTAAGTTAATCCTGGATTCAGCGACTCCAAAAACATAAAGGTACGAAATTATGTCATTTAAAACACTGTTGCAAATGATTTAATTTTAGAAAAAATATTTAGAAATTTTAAATTTTCAGCAAATTATAAAATAGTGACAAATAGAAGTATGTATTTTGGATTTTAATTTTTCCAATATTAATGAATATTTTATTATTCATAACACACATCGTATTATATACTCGTAGTTTTATTAATTATGGTGGCAAAGAATACTGATTGTCAGCTGAATACTAGAAAGTATTTGTGGGCCCCTTCAGTGTCCTTCAGAAACTCCTTATCGGGTGAATATAAATAATCCCAGTCGTTCTCGAGATAAATATTAATGTTAATAATAGTAATTCTAAATAAAATGCTATAAAATCGAAGCGTAATATTATGAATTCTAATCCACTAGTGTGTTTAAAGGCATTTTTCTACGTTCATGCAAAAAACAAAACTTTATTGAACTATATTTAATGGAAAAAGTGGTTCTTTATTGCACTAGTGCAATAAAATGTTTATTGCGTTCATCTGTCATTCTACTACAGCGTTCATCATGACAAACATAAACGTTCAAATCGACATCATATTTTCCTAGAGTTAGTGTCATCTAAATAAAAATTTTTTTGGTGTTTGCATGAACGTAGAAAAAAATATTGTTACAGCTCACCTACCTTTTTGGTTGGTTAGTTGTGTTCCTGTTTTCGTTGGAATTTGTAGTTGAGGCTCACCTACCTCGTTGGTTTTTAAATTGCGTTTCTGTTCGTGTTGGAATTTATAATTTTTGTGATGCCTTTGTTTTGACGTTTTCCGGAATATTCCAGGCTATATTCTATTTGTTTCTCGACACGTTCTCGAAATCTCAGAAACTTCGAGAACTGTAAAAACCTATATAAGCAGATCATTCTCGGCCGCTGAGTCAGTTTGTATTGAACAGCCAAACGCGAGTGACAAACGTCAAAGTAAAGTATTTGACAGTTGTGAATTTGTTGAAGCAGATTTCTTGTATTTATCAAGAGTGACAATAAAGATTATTTGTCTACGTGACGTGTTCCAACGATAACCTAATTTCGAGGTTACATTGGTGTCAGAAGTGTGACGTTCCACAAAGAAGACATTTGGAGTAGATAAGTGAATGCCGGTAACGAGATCGAGAGCAACAGAAATGGAGGAGACATTGAAACAGTTAATGGGAATGATGCAAGATATGAAAGAAGACTTAAAAAAAGAAATGAAGAACAGCCAGGATGAAATGAAGACTAACCAAGACGAAATGATGAAAGATATGATGGAAGACTTGAAAAAGGAAATGAAGTACAATCAAGAGGAAGTGAAGAACAGTTTAGAGAAAATGGAAAGTAGTCAAGGAGAATTGAGAAACGAAATGAAAACCAGTTTACAAGAAAACAATAAGAAGTTGGAAGAAACAATTAAGGTGAAACTTAACGAATTTGAGGAGACTGTTGAAGACGAAATCAATCAATTGAGAAGTGAGGTGCAAGATAAAGTCCAAGTCGTAGAAGAAAGTGTTGGCAAGCTACAGAATGAAGTCACAAAAATCGTAGAAGAGAATATATTAAAATTAGAACACGAGGTTACAAATCTAAAATCCCAGTTGTCCGCGAGGGAACTCATTAAGACTGAAAGCAGCTTTCTTCCATCGTCAAGGGTGAAGCCACCAACATTTGATGGAAAGGTGTCATGGAGCACTTACCTAAAACAATTTGAAGCAGCTGCCTTGGCAAATAACTGGTCAGAAGAAGAAAAAGCCACATCACTTATAGTTGCTCTGCGGGGTGAAGCTATGGAGATATTAAGAACACTAGCTGACGATAAACAAAAGGACTATCAAATGCTGAAGGTTGCTTTGGAAATGAGGTATGGCGACGCCCATCTGCAACATGTCTACCAAGCACAACTAAAAGGCCGAAGACAACGTTTCGAAGAAAATCTGCAGCAATTTGAGGCGGATATAGCACGTATGGTAAAGCTAGCTTACCCCACGGCACCGACAGAATTCCAAGAACAGTTAGCAATAAGTAGCTTCATTGATGGCCTGCGAGACTCCGAGATCAGCCAAGCGTTAAGGTTAGCCAGACATAAAAACATATCTGAAGCTCTGGCCCAGGCACTGGAAATTGAAGCCGCCCGACAGGCTTCCAGAAACAGTCAAGGCAGAATAAGACAAGTTAAGTTTCAAACTAGTAAACAACGATCAAGTGAAAATAACCTGGAAGGATTTATGAAGAGTTTGCAAGATTTAATGAATAACTTCCAGCAAGAACATGACCGTACTAATTCCACTGTATATAGCAGACGAAGACCCATCCAGTGTTGGAGTTGTGGAGCTGAAGGGCATCTTAGGAATCGATGTCCTAAGAATACATCTAGTCAGGACCAGGAAAACGCCAACTAGTCAGCTTTAAGGGGCAAAAGCTGGCTAGGTGTTACCAAGCCCCACCAACTATCAAGATCAAGGTAACCCGTCTGCAAAATAATGGAACGAGTTTGGTAGTACCAGGGCGTATATGCGGACGGGATTGCGAAATGGTCCTTGATACAGGGTCTAGTCACACCATAGTGAGACCGAACATCGTCGCTCACTGCAGAATACAAAAGCCAGACCGAAATTACATCTTGGAGACAGCAAATGGAGAAATCATTTCAGTGAAAGGCAACCATCTAGCTAGAATAACCCTGGGGACAACCACTTTCCAACACAACATCTTAGTAGCAGATATAACTGATGATGTCATTCTTGGACTTGATGTCATGACTGAACATCATTTTGTGCTGGACCTTTCTCGAAGATCATTGAAGACCAAAGATGAAGAAATCATCATGCAGTTTCCCGAAATCAGAAACCTTCCTATTAGAACTGTGGAAGCGTCAGCAGACATAGAACTTCCAGCAGGTTCAGAAGTTGTAATTGAAGCTATTTGTAGCAGTCCTTCGGCAGTTGAAGAAACTGTAATTGTAGAACCAGAGCAAGAGAACAGCCTGTATAGGAAGGGTATATTAACTGGAAAGACATTAACAGAAAGGAAAAACAATTTGGTATTGGTGAGAATGCTAAATCTAAAGGACTACCCACAACAGATCAAGAAAGGCGAACCTTTGGGAATTTGTCAAACAGTTGCATCGGTGTTCAGTAATATGGAATCATCAACAGCACCTCGAAATATTCAAAAACTACCCGAAGTCATGCAGACCCTTGTTAACCGATTCAAGTCCCCACTACGAGCTGATGAAGTCCAAAAATTGGAAGATTTGTTGAGGCGCTACCAGGATGTATTCTCGTTAACAGAGAATGACGTCGGAAGGACTAATCTTGTGCAGCACCGCATAAATACCGGCAACACCACTCCAATTAAACAAGCTCCACGACGTATCCCTTTAGCGAAGCAAGAAGAGGTATCGACGATGCTTAGAGACATGCAGCAACAGGGAGTCATTGAACCATCTCAGAGTCCATGGACTTCGCCGGTTGTTCTGGTAAAGAAGAAGGATGGCTCTACCAGATTTTGTGTAGATTATAGAAGACTAAACGATGTCACTAAAAGGACAGTTATCCGTTGCCAAGAATAGACGATACCCTGGATACCCTGTCTGGATCCCAATGGTTTTCCACATTAGACCTGAAAAGTGGCTATTGGCAAGTGCAACTTCACCCAGATGATAAAGAGAAGACAGCGTTTTCCATTGGAACAGGGTTGTGGCACTTCAACGTCATGCCCTTTGGCCTCTGCAATGCACCAGCCACCTTTGAAAGACTTATGGAAACCATTCTACGAGGAATGACCTGGAAAACTTGTCTCGTTTATCTTGATGACATAATAATACTTGGAAAAGACTTTGAAGATCATTTGAAGAATGTCCAAAAGATTTTTCAAAAGTTGAAGAAGGCCCGGCTCGAGTTAAGTCCTATGAGTTGCATGCTCTTCCAAAAGGAAGTCAAGTATTTAGGACACATTATTTCCTCTGACGGAGTGAAGACTGACCCAGAGAAAACTGAAACCGTCTGGAAATGGCCAGTACCGAAAGACAAACATGAATTAAGGAGTTTCCTTGGACTTTGCACTTACTATCGCAAGTTTGTGAAAAATTTCGCTGAGATTGCGAAACCCCTACATCGGCTCACAGAAAACAATCAACCATTCATCTGGACGGAACAATGTCAACAAGCTTTTCAAAGATTAAAGAAGATTTGTGTTCTTCTCCGATTCTGTCATATCCCAAGCCTGGAAAGACATTCATCGTGGACACGGATGCTAGTAATACTGGAATTGGAGGAGTATTATCACAAATTGAAAATGGGCAAGAAAAAGTGATTTCCTACTTTAGTAAGGTCCTCTCTAAGCAAGAAATGAACTACTGCGTAACCAGAAGAGAGTTGCTTGCCATAGTTAAAACTGTGGAGCATTTTCATAAGTATCTCTATGGTCAGCCGTTCGTCTTGAGGACCGATCATGCTTCTTTGAAGTGGCTACTGCAGTTCAAGAATCCGGAAGGCCAAGTGGCAAGATGGCTTCAACGGTTGCAGGAGTACGACTTCAAAATTGAACACCGGAAAGGATCTAACCATCGGAATGCTGATGCCCTATCCAGAAGACCATGCCCTCCAAACTGTAAGCACTGTATGCGACAAGAAATTAGAGAACAAGATGATTTTCTTTGCCGAAGAATTAACATCCAGGGCCCAGAGGATTGGGATATTAAAACCATTGCTAAAGAACAAAGTGAAGACCCGGATTTTGGACCAATTTTCCAATGGAAGATAAACAACATGGACAGACCCACCTGGCAGGACATTGCTGATAAGTCACCGTCTCTAAAAAGCTACTGGGCGCTATGGAATTCTTTAGCCATCGAGAACGGCCTATTAAAAGAGTCTGGGAGAGTCCCGACGGCAAAGAAAAGGTTTATCAAACAGTGCTGCCCCAGAAGAGAATTCCAGAAGTTCTTCAAGCACTGCACAGTGGAGTCGGTGGTGGGCACTTTGGAATAAACAAAACTCTGAATAAAGTTAGAGAACGATTCTACTGGCTTGGCAGTCGGTCCGATGTGGAAGAATGGTGCCGACGTTGTGATACCTGCGCCTCTAGTAAGGGACCCAGGACTCGAAGCCGAGGACAGATGAAGCAGTACAATGTTGGAGCTCCATTCGAGAGAATAGCTATTGACATAGCTGGACCATTTCCTCGTAGCAGCAGTGGGAATCGTTATATTTTGGTAGTGATGGACTACTTCAGTAAATGGCCAGAAATATATCCCTTACCTAATCAAGAAGCTGTTACCGTAGCCGAAGCATTATTCGAAAATTGGATATGTCGTTATGGGGTGCCCAGAGAGATCCATTCCGACCAAGGACGAAATTTCGAGTCGGAAGTATTTCAGAACGTTTGTGAGCTGCTAGGCATTCACAAAACCAGAACTACACCTCTTCACCCGCAATCAGATGGAATGGTGGAAAGATTCAATCGCACCATCGAAAACTTCCTGAGAACGGCCGTCAACGAGAAACAGACCAACTGGGATACCTGTCTTCCTCCATTTTTACTGGCTTACCGAGCAGCAATTCATGAGACCACGGGTAAAACACCAGCCAACGTGATTTTCGGCACAGAATTGCGGCTACCCATAGATCTAATTATGAATCGACCGCAACACGAGGAAAACTTAGATGATTATCTCAGCCATTTGAAAGACCGAATAAAGATGGTACATGAAGAAGTACGAGAGAAGATAAAAATAGAAAGCGACAGAATGAAGACCAGATACGACTTGCGTGCCAACAGCAGCGGGTTTCAAGAGCTTGAGAAAGTGTGGCTGTATAACCCAAAAGAAGCAAGGGTAAATCTCGAAGCTGCAGAAATCGTGGGAAGGCCCTTATACTGTCGTGTCACGATTGAATGACGTAGTTTACAGGATCCAGAGGAATCCCCAAGCCAAGATGAAGATTGTCCACATCGATCGTTTAACACCTTATCAAGAAGGCCATGCGGACAATGGAGTAACCTGATCGGGACGATCAGTTCTAAGAGGGGGGCAATGTTACGAAAGCTCACCTACCTTTTTGGTTGGTTAGTTGTGTTCCTGTTTTCGTTGGAATTTGTAGTTGAGGCTCACCTACCTCGTTGGTTTTTAAATTGCGTTTCTGTTCGTGTTGGAATTTATAATTTTTGTGATGCCTTTGTTCTGACGTTTTCCGGAATATTCCAGGCTATATTCTATTTGTTTCTCGACACGTTCTCGAAGTCTCAGAAACTTCGAGAACTGTAGAAACCTATATAAGCAGATCATTCTCGGCCGCTGAGTCAGTTTGTATTGAACAGCCAAACGCGAGTGACAAACGTCAAAGTAAAGTATTTGACAGTTGTGAATTTGTTGAAGCAGATTTCTTGTATTTATCAAGAGTGACAATAAAGATTATTTGTCTACGTGACGTGTTCCAACGATAACCTAATTTCGAGGTTACAATATGTATGCAACTCGTACAAAAAGTGTTTATGTACTTGTTGCATAAATAACTATAAATCCACGGAAAACGGACGCAATAAACCTTCATAATATAGTAGTCGTTGATAAAAATATTAATTATTTATTATACAACTTTACTGATTTTCTTTATTCGAATAGTACCTTTCATCATTTATAAAAAATTATCAGCCTTTTTATTTTAGTATTTAGATATATCGTTTCTATAAATTTATATGAGGCAATATGGTACTGCTGACAAGTTTATTATATTCGAACCTATTTAATCAGTCCGCCTTCCCCCCTCCTGTCTGGGAGCTATTTTCATCCCTCTACCTAATTTAATGTCGTTAAGGAAGTAAAGAAGATGAGCTTGCCATGGAAACAGGAGGTATGAAGTTATAATTTCGGAATTATGGCGGAGAACATCTGATTTACGAGGAAACCTTATTTGCATAAACATGAGGTTTTCGCAATGTAACAATAGCCACTATTGTTTAAGAGAAAAGAAAAAAGGTGTAATAATTTGTCTACTTCTGGTTTTTGTTAACCACGCTTTATTATTCTTGGTTTTACTGCATATGACTACTCCTTGGATTAAATTGTATCCTTTTATACATAAAATTTCTACAAAAATTAAATTTATTTGTGGTATTTTAAGGGTAATTCTAGGTACAACGTTGGCATGCAACAATGTATACATGAAAATAGTTTTCACAAGAAAAAGTAGGTACTGCGAGTTGGCATAATATATTAGATATTAACTGAATTATGTTTAAATAAAATTTAAAAAATTTACAAATATGAAAAAAAAACTGTTTAAGCGAGTGGTATTTAAAGATTTACACCACTCTCAGTAATGATACATTATTGGAAATCATTACTATTTTAATTTTATTTAATTTCCTTTCAGTTGACTTCATTGAATTGACTGAGTTTACTGAACTTTATCTACTGTCACATAATGACTATGATTTGACACTGTTTGGAACGTTGTAATAACTTATATTATCCCACATGTACTTATTAACGCACTAATACGATAATGCGATAATGACATTATAAATTAAATAAGACTCAAACTAGACATTTATTAAATAAACACAATATATGTAAGATCAAATGAAAACTAATTCATTAAATACATTGACAGTAAAATCTTTACAATTGGATAAATTAATACCATATGCTGACATGCCTAACGATTTTCTTGAATAGATGAACATATTTTGAGTGTGAACGTAATTTTTAGATGTTGATGAAATAACTTTGGATATTGAGGGAATATTTTATGCTTCCAAGGTAATATTTTCACTTTTGCCTAGCATTTTCATAGCTATTTGTTTTTTGTTTTCTGTAGAAATTTAGATGTAATCTTCAGCTATAGAATTTGATTTTCAGTCATCAAGTATTTTTACACTCAAAAGATCTGCCCTATAATCAGCTGAGAGGAAGGTTGATGATCGAATAGTGCCCAGTATACGCATTTGAGTAAGGCAGTTCAATAAAACGTGCAATCCATTTTTACACATTGTCAATAGTGTTTATACCAATAGGTTGTTTGGTACATTTACCAGATTTATATTGTAGAAAGAAGCAAACATGATTACAGTGTACAGTGTGTGCAGTTTGTAATTTGACGTATTTTCTTACCAGTTTTACTAAATTAGTATCAGTATTTTCAGATGCTACAAACAACTCTCTAGACACTTTTGTTTTGATATTGGGATCATGACTTGGAAGCATAGTCCTTCACATGATCTACAAGCGGATTTGAGAGTTATTCCGCTATAAGCTATATTCGTTGAGAGGTTTGTCACCCTCTCTGCGGGTATGATAGGGTGGAAGCATGTTGGCTTGGGTCTATTTGAAATATATATACCGGTTAACATTTGACTGCCCCCATAATTATTAATGAGGTTTTCCAGGTTTCCCTTATTCCTGCACTGAATGGCGATTAGGGCTTACCAACATAAGTCGTTTCTGGGCGCAAATGCGACCTGCTTAATAATAAGATGCCGACCACTCTCACACACAAGTCTTTGACTTCTGGGCTAATCCTCGTGATTAGAATGAGGTAGAGACATTATAGATATTATTATATTGAGTAATATCACCAAAGAGATGAAGGTTTCTGTGTTTTATTCAGTTTGTTGAACTAGTTGACTAATAATCCATTCTCGTTAGTTATTCTAAATACCTATTTTCATTTACACCATTTTTCATATCGACCAAATGCTTGTTCTTCTGTGATTTTTCTGGCACGAGATTGGAAACAACAGTGGAAGCTTCATATTATTTAATGAAGCAACGCACACTAGTCCAGCACCAGCACGCACCGTGCGTCACCTCCAACGACTGCCAGAGCAGGTCATGCCAATCGATGTATTATGATCTGCAGTTTCTATGCCTGGCCACGCTAGTCCTGCATAGGTCCGCAAATGGAACAAATGGATTGTTCATGCAATTTCTCTGAATTTTCGAATACCCTTGTTTATCAACAACCTATATTTACATACCTTAAACTGCAAGTCTTTCGTCAGATGACATTGTTCTGTGACATCTTGTGTTTTGGCGCTGTAGATGAGGACGGTTGATATCCAAGAGCTCATTTTGCGACATTCGAAAGTTCTGAAACAATTTTCGATGATTTCTCTGCAGTTCAGGGAATACCGAATGAAATGTACTGTACTGTTTCCTCTTTTCATTGATAAGGTGAACCCAACACTTCCCTTTTTTCTCCCTCTTCCTTCTCTTCACACAATACCGATAAAATTAAAATTTGTTCCTCCGAAGTACACATTTCCATGTTACACACTCAACTGCTGATTAAAAAATGTCTTCCACAAATAGAACCATCATTAAAAGTTGTTGGCCCGTGCTGGACAAGTGTACGAAGTCGTGCAGGTTATATGACCACGCTGTGCTGGTTCGTGCAGGTATAATCTGCGCTATATATAAAATGTTATGGACAAGTTAGCTCGCGCTAGTTCCAGGTGAAATATTCTAATTTGTCAAAAATTGATGGATTTAACATATCTAGTATGGATGAATGAGAATTATTTGCACAATTTTACATAGATTTGGCAAAAATATTCAATGACAGGAAATAGAAAATTAGTCAAATAAACAAAACTCAAACATTTTCGTTGAATATATTGCACAGACTGAGATTTTAGACAGTGATCCTAAAATTCTATGATTAAGTCTGTTCAACGCTTTCTAGAGATTTGTATGTATTAGTTCAGTTCATGCATTTTGAGGGCAAAATAAATTAATATTAGTTGGAGGAAAATAAATAGAACAGTAACATTGTAAAAAGGTGGTTATTTTACCTATACTTACAAAGATAATTAAAATAGTCAGTGTATAGAAATTTTAACGTAATCAACAATTTGTTACATTTAAAACTAAAAATTAGGAAAAAAATTAAATTCTCATGCCTGTATTTTATCACAAAAACAAATAATAAACATAATACATAAACGGCGGCGAAATCTAGCAGAGCTACTCGTTCTAACCGCCAACTTTAAACAAAAAAAATGATGAAAATATGTATACACAGTAAAACCATATTTGGCACAAGTGAATAAAAAAAAATAACAAGTACAATATTAAATATAATACGTTCTTTGGTTAATAATATGATTTTTAATTGCTGTTTTAAAACTGGTCACAGAGGTGCAAGAGGTAACATTTACAGGCAAAGAATTGTAAAATTTCACAGCATTGTAACTGAAAGAGCGCTGAAAGATTGCCGAACTGTGTCTTGGCATAACAAATTTGTTACAGTGACGAGTAATTCTATGATACACACTCGTAGCACGGAATAGTCTATCACACAAATAGCAAGGTTGTTCACAAGTGACAATCTTATAGAATAATGTTGCCAGATGAACAATAAATCTTCTAGCTTTAGCCATTTAGATGAAACAAAAAGTGGTGAAACATGATCATACTTACGTACACCATAACAGAACTTAAGACAAGCTTTCTGTAATTTCTGGAGGCTATTTTTGTCTTTAACCGTAAGTGCAGGCCAGTACAAAATATCGCAGTATGCTAGAGTTGATAGAATTAACGTGTCAGTAAGTTTAAGTTTAATTTCAGTTGATAAGTAATCTTTATGCATGTAGAGCATTTTTAGCTTATAATAACATTTCTATAATAAGTGTGTCACATGTGTCTCACATCTTAGACGATAATCAACATAGGTATACTCCTAAGTAATTAATTTATAGCTATTTTTAGATTATAAAAATCTGGTTAGAGAAAATATCTTTTCACCGAGTTAATTATACAAGCTTTCTTTGTCCAGGGTGTATAACAATTTACCAGCTTTTAAGTCATTTAGAAAAAGAACAGTTAGAATGATTTAAAAGACGAATACTCCAAGTGAGATTCCTAATCTATAAGGTGTTTTGGAAATATTTGAGGAAAATGAAACATTAGATTCCTGACCCCATTTTACAAGGCGTATGTCATGTAAAAAAAATAGTTTTAACATCCCCTAAAAAGTTACAGCCCTTTAAAAGTGGGTGTTGGAATCAAGTTTCAATGGACTATTTTTAAACTGGCTCAAATTAAACGCTACAATTTTTGCATAAACGCATTTGTATTAAAATGTCACTTTCTTGACCTATCCCACTCGTTGTCACCTCACCGCAAAGAAATGAAATAATACACTTCTTGTACGTTTATTTTCAAAATTTTTACGTACCTGAATTTTTTTTAAATAATTTTTTTGAATAGCCCTGTTCAAAACAATTTTTTTTTGTCTCTACACAAATTCTAAAGTGTTCTAGTTTTCGCACAAAAACAAATAAAATAAAAAAAGGCAGCATCTCAATTTATGATTCTCCTTTTTGTCATTTAAGTTATCAGCCGTTATTAAGTTTATTTAATTATTTTTTATCATTCTTATGATAAGTATAGCAGGTGTTATGACTTTGTTATATGCTAAAAAAATATGGAAATTTTATTTCTGCACTTTCATTTAATCCACTGTTTCATTTTCTTTCACTATTTTCGACACACTCTGTATAAGACTAAATATAACATTTCAGAAAAAATCTACTACATGAATCACGTAAAACATCAAAAAGTTGAAATGAAAATCGAAGATCTGTTTTGAATACAAGATTTCTATCAAAAAAGAGGCCACTGTTCTACGTTTAATAATAAACGAGATGCCACAGCATGATATTGCAAATATGAACCACACATAAACTTATTACAAAAAAGTGAGCGACCAAAAATATAAATCGACATCGACGCATTTTATTTCTGTCAACTGTTTGCTTTATTATATGGATAAATATAAGATTACGTATTTAAGAGAATCATATTTGTAGCAGTTAATCATAAAGATAATAACACAGTAAACGCAAATTTAACACTGTTTAACATACTGTTGTTAACTAATTTACATGCAACTTCACCGCACTGTGGCTACACGACGACCAGCATTATTGTGATTGAAAGGAACGTGATTTCTGAATATCTGTTTGGTGTAAATTGTATAGACGAATGCAATGTGACACTGTTTACCACCAGAGCATTAATCCAAATTCCGATAGTTTATGTAGTTCCAACGGTTCCTACTCTAAACCGCATATCAGCAAATATTGAAGGCAAATAAAGCATTGCAGTTGTAGATTATCGGATAACCTTATTTATGTTTGTAACAAATTTATATTAGAGCTTGGTGAGCCCCTTTTAAGTAAGAATTTGTTAAACATTTACATAAAGAATGTTTCACAAGTCATTGAAATATTTTAAGGTGTGTAACAATATTCACTACATTAGTTAAAAAATCTACTGCAGTGATGATGCATGGGGTGATTCATAAATACTAGGGAAAACTTAATTACAGAATTTCTCTTCTTTGCAATTAGACCTAAAATTTTTTCATATATTTCATATAGAGTATATCAGGTTAGTAAATAGAATACATTTTTTAGATAATAGATTTAGATAATAGATTGAATAGAGTTTTTTTGTCTGTGGGTGTTCATTAGCATACCTAGATGTTTGGTATCAGAGAGCATGCATATGACTTCATTGATAGGAATTGTAGGAGATTTGATACATATTAGCTTAAAATACCTTTCTTAAACAGTAAAAAATAGACCTAAAATGTTGTTTTTTTTTGCAAATATCTTTCGGGACCCCTAAGCCGATTTAAAAGAAATTTAGTATGGGGTTGTAGATAGTCTATTTGCACAATATTAAAAAAAATAGTTTTGTCAAGTACCACAGAGGGTGCTAGTTATGTGCAATGCCACTCAGTTTCTTTCCAAAAATTTTTGTTTCCATTTCTTTTTCTAAATTATTTGCCATTGCATTCAAAGCAGCGTTTCATTCTATAGAAAACTACTTTTTATTTTTCATTTGAAGTTTAATTTTCTAGAAAAAGTTTCCGTAGCATAACCATTGGCTAAAACAACTAAAAAATCCATAAACATGATGTAGAGCCTATTATTGATAAGGACATCATAAGACTAATATTTTTTTAAATGCTAGAATAAATGTCTCTTTCGGTTAAAGCTTGGTATTTTACAAAAAATCTTAGATTTATGGTACTATCTTTAACAAATAGACGGATAATTGAAAATTTTTAAAATTATGCAACTTTTTAAATCCCTTGAAAAAAAAAGTAAAGTGACAGTGTAATCACGAATCAACATCTATCACTCAATCAATCAATCTGTTCAAATTATCTTCGTAGACACTTTTTCATTTTACGCATTCATAATTTTTCAAGTTTGTTATTGGTAATATCAGAGCTTTAGCATATTTTCTGGAAAAAATAATGTTCAAATAAAAAAAATTAAAGGGCACTTTATCAAATGGTGCTTCTAATGTACTAGTAAAGAATTTAGAAAATGAATGGAAATTAAAGTTTTTGGAAAATCTGTGATACGTGACAAACTAATTTCCTAATAATGTTCAGATAGACTATCTACAACCCCATACCAAATTCCATTGAAGTCAGCTTAGAGGTTTCGGAGATATTTGCATAAACAAAATGTTAGGCCCAATTTTAAGGAATCCCAGGGTTCCCAAAAATTAAAATTCCGAAAGCAAAAAAATACTGATCAAATAATTTCTTATACAAACTATACAGGTTAACTATGATTAAGTACAAAAATTTTTAACCACGTGCTCAGAGAGATAATACAAAATTCGGCGCCTATGAAAATCAATCATCGTCCGAGATGTCTAGATATGTCAACTACCGTGCGGTCGTTTTTTGCAGCATTTGTCATGTGTAGAAACGGCGAAAATAAACATTTTTATTAATAATAATACCCAAGTACCTGATCGACAACAGTTAATTCGGTTAGCTGCAACATTTTTTATTCGTTCTTTCGTTGTATACTGCCAAAACTACATTTTCACTCTTTGCAGATCATAATTATTCACTAACATATTCGACATAAAATACTTTATTAATTACTATAAAACGTTTAAAATTAGTCACTAAATGTTCTAAAATAACGTAACTTAGAATACTGCACTGCCAGTTGCATACTCTCCAAACCTCAAAAAACATGCGAAGCTTAGTTATATCTAAGGGTCTAAGAAACATTTTTACAGAACACTGTAACATCTTGGACGTTATAGTTTAAAATTTTACTAATTATTTTATGCAAACATCATCGATTGCTGTTAATATTGTTGCTATTATTAGTATTAACAAAATTTAATTCCCCAACACAAATTTAAAAATTTATCGCCATGAAGTGCAGCTTGCATAAGTGGCCTACAGATGGCAGATGGCGCCTGCAGATGTCAAAAAATGTTGTATACGGCTACGGTACTCTGATTAGTTTGAAATAATTTTTCAGTAGGTACTTGCTTTTCGTAATTTTAATTGTTCGCGTATTTTTTAGTGTATTTACAAACATGTCGTATTCAAATGCCTAGATGACCGATAAGGTGCTGATTAATGGGAGTGTGACAAGTGTATATTAGCGTAATACCAAAGACGTTTTCCGAGTACACAAAATATTATGCTGAATACTGTTAGAACCATATTGAACAACTGTTATAATGCCTTGGCGGTCAACGTGTGGCAGACTTTTTTATGCATTTGTGTACATTTGCGTGTATTTTTTTTGTTATCCTTTGCGGTTTTTCCCGACGTAAGTAATTGACGGTCATGACCGCCGAACCAAGTAGATACCGCGCTTTAAACAACAAAAAAAAAGGTCGAAGGAAGGAGAGGTCCACAGCAAGTACAAAAACCTTTGCAATGGCAGGTTTTAATTTAAACAAGTAAGAAAACCGAAAATGATACAACATTCTTAAAATTTCTCCAAATATCAATCCTGAAAATAAATATTAGTAAGATAGGTGCTTCCTCCCTGTGCTACCATATCGTGTTTCTCATTAAATACCTAATAATCTACATTTTGTTTTTTTTTCTTTCAAAGCGACGTAAACTGATACATGTGTCAACGCGGTGACCTGTCACTACGTTTGTCACCTTTGACTTCTTATTTTTCCCTATCCCCTCTTAAAATATTTGTACTAAATCATACTTAACCCTGTATACTCAATTTATTTCTTAGCATTTCTAAATTACCTTCTATAGAGTGTCAGAAATATAAGCCTTTATTTTACCATTGTTAATTGCGCCAAACAAAACATAATTAAATTTTATTCAAATGTTGTCTATGAAATTGTTCTTTAACATGCATAGATATTTGGTATCAAAAAACATACGTTAATTATAGGAAAATTTATATTGGCTCCAATACCTTCACAATACAGTAAAAATTTTTTACAAAAGCTCAAAGTACACATAAAACGTATTTTAATATAAAATGCAAATTTGTTTAAAAATATGTTTCTTATGAAGAAATACTTATTTAATTTGTTCATATCTTTGTTTTAATATTACTTTTGTATTTGGAATAATTCTATTGTATACCTACTACGTGACAATGAAAGGTAAACACCCATCAAATATTTTAATTATTTTGTGCATGCTTACTTCTCTCAGTAAAAAAATATCAGGTTTATCTATTAAGTTTTGTTTTTGAAGTTTGCATACGTCGTTCTTTGATAACGTATCATTCTGTTTTACAAATGCTTACATTTATGTTGTATTGTAAAGCTTGTTGCAAACGACATTTGCCCAGAGTATGAAGATTTGGGCAGATTTCCCAGTTTAGTGACTTTGAGAGAGGTCGGATTGTTGGGTTTCGCAAAGCAGATTAATTTAAAGAAGGACTAACAGATACTTACGTATTATAATATGGTGTTACCTTACCCAGGAAGGCCGTGGACACGGAGCGAGAGGCACCGGCCGTCGCACAGTGGCGCTAAACGCTACTGTGCCACCCAAATTACTGTACACCCCTTAGGGTTGGGCCGTTATAATTTTTGTGAGATGAGATTTTTTTCCAATACTTTCCCAGTTTTCAGTAGAATGATCTCTGATATGTGAAAAGTTTTGAATCATTGTGGCCATTTTAACGACAACGGAAAATTTCTCCCCCTAAGTGGACAGTCTTGTAGGGCTTTCCAAGACGAGCATTCCCTTATATAAAAGTCCGGCAAAATCTCAATTTCGTGTTCCGTAGGGTCATTTTTGTGCGAAAAATCTAGTTCTTTTCCATGCAAACCCATTTTTGGAGTCATATTTTGCGAAAATGAAGACCTAAAGCGAAAATTGAGAAAGAGAGATCGATAGGCAGTTTTATGACAAACATTTAAAAAAAAATCACCTCAAACGGCCCAACCCTAAGGAGTGTACAGTAATTTGGGTGGCACAGTGGCGTTTCGCGCCACTGTGCGTCGTAGAGGAACTGTCACATCGACAATATCTTCTATTAAATAGCTGAGATAATTAATCAGTAGTGCAAGCACACATATTATACCGCTTACAAATCTTTTAGTTCTAGTTGATGTCTGTCTACAAACTCAGTACTTAATTTAGGAGATATATTATGATACATGAAGTATGTTATATTTTGAAATATGGCAGAGAGCAACTTATTTTGCCGGCATCATGAAATCTATATACAAGAGAGATGTTTTTGTTAGTCATTCATGCAGTTATATTTTCCTAAATAAGATCAACAAAATGTTATTAAGAAAAGTTAACATTTTAATCCAGATGCCTTTCCTGCTATGTATGTAATAACTCTAATGAAAAGTAGCTATGAGGTGTAGCAAAGCTACATCTAGGGGCGATTTACTACTCCGTGCGAGACTGAAAAATCACAGAAGCATTTTACATAGTCGTAAATACCATTTACAGGTACCGACGTCTATTACGATTCGGTGAAAACAATATTTTGCAAACACGGAATTGCAGGAAACAACTACTTTGCGGGCTAATACCCCGATCAGCATTGAATTACACCTGAAAAACCTATAGCAAACAGCTGAAGTCATCCACTAGACATATACCGGTTTCGAGTTTATTAGCTCTCATCAGTATGCCGATAAATCTTAGTGGTTTCACGTCTGTCTAACCCGATGGTACGGACCATGACCAACGGCGCTATTATCAAATAGTACTTTTTGAATATGCCTTGTATTTATGTTGGCTCCTTTCTTTTGTAATAATTATAAATTAACATTTCCATTGCGTGCAAGCGTTAAGCGAAAATGTTCACATTTGCTCGCTCTGATTATTACGAAAAAAACGTGTATTCATGCAAAAATGAATTAAACATTTGCATGGTAACAGGAAGGTAATGACGGAGAACTTTCTACGACCCCAAGTTAGTAGGTTATTAAGGAAATTAGACCATTTATTTTCTGATATAAACTAATATGTAAGTTTGATGTTTGTACCCAATATATCTGTAAAAAGCTTAGTTTTGATTGTTTATTTAATGTCAACTATGCATATTTTCTTTTCATAAATTTTGTTCTTTATTTTATTAGGAAAGAATTATAAATACATTTCGTAATATATTTTATACGTAGGTATTTCAAAAATAAAATTTCGAAAGAAACATGCGACAACACTGCTGTCGCCTGCCGGACCAAATAATTATTAGTAATGTAACGAAAACGGTACAGTAATAAATTTCAAAGCACAATTTCTTTGAGAAAAAATAAGATACCTAAAAAATCCAAAATGCAATAATTTGAATAGAAAAAGTAGTACTTTCAGATGTAACGAGTATTGCAATGAGAAATATATGGAAATGTAATCTCGACTATAGTAAATCTGTGTTTTTCCAATTTGAGGTTAGGATATCTCGAAAACCTGATTTGATGGAGTAGCTCTGAGGTACCATAAACTTTCAGAAAAGTATAATCTGAGCTTCTGGATCTGGAGTTACGTTCAATTTTGCCGGCCTGGGTGCAAATAAACTACATGTTTTTATTAGATAATTAAAAAAATCAAGTAAAAATGTTTAATACATCAGGACAGAACTATATACTTATAACCAATTTTCTCTTGAAAGTTCTTTGGAATTCTGAGAAAAAGCACCATTTTTCGCGTTTCGTCAAAATATCATCAAATTTCTCATATATAGAAAACCATACAATAGTCTTTATGTAGATCATTATTTTGGTCATTACTGATTACTTTATTGTTAATGATAGTATGCTGTTAAGGAGTGGTTTTTAGAAATTAGAAGGCATATTAATATCTAAAATACTTCATTCAGCGAAGAGAAGCTGAAACAGGAAGCGTATGAATAAATTATAAGGACTTAAATAGCGTACATAACACGAAGTCTATATGTATTATGATAGAATCAGGGTTTCCAACTTACAATTACATTACCATTACATTCACGGTATACTATATAATAATTAATTAATCACTTACACTTACTGAACTATGATAGTGAACTTAAATTAATATCTAGAAATTAATAAATGAGAGAGCATGGAAAATTCCTAAACAACTGCAAAATTAGAGTATGCAATCAGAAAAAACAACAATTGTTGAAAAATGCCTTAGAAATATATGGATCAGAAAACATAGCTTCTAAATAATAATTTGTAATGTTTATAAAACAATTGTATAAGGTAATTTCTAAGTTGATACTTTGTTTAACTGTATACAACAACTTTTTCTTCTGTGTTAAAATGTGTAAGTAATTATTTTTTTACAGTATGCTGTTACGCATCTTTGCTGTATAAACGTAGCAATTACTATAAGGTATTGTATATTATCCCTAACAAACGAATGGAAGTCGGCTATAGCGGCTGTATTTCGGAAACTACTTATTATGCAGTTTACGGAAAAAATATTGATTGACAATTCAGACGATTTACGTCATACGAACAAATAAGTAATTCGTTATATTTTCATCAAAATATTTAAGAAAATGTAACCGAGAATAATATAACTATATACTACACTAAATATTTGCACTATATATTGCACTAAATTGCAAAAAATTGTTGTTTTCCAATTCAATTTCAATCAATAGTGGTTATGTTATGTTGAAGAGTTTTAGACTCTCATGTTAACACTTTAAACATTGTTTATTTGACATTTTGCTTTATCTCTTAAAGTAAGAAAAGGGCAGAATAGTATTACAGAAAAAGTTGGAAAACTTCCGACTACGTTAACCGATTTTAGCGAACTGTAACAATACTTAAGTTTTTGTTTAAGCTTAAACCACCAGATGCAGCAATTTAGTATCTTTACAAGTTATAAAATATATTTGCTCGTAACTTACGTTTGAAAAATGATAGCAATTTGTGTGTGCAGTTGACCTGCGAAATTCAGAATTTTTTATGATAAAACATAACAGTTGAAAATGATGCCTTTTTCTTATTCTAAATGACTTGTCAGCCTGAAAACTGTTATACAACCTGGAGAAAACTTGTATAATTGACATAGTGAGGATATATTCTTTCTAACTTACTCAGATTGTTTTTAAACTGTCCCAACAAACAGCTATTAAATTCTTTGGAAATTTGCGTATAAAAACGGCCACCATAACGCAGTCGGGAGTTTTCCAACGATCTCTGCCATACGATTCTACCCTTCACCTAACCCTTATCTTAAGAGAGCAGAGCAAAATATCAAATAAACAGAAGAATCCAAAATCGTTCTACATAACACACCTTAATTTTTGATTTTTTGAAAAAAAAAGCATTTTTCGATTTGGATTTATAAGTTCGCCATTTAGTCATAAAATTTAAAAGTGGGAATGAATTGTAATAGACTTGTCGGAGCCACTGGCCAACCTTAACGGAACACCCGATACAATTAAAGTACAATTTTCCATTCATTTGTATACCTACATAGTAAAAAAAATAATTGCACATTTTAACACAATCCCGTGTTAATCGAGAGTGTATGCGTTTAATATAATTAACTGTGACAATATAACAAATGTTAAGTGTAACTTTTGCATATTTCTGTGTTATTTATATAATTAAAGTTGCAGACCTTACACATTAACATGTTAAATTATTGTACAACATATAGGTAATAATTTAATACCAAATTATAGTGTTACAATAGTAATAAATCGAAAGATGTTTTACTTTTACGATTTTATTCAAAATGTGTAATTCAGTTCAAATGAACAACAATCTAGTTGTCTATAATATTTAACAAAATAGTAGTAGTCCATAATAGTAAAAGCAGAAGTACTTATTCTAATAAAGAACATAAAAACAAATAATATTCTAGTAAATCATAAACGAACAAACAAAGACGTATTTAGGTAACAAAATACAGATATACATAGTAATCTAAACGGTTAGAGTACATTTTCATAAAGCCCTAAAAATAAAGATTTATGGTTGTGATTATTTTTAGCTGTATCACAATTATCAATAATATTCCATAGACAGGTACTTACCATTTTCCTTCTAACCTCGATTTAAATTTAAATATTCGCTATTTTGACACTGTGAACGAGAACAGCACAACAACGCACCACGACCATAATGACGTATGTTGTGCTAGAACTGTTAGCTGCCCTACACTGATAAAAATTTGTCTGTAATATCACATAACTTTACGTTGACAATTTGTGACCAACGTAAAGTTATGTAAAATTACATAGTAATTTTGTAAATAAGTACACTGTAATATTACAGAAATAAACGTGGTCAAAATTCTATATTATATTATGTGTTTATATTGATTTATACATTGTAATTTTCAGGTTGGAATTGTCAAATAAAGATATGTAATTTTACTGAGTAGATAATTTAAATTTTCTTATATTTTATATATATTTTTTTTAATTTGCCCGTCCATCCTTTAAATGTGCATTATCCATATTTCTGTGTAAAAGTGTATTGTTCACCCATCATCTAAAAATGTATTGCAATGTAGGTATTTCATTCGCATTAGGAAATAGTTGAATATTTTTGCTGAAAAGACTATATAATTATTCTTGAAACATCAGTGCATATTCCTTTGTTTTTGCAAATATTTGTAGATATATGTATATCTGTATAAAAATAAATATTTTTAGCTCGAATTTTAGTTACAATAAATTTATAATTAACGTAACTGCAACTAATATTAATATCTGTTATAAGCAATTACTATTTTTACTGTCATAAAGACAAATATGTTGTTTGAAATAAATGTTGTATGGTTTAGAGGCACATGTAATGGTGTAGTTTTGATGCAAATATCTAAACAATGTACCTACCGTTTCAGTTTCTATGATATTTACGAATTGTATAATATTTGAATTGGCACAAGTTGCAAGTGCATACGTAACAAAATATAATCTTATACTTACTGCAGCATAACAATTCAGTTATGCACAACCAATCAGGAGTAAGAATACAGAACACAGAGGTGTGTTAAGTTATCACACATAATTAGAAATTTTAACACATTTTGTGTAAAACGTAAAAAAAGCCAATGAGTAAAACTATTAACACGTAAATTTTGCACATCTTGAATTACACACTGGAAAATCTTATTTACACAGCAATTGTTTTTACAGTGTAGTTATAAAAAATAAAATTCAAATATATGGAATGTAGCCCGCCATTTTCGAACCCTCATATATGTTCAATACGACCCCGTATCAAAATGAATAAGAAGCACCAGCATAAACGAAGTGCCGGAATTTTAATGTATAGAAATGTCGTCTATAGCAAGTCATAAAGATAACATATTCCATTAGTTTTGTTAGATAAGTTAATGGCGTGGAAAGATGGGAGTATTAATTTTGAAGAATCTTTATCGTAAGCATCGAATCTTTTTATATCACTTTCACCTCTTTTTGCACTTTCCTTTTCTTTGCTCACTTTCACGATTTCAGAGACGATTTTTACGTGCTGTAAAAATATATAACTTCCTAAAACTTGACAGTTCTTTCAACAGATCTGATATAGATAGATAAGTAAAAAAATGAATTAAATGTCACTCCTATAAAAAGTAGACGGAACAAGACCAACGTCTTTTTAAAATATACACTAAAAGCTGTGTTTGTTTATGGTTTGAATGGTTCTTCAGTTTTCAGTACACTTAAAACGTTCTACAGATTATTAACTAAATATACAGGGTGTTTGTAAAAGGTTGGGAAATTTCGGAGCTGGAGATACTGGTGAACAAAAAAAGACGATTGAGCCAAATATGCCTTCAAAAATACAGGGAGTTCAATGCTAGAATTTTATTTTGAAATATCTCAATAACTTTGAAACCTGTTGGAGTATAAAAAAAATTGGCACAATTATGTTTTTTGGCACGATAAATAAGAATTTTGACGTCACTAGTAGAGGGCGCCACTGTTGGATACGATTCCATAAGATTAGTAGTTTGATTTCTGGATATTTTTTTTGGTGTAGCATTTTTTATCACACTTATAGGACACTTAGTTGGGGATGATCTCCTAAAGGCACTTGGGCCGTGGAGTACCTTAATTTAAGCTGGATGGACGTTCCAGACGATCCTAGAGGTATACCTTCTCCTTAAATTATAATTTGATGTAAATTATTTATAACTCCGCTACCAGACTAAGCCAGATGCCGCTCTTATCCATGTAGACGCAATGTTGCTGTTTAGGTTTAATTTACGGTTACACCAATAAATTCCAAGTATATGCTAAAAATAATATGCAATTTACAACATTTTCATATTATATAAACAATTTTGATTAGTTATTTTTCATTGCCAGTGTATTAAAATGCAATTTCTAACGTTTTCATATTATATCAGCATTTCTAATTGATTATTTAATATTACCCTTGTATTATTAATTTTTATATTAATAATGTTAATTATTGTAATGTGTCAGTAGAGAAAAGTGTTTATTCTGTATGTATTATGATATTGATAACAGATTATGTGATTATTAAGATGATTGATCACAACAAGTCTAAAATGGGCAGGGACACCATCATACTGAAAGTACGTTTTGCCTAATATCCAATGGAACATCGTCCAGTAGATCTGTCAAATTATTTTCTAAAAATTCTACATATCTAGCTGTAGTGTGATTAATTTGCAGACAGGTTGCAATGCGCCTTGTACTTACACCCAGGCCACGTTCTAACAAATTTAGAATTTCTTCTTCCACTGCTAGAGCAAGACCAGCTTGCCTCTCAGATGTAATTCTCACACTGGCAAACATTCCACTTTCACGTGCATTGTTGAAGACTGTCTGGAATACATTTCTATCTGGCACTTTTCTGTTCGGGAAGCGAACTGTTGCAATACCCATGAATATAAATATCAGCATATGCCCGGTTTCTCAACATTCAGGGTTTTATGTTCGATAACTATCAAATAGATAAATTTATGTAAGTCATCCCTTTATTCGGGTTTCTAAACGTTATCTATTCATCTCCTACTAACTATATCAAAAAGTCTACACTCTCCCTCGAAACAATTATATTTCGTGGTTTGGTCATCTCTCACGCGGAATGTACATACCTAACTAATTCTATGTATCCTTCATCTGAAAATCCTGTAGCCATTTTAGTTTTTACACTTTGTTTAGGGTAGAATTCTTGTAGTTATTATTCAACAAGACGACATACAATACAAACGACAGCAAAAAATAAGATAATTGTAAACATTGTCTGTCAGTCATGCGTCTGCATCATATTTATGAAATAGATATCTAGTGGTTTTCCTCTGGATATCTGTTTGATAACTTATGTATCACAGATAAGCTTTTCTAAACGCTTGAAAAACACAAATGCAAGGTTATCTCTACTTTATGGATTTGATAACTTTATTTAATAGATATCTAGTACCTCAGAAACCGGGCATAAATGTGGCAGGCATAACGATATTATGTGTGTACAATACCGACTAAACGAACGCACATATAAATGCGAGAGTTATAAAATAAACGTTTAAGTCACAAACGTCAAAATAAATGTGACAATTAGTAATCACTAATGTCAGTTTGGTTTAGAATACACGATCTCCTCAAAATAAAATAGCAAATAATAACAGCTTTCGCAAAAATAGCAATACAAATATTTTCATTGCTATCTCAGTAACTGTTGATATTCGACCACATGTTTGTTGGGCTTTTTTGTTCACATTTGCCCCCTAAACAGCCCGTTCGAATATTGGAGATTCCCCCCCTAATCACCCCGTATATCTGTTGCACACTTCATTTAGTAATATTTTGTAAATTATCAATTTTAGGTATTATTTTATGCAATATTACAACTTTATATGTACTCGTATGCTTAAATATATCTACAGTCACACGGATAAACGTGAATTATTTATAACAATAGAAGTTTTGCGATATTATACTTACAAATTGGTAATAATATTACCCCATATACTGTATGTTTTATTATTGGTAACTTTAATATAGACAAACTCTTGAAAATGTATGGTGTATAATAATTATAATATAATAATATATCTACCTCTCATTCTAATCACGAGGATTAGCCCAGAAATCGAAGACTTTTGCGGGAGAGGGGCGGCATATTATTATTAAGCAGGCAGCATTTCCGCTCAGGAACAACTTACGTTGGTAGGCCCTAACCACCATTCAGTGTAGGAATGAGGGAAACCTGGAGAACCTCATTAATTAGGGGGGTAGTCACCTACCATACTCGCAGAGAAAGTGCCAATTCTCTCACAAATATAGCTTATAAATGGTCTACCGGCTGCGGGGGTCGAACCCACAGCGATCTAGTCACTTTGATTGACTGACTGACGCCTTAAATCGCGCGACCACTGACCTATCCAATATAGAAAATTAAAATATTAAATTCGTTATTTAAACTATGGGTACAAATATCAATTTTATTAGACAAAAACGCAAGAATTTTCTGGAACATATTAGGTACGAACTATATGAGATGGTATAATCTTAAAAAATCGCGTCTGCAGTTATTCAAGTCTACAGAGAAGGTATTTATTAAAAATAGTTTTTATCTTGAAAACAATTGCCATTTTATTATAACATGTTTATTTATGTTAATCAGGAAGATAGTTTTACACTATATTTGCATTATATTTTGGGAACGGTTTAATACAGCAAAAACCTCTAATTTTATTAATAATGGCGAAGGCGCCAATTTTAATTAGAGACGCTTTGTTGGATATTTTATAAATTCTTTTGGTTTGCTTATTCTGAATATCGGAACTTCATTTATTAATTTTCGCTAAAATTAAAGCGCCTTATTATTATACCTTTTGGTCAATAATTTTCCTGATTTAACTTCTCTAATAAGTGAGTAGTAGTAGTGTGCGGGCGGCACCAGCCTGGCAATTAGGCCACACGTGGGCCCTTTTTGCCTACCCTAGCATCCCATCAACTCTCCACTATCCGCCCTCGACCTTCCTCAAACCTACCCAACGCCCTGATGAACGCCAGGATCTTGGTCCATGGTAGGTCCCTCATCTCTTTCCTTTGCAACTCCTCGGTGCCAAAGATCCTATATCTTAGTCTTCCAAGGGCCGCACAATATCCTAGAAAATGGATAGGGGTCTCCTCCCCCTCTCCACATTCTGGACATAAGGGACTCTGCTCTATGCCTATCAAGTTCAAATGTCATCTGAGTCTCCAGTGGCCTGTCAGGAGCCCCACCAATTGGTTCAGGGACCTTCGACTAAGACCCAGCAGCCACATCGTCCTAGACTTATTGGGTTCATTGAAGAAGTGGTGGGCCTGTCTACATCCTCCATTCCTTCTCCAATTCCCTCCTAGTGTTTGATAGGCCCATTTATTAAGGGCACTATTCATACTACCTCGCGTAATTCTAAGAATGAGTTCGGGTCCCTGGCAAAGTGCCCCAGATCCAAGACGAGCCAACAAGTCAGCCGTCTCATTATCTGGGTTTCCCTTATGGACCCCAGACCAATTCCACATCCCTTTATCTGGCCAGGGAATTTCCTACCTCTTGAACAAGACTAGATCTCGTCCTTGGAGAGCTAAGGGCCCTGAGTGCAGCCTGACTATCAAAGCAGATGAAGATTTTCTCCTCCACGCAATTCCTTACTTCTTCCTTGCCTGCTACTGTCAAAATAGCAAAAACCTCCGCCTGGAAAACCGTGGAGTATGTGCCAGCGAAAAGCTCTGCCAGATATCCTGGTTTTGCAGATATATTTCTGCCCCAGAAAACTCATCCCCTACCTATACAGCATATCAGAGATGCTGGGGGAAACATATCCTCTGCTCTATCCCACCGCTCTCTCGAAGGGAAGGCAGTGGTATACCTCCTTCTCAACCTTAATTTATCCTTCGCTTCAATAACCCTTAAAGCGGAGACTGGAATCTCATTCTCCGCCCTTAAGGCTATAGCAGCGTGACCCTCCACTCGACCTTCTGCCTTCCAACAGCCTGCATCTTTTATTCTCATGTAGGTCACCATCGCCTCCTTTACAATCCATGTTGGGAGGGGTGGTAACCCCAAAAAAACTTTCAGGGCACCCCTATTTTAAATGATGAGAAATTACCTAAACTATTCAGCCTTTCCACAATAAAAGTCTCGTTGTCATTATATTCTTTGAGATATTGCAGCCAGTGATCACATGTAACATGTTTATTTTTAATCTATCCTATATAAAACCATGTCATTTTGGACTGAATTCTCCAGGAAAGATATTCATTTGGAAAGTTTTTCCTATTTGTTTCTATTTTGTTATATAGTGGCCCCGCGAAAATGTTTCTTTACAACTCTTTCTTCAATAACATTTGCTATGTCGATTGTAGATGTGGTTTTCTGACCTCGACTAAGAAATAATCCTGTTATTCACAGAATATATTGTAACATTTAATTTTGTAATTTTAGCAGCAAGTCGTGTAAACATCTGCAAATGCAAAATCCAACGCATGCATCTACAGTGCCCCAGTAATGGTCGGCTTGTCTATAAAATCATGTGCGTTACAGATTTTGTAGTGGAGTTGAAATTGTAGTGGTACGAGACATTTCAAGTGTGTATATGGTTTAGCAGCAGTTTAGTGTATGCGAGGTTCAATGAAGGTGATTTAAAAAGCACAATATGTTTAAAAGCACATTGTGTGGTTCTAAAAACTCTTATTATTTTGGTAATAAAATATTTACGAACCCATGCTTATAGAAATTGCTCATTAACAGAATAACTACCGTTTAATTTTGTAATACTCTGAATAATGTTTAAATATGTAAATATATATACTTTGACATGCATTGCATGAATATATACATTATAATTTTACAAAGAGTTGGTAAATTTATTTCATATATTGACAAAATTTTGACATGTATTAGCTGTTTAATTAAACTGAATTTATAAAGCACTAGTAACTGGCAAAAGGCAATCATAATCATAGTAAATTTATATAATAATAATATCTCTACCCCTCATTCTAATCCCGAGGATTAGCCCAGAAGTCAAAGACTTTATGCAGGAGAGGGAGCGGCATATTATTATTAAGCAGGTCGCATTTTCTTCCAGGAATGTTTTACGTTGGTAGGCCCTAACCACCATTCGGTGCAGGAATGAAGGAATCCTGGAAAACCTTATTAATTAGGGGCGTAGTCAAATGTCGACAAGTGAACCTCTCACATTGACGCAAGCCAACATTCTTCCATCCTACCATACCCGCAGAGAAGGTGCCAAAAGGGCATAAATAATTTTTTCAGTGTTGAGCATAACCGTCTCGTCAGAACTATTTTTTTGCTTTTATCAGATTCAGCGGGTAAAATACAAAGAGGTTATAGTCCAGATCTTAAACTTTTTTGTAAACCTGTTATTATACGCTAATTTTGCGACACTATTAATGTTTTGAATGAGTTAAAAGGGCCTCGACTCGGTAATGTGTAACCTATGACCTACCTGTTACGAAAGATCGGTTGCACCTCCTGGTCGAGTTGTGGACTGTATTTTTTTCTTCTGAGAGATGAGGAAAATTTCACCGGGAAAACACAAGGCTGAAGCACACCGTCTTGCTACACGCGTGAGGGTTCAATTTTCGTTCTGTCTCTCGCTCGGCGGGTCAAGGCGTTCCCAATACCGAGTGAGATAAGAAAAGGTGACTCAAAGGATACTCTATAGGCAACGAATCATAGGCAGAATGAGGCTAAATGACTTGTTGAAATTAATAACAAAGGAAATAAATATTCAAGAGTAAAATAATCTAATATACTAAATACTAATTTTTTGTTGAGCGCGAACAATTAATTATACGTAATTGAAACTGAAAAAAGAAAATGAAATTTCCTTCCTCTTCACAGAAACGTGGAATACAACTAAATAATTTATTTTCTCAGATAAATTTGTGTTTCTTGACGGTCTTAAGCTATGCTATTCAGGAATAGTTCAACCTCTGCATCTGGGACGGTTTAAATTGCATTGTAATTGGAATAATATTTTCTAATTGCCAAAGGACTGCAAATACCACTGTTCATTCAATGAGATTCGTGGTCGCCGCAAATTCCATAGGAATAAAACCCACATGGCAGCTTTATTTGCGCAATTGTGCTAATTTCGTGGAGTTGTATTTCGAGTTGGGGATTATTTGTTAAATTACTCTTGAACAGGACACAATGTTAATGCATAGCCGCTAAATCGATAAATAATTGTTAATTGAACTGCAGTCATAGAAAGTGCCCGATAATAATTATTTAATAGCTTTGTTCGTAAACCCTACACAGCATGTAGTTTAGTGTAGTGTAGTGGAATTCAGTGTTGCACTCAAATAATAATTTTACACCACTTTCAGCGGTTCGTAAATTTAAGTGTCAATTTCTGACTGGGGCACGAAAATCTCTTTTTCGTATCATCTATACCGAATAAAGTAATACATAATAACTTATTTGTACATATCTTAAGGTTAAATTAACGTAGGTATCATCGATAATTACCACCAAAAACAAATTTGTATCCCTGCAATTCCAGACAAGGTTGTCCGTTATTATACTGCAAATGTGCCTCATTGCATTTTTCGGAATTAACCACTTCTGCGACAAAACAGAAAGCCCATTAGGTACTTTTAAGTTTATGATGTTTGAAAATATCTACTAAAAAGTGAATTTTGTGATAAGTTTAATTTTCGCACCAAAAATATACTACACTACCCTTTTACACCACCTTGTTAGCTAGCGTAGTAGTGTCTGCACTATTGCACTACACTGAAATTTTCGAACGCCAGGATTATACTTGCACTTTGCTACACTGCAATAAACGAACAACGTATTATTACACTAGTGCAGCAGTGCTTGGTTTATGAACAAAGCTAATAGCTTTGCATAAACCAATGGTTTTCAATGCATAGTGTATCTCTATTATCTTCCTATTTAATCGAAAAATATTAGTATTGTCACGGAATTTGCCCCACTCACTCCCAAACCTACGACTGTGGCACCGCGAATTGCCTAAGATTGCCCCGATCGCCCCTACGCCATTCTGGTAAACAAACAACATGCCGTGAATCGAGACGTTACTAGAAAATTGTGGAAACGATGAGAAGCGTTCCAGTCGTTCGGGAAAATGGGTCTAGAAATGCTAGAAAATACCTGGAACATTCATTGGGTCTATAAAAGAAGAATAAACGACCGAGTTAGTTAGTCTTGTATAAGTCTTGTATTACAGTCTGAAGTGAAGTGTTTAGTTAGAGAGATCAAAGCGATTTAGATAGCGATTAATTAACGGATTGTTTTTCTGGAAGTAAGAGAAAAGACGGATTGGGAGAGCCGTGACAGTATGTTGTTTATAGTGGTGTAAAGTCAAGTACACTAGAAATCAAACATGGGATTCCACAAGGTTCAGTCTTGGGTTCATCACTCTTCTTAATTTATATAAACGACTTGCACATACCATATTTGATAACAGTTTATGTATATTATTAGCTGATGATACCAGTGTAATCACAGCAAATTCGGATGTCTTTTTATTGCTTAACGATACATATCTGACACATGCACTCGCAAATGACTGGTTTCTCAGCAACCGTAAATGTGACAAAGACAGAAACTATGATCTATAGTCCCCGCAGACTTAATGGCATAGATAATCCGGAAAATGTTAAGTTCCTGGGAGTTTATTTGGATCCTAAATTATTTTGGAACCATCATGTTGAATATTTATGTAAGAAAATATCTAAATACCTGCAATTACTTCGCAGTTTGGCTCACAAAGTTTCACTGCCTACATTGAAAATCTCGTATCACAGCCTTGTTCACTCTGTCATATTTTATCATATGGGGGCATGCTCCCTCCAATGTACAAGTTTTTTCCCTACAGTCTATTGGAGAAATTCTTTTATTAATTTATACATTTTTGCCGTCTCATTTATTTTAATTTATTATCTACGTTAAAAATAACCAGCATCTCTTTCATAATATAGATCAGTGTCATTCTTAAGATCTTAGAAAGAAAAATAACCTTGTTGGTAGATTTTTTAGACTTCAAAGAACGGGAAAGGGAACGGACTTTTTGAGCGCACAGTTTTTCAGTGCATTGCCTCCATATGTGAGTAAACTTAACGCCTAAAATATTTAGAAATAAAGCAAAGGGCGTTAAACATCTTCTCAAAAAAAACAAACAAACAAGAAGTGTCGCGGAATCGGCATTAGTTAAAATCCGCTGCAATTTATCAGCCTTACTTAATGTGGCTGCTGTGACAATGTAAATGTATACAACTGACCAGAATTAGTGGCTGTCGCGAATAATATAAAGCAAAAGTGCAAATACACTCATATTAATATGAACTAATAAATATTAGTAGTCAAATATAATTCATCAGTTCTGTTTAACTTGTGTTTGTAGACATTGTTTCCTACATTCTCAAAATTCTTGAAATAATTTTTTTTCTACGTTCATGCAAAAAACTAAACTTTATTGAACTATATTTAGTGGAAAAAGTGATTCATTATTGCACGAGTGCAACAAAATGTTTATTGCATTCATCTGTCATTCTACTACAGCGTTTTGTAATTATGACAAACATAAATGTTCAAATTAGTGTCATGTTCACTTAGTGTCATCTAAATAAAACATTTTTTGGTTTTTGTATGAACGTAGAAAAAATATTGTATGCAACTCATACAAAAAGTGCTTATTGCACTCGACGTACTTTTTGTACTTGTTGCATAAATAACTATTTAAAAATAAATTTTTGATAATGATTTTATCAAATCGCGAGATAAAGAGCTGCCTAGTCTGTTTATACAATTAAGATTTATTCAGTAGGAAGGACATACAGTGTGTTTCAAAAGCCATGCGCATTTCAGAAACTGTAAATTTTTGGAAAAATCACTCGAACAGGTCAATTTCGATTTTATGGGGTGTGAATTTTGGTAAGGTTTAATGCTAAAAAATGTAACAAGTGGCGGTGGAAGAGGGATAAGGTTGTTTTTTAAACGGCAACTACCTTTTTTTATTACACTGTATGAAAGCTCAGATCTTTCTCTTGGTATGCCACATGCTGGGAATTGATAGAGAAAATTTCAGAGAAAAATTGAAAACACCAGTGTGTCTCAAAAGTCATGTGTATTTCGGAAATTAGCAATTTTTGAAAAATTGTTCTGATAGGTCAATTTTGTTTCTTTGGGACATGAAGTTTGGTAAAGTTCAGTTTTCAAAAATATAACCAGTGGCGGCGGGAGGGGATAATATTGTTTTTTCAATGGCAACAACCTTTTTTATTGTACTATATAAAGCTTAGATTTTTCTCATTAATTTGGTGTGTAATATGTTGTGGGTTGGAGAAAAATCGAAGAAACCGTAAACTCAAAATTTGCCTTTTTCCAGGGATAGCTGAATCTAAAGTTGCTAGATTACCCTCCCATCAATAAGAAGGAGTACGGGCATGCTGACATTTTTAAAAAAGTATTTGAACCATCAATTTTCACACCGTTGGATGGGCAGAAGAGGAAAGTTTGAGGGGATTACAAGATCCTCTGATTCAACTGATAGGAATACTTGAAAATTAAAATATAACGTGACACGACGGACAAAATTGACCTGAAGCAACGCATTCGTCATAAAATCAATTTTACTAATGATGAATATGTTGACATGCTACAAGTATTTTTTGAATGTCGGAAATACTATACCGCAGCTATAAGAAAAGTCACAAAAGGTCTAATGACAGAAACTAGCATGACAGCCGCCTACTTAAAAAATTGCAGTTGACGAGATTTGTGAGAAGTTAGGCATTTGTTTTATATTATTAAATTTAAAAGTGTTGCATCCTTTGTATTACATCAAGTGTTCCGTTTTTCTGATTGCATTTTATCAGTATAAATTGTTAAATACTTATTTTAAATATAACACTAAACAGTAGAATAAATTTACTGTTTTTATTTATATATAAGATTTCTATGATTTTTACATCACATTAGCCATGAAGATAAATAATCGACTTAAACAGAAGTCGTAAAAAAAATTCAATTAAAAATTTTAATCATTTAAAAATATAGAGCTATAAAACATGTAGAAGAAACGGAGCACCCATCATAATCAATAATCATTTTAATATAAAGGAATTTGCTTTGTGAAATCTTTATTTGAGACACATTTGCTGTATTACTGGTATTGCCAAAGCTACGGAAGAACTCGTTTTAAGTGTGTCACCTTGTATTCCCTCAGCCGTAACAGAACAATTTGGATCGAAATTTGGATGTATAGTGGAATCTCTAGGAACCGGAACATCTTGTTTTTCTATTCTTTGTTTCTCCTTGACACAGTTTTCTGAGTCCTCTTTCGGTGTTCACATCGGTGAAAAACAAGTATTCAATAAACATCGAACGGCAGGAAATTCAAGGACGTTTTGCCAATCACTGGGTTGTTTGCATGTTTACATGCAGGCGAAACGTGGATAGAATTTGGTTCACGTCCAAGTTGGCAACATAATTATTAACATAACATCCTCGTAGAATACATAGGCTCAAACAAGTCATTTTTGTGGGATCTGAAATTTTAGAAACTCTGTGAATAATACAAAAGTACCTATTGCAAGATTTTCTATTATAATTATATTCAATGGAAAAAATAACACAGCAATAATAATTAAAGACATTTGGACCAGTTGGATTTCCACATGAACAATTATTGGCACGATTCGACCTTCAATTGCTATCCGAAAGAATGTCTGTAATTTAGGTAATATTCTTGCACAAGGTCCTGTACAATATTTTGGACTCTGCAAATATTCTTAACTGCCTTTATATAAAAACACCGAGAATATCGGCAAGACAAAATAATATATTTTCAAAATCACCTTATAATGGGACTTTTATCCACATCTACCCATAATAGTATAATTGAGTTTTGTCAATACTGCCTCTTTTGTAATAAATAAGTTAACTAATATAAATTTTATACTTACTACTTCTTTTCTAAGCATATGGATTGAAATCTATCATAACTAAGGATACCCAAATATGCAAGTGGAAATATTAAAGATATGAGCATAAATACGCACAGAATTTAGTCAGAAAATCGAAAACATACAGATAAAAACATACGGCATAAGCACAAATGTATTGTTTCACTTAAAAATAAACAATAAAACAACTACAAAAACAACAAATAAAATACATCTTCACTTAGACACAAAATACAATCGATGTGAGAACTTCAAAAGCACAACCAGAAATAAAATATAGAAATGAATTATTTGCTTACTTGAATAGCTGTGTTCGCACAACACTAGAATCAAGTTTTTAATCGTCAGGTGCATGCGCATTCGAACTGCGTCTGACGTTTCCAACTTATTCTAAATAAATCTCTTATCCCTGCTCCTTTTTTACCCAACCATAAAAATTATGAACCATATATGCTTGACAGACCGAACTATTTAAATGAATGAAAATATCTGCCATACATCCATGTAATTCAAAATTATTTGAATTCGATGAATTTTATGCACAATGTGCTATTTTTAAAAAATACATCCATATATGCAAATATTTCAAAAAATTAATATAACATGCAAAATATGCGCTTTACATATTTGGGTTTTCTAATCATAACCCTTTTGTCTAGTAAAGTTATGTCAGCATACCAAAATTGCCTTCTTCAAAGTTCTCTTAACTCAAACTGAGCTAATAAAGTAAGCTTTATTAAATCGACTTATTTTAATTCTAGGGACATGTGATGGAACTCTGCAACGACGTTTTAGAGACACCCTGTATATTGAACCAACAGAAAAAATTAAATAAGCATCAATATTGTTGACAATTGTATTGTGTTGTTTTCAATTTGTTGGAATTAAATATAAATATTATGTCAAAATGGTGGTTAACATTTGTTTGCGTAACTTCAATCTTCTACATCATTATTTATGATTTTCATTCAAATTTATTAACTTGCATTTGTATTGCTAACATTTTTTAGTTCTATTATTTTATTACCATGTTGGATTTCCATTAAAAATAAGCAGAAAATTAACAACAATAAGCTGTAGCTATATAGTTGTAGATAAATCATTAGAATAACGTCCTAAACATTTTATTGGTCACCTTGTTAGAAGAACATTGTTCCGTTACACCCCAAGCACGTACACACGAAAAATTAGGGAATAAAATAAATCTTATTTACAGTCATAAGAGCCGTAACATATTTCTCACCCTTAAAGACGATATCACGTATATTCGCAAAATTTCAGTTCTGAGCATGGCGCGCTGCTCTGTCTGGCTCACATTTTCTTATGTTTAACTTCAAAATATTACAGTGAAGTCGAACGGAGTACAATTCTACCATTTTGCCTTTACTCTTGACGTTTCTTTGGTAGTATATGATCTCGGAACTGGTGCAGACATATTATTTGATACTGGGTGGAATGCTCTTTAAGTTTTGTTTAGGTGATATTAAATACTATTTAAAAATAATATATGATAGATACCGTTACTAAAATATTACTGAATTATACGACGTTAATAAAAAGATAGTGATAAAATAAATTCTTTAATAATAAACTGACAGAAGGGGTATCTGGCTATCCCATTCCACAGACGACTCCTAATTCTTTATATTGTACATCTGGCCTGACAGAATTCTTGAGATTGAGATTTTAGATATACAAAGATTATCATTACCTCCATTGATATCGTTGGTGTTGTTCGCATAGCTTCAGTTATGCTCTGGCAGGCAATCTTTTGTATGTCCGTGGCTGAAATTTTTTTTAGCTGTCGTCTGGTGACCGAAAGCCCAACATGTACGCCTTTGTTAAGCTCCTTTCCAAAAGAAGATTCCATTTTAGCTTTGCATCCCGTGTTTATTTCTAAGCAGGTATTTTTAAAAACAGACATCATTGTCTTAACGTCAGTCATGTACTGAGGTATAACATTCATGTTTTACAGGTTTATATAAACAAATGGCACGTAAACATGTTTTAAATAAAGTAAAACTCAGGACCATTGACATAGGATCTGTCATTATGTGTATAATATTTTCATAAACACATGTAGTACCAAATAACTGTAATACATTTGTTCACAACATTAAAAATTTGGCATTATCTAAAACGTTGATTAGTAGAACAGATTCTTACATATATAATATTTTATTCATTTAAATTAATAAAAAATTCTCAGGGTTCTAATAATAATTCCTACTTTCAGTGTGGTTTATTATCTTGCAACAAAAATGTCGTATAAACGAGACACTGCGTTCTACTGATGCTATCTTGGACGTTCTGCCATTAAAAAGCTACATTTTACAGACCTATGTCACGTTCTATATTGATTTACCGTCACAAATTCCTTACTTAAGAATTTTATGAGAGTTTTATGTGTTTAAGTTTCCTTTTAAAAAAATTCTTAGTTGTAGAAAGCAATATGGCATACAAATTTTCACACATACATGAAAAAGGGATTTCCAAACAAAATTCTTTACGATTAAATTTCCAAAAACAGTAACTAATAAAATTATAAGGTTGTGCATGAATTTTTACAGTGTGAACCAAGTTATATACAGGGTGTGCCGTGAGAGTTTGTTAAACGTATCACGAAAATTAATCCAAATTGAAATCTATAAATTCGAATAGAGGCTTCTTACAATGATCTATTCATTGAATGGTTGCCATGAGTATGGAATTTTCGGTTTTACATCAGAATTCTCAACTTCGTTATTTTAAATGTAACTTTATTGCAGTTTTGAATAACGCATAAAATTTGAGATTTTTAGCAGATGGAGGAGCTATGAAAGCAATGTATTTTTCGAAATGTTAGTGTTAGTTAAGTTAGTTGAATTTTTAAAATATTTTGTAGAAATAGCCCTGATAATTAGTTTGAAATTTGGTAATATAACCGCCGATTTGCTAATATTTAATTATGCGGATAAACAAAAATTATTGTAAATATTGTTGAAAAAACTTTCATAAATTACAAGTTGTTACACCTTTAATCTAAAAATTAAGTGTAAACTTTAGCTGCTACGATTAAAAGTGTCGCTAAAATACTATTTTTATTCTCAGTAAGGAAAATGTCAACCTTAGAGAAACATAATTTAATAAAATATGTATTTTCAAAGACTTTTGTATCTAAAAATGTGTTAGTTTGGTCACTTTTTCTCGTTATTTGCCATTACATTTTGAAAACCAAACATTATTTGATTAGGTTTTGCCTACGACGGAACGGAAACGGTATATGCATTTGGGGTGAGAGAATGTGTGTGCAAACCAATATTGCCATTTATCTCCAAAACTACTAGTCCGATTTTGATGCGGTTTTCAGTGATGGGTTTGAATTTGATTGGTGCATGTTCTTATATATGTGTTACGATGAAAACTTACCAGGGGGCGCTGCAGTAAACATTTGTTTGTGCAATACCAAAACTACTAGTCCATTTTGGATGCGGTTTCAATAATATGGAGAGATATTCTAAAAGAATAAATTAACCTACTTGTTCAAATTAATATAATAAATTCAAGACGAAGTACGTAAAAGATCAAACTATTTTTTTTTATTTTGAGTATACTATATTTGAATATACACAATTATTGTGTACAGCATCCTGTAGTGGGGAATGTATCTTCCTACTTTGCCCAATGTGGAGTATGCACAGTGGTTATCGATATCAACATTTCTATATATACCTTTATATATTTACATTTGAAATTACTAACTTGTGCGATAAACACACTTGACTATGTTAAGTCTTAGTGTTAAAGAAAAGACTCGCCCGAGATAATAACTTTTCAAAGGCGGCCAATTTATAAAAATAATTAGTCTTAAATTAAATGGCTGACTTAGAAGGCCTTAAACAGACTTACAATATTATATCTTGATTGTTAAGTTCTCTTAATTAATAATTTAAGTGGCAGACCCTGTATATTTTATAGCGGTTACTCCTCACATATGAATTTGATATGACAAAGGAAATTTTCAAATATTCTACCTTCATTCGCACATTACAATTCAAATCTTGGGTACAACTTTTAAGGAGGTTTACGGCAAACCAACCTAATCGTCTGAGCTAGTAATTTCGACCCCAACTTAAATTGAATTCCTTTCGGGGAATACATAATGGGAGCCGCGACTGCCTTTCAAGCCGGTATTCATAACGGAAGTGTCGAGATATATTAAATTAAAACTGAACTTTTGCACACGTAATTTATAGCTCGCGATGTCTCAGTCAGCGCCACCGCCGTCTGACAGAGAATTCCCACAAACTCGTTGGAATTATTGCAACCGAGGTACCGAGGACGGATTAGGCATTCTTTAACGTTGTAGAGAGCGCCTACGGGGAATTATTTATTGCTATTCTGTGGTGATCTATGGTAGTCTATTGCACCAGAATATGTCCTAGATTCACAAAATTTACATAGTCACCAACCATACTTCTGACACATTGGAAATGAATATAAATGACCTCCATCATTAGTATATAGGGTGTCTGGAAATTCCGCGCAGAAAATGTAGGGAGTGATACTACTCGAAAAGTAATGTGTCAAGTTCATGTACTAGGTTAAAGAATAGTCGGTATTAACGGAGCTACGTAACCCCATCAACCTGTCCTGGTTGTTCTTGGGCTAGGCTCTGTGGGAACAGACCCGCTATCGGTGCCTCTGGGTTCATCCTTATATTGATTTCTGCTCCTATTGTTGGTATTACGACTACTACGGTGGGAACGTTCCTCAGAAAATGGTGGTCCTCCGAGGCTAGAGATGTGCACTTTAATTATGTTTCTGGGAGTGACCAGTTACCGAGGTTACGGCATAACAACCCAGAAAATCACTATGTTTCAAAAATGATATCACCGGCCGTGGAATCCTAAAAACCACTATGCTACCACTTGCTTGCCAAATAAGAAGGTTTTGTATTTAATTGAAACATAATTATTGTAAGTTATTAAACTTATTAGCGTATTTCAAATAAGTATATAAAATATATGACTCTTGTAAAAGTCAAATAATTTTGGTGTTGAAAAATGGCCTTCTGGGATTCTCTTTACTTGCTTAAAAAACAAAATCTGCCTTGATTTCAAATTCAAAAGGTCCAGTAAGCCTTAAAAATTTTGAAAAAGCAGTTTATTTTTTTGCTGTATTAGATACGACAAAATGTTATCAAGAAAAATTTCTTTGATTGTTTGCTAGATTTTTTTCGCTAATAAATGCCGTTTCTGTATGAGATACGACAAAATGTCATTAAGAAAAGTTTCTCAGAATCAAGAATTGAGGACGTGTGCAAAATTGTAGTGTCCTGTACTAATTTTGAGAAAAATCTGAAATCAAGCAAAGAATCAAAGTAGGCTTAGGACACTTGCACACTCACTCAGTTCTTCGTTCTCAGAAGGGCTCTTGCCTGAGTTCGTAGTTTACGAGTTCGGAGAAACTGTAGGAAGCAATGACGTCACGCCGCGCGAACGGTAAATTTCAATTTGATATTGTATTTTTTTATATATTTTCAGGTATTAACAATATTGTGTGAAACTAACTACTCAGTGGACAAAAGCCCCAACCTGCGTTGAATTACACCCACAATATCTACCCATATATTCCTTATTATTAGCGTTTGTAACATTTTTTACTGTTTAAGAAAGGTATTTTAAGCTAATATATATCAAATCTCCTACAATTCCTATCAATGAAGTCATATGTATGCTCTTTAATACCAAACATCTAGGTATGCTAATGAACATCCACAGACAAAGCTTTATTCAATAATTATCTAAAGAATTTAATCTATTTAAATTTACTAACCTGATTTAATGGAAACACTCTATATATATTAACCTCTGACATTGTCGACATTTAATTTCAAATAATTTCAATTTATTGGTATAATAATTTTTATAGTTAGATATTTGACTCAAGTTAAAGGAGGCCACCTGATGAAGCAATCCTAAAAATGCAGAAACTGACCTCATCTATTGTGGTTGAATTTCGAATTCCCACTCTTGAGGTTAATATACACTCAGATGCAAAAAAAAACGCAACAGTGAAATTTTTGGTAAAGTTTGAAAAGTTACAACTTTTTTGTTTTTAGGCTGATTTTCAACTTTAATCCACGTATTTAGTCGTTTGATAGATAGAAAGTTAATCATTTTATCTAAAGTTTTTTAAAAAAAATATGAAAATCAGCCTAAAAACAAAAAATTTGTGACTCTTCAAACTTTACCAAAAATTTGACTGTTGCGTTTTTTTGCACCTGAGTGTATATAGAGTGTTAGGTTAGTAAATTTAAATAGATTAAATTCTTTAGATAATTATTGAATAGAGCTTTGTCTGTGGATGTTCGTTAGCATACCTAGATGTTTGGTATCAGAGAACATACATATGACTTCATTGATAGGAATTGTAGGAGATTTGATATATATTAGCTTAAAATACATTTCTTAAAGAGTAAAAAATTGATCTTGTATATTTCAAAAACTGCTTATCAGACTGACTTCAATTTTTTAGGTTGATCATACATCATAAATTCTTTATAAAAAAATAAGCAAATAGTGTAATTTGAAGTTGGACCAAATTATCCAATTATTTTTGGAAGAAAAAACGGTTTAATTTAAAGCCCTCAAATCAGCTTCATGGAATAAAACAAAATTAATCCAAATTTATCTCTTACACTAACAAAAAGTTGCTGTGAGTGTAATTTAGGATAATATGTAAAATTTCCCTGTTGATAGGGTCAGACTATGATTTTTTTTAATGTTTTGTATAAATTAATTTGTTTAAACATTTGTGTAAACTTAACATATCTCTGTATTCTATTCCCCTACTCCTGAATGATTGAGCACAACTTCGCAAGTGCTATATCAGCTGTTTCAACACACATCAATACGCCATGTTCTTCGTATAGTGTTGTTGAGTTCGGTTACCATATTGTTGATAATTGTGATAAATCTAAAACTAATTAGAACTATACTGTAATGCTTAAAAATATTATGACTCATAAGTTCACTCTGACGTTTTAGGTTACTCTGTATTTTGATTTTCTTGTAACATTAGAGAAATAAAATGATATGTTCAAACCACTATCTACAATCTCCTATTATGTGGTGCCTAAATATATCATTTTTTAATGTTTGTTAATTAGTTGTTTGAGACTTACAAGAACGTTAATAGTTTATAAGTCCCTTATTACAATATGTACAACTATTAATTTTGTTAGAAAACTTGGTTGTTGTTCATTTGAACTGAATTATATACCTATATAGTTTGTTAATTATATTCATGTTTGTTATTGAAATTGTATAGTCGATGCATTCCCGACGACTGGGAAAACTTCTAAGAAACGTCAAAATAAAGGTATTACAAAAATTATATTTATTAAAAATTATTTGGAAAGCAAACAAGCTCAATTAACAAATAAAAAAAGGTAGGTGAGCTTCAATATCTGTTATACAATGAAATCAATGTACTAATGTGTAAAGTATGTACATTTAATGATACAAATAACATTCTGCTGCATATAGAGAAATATGTATTGTGTTAAAATGTAGAATTATTTTTTTATAAGTCTTCAGACCTATTACTAAAATTAAACACGGATGCAGGGATGTTTTGTTTTGGGGTTTATTTCTTTAATTTCATCCATACATTTTTAGACATTTTAAAATGCTAAACTACATAGTTCAAGTCTCATTAAATTATTAGCTTATCCTGTATTTAATATAAACTAAACATTCCATATTTACTTAGGATATATATATGAGATAAACCAATTGACAGTTGAACTTATCTTGAAAATCAAGCTCATTGTCTTTCTTCGAGCCTAATAATTTTTGGAACATGCTGGACTAATCGAAAATAGGACAGTCTTAATGTACACAATTCCCAAACTAGAATACTAACAATACCCTATAGACAATTCAGTATAGAGCTTTGATTACGAATGGTACGAGATCTGCAAGGAAAGCAAATACGTGGATGGAATAGTTTTGACCAAATGCCGAAATAACTCTTAAGTGGAAACGAGATAAAGTTGTGGAATTGAAATCATGGCTAATTAAAGTTCACCGGATGTACGAATAATATTGATGGCGACAGAGAAATAGAAGTAAGCTGAAAAATTCAGCGGATGTGTTTTCTAGGGTGAGAATTTAAAAAATAGTATCCATTTGGTCCTCACCGATAGAGAGCGCTAGTTACAACTTTGTCCACAAATATAGATAAGTTGAGTAAAAATGATCAAAGTTAGTGTCATTTTGAGTATAAGTGGTGTATAATTTGAAAGTGAAAGTATTTAAGGCAATAGTGATAATTTGTTTCACTGTTAAAGAGAAACATTGACTTTTTAAACTGTATTGTAAAGATATTTAAGCTAATATATATCAATTTTCCCAATCAATGAAGTCATATGTATATGGTCTATGATACCAAATATCTATGTATACTAATGAAGATAGATACATAGGTATAGCTGTATTGAATAATTAGCTAAAATAAAAATTAATCTAGCTAAATTTACTCCAAAAAAGTCATACCTTGTAACCTGGTTTAATGAAAACATTTTATAAGTACTTAAGTTCACTTATAAAACTATGGGAACTCGAAAATTCAACGACAAGATCTTATATATTTGAATTTTAAGGATTAGGGTTCAGGAAATATCTAACTATAAAAATTACTGTAGGCATAAATTAAAACTATATTCAATCAATTCTCCTACAATTCCTATCAAGCTAATAATAGAGAATATATGTGTAGATATTGGGTGTAATTCAACGCTGGCCGTGGGAGTTAATGTCACACAATATTGTTAATAGGTACCTAATAAAATATAGGTATATATAAAAAAACAATGTCTCGTTACATAAGATTTGCAACAAGATGTAAATCAATTTAGGTATTTAAAATTGTATTTTCAAATCTAAACAGGAGGTTCTAAGAAAAGTTATAGTGTCATTGAAATAGAGACACACTTTTGGTAGCTTACATTCCTTTTCAGTGCCTTATTTAAATTTCTTCTAGGTCTCTATATTAAATAGTTTTAAATATACAACACATATTTAAAATAATACGAATTTGTTTGACTGGATTATTGGTTATCACTTTTGAAATAGTTTTGACATAGGTTACATGCTGAAGGCATTGATTGTCATAATAGTAAACCCAGTTGGTCTGAAAAGATTTTAAACTCTGCATACGAATTAAGATGTAAATACTTTTAAGGCATTAGAACGTAGCAAAATTCAAATGCAATTATTTAAAACAAACCGCCTAATTCAAATTAGTAATAAATAACATGAACAATCTGTACCCATATAAAATAGTTACTTTCAAGTAACTACTATTTTTGAAATTCTAGCTCTAAAAATATATTCACTGAAATTTTCTGCGATTTCCAAATATTTCTAAAATTCATTTTTTAAACCTTGACAACCTATTGATTGCAAGGAAGCAGCATCTGTTTAAGATACCTATGATCCAATCATCAATAATCTTGAACTAAGCTGTGTCTCATTTTTTATGAAATATCATATACGTGTGCTCCAAAAGTATGTAGTTTCTAAGACAGGATACTAAAGTCTTCAAGAATTAACAATTTCTTTGAAACTTTTACATATTTTATTTGCTAAGAAAACATATTCCTATGTTTGGATGACAAAAACATCCTATAATTTTTGATACGTTTTAGTTTTATATTATCTATTGTATTGTATCTATAAATTGTTTCAAACAAAACATAGTTAACTTAACAATTTTTTTTCTCTGACCAACGACAACAGAATTATTACAGCAAATATTGAATATGTGACAACGGTGCTCATATACCATGCCAGGATTCTCAGGTAATAATAATTACAAATATATTAATACAAATCGTTTTTGCTACATTTGGTAAAATTTACAAATTAATTCGAGGTTATCCTATAACAAGCTCATTGCAAAGAGCCTATTTAAATTATTTGGATATCCGGTGTCACATCGAGCAAAATATTGGTTTCATCATGTGGTTTGCATAAACGGCAGACTGGTCTTCAACTACCGGTATTCATATAAAAACAGATCTTTGAACTTTAGTAAACCAATGATCTGTAGAGAGCCAACTATCCACGCAACCGACTGTTACTTTTGCTAAAACTTTTAGTGTCCACTCAAAAAACAAAGATAAAATAGAATATGCATATGTTCCGTTAGTGTCTAAGCCTGTGCTTTATTCAAAGGATTTGCCAGTTCCTGTACCACCAGGCAGAAGTGACCAAAGTCGAGATGTAACAACTGCATCGAGCAGTATTTCACTACACCAGAGTAGTGACACTGATCACTCCACCTCAGATAACTTTAGTTAGTATTTATCGCTCCAGGAGTAAGCCCTATACAAAAGAAAATTAATTTTGTTGTCAACTACGTTAATGTAAATATATTAAGCGACTGTTCGGAGAAATTAAACAACGATACAATCCAGAAGAATGGCGCCTTTTGATCGATTTCTCGAAGATAAGCCTCAGAGCTGTTCTTTTGCACAACGAAAATGAAAAGCCTTCAATGCTAATAGGTCATGCAGTGAATAATAAAGGAACCTATAAAACAAAATTCATATTATTTAAATTGATCTAATATGACTGTCACAGTGGGTACATCTGTGGTGATCGAACAGTCATCAGTATGCTTTTGGGTTTGCAAGGCAACTACACAAAGTACTGTTGCTTCTTGTCCTTAAGGAACTCGAGAGCAAAGAAGGAATTTTGGCCTATTAGAACCGAATATGTTCTAGGTAAAATGAACATTAAAAATATATGTTTGGTTTAATGAAAAATTTTGCCAAAGTTTTAAATAAGACAGGGCTAGCGTTTCTGCACTTATGTACTGTGTTTACAAATTTTTCTGATGCTAAACTAAAAGAAGGAAATTTGTATGTCCTCAGATCAGAAACATTTTGGATCATAAAACATTTGAGAGCTATTTGACTGACGCTGAAAAGGCTGTTTGGAATTCCTTCAATTTTGTCGTTAGATTAATTGGCAAATTTGCTGCAGAATTACGAAATAATGATGTTGGGTGTGAACATGTCACTCAAAATTCATTTTTTGCACTCCCAACTGATTTTTTTTTCCGGAAAACCTTAGAAGTATGATTATTAATGTTTTTGGGACCAAAACATGCTACGAGACTATCTACTGTTGGTCTGTTCTAAGAGATGCAGATACAAGTATTTACAAAAAAAGAGCTTGACGACCTGAATTTTTTTATATATGTTTTTCCGAATTAAGGACATTTAAAATAAATAAAACATGTTTTTTTTTCATGAACAAAAACATTATAAATTAGTCAATTTTGTAATTATAAATTTAATCAACATTATTCAAATTATTTAACTCAAAACATCTTTACATAAATTTAAATTTTATTGCAGTCAAACTATCGCTGATAGCAAATACATTTCCAATAATTTCCCGTTCCTGGAAACTTCATTATCATGCTTGCCTACAGCTGTTGGCTGTTGGGCATGTTACGCTGCGGTTGGAACTGAAAATTGCGTTGATAATTACCCTTTAAATACATTTCGATTTCATACTACCACACCATACAATTTTTTGAAAATAAAAGCATGAACTTTAAAAAATATGAAGATATGTGTTTTACCTATTGATTTATTAATAAAGAGAGATTGTTTCTATTTAGAAGCAATCACATATGTCCATTCCACTTATGCATCTGGGGGCTAAAATATTTCATACGGAGATTCAGCAGTTATATTTTCATTTATACAGCAAATAGCAGATTTACATTAGGGTTCGGTAAGAATTAATTTAATTAATGAATTCTAATAGAAATACTATATGGTAATATATTAAATATAATTTTACTAATGCTTCTTTGCACCAAGGTAATAAACATTATTAAATATATTAATTTTGTTGTCATTCCATATTAATAAAATGTAGAGGGAATATAACAATGTTGCATCTTGTTCTAAGCAGGTGTCCATTGATATAATACCTGTCCCGTTACTACACATAAGTAAACTTCGGTGTACAGTATTGCTGTTAGTCGCAATCACACGTTGTAGTCTGTGGGGATATTTAAAAATTGAAATGTATCACAAGTGGATACATAATATAGATGATTTACGCAAACGTATCATAGTTGATACCAAAAACGTATGTGTTCAAAACGGACAAGAAGCAGAAACATTTGTGTTAATTTGTAGAAACTGGGTAAGACAGACCTAAAATGTTTTTGTAGCATCACGTATGTCAAACTATTTTATTAATTAAAACCAGAAATATTTGTTATTAATAAATTAATGTCAATAGCGGCAAAAGCAGTTAAATTTGCTGTAGGTATAAAATCTGCGTTATAAAATGTTATTTATTTCTTTCCTTGAGCATTTTTTTCAAATTTTTGCACAGTCGCAGATTGCTGCCTTGTCAGGTTTTACCGGGTTTTACAGTGGACTACTTTTCAGTGCCGTGCAGAAGTGTATTTTTATATAATTTTCGAACTGCCCTTGATTGTTTCTTTACTAAATTGTACTTGTAAGAGTCCTCTGTACACTCAGAAGTTTTCTTTTTAAGTTCTGAATCACCTTGCATACATTTTTTTAACATGTGCATCTGCTCAATTTTTTGCAAGTTGTCTCTATGGATATTTTTCAATGTTAGTTATAAAGGTAGGTATATATAAAATATATAAAAAATAAATTACCTACTCATTAAAATTACGTATTTTTATTTTAAAATTGCAATGATTTACGATGGTGTGTAAAATAACATAACATAATATGGAATTTTATGCATATTTTTTTTTCAAATATTACAGTGTACTTATTTCATTTACAAAATTATTATGTAATTTTACATAACTTTACGCTGGTCACAAATTGCTAACGTAAAGTTATGTGAAATTACAGACAAATTTTTGTCAGTGTCTAGAACATCTTGATTTTGTTTATTTGATGCTCCCTTTATTTTTATTATTGCTGCGAGTAAAACAAAATCTGTACATGATTTAAATAGTGAAACAAACGGAACTAAATAATACATAAATAGACATAAAAGCAAGATTGCTGCAAACGAATATGACTATTTATGGCTAAATTGAAAATTAGGTCACTACTTACCAACTAAATGACACTTTCCTGCTGTTTATGGCCTGGCGCGTCCTAAATTTTAATCCTGCACTAATTGGTATATGGTGGCTAAAAAGTACTACGCGAGATTTACGGTCGGATTACAGTAATTCCGTGTAACCACCTGGGATTAAAATTATTGTATTAAAAGGAAGTCAAGCACTATAATAATTTATGGGTAGGTATGTGGAATATGACAGGAATAGCGAACAGCTATAAATAATTATAGCTAAATAATACTAACTAATTAGCAAAATTCACAGGCTAATGGTATAGAAGGTGTATACACGGCATTTCAGAAAGACATGGCAATATTACTGCTGATAAAACTTCATTTTTGAGACACGGGGCGTGTTAAATAATTTAAAAAAATCAAAAAAGTTTAGATGTAATTTGTTTAATGACCATTTGATTAAAATTTGATACAGCGTTTTTGGCGGTGTCGAACACGCAGGTGTTATTAGTGTTTTTGTACAAAGTAGAGCGCGCTAGTTGCTAGCATTTTCACCGACATCTTATTCCCTTTTTTAAGTCATTTTACATAAAAAAAGATGGTATTAATATATTTATTAAAAATGCACCGTTTTCGAGAAAAATTCAAAACATTGTGGTAATGACGGTTAGGCGATCTCTGTAATAGTACTACAAGGTGCGTGCGTTCGAGTTCTATGGTCTCCGATTTTTTGTTTCGGGACTGGGAGCAGATAGACACCTACAGTTTGCTTTAAAATACGTGTGAACTTGTTGTTAATGCGTGATAGAGTTGGCAGTACTGTACGGCATACAGAGTCTCTTAGCGGTGGCGGCGAAAGTGAGAAGTGTTATCAAAGTTTACTGAATAAATATAGTTATACCACTCTCTGTCGGCACTTTGATGTTTTGAGATCAAAGCCGTACCGCCGCAGGTAAATACTGTCGCAAAAAATGACCAAGTACGAGGGACTTAAAAAAGTAGTTTCTTTTCAAAAAATAATGTAGCCATGAGGAAAATTTGCAATAAAATATTTATTTAAAAAAACAATATACAATATTATAAAACTAAAATAGAAAATAATATAATATATATGGTTTACAATTTACAAATGCTGCTGTATAGGTTTTTACTTGCTCTTTTAATGCAGCTTTTCTTGGACTACTACACGAAAGTGTTAGTGACGTTTTGTAATTTAATAAACTATATATATTCTTTTCAGTAAAAAATTACTCAAATGAAAACCCAATGTATAAGTATTTCTATACGTATATTAATTAATTTTAGAGAAATTATTTTAATGTATTTAAAGATATTACTGTACTTACCATTTTTACTACTGTTTGTGTACAGGTATCACTTGGAATCGGTGTACTAGTTTGAACTTCAGCAGTGTCAACACTGACTTCGTTTTCTTCACTTGCTTGGTGCGACACCCACTCAAATTTATCGCCAGTTCACTGAGACATGAGGTAAAATGTGTGTTCTGTTGACACGTGATGAAGGCATGAATGGGACTTTTAATCAATTGTGACAATGGATGAGACCGAGACTTTTTTGGTTCCATATTGGGCCTGCTTTGATTTTTCACATTCAATACACCATCACCACATGTCTCGGTGAACTGGTGATAAATTTCAATGGGTGTCACACCACGTAAGTGGGAAAAATGAATGATTACTCGCTATCCTTGTAACGAAAACGTCGCCATTTTAAGTGTCAACAGCATTTCTCACTCTACAGTACAGTACAGTGCGGCCATCTTTGTCATGCATTCACAACGAATTCACACGTATTATAAACCAAACTGCAGGTGTCTATCTGCTCCCAGTTCCGAAACAAAAATCGGAGACCTTAGAACTTGAACGCACCTCGTATGTTCTTGTTAGGTATATAAAATGAACTCGCGACACCCACTGCAATTTCTCTCTGTTGTTTTGATGCCCCGTAATTTTTGGAGATTAGTTTATTTAATTTTATAATTCGTGAATAAAAACTTTTGCTAAATTTGTTTTGTGCTTTATTTAGTTACTTAAATGTTAATTAGAAGTAGGCTGACTATGTTTATTTTAGAAAATTTAGAGTGATGCAATATAAATGTTGATGAGTTTGTATGAAATTGGTATAGAAAATAGAAACATCTAAAACTTTTACAACGATTGACTATCTCTAGAATCTGACGTTGAAGGCTCCATTTTCTCAGATAATTTAAGTCATGATTTATTATTATACAATCTATGTCAATAACAATAGCGCTCGACTGATGTTATTGCCGATGATGCATTATACACTGACGGTTACAAAAAGTGGGTAATGAAAATGCATCGCATATGCACCACAATATAGAAACTGTTTATTAGACTAAGAGCAAGTTATGATGTGTCTCTGGATATTGAATACAAATTACAAACTCGGGGATGCCATCCCATTTATTTCAGCAACCTGCTGTGCTTTTAGTGTGTCGTGTGCATTTTGCTGCATCTATAGCATCTGTTAATAAACAGGCATGTCAAAGTTAAAAGACAATATTATGTTACAAAATAAATCGTTCATAACCCACTATTAATTTATTGGCGAATTAATCAAAGTACTAAAATAGATAGAATAAAGCTTGTCAAAATTTAGCATGAACAAGAAAATATTTGCAATCAAATTCTTTATGGTGATGGTGGGTTTTTTTGGGGCGAGAAATTAATTTTTTTATAATTTTGATGTCTCTAGTAGAGGGCGCCACTTATGGCACATCATGTTTCTCTTAAATGAAAGAACTTTTTTGCGGCTTAGTGTAACATCTGACTATTTAAAAAGTCAATTCTCCTACCTTTTTTATATGAAAAAGTTATACTTTGTTGAAGTCGGTCAGGAGTAATCGTTTTTGAAATAATTCTATTTGAAGCATTCAGTGCACCGGGTAGAAACTGTTTTGGCTTGTGGCAAGGAGCGTTTTCCAGTGAAAATACAGTAAAATGTTACTTGAAAAATTTATTCGAAATGGTAAATTATGACGGCGTGGAAAATTACAAGAAAATCGGCAAGGTTTTTTAGTTAAAAAATTAAAAAACTTAAAAAACTAAAATAACTAAGAACAACTAAACAAACTAAAAAATAATTCTTTGACTTTCACAAAATAGAAAATAAAATAAAAAAGGTTAACCTTCCTTGTAAGTGTAAGTAATAGACCCCGAAACTAGTCGTCAAAAAATTCGTACAAAAATAGGAGGATTGTGAGGTTGAGTAGTTTTGTTTGAAAACCTTAAACATGAACTCACATTTGTCAATTTTGAGCTTAAAGTAGAGTTTATGAACTAATTTTACATAATTATATAAAAATGCATGTCCAACATCAATTGCATGTCACGCAACTCCAATTTTATAAGTTTAACGATGTTTCATAATTTACAAAATATAAAGTTGCAGCTTTTGTGTCATTATGAAGGAAAACAATAATGGATAAAAATATGGAGTGTTCTGTTTTAAAAAATTTAAGTTTCAGACATATTTTAAAAGATACACCCAATAGAGAAATTACAAGTACGCTGCTGAACTTTACGTAAAAGTTCCTTGCATGTAAAAGCATGTAAAGCTGTGATATCTGTAAGACTCTTGCTCTTTTAATTCGATTTTTATTGCAGCTTTTTTGCAATTCTGGGGAATAATTTAGTGATTTGCATGGTTACCCCTATACGCAAAAATTTCTAGGCTGAACTGTCAAATTCAAACTGCCTTCTTTTGCTTCTACTTGATTATTGGTTGATTGTTTGCTCGCAAGATATATTAACTAAAACCTTTATCTTATATGTTGTGCTGTTTGTCATTGTTACTTGTTAAATTAGGACAATTAGTTTTTAGTATGCATTCAGATTGAAATGTTGATATCGCTTTTATTGCAATTGTGGATTGACGTCTGTAAAACAAACTGCAAGTCAGAATTTTAGTAAAGGTGTAAGGGCTTGCTGTAAGGCGTTGCAAAAAGAATTGGGGATTGTAAAGCACATTGAGGGAGAAGCAGTTAAGTCGTCTTTATTTAAACAAAATATTATAGTAATTCACTAGAGCAGCTAAAATAATATGAAGTACTAAATCTGTTACTATTATTTTGATGACAACATCTCAAGGTGTTTTAAAATTATAATAAAATACTATTAAATGTTATAGAACATCGTAATCATACATTTTACACATATTACCATTATTAACAATAAGTAATGTGAAGAAAGCTATTTTTGCAACCGCACAATTAAATAGTTAATTCAATTAAATTACAGTACTTGTTTTTCAACAGCCCTCCAAAAACGGAATTTTCAAGAAGAAAAAAATTGTAAAATAATTAGCATATTAATGAAAATGCTGTGAAACAAATATGGAAGGATTCTTTATAAAAAGTTAATTTATGGAAATGATCAACTCACATAAAATGAGGGGTGTTTTTTTGTTTGTTTTTAAATATGTCTAATGTCTCTCTTAGTCCAAATAAAATCACATTGCCAGTCTCTGTAGCTGTAGCTTTAATGGCGGTTTCTGCATCAGGAATGAACAAGAAACTCTTAGAAAATGAGTTTGCAAGGATGAAATTTGAGAGAAACATATAATTGTTTTGATTATAACGAAGCAATTCTTTCAAATTTGGCACACCACTGAGCTTTAATTTTAATTATTCACAAAGTGCCTGCGTACATATACGCATCAAAAATAAAAAAATATATTATTATTGTAAAAATAAAAATTTGAAAATTGACTTTATGTTGCTTTTTTGGAAAAAATCTAGAAAAAGTATTATTTAGATCCACTTACGTGGGGGTAGGAGGGAGGGTTAGGCCCTCTTTTCCCCTCCAAATATTTTTTCAACGTACGCCTATGGTCTTGATAAAACAAGAGAACCTTGTTAAAGATTTTATGATGATATTTAATTAAGTTTTATTCAACTTATAAAAATATTCAAACAAAAAGTTCTAAGTCATTACTTGAAGGCCAAGGACAGTTTAGGCTCTTTGGTATTGGAGAAAATGGTTTAAATTGAAAACGTGGATATAAAGTAACACTAGTGATACGTGTACAGATTTAGAAAAAAATCAGTGGACTCACAAAGAAGTTATTACAAAGAAATTTATGAAAAAAATTTTGACGCCCTGTAACTATGTTAATTTTGAATTTTCGAAAAAATGTTATAACTAACCACGTTACCTATGATATTTCATAAATAATGTCATACATAAATATTACTTATATTTTTAAAATTTCAGCCATATTCAGTTTCATATATTTCTCTGTTAGAGGCTTACACAATCTAACCAACTTATATCTCCAATTTCTCTATACAGGGTGTTTAATAAGTATACAGAAATGTTCATAAGGTCGATAACTTACTAATTTGAAATATATTAAACCTCACATATCTGTATACAAAGTGTTTTTGAGATATAAATAATTTTTGTCTGATTCTGATATCTGAAAATTGTTTTATAACTGTATACATTTCTGTGATTCATTTCTTAAAATAGATATGTATGTAATATAATAAGTACCGCCAATTTATAATAATTTCAATGCTCTGCAGTTAACTTTTCTATCACAGCCTTAAAAATTACGATTGCTTTGAAACTAAATTTGAATAACTTTCATGTCATAATATGGAAGGCAGGCATTTTCTCAAAAATATTTTATAGACTGATGGGTCAACATTTTCACTGAGAAGAATTATAAATTTTCATAATTTGTGTCACGGGGCTGAAGAAAAACCTCACGTGCAACGACAAAAACTAACACAAATTTAGCGTTAATATTTGGGCAGATATTATAGAAAGAAAACTTTAGTATTAATATATGTAATAATATTAAGTTCCACTTAATATTCAGAACAATTTGATTTTCCAAAATGATGGATTACAGTTATCATATTACAGTTAGAGATTGTTTAAATAATAATTTAACAAAACCATTGGATTAGTAGGAATGAAGCCATCTTGTGGTCTCCTAGATCCGGATTTAATACCGATAGATTATTTTGTATGGGGCAGAGGGAAATATTTAGTTTATCAGGTTGAAACTTACATCTATAATCAGTTGACCAAATTGTCCAAATGAAAAAATGGGAGACAGATTGCTTAAGGTGCTGTATTTCTTGGCGTAAAATGATCAAATTTGTGGTGTTTTTAGGTACAGAAATCTACATAAAAATAATACACGTAGAACAAAAGTAATATCAAAAATAAAATTCTTGTTGTTTTGTTTATCCACTTTTATTATTTAAATTCTCCTCAAATAAAATAATAACTTTTTTGTAAGACACTCATTATCTTGCTATTCTAACCCCACATTTTAACAATTAGTTTCACATACTTATAAATAAAAATGAAAAATCTTATATGCAGAACTATGTAAGTTTGTTATAACAATATTTACAAATACAATTAAATTTAAAAAATATGTATTTTGAACGATTTCTAAAAAATTGTTGATTAGACTGCTTTCTGTCGTTATATGTATATTTGTTTTACTTCTGTACTTTTGAATATTCGTAGGAGGCATCAATCAAACATTACTGTTATTTGCTAACCTTTATGTTATTCTGTTCTTAAATGTGTAAAATGATTCGGTCAGTGGTCGCGCGGTTTAAGGCGTCAGTACTTGAATCGAGGTGACTAAACGGTGTTGGTTCGAGCCCAGCTGCCGGTAGACCGTATATAAGCTATATTCGTGGAGAGGTTTGGCGCCCTCTCTGCGGGTATGGTAGGGTGGAAGAATGTTGGCTTGGGTCAATGTGAGAGATTGATACCGGTTGATATTTGACTACCCCCCTAATTAATGAGGTTTTTCAGGTTTCCCTCATTCCTGCACTGAATAGTGGTTAGGGCCTACCAACGTAAGTCGTTCCTGGGCGCAAATGCGGCCTGCTTAATAATAATATGCCGCCCCCTCTCCCGCACAAGTCTCCGACTTCTCCCTGTGATTAGAATGAGGGGTAGAGATATTATTATTATTATTATTATTTGTATTTGCAGAAAATACTATTTCATGAATACGGCGTCCTTAAGGAATGGATGATCCGATATTGGCACTTTATGTTTTGGCTACGATTCAAGAAAAAGAAAAGAAATAAAAGATATAAAAAGCAGAGAAAGATTCTGAAAATTATGTGTATTATAAAACGGTAACACTTTGCATATAGACTTTAAAACTTTACATCTATCTACTAAACGCCCTGTATATTTTCAACAAATGTTGCTAAAATTGCCTGATCTAACATAAATCCATGTGTAAGAAAGCACCGAGTGAAAGAATTATTGAAAATGTCTTAACTAGGATTACTTTCCAGGTCAAACCGAGGTAAAATCCATATATTGTTAAGGTAGAGACATTTTACTTTTGTGTGTTTCTATATCATGGCGGGTCGTTTTTATAGCTACAGCAGAGAACAGTATTATATGAGTTATGGAACTTCTATTTCTAGGAGAATGGATAGCGCTCGTAAAAGAAAGTCATCTGATACATATAGGTTTTCCTTTGCACATGTGGAACGGAAAATCTTTGCCAGATACAAAATTAATTTGATAAATATTACGGAAGTTTGTGGCAGAAGTGATTTAACTTTGATACTAAAGTACAAACAGTTGGTGGTGATTAGTACTTTTTATTTTTATTTCTGTTGTCAAGTTATTTTTTTTTTGTTTTGTAAATTATGTGGAAATATGTGTTTTCAACGAACGTAACTGAAGGTTTACTTTCCCGCATGCATTTGTTTCACCTCACCGTTTATGGTACAAAATTTATTATTTTTTCTATGTCGCCGGTTTAATATATTTCACAAAATATACATCATGCTAACAATTAAATCAAGCTTTGTCATAACAACCAATTGATTTTTGGTTAGTTAATTTGGTTGTCATACTTTTGAGAAACAGCTATCATACGTTTAACAAAGGTACAATGCGATAACAAAAAAATGGTTCCTTTGTTAGAAGTAAACTTGAGTATAAATCCATTATTTAGTTCCCAATATATCAGTGCCATATTGATAATATAGAATCTGTCCACAGGGGTTTTTAAAAATACCTCTCTTTTAAAGAAGATGTTGTTTATCCTGTTAGGGGAATTAATAATCAGTTACTGCTGTACAGATTCAATGTTGTTTCCCTTGATTTACGGCGAACTTGGTGAATTATTTCGTTTTTGTACAGTTTGATTTACGATAATGTAGATTGCGACAATCTCTTCAATAAGATTGTGATAGACGTAGAACTAACATATTGCTGAAAGCACCAATTTATAATGCATGTAGTGTGTTTAATATCAGTAACAATTGTGATATCAATTTTTCATCGTTGAATACAATAAAAAGTATTATTTGCAACAGAGGTCAACTGTAAATGTACTTATCATTGTTAGTTATTATTTTATTTGTTTTTTTTTTCTTTTTTGTATAAACAAGCCTGTTTTAAAGTATTTCTTGTGGTTTTGTTATGTGTTTTGCGATTAAGAATTGTGACGCCGTTTGGAAATGTGAATTGCTGAAAATAGAAATGTTGTCGAATATTGCCCGTTCTTTGTATTTGTAAATCAGGAACAACAATGTGTCATATTGTATAAATGTATAAAAAAACATTACGTACTATTACTTTTATTGAACTTTGTATGAGTATTTTACAAATTAATCAAAACTAAATTCCACAAATTAAAGTTAAAACATTGAGATTGAGTGAATGAACATCGCTGGAAAATTTTGTCGTAGGTAACATTCCGTTTGGGTGATTTGGGTGACTTCAGTATGGGTCAGCAACCACTATCTCGTTATATCCGCAAATTATTTTAACCCAAATCGCGGCGACACAATATAGTTAGATTAGATTAGACAAACCGCAATACCACGAGAAAGTTAGGAACGTATCAGAACTCTTGACTTGTAATTACGAAACTAAATCTGAAACATAACCAATAAAAAGGTAATACATTTCAACATTGATTAGAAAAACTTGAAAATAAAAGAAGGTTCGAAAATGATTTTCTTTAGAAACAATAACAACAGATTGTTGAGATTAGTGAAAGAAATATGTTTATTTCTGAAAATATTCGTTGCAGAATGATGAAATGGAAAATTCATGTTTGACTGAGTTGCTCTACGTCGCTCTACATCAGATTATTATGTTTGGTTGAAACATAGAAAACCTTTGGAGTTGTTTGAGATTGCCTTTAAAAATAGCATAATATGCCAGAAACACAAAACATAGATGTTTTGTGGTCAGAAATAGTGTCGGTAGGACAAACACTACTCTTAAAATGGGATAATAGATCTAAATTATTGATCTAAATCATTTTTAGGACAACCAGACGTTTGTATTTTTGTGCAAAGAAATGTGCAAAATTTCTAAATGCGTGGAGTTATTTCAGACCAGTATGGTTGAATTTTTATGAATCTTGGAACGTGAAAGTACGATTTATATCTCAATAAGTTATTTATTTTGGAAACTCTGGAATTAGTTACAAATTTTCAATCTTGTTAACTTCAAATTACAGACGTTGTATTAAATTGCTTTGAGGTTATGCTATTAATTAACTGTTTTAAGAAAATAACTTAATAATAAATGTCAATGAATAATACTCAAATAAAATTGATGTAACGCGCAGTAGCAGTTACCTTTAGCGGCCATTCGCTACTCCATGTCGGACTAAAAAGCCACAGATAAGAAACGTTCTACATAGCCGTAGAAACCATTGAAAGCTAGTGACCTCTATCACGAAATAGCGGTAACGTTATGTTACAAATACGGAATTCCAGGAAACAACTACTCTGCGTTCTAATGCCCCGACCAGCATTGAATTCAACTGGAAAAACATTCGTTTTGACGTTTGATTTTTGACTGCATAAGATGGGTCGAAATGTGTTTACACGTCGATGGACAAAATTGAATAGTTGTAATAACAGGTATGTCAAATTATTGTATTAATTAAAACGACAAATTCATCATTATCCGTACTTACATAAGCTGAAACTAAATAAAATGTATTTTTCTTTTGTCCACCTAACTGTAGATATTAATTATAACATACATACGCAATTTTATTGTTTAGATGTGAGGGGGGTCAAAAAAGCTTAACTTGAAGTTTGTGGGGTCGCAACCCTCCAGCTTCGGCCGCCATCTTGGAAAAAGGGGTTAAATTGTTTTTAGCATTTGTAATGTAAACTATTGGTCATACAAAAATTGAATTCTTTACAATTTTAGTCCAGTAACTTTTTGTTGCAAAATCAAAAATAACAAAGATATTAAAGAAAAACAATCAAAATTTTTGGACAAATTTTCTTTTGGACGTCATAATTTGTTTATTTGTTTATTTATAAAGAAAATAACATCAGAGCATCTTGTACAGTGGTTTTCAGCAAAGATTTTATTATATTCATTAGTTGGGGTTTTACAGCGCTGTGAAGTGAACACTAATTTTCCCTATAGTCCATTGAAAAGTTACATTTGGGGTTGCATTTTTTAGAGGACGCAATTTTATTGTTTAAATGTGAGGGGGGGGTCAAGCTTACTTTACAAACCACTCTACAAAAATGCTCTGATGTCATTTTTTTCTAAATAAAAAATAAATAAAATGGCGTCTAAAAGAAAATTTGACAAAAATTATTTGATTGTTTCTCTAATATCTTTGTTATTTTTGATTTTACAACAAAAAGTTACTGAACTAAAATTGTAGAGGATTCAATTTGCAATAAAAAATATTTTTAAAAAAATTTTGTATTACCAATAGTTTACCTGATAAAAACAATTTAACCCCCATTTCCAAGATGGCGGCCAAAGCTGGAGGGTTGTAACCCCACAAACTTCAAGTTAATGTTTTTTTGACCCCCCCTCACATCTAAGCAATAAAATTGCGTCATCTAAAAAATACACGCTAAGGACAAAATAATGTAACATTTCAATGGACTAGGCGCCGACCTGCTTCAACCTGCTTTCACTGTGTACGTGTCCATTTAAATGTATGTTATAATTTTCAAATATATGCGCGGTTTGGCGCAGGGTACCTATAAGCGGGAAACCGCTTCCACTGTGTCCACTTTAGCCTGCTTTAAACTGCTGTTTTTATATCAATTTAAATATACAATCACAAATTTCATAGCTTATAAGTACATCTTCGATGCTAGTTACCAGTAAGAGGAGAACCTGCTTGCACTGTGTCCGTGTGTCCGTACCACCGTAAGTGTCGGTTTATAGCAGTTTTACAGCAATTGACGTAAATTTTGCATGACTGTTTTTAAATCTGATAAGGTTGTGACACACTTTACGACGTATTAACAAACTACCTGTTATAAAATGATTTATACATTTCTGTCGAATTTCTGCGAATAATAGAATATCACCTTCGCGTAATAAGTACCAAACATTGCAAGAATTTTTAGCTTACTTGACACAACTTTTCAGAGTATCTTTACCTTTAATTTTTCCTTTTTTAAAATTTACATTAAAAAGTTATTGCCGATTTTTAATGTAATAAATAAAGTAAACAAAATTCAATAGAATATAACGAATAATAAAACTTTCTAAAGGTTTGATAGCTGCAATGATGCCTGACAACACAGCTCTTGGTTTATTCTGTATTATGCAAAGTTGTATAGAAATTGTATGTGAAAAAACGAAAAGGGATATATGAAAATTTCACACGTTCCTTCGCATAATAAAGTCCTTACGCAGATCCATCCATCACCTGATTCTTATGTAATATAATTGCTTGCTGAGGCCTATTCAGTAGGGGTCTAAATGAGGTCATGTAAATGTCAGGAGATAAGAATTACATTAATAAAAGCCGATAAAGCAAGAAAAATTAATTTTGATGTCAGTCTGATATGAAATAAGCTGGACTAATTATTTCTAAATATTCAAATTTATCATTTCTTTGAACAATCTGTCAATTGGTAATAATACTCGTGACTGTCATTAATATTTCCATGCAAAAACAGGAATTTATTTTTAGATTATTTTGCAACCACATTTATAGTAACAAAATGAAAGGGTAGTTTAATAGTAGCGCTGAATTTCAAGAATTTATTTTCTAAATTCTAAAGGCAACGTCCAAAACTATATACAGGGGCTCCGGAAAGGTCATGTCTAAAATGAAAAGTTCTGCTGATGAGATCAAAATAGGTCGCTTTCAAAGTAAAAAGATGAAAAACAAATTTCAATTATAACTTTTAGTGTCGTCGTTTTTATACGCTATTTTCAACGAATTCATAGCTGATTTTTGTGGCAGTCTATAAAAAAGAAGTTTTCTCCATGGTATACATGGCTGACAACTCCTTTAGAATAAGAAAATAAATATATTTTGATCTGGTATATTTTATCATAAAATCTCCTGAAGTTTACATGTCAACTGCACATTGAGGAAATCATATACAGCATTTTAAACATTATCACACCCCGTAGAATTATTTTAAAGTACTATTAGGTAACAGTCGAGTTGATGTAAATTAAAGAATTTTGTACGGTGAATGGTACACAGTGATAAGGTAGAGTTAATAATAATAATAAACATCTTTATTGTATAAAATACAAAAAGGCGAAGTTGTAGCCTAAAGCTATTCTCTTACTTAAACCTTTAATAGAACAAATAATGTAAAAGGCGCTCTATTAATAAACTCTCTCTTAAGATACCTGCGAAAGGCAGTCGCTGAATGTTGTTTAATATTTTGGTCTAAGGAGTTACATTGACGGCCCGCGTTTTATAACTAAATGTTTTATGGAACCTGGCTCTAAAATGTCGTGGCATTACGTAAATTGACATCGTGAATTTTATTACGGGTTACAAGTTTGTTGGTGGGCAAGCAATTTATCAATACTTTACGTACTGTAATTGTTAACAGTTCTAACTTCCAATATTCCTCAAATTTTAACCATTTAAGTGCCTTGAGTTTATCTGTTACATGTATGTTCTGCACTTTCTGAATTAGTTATTTATTGGACCATTCTAAAAAAGGATAATGCATTGCTAAGCAGTAACAGTATACAGGCAGAACTGTTTCACATAACTGGTCAAGATGATTCTGGCCTTAGTCTGTTTCAGATTAGTTTTTGTTGGTTGATCTGCGATCTGCTTTCTCATGTTCTTCAATGTCTTTATGATCTGGCAGCCAATACAGCTTAACTAATTTGGTACTCGCCAATTCATTTAGCATTTGAAGACAGTCCCAAATACACACCTTATTTGAATCTAAAGACTTGCATACTGCAACGTATCTGTAGATAGGCTGACGTATGTAGCTCCTCCGCAAATCTCTGTCAAACACGCTCACATACAGTGAAAATTTTAACTTGAATCTCTGTAGAAGACAGTACAGAAGTTACTCTGAAACTGAAGAAGAGAGCGATATGTCTCTCGAAACGTCAAGAGTTCTAAACTGACGATGTGGCAACCAGCCCGGAAATCACCTGACCAGTAACGACAGCCACGGAAGCCTACAAACTAAACTGTTTCATATAATTTTTCCTAACTTTGAAGTTTACAATATGATTGCTAGCGAAAAGGAGCTTTAGACGAATATAAGATTTCCTTAATAATGTATTCATATGACTAGTGAAATTAAGTTAATTTCAAATATTATTCTTAATTTTTTGTCTCTTTGGTAAAAGTTAGGTAAGTGCCGTTTAATTTTATTTTTTTACATTGGAAGCGAGGTATTCGTAACGAGTAAATGCACAAAATAGTAGAGCAGCCGACTTATCACCGTTTAATTTAAGTTTTTTTTTTTTGCTATATAAACTAAGTGACATATCTTTATTAATGTTTTCATTCCCTTACACAATTTCAGTGATTTGTGATCAATGTTATAGATCATTTAGGTATCTTCACCATAACAGTGCAACGTAGAATATGTAATTTTTTCTACGTTCATGCAAAAAACAATACTTTATTGAACTATATTTAGTGGAAAAAGTAGTTCTTTATTGCTCTTAAGCAATAAACATTTTATTGCACTCAAATGAGTGCAATAAAATGTTTACTGCACTCATCTGTCATTCTACTGCAGCGTTTTGTCATCCTGACAAACATAAACCTTCAAATCGACGTCACATTTTTCTAGACTTAGTGTCATTTAAATAACATTTTTTGGTGTTTGTATGAACGTAGAAAAAATATTGTATGCAACTCGTACAAAAAGTGTTTATTGCACTCGATGTGTTGTCCTACTGCCTACGCTTACTTTTTGCACTTGTTGCATAAATAACTATTATCTTTAAGTCCATAGTGTATATGACAAACAAAAGGGGCCCTATAATACAGCCTTGGGAAACTCTCGATTTTACATGTTCAACAGCTGATATTTAATCGCCCGATTTAATTTTTTGTGTGCGATTGCTTAAATATAGCTTCAAAAATGAACTTAGAGAATAATAGAGAATGATTGACTAAATCGAACTCTTTGGAATAGTCAAGGACTATTAAAGCGACTGCTTAATTGGAATCTGCTGCACAAATAATATTATCTGCAATATTTAATAGTGCCGTAGCAGTACTATAATTAGATCACAAACCGAACTGGTGAGAAGATTATGTGTTGATAAATATTTTTCAAGCTGCGCATAAACCATTTTTTCCAAAATGTTTCTAATAACCGGCAAATGGGAGTCTTTGTAAGTAACTGGATTTTTAGTTTTAGGAATAGGACATACAACTGATTCCTTCCATGGGGATGGAAAGCAACCAATTTCCAAACAACAATTTACCAGGTGAGTGATGTAAAAGATAACGTAGGGAGACATAATTTGTTCATATTTAGCGAAATACCATCAAAACCGGAAGAACTAGATTCCATACTATTTAAAATTTCTTCGGTGTTCGCAAGTCTGAAGGAAACGGACACATCATATTTCAATTATTATAGTAGTCAACCGTTAAATCATTTGCAGGTGCGTTATCAAATACAGAAAGAAAATATTTTTTCAACTCAGAACTATTATTCAGTGCTTCTGATATAGAACTAAAAATATTATACGGAACAACATTTAGCTTTCTTAATGCCTTACAGTAATTAGAGGCAGCACGCTGTTCCATGATGCTTGATGAATGAATCCAATTATTTTCTGTTTTATTACTTTTAAAATTTGAAAAAGCTTTGTATCGTTCCGCCATAATACGTAAGGTTATCTGATTTCCACGGTGTATACGGTCTATCCATACGTGATGTTATTATACGCGAATGCTTATCAAATAATCATAGGATATTTGTTCTTAAAATTTCAATCTTCTCGTCTATATTAGCTATGTATAGAATATTGCCCCACTGAATATTTATGCGGTCATGGTCACGGCATTCACGAACTTTCATGTTTTCATGTTAGCGTATTTTCCTCCAAAAATAAATTAATCTATATGGATATAGGTGACAAAAGGTATAGTAGTAGTTCATCATCTATCTTAGAAGGTCCTTAAATTTGTGTTTACGTAACATAAACAACAATGAGTATTTTAGGAGAAGGAATACTCTTAAATTATGTACTGTTGTAATATATCTCAAATATGATGTCTAGCAGAATCACTGCTAAATTCAAGTTCCAAAATCTGTTTCAAATGAAAGTTCGAATAGAGAATCGGGAAAAATAACCAGTTATATATAATTCATTAGAGGGTTCAAACCTAGTACATCTCCACAATATACAATGAAACTGGAACTAAAGCAGCAGGTTTGAAGCTCTGAAAACCTGAAAGTCTGCCCTACAGCGATTCAAGTTGAAATTTTCACTGTATGTGAGCGTGTTTGACAGAGATTTGCGGAAGAGCTACATACGTCAGCCCATCTACAGTAAAGTCTTTAGATTCAAATAAGGTGTGTATTTGGGGCTGTCTTCAAATGCTAAATGAATTGGCGAGTACCAAATTGGTTAAGTATTGGCTGTATTGGCTGCCAGATCATAAAGACATTGAAGAACATGAGAAAGCAGATCAACCAACAAAACTAATCTGAAACACAATAAGGCCAGAATCATCTTTTGGTATTCCTTAGAGTAACGTAAGTCAAGTACTGGAAGATAGATTGATAAAGAGGATTGAGCTCATTTAGCACTGGGACAAGAAAGCAAAACAAATTATATACTGTGTATGAATAAGATCAGACTCAGAGAAAATCGGTTTGCAAAACTTTAAATTGGGAGAAAGAAACCACGTTGTATATATTGAGCGAATGCAAGGACGTAGTCTGAAACTCAGCCTCCTTGGCAAATCTTTCATAATGCAAGGGAATTAAGGAAACTACGGGCAAGAAGACTTAGACAAATCTGTGAACTAAATATCTAGTGGCAATCAAAATAGGTCGGAATTGTCTGCGGTGCTTAGAGTCTCTTTGAATAAGTGGCCGTCAGGGCAGATTAAATTGTTACATGGGTGGTTCAGAACTTATGTAAAAAAAATTGGGAATAGATGCGTCATGAAAGAAGGAGCCAATATTGTAAAAAAAATGTCATAAAATCTGTATGGTTTCCAAGAAAAAATGTATTGAAGTTCTAGTGGTTTCAACTTTTACATTTACTGTAGCCTCTAGCCAGGCGATTTCAAACAACCGTTTATTTATCGTGTTAACTTTTTTGTGATGCAAGTATTGACATTAGTTTTTCAAATATCAAAAATAGTTTACGTATAGCAACTCGTAATTGAAGGGTATTGTTTTAATTTATGGTGAAGTGAAAATGCTTTAGCAGAACTTTTTCACGGTAAACATGTGCCAAATTCAGCTACTCTTACAACGGTGTGCAGTGAGTACAAGCGTAGTGCAAACGGAGGCGTGACGCAGGAAATTTAGCTGTATTATATCCGTACCATGTACAGCCTGTCCAAACATTAATACCAGGGAATTGGACGAGGAGGACCGGTAGCTGCTGCCAATAACTTACAAGTTTAAAATGGAAAAGATGCAGAAATATTTATGTTAGTTTGTAAAAACTGGGTAAGACGGGCCCAAAATTTTTTTGTAATAGCAGGTATGTCAAACTATTTTAGAAATTAATTATATTAATCATTAATAACAATAGCGGCAAACGTAGTTGAAAGTGTTGTAAAATGTGATTTATTTCTTTCCTTGGGAATTTTTTGACCTTTCGCCGAATATACGCCTTATCAGGTTTTACAATGGACCAGTTTCCAGTGCCGTGCGGAAGTGTATTTTTAAATGATCCCTTGTACATTAAAAAAAATTGTTTAGATAAATTCTGAATCACCCTGTATAATTTATTTTTCAATAAACTGTTGGATGTTTCTATATTAAAGTAGAATAACTGATTTATTACGAATACTGCGCAAAATGACGCTGTTATCCTTATTGCAAAGCTACATTTATATGCAGCACTTCTTTAATTCAAATATGCCGAATGAAAAGTTACAATTATTAAAATCTCGTCTGCAGAGAATACAACCATATAAAACGCAAAAGTAATTAATTTTGCTTAGAGAAAAAGGAGACCGACAGCTCGACCGACAGCTTCAGCTAATATAAAACACAATTTTTACGTCCTGAAAATTCCGCTACGGTTGAGTCAAACCGGCTTTTCAAACTGCAGGAAACTTTCGCAAATAAAAATAGATTGCACTTTTGGAGTTTATCCTTTAAAATTACTGTAATTTGAAAGACCGCTTCAAATAGTGAATAAGAATAGGACAACGATTTTGCTAACCGGTTCAATCTGTATAATAAAATGTAATTTATTCGTAGCTTATTTATGTGAGTTTTAGCATTACATAGTTGAACAATGCTAAATTGCTATAGAGTTCAGAAATCGGAATATTTAAAACGTATTAATGAATGTTTCAATAGTAAGGCTGTCCCAACCCATCATTGGGTTGAATCTGGCAACGTTAGACATGTTATATTATCTGCCTTACTGCTTTAATATACGAAATTATTATTTTCTTTCTTATTATAGGCCAGAAGAAACGTTTGTACCTTTAGAATTTGTACACTGAGGGAAATCGACCAATAAAAAGATATGCTAAGATAATCTACATTATCGTTCGAATATTTCTTGTTAGTGTCACAATATCACATACCAAGCATAACAAAAATTATTTTATTAACATAATTTTACTACCATAAGTGGATGTTTTGCTAAAATAATACAGCACTTTCTTACGTTCAATAGGTACATATTTTCTATCACTTCTTCCACTAAAGATAACTAAGATAACTTATTGCATTAGAGATAACTTTAGTTGAGGCCTTCATATTAATGGTTAAATACAACTTACTTATGCCTAGAAAACTTGAAACTGCGCCAAATAAAAATTATATAACAGTTGCTACATATTTTGCTAGCGGCTAATCTACGCAAACTTACGAATACATAGCAATTTTGTGTGCAACATTACAACAGGAACGAGGAACTACCCGTCTCTCGTATTCATTAAGATATACTTACACAAGGAATATAGATAATAATACCCAATATGATCTTGTGATATGTATACATTATGTGAAGGAAAAAATGTTATAGAAAAGAGAATACAATATAATGCATGAGAGAGTATGTGTAGTGCTAATGCCTGTAGTTTCATTAATAATGAAATGACAATATCAACTTAAACTGTTTGTTATATATTAAAGGAGCTAAAAGTAAAAAGCGAGTGTCTCTTCTGTTAAAACCTGGGTCCAAACTGTAAGTATTTATTTTAAACTTTACTTGAAATGAAAGTTTAAAGACAGTTGATAATTGAACCAATCTAAGCGCACATAGTAATGACAAAAAGATTAATAGTGGCTATAAAGCTACTTATTTGAAATGGAAAGAAATATTTTCTGATATTACTATAGAACTAGTCATCCTAGAATAAAAGCCTAATAGCCCCAATATACATTTTTGCCGAGCTGAAAAAATGCAAAAGCTACTATAATAAAAAGGTTGAATTGCAACAATAAATCATAGTTAAAAAATAACGTTTTAACCGCTAGTAAATTCCTTCAGCAAAATAATTTTTATTATAGCAGCAACTTTTCTGGAGCTTATTTAATGCAGATATTTTTTTGTGAATATATAGCAATAATAATATTTGACTAGGAGAATGCTACATTTAATCTTTAACCGTGGCCGTCATTAGTTCTCAGACTATTTGTTTCCCACAATATCATCAGTAATGTATATACTTTGTTTAACTTAGTGCGTCACAGGTCTTGCACTAATAGTAGCTGCAGAAATAGGTCACTATCTGTTAGCTAACCTGTGTTGAAGATTCAAACATTGAGTAGCAATAGTGTCAATTTAACATCATGTGCCTAGATATGCAGGGTGTTAAAATAAGAGTGTAAAATATTTCAGGAGGCAACGGTATGAACCAAAATAAGCAGAAAAGTCTTAATAAACTTATGGTTCCGTAAAATAACGGTTGCGGAGATATGGGCCACTATTCGTTTTTCAAACATTTTATTTTATTAAGAATAAACCGACAAAGGAAGCTTTTAACAAACAAAAAGCAAAGTTACAGAAGATGTTCAAAGTGCCCTCCGTCCATTTCCAAGCAGGCATGACATCTTCGTCTCAACGATATTCGAACTCTTTCGAAAACACCCTCCTTGGTTTAGATTTCTTGACACTTTTGATCAATCCGTAGCTGCAGCTCTTCCAGGCTATTTACAGGAGTACCATATAATATCTTCAAATATCCCCAAACAAGGAAATCTAGAGGTTCCAAACTTTTCCACATAGATGGGTAGGAAGGGCCGGACCTATTATATGTCCTCCAAGATCGCCTGATCTGAACCGTCTAGAATATTACCTCCTGAAATATTTTACACTCTTTTTTTAACACCGTGTATATCGGTTATCTCACTTATGACATATTAATGAAAACTAATTTGATACCGGTATATCTTTGATGGGTCTACTTGAACGTAATTAAATCATTTATTCTAATAAAAGATATGTTAAATCGACAAATTAAATAAATATATTCTTAATTTTACAAAGAGATCTAATACGTGACAAGCTCATTTACACTTCGAAATACTTTTAATAATGAAAAACTGATAAAGTTTTCCAAATACGGCCTGAAACTGTGTGTATGCCAGTGTCAGATTCTTAACATTAAACTTATAAAAAATAAATATAACAATGTGCTTATTGTAAAATATGTTTTGTCATATAAATTATATTACATCAAAATACATTATTTTCGCGTTACTCTCAAAACCCCATCATCCTTTTTTCAATTTAATAATCTCAATTATATGAGATGTAATCCAATAACAATTTTCATGAAGTTAAAAAAGTTAAATTGAGTTCTAAAAGGATAAATATAAGAGCTTACGTTCTCTAGAGGTGAGCTCTCTGAAAAAATATTCCAGAGTAAATATTGATTCAGATAATAAAAACATAAAAATACGTTGCATGAAAAACAATTCGTTGGCTCTTCAAATACATCAAGTCAAAATAAAAAAAAAAAAATTAAGCATAATGATATTTTTAATGTTACCTGTTACCTGTTATTTGTTTCGTTTCATTTGAAAATATTTATTGTAAAATTCTAGAATACTTTACTAAAATCTTTAGGTACTAACATTTCTTTAATTATAATATTATTATAATTAAATATTTATTTTTATAAACATAAATAGAATAAAATGTTAATACAAACAATATTTAGTCCAATTTGCGCAAACCATTACTAAACATATTCTGGTCATGTTTCAGAGGCGTTTTCTTAACTTATTTTCAGCGGTTTCATGGCAGCACAAATTATACATATACACTTTTTATACCATATATATATTTTTGCTTGTATTCTATTTCTTTGCTGTAACATATAGTTACCATATTAGTCATTTTATCTTATGCTGACACTTGCATTTATTTCCTTATATATAGAGTTCCAGATCTAGCTTGAGTAGCTTAGCTTCAGTGTGAACTATACATCTGTACCGCTTACTTTGAATAAACGTCGTTCGATATTATAAATGTATTAAGTTATTTACAACGTTCTCGTTCGATACATACTTAATTCACAATATTTTAAAATACTCTGTATAATTCTGAGGTATAGGAAAATTCATATTAATATGACAGAATTAATAACTATTTGTACAATAAGTTAGGAAAAGTGACTTTTCTCCGCATCAGGCGTAGTTTTTTTTCACCGAGACATCAGCTGAGAGAGAAAAATTCGCGGAAAAGGCACTTTTCGTACGAGTTGCACACATGATTTTTTAAATAGTTTTCTGAAAATAGCTCAAAATGTGAGTTAAGAATCCTAAGGGAATGTTGATATAGAAACGAGTTTGCTTATTAGATTTACGTTAATATATTGTGTCAGTGTTTTATGGAAAATGTCGGAATCTTCTATTTATAACGATAATATACAGAGTGTTTTTAAATAAAGTAGGAAAAATAAGACCACAGATTCCTTAGGTGAAAATAAATCGATTTAATCTAACATACCTAGGTATATCCCAAGTCGCATAATAAAAAAGATATAGGGTGTTAAAGTTAATATTTTATTTTAGAGATTTAAATAAGTTGTGAAGAAATCCAAATATTTACATAAAATTTGTAAATCATAGGTTTTTGGGGGCTCTACTAGTGACCTCAAAAGAAACAAATTTGAATTTCTCGCCCGCAAAAACCCCTGATTTACAAATTTTATGTAAATATTTAGATTTTTTAAGAAGTTATCTACAAATATCGAAAATCAAATTTTAACTGACACCCTCTATCTTTTTTATTATACACTAAATTATTTGTATTATTTATTTGTTTATCTTAATATCTTAAGAGCGCCCTTAACATCTTATGTTCTTTCGTAAACATACAGCAAAAATTCAAACGGTTGTTCCCTAGGTAATTAATATTTAGTCCTTTGATGATATTTGTTAAGCAGCTTTGTTTGGATACAAGGTGATAAATGATTTTCTACGAAGCCAATTTTGATATTTATAAAAATATTAATGTAGTTGAAAATAAAGCATAGACTACAAATTTTCTATAATCTTTGTTTAAAATTAAATACATGTTTAGAAAATATGTAAAGTTTTAGTGCCATTTTTATTATTTACTATATTAGAAAGGTATTTTAAGCTAATATAAATCAAATCACCTACAACTCCTGTTTAATGAAGTCATATCACAGAAAATATAGCTGCGTTAGCTATATATTCTGTGGTCATATGTATGCTCTCTGATACCAAACATCTAGATATGCTAATGAACAATTCCACAGACAAAGCTTTTACTTTGGCTTCGAATTTAACTTTATATCTAAAAATGAATTATTAATATTTGGGGGATATTCTGATACAACTGAGGAACAACTGAATTATTGAAATAATGTGGGTTCGTGCTATCGAAATGATGCGGTAATCTATGCAATACGGTGCCATAGACATGCAAAGAATTGAGTTATTTAAATGATAAATGGATACTGTATCTCTATAAAAATATCTCCAAGTATAAGATCGATTTTAGTAAGTGCAATATTCGTGATTGCTCTGGTTCTGAGAACTAAATGACTAAGGCTCGTTTGCACCATCCACCTTTAACTTTTATGTGAGTGCTACTTATCTCAAAAGTAACCCTTAGTTTAATATCATCTTTGCATACATCTTTTTAAAGTAGTGTTTAACAAAGTTATACATGCATATTTTTGGTGACTAACCAAAGCAGAAGAAGAAATCTATTCACAGTGACAAATATTACGAATATTTTATTTGACGGAAATGATAAAATGATAGACATTTTAGAAACACAAAGTGTTATTATTATTTTTTATTATTATTACAATATAAGAAGGGCAGAGAAAAAAATCTATTATGCCCAAAAGTAGAAAATTTATTCTAATAAATACAATGCATAGCAAAGGGAAATAGTAATACCTAGTACATAAGTAAACAAAGAATGAAACAATAACAAAAAAAAATACTAACACACTAGACACAAAACTATTGTACTTGTTCTTGAAGGCATTAAGAGATGGGACACTTATCATGCCATCAGGCAAGAAATTCCAATGATGAAACGTTCTGTTCGTTAAAAACTGCTGTCTAACCGTTGTATTGTATTTTTCGTGCAGAAGTTTCATAGAATGTCCTCTCAGGCATATATCTTCATTTAAAATAAATAAGCAAGACATTTCGACAGAGGAAAGATTGTGGGTAGAACGATATAACTGAATGAGGTCACCTCTTTTTCGTCTCTCGGAGAGGAAGGGAAGTTTCAACCGATGTAGGTGGTCTTCATATGATAAAATTTGATACGCTGGAATCCTCTTTGTGGCATTTCTTTGAACTTTTTCCAATGCCATAACGTCTTTAACTAGATATGGACACCAAGTATGTACAGTACGTATATACTTTGTGTCTTAAATAGAGCAAACGTGTAAAAACTAAATTATATAATTTCTAGTAGGTATTTTCAAAAAATCGTTTTCAGTGCATTTTAACAACTTAAAAACTGACTAAATAAATTGTGTCAAAATTTTTACAATGCTTATAGAGATTAAGCAGAAGAAAACCCGAACAATGTATGTGCCTCTGAAGCTCGTTTACATGGGTTTAGTAAATAGACGAGTTACTGGAGCAAGTAGCTAGCTTCTGAATACTAGAATCCCGTGAACATAGTTTCTAGTGGTTAAGGCTGGTTTCGCAAATGATAGAAACCGACTCATAAAGAAGGCGTGTCACAGTTTTATACGTAGCGAGTAACACCCGGCTTCCGTCCACTACGATAAAACAGTTTGTATGCGATACAGACAAAGACAGCGAACATCAGAGAAGCTCGCATAAAACCAGACGCATTTGTAACCGCCCAAAAACGAGAGCCACGTGTAGAGTTTACGTTTGTTCAGATATGAATGAGCGTGCTTCCCGGCTGACCCGTCTTCGCAGCTGTCCACAAATAATCTTGAAACGATTTCAAATATTAATTTACAAGAAACAGTGTACGGACAAAACATATAGGGCGATTTAATATCTATAGTAGTGTATCCATAACAGTATATCGACAAAATATACAGGGCGATTAATATTTGCAGTAATGTATCTTCACAGCTTGAAACAGTATACTATTGACAAAATCTACAGGGCGATTATATTTGTTGGTACTACTTTATGTTTCTAAAATTATAAATATAATAGATCTGTAAATATCTATACTTCGCATCTACTTGAAATATTTGTATATTTACCGCAAATAAAAAGTGAACTGAAATAATCAATATGACACATTTAATAATTTTTGGTTTAGTTGTAAAGTGTGTATAATGTAGTTCTTTGTGTGGATACATTTTTTTTATTATTATGTGAAGGAAAAGCTTCGTCTTTTAAAATTTATAACTCATGTAGCATTCAATCTCTGACATTTCTATTTAGGGTGTCTCACTATTAATTAGCAGAACTTAAGAATATTAAATTCCTTCGTTTCTGAGGTGCAGGGCGTTGAACTTTATTATTTATTTATTAACGAAATAACCGCTGACAAACAAAAATCTGTATGTTGCGGCGAAAGATAGGTATTTGAGAGCAAATAATTCGTCACCGAAAATCATCACATATTAATTTTAGTGGTGGGTGTCTATGAATTTTTGCAAAAAAGTGGCCTAATTGAAATTTTGCTAAGGTTTTTGGAAAATATGAAAGGGTATTCAATTATATCCAGAAGAAGCCCTCTTATGACTTATAAACAGTGTTTTCTGTTTTTCTTGAAAACGCCATGTCGTATCGACTTCAATACATAAATAATACAATTCAAGGGCCTGTATTTCAGTTAACAAAACATTTTAGAACATATTTATAGGAACCTTTAGTCTCAAAATGAGGTATTCAGAATAAATTCTTGCTGTTTGATGCCCATCAAAAATATACTCACTTTTATGAGTGCAAGATGCGGAGCCCTTGGCTGGTAATGTAAGCTTTGAAGATAGTAAAAACGCGTCTATTTTTACAAAATGAAAACGGGCAATGGAAATTGAAAAAGGGCATAGTTATTATTATCAAATACAAGGGCAGATGGCAATAACTCGGGCTAAATACTGTTATTTTATAGTTTGGACTCCTCTAGGAATGGTTGTAGATAAGGTAATTTAAGAACAATCTAGTAAAGATTTATTCAGTTTTGGGAATGTATGGTGATAAAATTAAAACATTTCTATTATGATCATATGTTACCTGAAATAGTAAAAATGTCATAATTTAATAACATTATTTATATAAGTATGTAGTTTAAATTGTCTGTAATGTATGAAAGTGCAAATAATAATACAATTTGACGTTTGGATATTTTTTTCCATATTATTGTGGTTCCAAAAGTTAAAAAGTTAGATCTTTTCAATTTAGAATTAATGTCTAATTTAAAAATCGCATATGTGTTGATATATACTGAAAAAATATTTGAAATGTAATACTTTTGTAAAAGATTTGATTAAAACGTATTCTTTTCCTGCAAAATAATCCTGTTTAAACTTCGGCCAAATATTTTAAACAAAAATCACTGAAAATAGTAGTTCAGTTAAACATTTATGAATGGCTGCACATTGACTATTACTCACCACACTATACAAATAACTATACACACTGTATAACTAAAATAAATAATCTGCATAACGTGTGATTATTTCTTTCAGTACATTAATTATTTCAGATTCTTATGTTATATAAATATACGTAATTATTATAAATTATGTGTCCTATACCTACCTACAAAATTAATTACCTTCAAATTCAGAAATTAAATAAAGTACAATTAAAATAAATAAATTTTGAGGTTGTTTAGAGATTGGTTAGGTTTCTTTAAACATCCTATATTTTTTCATTGATTAGTGTTCCAATAGAGTCTTGTTAATACATGTTTTTCTAATTCCATAAATTTCTGGTTATTAAATATTGGTTAGGCTCTTTTAAACACCTTATATTTTTGTCCGTTAATTAGTTTTCTAATAGACCCTGTTAAATATTTTATCAAAAATTTTTATATTTCCATAAATTTATTTTTATTTATTATAGTTTTCAGAGATTGGTTAGGCTTTTTAAACACCCTGTATTTTTTTCATTAATTAGTGTTCTAACAGACCCTTGTTAAATATTTTATCCAAAATTTTTATAGCTCTATACATTTTTAGGGTTTTTAGAGATGGGTTAACTTTTTAAACACCTTGTATTTTTTTTCGTTAATTGCTTCTTGACCCTTGTTAAATGTTTCGTCAAAAATGTTTTGTAGTTCCATAAATTTTTAGTGTTTTTAGAGATTGGTTAGGCTTTTTTTAACACCCTGTATTTTTTCGTTAATTATTGTTCTAATAGACCCTTGTTAAATGTTTCATCAAAAATGTTTTGTAGTTCCATATATTTCTAGGGTTTTTAGAGATTGGTTAGGCTCCTTCAAACACCCTGTATTTGTTTCGTTAATTAATCTTCTAATAAATTCTTGTTAAATGTTTCATCAAAAATGTTGTGTATTTTCATAAATTTTTAAAATGTTTAGAAATTGTTAAGCTTTTTTACATACCCTGTATTTTTTTCTTTAATTAGTGTTTTGAGAGACCCTTGTTAAATGTTTCATCAAAAATGTTTTGTAGTTCCATAAATTTTTAGTGTTTTAGACATTGTCAAGCTTTTAGACACCCTGTATATTTTTCTTTAATTAGTATTTTAATAGACCCTCGTCAAAAGTTAGATATAATTTTTTTTAAATTCATTAATTTTCAGGGGTTTTAAAGATTTAAACACCCTGTATTTTTTCATTAATTAGTGTTTTAATAGACCCTTGTTAAATCTCTTATGAACAAATTTTTTTATTCCATTAATGTTCAGGGTTGTTTAGAGATTGTTGGGTTTTTTAAATACCCTGTATTTTTTCGTTAATTAGTGATCTAATAGACCCTTGTTAAAAGTCTCATCTATTTTTTTAAACCCATTAATTTTCAAGGTTTTTAGAGATTGTTTAGTTTTTTTAAACACCCTGTATTTTGTTCGTTAATTAGTGTTGTAATGGACCCTTGTTAAAAGTTTAATCACAAACTTTTTTAAGTTTTATTATTTTGAGGGTTTTAGAGATTGGTTCAGTTTTTTTAAATACCCTGTATGTTTTCGTTAATTAGTGACCTAATAGACTCTTCTTAAAAGTTTCATATAATTTTTTTAATCCATTAATTTTTAGGGTTTTAGAGATTGTTAAGTTGTTTTCAACACCCTGTATATTTTTCATTAATTAGTGTTAAATAGACCTTTGTTAAAAGTTTAATCAAAAACTCTATTGAAATTTTATTATTTTGAGGGTTTTAAGAGATTGGTTAATTTTTTTACAAAACCCTGTATTTTTTCGTTAATTAGTAAGGTAATAAATAGTCCCTTTTTGAAAGATTCATCTAAATTTTTTTTTAAATCCATTAATTTTCAGGGTTTCTAGAAATTGTAGTTTTTTTTAAACACCCTGTATTTTTGTATTAATTAATATTCTAATAGACCCTTGTTCAATCTTTGATCAAAAATTTTTTTTATTCCCTTCATTTTTAGGGTTTTTTAGAAATTGGTTGGGGTCTTTTAAACACCCTGTATTTTTTTCGTTAATTATTATTCTAAAGAACCCTTGTTAGACGTTTTACCAAAAGTTTTTTTTAATGGTGAAAAATTTTTCAACACTGTATACAGAACGGTCTTTCGCAGGTTTAATAACCGTTCCGAAGTTAAATCTTCAAAAATAAAATTTCCTTGAAATTGGAAATTTTATTTTCTCCTTATCAATTTTTATATTAACACCCTGGCTATAACTCTGTTAAATTATAGGAGTAACATCTTCGAATTTTATGAATGAATTGTGACGTGTAAAGGCGGAGCTTTATTTCAAGTTCCACCCAAACGTCTCACGTACCAAGTTAAAATTTCAGTAAATTTAAGAAATTATTGGAAAATTTGAACCCATTTTTCTCAGTCATTTTTGTATATATTGGTATGGGACAAACGTGAAAAATCATTAAAAAAATATATCTATAACTTGCTCGTGGCCGAATTTCCGCTTATAAGGACAACAAAAATTGAAAATTATTTTTTTGCTGTATTTTTGAATTTATTATCAAAATTTTAACGCGAGGAAGTAATAGATAATTATTAAATAGAACTACAGTTAAAAATGAAATTATTCTGTCGGAAAATAAATGAGAAAAATGGGTTGCGGCTTATTCAGGCACTGCGAAACCAGCCTTAAAGTCAATCAAGTAAGTAAAGAGCAGTTCAACTTACTTACCAACTAGCTTACCCTCACTAGGAATTGTAGAATGGAATGTGTCACAGTCAGTACTATTCTGCTGCTATCTCTTTGTGAACGCCTGTTTTTCAGTCAAGTCTTATATCTTTAAAATATCAAGGTAGGATGAAACAACTACTCTACGTTTCGTGGAACTGTGTAGATAACATGAATAGCTCAAAACAAGGAAAACGAGCAGGCAGCTTTATTAAAAAATGTAAGCTAAATGGTTATAGTAGATTTCCAAGTGATATTCGAGTCGATCCATTTTTACACATATTTTGTTTTGAAACTGATTTACTAATACGAAACACTACTATATGTATGAACAGTCACTGATTTGCAACATTTTTCAATTAGTGACTTGCTCCATTCGCCATTTAGCTGCTAATGGAAATTTTAGTTTGCCTGGGCAAACTGTTGTGCCTAATTGAAAGCCACTTAACGAAGCAACAAAAGTCCTAGTAGTAACGGCAATCATTTTTTAATGGATAAGTGGACCGTTTTTTATATGTTTTTTATTAATGTATTCTGTTAAAACAACGTATAAAATAGAAAAAACGCCATTTTGGCTGTCAACATGTTTCTCAAACTTGAATCAATAAATTGCCTCGTGTGATCAATAACTGACCTAACTACTTTAATATCATTTACTAGTTGACTACACTAAAACGTCTCTGTGAAGCCCCGATTTAATAGCTTATTCTTTTCTTCGGCAGAATTGACGTTGAGAATCCGTTAAATGATTTTCTGTTAACATATGAGTGATATTTGTTATATTCCATGTTTCCTTTCCTCCTCATACCATTGGATACAAATCTTGTCACAGTCTGGGTGGGAATGCCTAACAGTTTTACGAGAAATAGTCATGTTTATTTTGTATAAACAAACTCCGCGATGACTATATTTCAAAAGTGGAAAACAATGCGACCCTATTCTTTTGGAACAACTACACTAATATTTATTATTACTACAAATCTAATTTGGTATGAAACTTGGCATATTTTTAATACGACATTTGCTATTTTGAGAACGAAAACAGAGATATTTTCGAAACGCCAAAAAATACGAAAGTGCGCGATAGTGATTTATGTTATTTTTTACTTATATGCTTTTTCAGTATGAGATTTTTGGTTTGGCAAACTTAGTTTCAAAAAAACCCGTGACTGACACGTTTGGCGCGAGAGTTTATTCAATTAATGTTTATTTTTTCAGAATTGTGGCAAAACACCCAATCAATCTAAAGAAAAACTAGATTTATACCACAAATAATTACCTAGCTTCATAAAATATGCATTTCATCAACAAATAAAATAACGTCACCGTAACATCACACGTGTTTCAATTATGCTAACTTTAAACTAGTTTTTTTAAAATAAAATTAACACATGAAACAATAAACTATTAATGGATCACATAATTATTTGGTCAGTAGAAGTATTCTTCAGACATTTCCAATGTTAATATAATACTTACGTGAAAATGACTTCTGTTCCTGCAAGAAGCGTTTATCGTATAAATGTCTCGTAGCCAGAGAGTTTTGCCTAGATTTGCCGTAAATTAACATGTCATGCAGCTGGTTATGGTTACTATAAATTGTTCCATTTTTGTTTATGTACACTCACAAACATCCAAGAAAAAACTAGAGAAAAATGAATCACGCTAGCTGTACGCACCACTATGACTAATATTACTTTTAGGTTACCAGCAACAGCCTGACAGCAGCGTTGTCGAACGTTACAGTACGTTACAGTTTTAACGAATTTCTCGGAAACTTCAATTGTTTACTTTATTAATCCAAAAATTAAATTACGAACAAATTACGTTACAGGCGCCTTTACTTAACCTTAATTGTACCTTAGTTTGCAATTTCGTAACATAGTTTTGCATATTATTGCAGTTGTATTTTTATTTTTGAAATGTATTTGTAGGCAAACTATTCGTTTTAGACCTTTTTTTCCATAAGGATTTTTTATTGCTTTTGGGCAGATATATAAGCCCTTAAAACTACGGCACTCATATTTCGGACACCCTGTATAATTACACATTTTAACACAAAAGAACACAATGTTAATCGAGGTCCACACGGGATTATGTACATTTTTACACATTTATCTGTACGTAACATAGCAGTGTGTTAAATGTTTAACACGATCCCTGGTGTTAATATAACAAATGTTAGGTGCAACTTTTACACATTTCAGTGTTATATGTATCATTAAAGATGTAGACTTTACATATTAACATGTTTATTTTATTGTATAATGGGAGATACGAAAGGTCACCCACCTACCTTTTTAGTTTTTTAATTATGTTTGCTTTGGAAATAATTTTATGCCTTATTTTGACGTTTAGAGAAGTTTTCCCAGTCATCAAGAATGCATCGAATATAGCTTGGAAGGTAGAATTATGGTGCTACAGTAATAATAATAGATATTTTACTTTTTATGGTTTTATTAATAATATATAATTCATTTCAAATGAACAAGAACCAAGTTTTCTATCAAAATATTTAACGAAATTAGTATAGTAGTTGTAGTATATATTTCAATAACGGACCTATAAACTAATAACGGTCCAGAAAGTAAATCATAACAACGAAACAACAAACATTTAACAAAAATGTATTTAGGCATTACATAATAGGAGTTTCGAAAATTAACTGGTAATGATCTGAACATATCATTTTCTTTCTCTAAAATTACAAAAAAAAAATCAGAATACAGAGGAAACTAAAACGTCAGAGTGAACTTTTAATATTTGGAAGAGTTATAATAGTTCTAACTAGCTTTATCACAATTATCAGCAAGATTTGTTATAGGTTAGGTAAATACTTACCATTTTCTTTTATTAAAACTCAATTTAAATTTGAACCCGGCAAGTGAGAAGTAACTGAACACAACAACGCTACACGACCAACATGACGTAGTAACGTGTGTGGAAACAGCTGATATACTGCAGTTGTGCTCAACCAGCCAGGAGTAGGGATATAGAACACAGAGGTGTGTGAAGTTTACACAAAATGGTGTACTTTTAACACATCACTGGTAAATATTAGATGATTTTAGTATATTTTATTATAATACTAGTAAATTTATTTTGTGTAAAACGTATGAAAAATCCATAGTGTCACTATTAACACGGAAATTTTACAAATCCTTAATTTCACACTGAAATTCCACTTACACAGCAATTTTTTTATAGTATTTAAAAAAGCAATATATACTTTGTAATTTAATTTTTTTTTGGCAATATACATTGTGAAAATATATAATGTCATTTAATTAGGAATTGTTTCACCCCTGGACATTTTTTACTGATGCCGTCAATCAATTCAGTATTAATAACGAGCAATCAATAGCTTTTCAATTAATAAAGCAAAATTTATATTCGCGTCAAGGTTAACAGACAACTAGGGTAAATGTGTCAATTTCAACCATATAATTAGATTTTATTTACAGAAAGCGCCTCAGTAGAATGGGGGATACGCCTATGAATTAATTTGTTGACTTAGTAACGTACCCTTCACTGTGTAAGTGAAAACATAATGGACAATAATTTAGCTCAACAAAAAATTAATGGTAGTATACGGAATACATCTTACGGCTTAATTAAATTGAGATTCATTATGAAGAAGTACGGGATGTTTCAAGATTATCCCCTCTGCTGGTAAAGTAATTTATCGTTTTGTTACAGGTATAAACAAAGAACACACACATTTTATATGTAGATTCAATATTTTCGCTGTTAAGAAATCCTATCCTTTGTTTATATAAATCTCTTCCTTAAACTAAAAAAAATTGTAAGTTAGGAATGTTCATTGAAATCCATCTTTGAACTAGAAAAAAAATTTATCAGAAATATTTCAAATAATAATCAGCTATAATATCCCTAGGACATTGATAATGTAGGAGATAATTTTATGGCAATCGAAAGTACGTAGCTTTGACAAAATTATGAAGCATTTGTCAATATGAGAGATATATTCTGTCAGAAAATTAAAAAAAAAATCAAATATGTTGCAACAACAAAACAACTATTTATTTACTAAAAGTACAGCTAGTAAAAGATCAGTTATTAAAATTTAACACAACATTAGATTGGTTATTTTTTTTCTACTATTGAAGATATATTATTAGGCATAGTATTTATGATATTATTGTGTTCTTGGTCGATGTTTAAGGTTTTATATAATATAAATTCTGTTGGACTTCTCGTCATTCTCCGGTGTGAAATCTAATCCGCCTTGTCCTACCTTCATCACTTCTAGATGCTTGTTGAGCGGCTTCGATTTCCAGCGCCAGAGCTAAAGCTTGGGATATATTCTTGTGTCTGGCTATGAGCCTCACCATACCTCATTTCTAATGCACTCTTCAGCGTTTGATAGTCCTTTCGTTTATCCTCAGCTAGTGTTTTTAATAACTTCATAGTTTCACCCCGTAGATCAACTATATGTGATGTGGCTTTTTCTTCTTCTGACCTGTTGTTTGCCACGGCAAGCTTCTTCAAATTGTTTAAGGTAATTACTTCATGACATCTTTCCATTAAAAGTTGGTGGCTTAATCCTTAACGACGAAAGAAAACTGCTCCCAATCTTAATGGGCTCCTTTACGGACAACTGGGATTTCAGGTTTGAGACGTCACTTTGCAACTTTGTCATATTTTCTTCTACGACCTGTATCTTAACTTGTACCTCACTTCTTAATTGATTAATTTCTTCTTCAATAGTTCGTTCAAATTCATTGAATTGAACTTTAATTGCCTCTTCTAACTTCTTATTGTTTTCATGTAAACTGGTCTTATTTTCCTCTTGATTGTTTTTGATTTCTTTCTTCATGTCATCTTGGCTATTTTTCATTTCCTTTTTCAAATTATCCATCATTACTTGGCTATCCTTCATTACATCCTGGCTGTTCTTCATTTCTTTTTTAAAATCTTCATTCCCATTAATGTTTCCATGTTTGTTGTTTCAATGTTTCCTCCATTTTTGTCGCTCTTGATCTCGTCACTAGCATTCACTTCTCTACTCCAAATCTCTTCTTTGTGGAATGTAGCACTTCTGACACCAATGCACAGTCTATGTTGACGTAGCCGTGGACGTAGAAGAACAAACTTTATTGTCACTACTTGATTACACAACAAATATCCCTCGAAATATCCTTCAAATTTCACAACTGTCAACACTTTGACGTTTGTCACTCGTGTTCGGCTTCTCAAGATAAACTGACAACCTGAATTGTGGCGGCAAAACCGATCCGCTTATACAGGGTTAACTATGACTAAGTACAAATATTTTATTAAGAGGGGATAGGAAAAAATAAAAATTAACGGAATCATCTATACAAAATTTCCAAACTTATTTATAAAGCGAAACAAATTTTTTTTCAAAACTATATTAAATCCTTATTTATCGCCGTCACTGGCCTTCTGTCAGCCATGAGGTTAGGTATATTCCGCCAAAGTCAAAGGTGACAAACGTAGTGACAAGTCACCGCGTTGGCACGTATATCAGTTTACGCCGCTTTGAAAGAAAAGAAATTATTTACAAAATGTAGATGTTTATTTAATGAGAAACACGATATGGTAGCATAGGGAGGCAGCACCTACCTTACTAATATTTATTTCCAGGATTCATATTTGATTTTAAGAATGTATGATTTTCTGTTTCATTACTTGCTTAAATTAAAACCTGTGATTGCAAAGATTTTGTACTTGCCGGGAACCTCTCCTTCCCCGGGCCGTTCTTTTTGTTTAAAGTGAGGTACCTACTTGGTTCGGCGGTCATGACCAGGCAGATTACGTCGGGAAAAACCACAAAGGTTAAAAAAAATACACACAATTGTGCACAGATACATAAAAACACCGCCACACGTTTACCACCAAAGCATTACAACAGTTGTACAATGTGGTTCAAAAAGTATTCAGCATAATATTTTGTGTACTCCGAAAACGTCTTTGGCCGCATGATAATATGCACTTGTTATACTCCCATAAATCAGCACCTTATCCGTGATCTAGGCATTTGAATATATGTCTGTAAATACACGAAAAAATAAATTTGTCAAAAGCAAGTACTGAAAAATGATTTCAAACTAATCAGAGTACCTTAACCGTATTCAATATATTTTTTGACATCTCATACAGACGCCATCTGTAGACCACTAGTGCAAGGTGCACTCCACGCCGATAAATTTTTAAACATCTTGTATTATTGGGGAATTAAATTCTGTTAATACTCGTACTTCTAATAGCAACAACATTAACAGTAATCGACGATGTAATTAGTACTATTTTAAACTATAACATCCCAAGATGTTTACAGTGTTCTGTAAAAATTTTTCTTAGACCCTTAGAATATAACGAAGCTTCGCCATGTTCTTTGAGGTTTGAAGAGTATGCAACTAGCAATGCAATATTCTAGGTTATGTTATTTTAGAACAATTAGCGACTAATTTTAAACATTTTATAGTAATTAAATAAAGTATTTTATGTCGGGTATGTTAGTGGATAATTATGAAGAATCTGCAAAGAGTGAACATATGGTTTTGGTAGTGCGCAAAGAAAGAAAGGAGAACGAATACAAAATACTGGAGCTAACCGGATTAACTGTTACCTATCAGGTACTTAGGCATTATTATTATCAATAATAATGTTTATATTAGTCGTTTCTACACCTGACAACGCTGCAAAATACGACCGCACGGTATTTGACATATATAGCCATCTCGGACGATGATTGATTGTCACAGGCTCCGATTTTCCGAGGGAAAAGAGGGTTTTGTTCCATTTTTTATACATTTTTACACCTCCCTGAGCACATGGTTAAAATTTTTGTACGTAGTCATACTTAATGTATTTATTTTTAGGGTTCTCGAAGTTTCCGTGGTATCGACAAATGTCAAAATAAAGGTATTACCAAAGTTATAAATTCTGACGCAAACATGAACATAATTGACAAACTAAAAATGAAGGTGAGCTTCCGCAACAATACGTTACTAATACATTTTAATTGTAAATAGATGAATGAATAAGATAAAACTTGTAAATTGAAAGATCTCAAAACAGTTGCCCGAAGCGAAACACTATTTTGGCTTGTAGAGAATTTTATTTTCTCTTCTTAACCCTCACCCCTCCTCCACCTCATTTAAACATGTAATCACTATAATTATTTAAAGAGTTATTGAAAAGAATACAACAAATTTGTAAATTCAAAATCTTATACCTCGGGCACTATCAATGAAGAACAACTAAGGCACTTTTGAAACGATTGTAATATTTAGTAATTTCAGTATCGCTTTGTACATATTTATTAAAGGCACTTTGTAAAATGCGAATGAAAACGTTCTCAGCTTGCAATTTTTCTCTTATTAATTTTCTTATTTATGGGTTAATCAACCGCCACTTGAGAGGTCTCAGCGGAGAACAAGTAGCTTTTGAAACTTAACAACACCTGGGAAATTCGGTTCACAATAACTGGGGAGCTCAATTTTACACAGCACATAGGAGTCCAGTTTACTCAACACCTGGGGAGTTTCTTTTATACAATCACGGCAAATTCGTGTGTCTCATTGAGAATCCGGAGCGTAAACTAGCGATTCAACTCCGTTGACGGCACTTTGATATTTTTCAGCTGATTTTGGAGATCTTCAATTGAGAAACGGCTATCAGGATTACAATAAGAACGTTTTATAAATACTCAAACATATTTTTTAAAGCATGTAGTTTATCGCTGGCAGCAGAGGATTTTACCAGTATAAACTAAATGGCGTACTGTAAAGTACTATTCTTGCTCTTCAATTTCTATTTTGAGACATTTGAATGGATTTTTTCATAAATTATATTAACATTTATCACTGAAACATTTTAACCCTTTCAGTTATAATCTTTTATATTCGAAATTTCACGCAGATTGCGGCAATATTTTTATACTCTCATGTTTTGCATTTTTTTAATCTTGCGTCTTGAATTTTGGATATATGATTTCGATTGGTAATCAGAAATCTACGAAACTCTTTGACCTACAAACTTTTTATTTCAAGAATTGCACAAAATCAAATGATTGTTTCAAATAAATCTTCATGATTGCAGTGCCAACTTTAATCTATTCAATATCGGCGTAAATTATATTGGAGCGTTTCAAAATAGGCATTGTAAGGCTAGATTCGTAATTTATGGCATTTTTATTAGTTGTTGCCGATAAAATTATTTTCAAGCAGCTCTGAACTCTAAAAATACTCTAAAATAATTCCTTTTGCACATTTAAGTTAGCATATTTCAAAATGCTGACTTTGTGGCGCTAATATGGGGTCAGATTTGGATTCAGCGTAGGTACCAAATTTCTTAGGGTAAACCATTTACTTGATGAAAAACCTTGTAGATTTGTGATTGTTTCCTACATTTGCATTATAGTTTTACTCTTTGTTGGTAGCAATGTGTTATGATATATAACAAATAAAATTGATATAATTACATTTTATATTAAAATGTTAAATAGTTGTATTAATATTGACATCAACAAAATGAAATTTGGTTAATACATTTTAAAAAAATTATTGTCATTAATGAATACAACTGTATTTATTTTATAGGTTTAGAAGGTACCTACAACTTTCCCTCTAGTCTACAAGAAGGAAGAAAGCAATAAGCTATTGTGTTGTCAGTCAGACAATCTACCTCCATTATTTACATAAACAAAATTCAAATAAAATAGAATAGAGATAGGTTTGAAATGTAAATGGCCAATGATTTTCTAATAAATCGATCCACAATGCAAAGACTTTTGTAACTTGTATGTGTAATATACCTACTAGTCTTTACTGTTTTATATTTTGTACAGCACGTTATTTACTAAATAAAAAAAAATGTAGCGTTCAGAACAGATATTTTTATAAAATATATTTACATCATGTATAAGACTAATTTCGTTCAAATGGTTGAAAGTAATATCTATGGTCATCTACATTCAAAGACCAGCCATCTTGTAGGAGAAGTATGATCAGCAGGATTGCTTGGCCAACGTTTTGACGCCTGTTGGGGAAATTGATTTATTTTTCAAAATACGTGCGACAAATATGTCCTGATTATTCAGACTTTCGGAGACGACTTTGAGCGTCATTATAAATAATATCCGAATTTTTTTACAGCTCTCGAAAAAACTTTTACTGTTAAAAAAACACATTTTATCATTAAAATGCTTCATTTTAAAGGAAAATAGATTTCAATGAGCTCATAAAATTTTAAAATAATATTTTTTCTTTAAAATATTTTGTGCTTTTTTAATAATCTCAAGATTTAAAGTGCAAGTATATATTTTTTCCAGAATAGTTTTTAAATTTTATGTCACAATCACTGATATCGTCAACAGCGCATGTAAAGTTAGTAACTGCATTCAAAGAACTGTTAAATAGAAATAAAATTCAATAAATGTAACAACCGCGTTGGCATTAAGTTTTTTTTATTAAAAAATATAGTTTTATGTGCTTGTCGTGTCTTATCTTTAGATATTGCTAGCAAGTTTAGCAAAACAAAGAGATTGCTTCTAAAGGTAGGAAACATATAGGTTATAGTTTTAGAATAAAACGGTACATAATACTACTTTTTAATAACCGAAAATAATTATGCTATATATTACTCTCACTATAAACAAATATACACGATTCTAGCTAAGGGAAAAGTGCGGAATACTGAGATAAATTTGCGATGTTGCTGTTTTGTAAAGTAGTAATTGTGAAGTCACAGAAACAATGTACTTAATTGTTAACATTAAAAATAGCCGAAAAAAATCAGAAATGAAACAAATCAGCTTATTTTCATAATAATAAGTACTGTTTATTAGACAAATATTTGTTACATAAATGATTCTGTTTATTAATATAATGTACATATTCAATAAAGATATTCATTATAGTAATGTAACTTTAATTACATGCATTTATGAAAATTTTTGGTTCAGTGTAAATTCATTCTTTTAATATATCATACGGAGGTCCATTATACAGGGTAAACTATGACTAAGTACAAAAAAATTAACCACGTGCTCAGGGAGGCCTAAAAGACAATAAAAAAATTATTCCAAAATTTTAGCTCGATATTTAAAAAATGGGGCAATATCCTTTTTTCCTACGGAAAGTCGGCGCCTATGATAAGAACCGACTGAGATGGCTTAGATCCATAGATAAAACTTGTACGTAGAAACGAAAATTAACATTCTTATTAGTAATAATACCTGATAGATAGGTAACAGTTAATCCACTTAGCTCCAGTATTTTGCATTCATTTTCCATTATTTCGTTATAAACTGGTAGAACTACATATTCGCTCATTACAGCCACTCACTACCGATAAAATACACTTCCCGTAGGTACAATTAGATAGATTAGATGCCTATTTATTAACAAAATCGAACGAAACGAATAGATAATAGACGTCTTAATGTAACCGCGACGGTCTTGTCCCATAACCTAGAAAACCAAACCGGCGAACTGTATTGTGGGAAAATATCTGCACCCAACACAAATATCTTTATTTAATAACTATAAAACGTTTAAAAATTAAAATAAGGCTCTAAAAACTGAAGAAGAATACAAAATTACAACGTAAACACATTCAATTATGACATGACAGCGATACTGACTGATGAGCGACTGTTGTATGCTTGTAGAGTATACAACCAACAAGCAAGTTAACATTGGCGGCGTTAAATAAGGATTTAAAATAATATCGAAAACAATTTTTTTTGGCTTTATAAATAAGTTTGGAATTTTTTTGAGGGTGATTCCGTTAATTTTTCTTTTTGCCTATCCCCTCTTAAAATATTTGTACTAAGTCATAGTTAACCCTGTATACTGTTGTTATGAGTTACAGAAAATCGATGGAAAAGTAATCGTACATTTTTTCTCATGTATTGTATTCAGCACTTCATTCCGATTCCAAAAACATGTTCTATATTTGCTCCTAAATTTGCTAATAAATGAGGATTTCTAAAAATATTTTAGGAGGAATAAAAATTTATTAAATTAATTTTAAAATATTGATAAATATTAAATATTATTACATTTACTTATTATTTTTCAAATTAAAAGTAGTTAAATGTGAAATTATATGGCATAATTTTATAAATACCTCAAGTAAAACCATCCATCTGATACTTACCCAACAGCATTATCGCTGTAATTGTCACGAGCGGATCTATATTGTAAATAAGGGAATAAGTTATGTTTAACAATACCGTAAGTTCACCACATTAGCACTAATAGTAAGTAAGTAAGTAAGTAAGTAAGTTTATTTAAATAGGAAAAACCTAATGTATACACAAATATATCTTATTCATTTATATCGCAGTAGGTACTATAGAATCAACGGCCATACATTGCAAAAAAAGAAGGTAAAATACATCACATACAACACATATAACAATTTAACCCTAAACCAAAAGTATACCAGTATATATATCTTAACTTATTAATTTAATAGTAATTACACAGAAAAAAAGAAAAAAAATTATTTAAGAAAATCACAAAGCCTGCGTTTAAATAGATTCACAGATACACACTTTTTTATATCTTCTGGGAGAGAATTATACTCCTTAAAACCTTTATAAAATAATGTTTTCTGTGCCTTTGAAGTGTTTGTTCTTGACAAATATAAACAATCTGCATTTCTAGTACCATGGTTATGAATTTCATTATTATACACTACAAATGAGTCGAAATATGAAGGCAATTGCTTATTGATAATTTTGTGTATAAAAATTAATGCAAAATATTTCAGTCTTATTTCCACTGACATCCACTGCAATGTATCAAGCATCAAATAACTATGTGTGTACCTGTTACAACGTAATATAATTCTCATCCCACGGTTCTGCAAAACTTGTAACTGACTCTTCATATTATTGTCCAATAAATACAAGATACTAGAACAATATTCAAAATGTGGTTGATTGGTTGGTTGGTTGTTAATAATTGTCGCATTACCTACACGGTATTTACATACACTATGTATCTATGACCCACGATAACGCAAAAATACAAGAAACAAACGCCTGTTTACCCCACCAACACCGTATCGGCGTGTAACACCACACCAATGATATAGCGTTATCGGCCACGTGGTCTCAGTATGTTTAAAAGATTACCGTGTAGTACATTTCAAACCAATATAAAATTCATGCAACTTCCCCATTAATAAAATCTAGTAGATGTATCGACTGGCATGCAATTTATCAAATAAGTATTTATTGCGAAATCTTTGACTTGATAATAGCGTATTTGGAAGTAAAATAAACTAACTTCCCTGCTTGTCTCGCCCTTAGGATGGGTTTAATGCTCCAAGCGCGGCCCAATACAAATAAAACTTTAAGAAGACCGCTGCAAGATTACTCTGCCTACCTTTGAACAAAGCTCAATTCTTCCCCACAAAGGGATTTTGATATAATGCGTGACGGTATATATTATCTGCTTTCTTTCAGTATAGCCTGCGTATTCGTCTAAATTTTCACGAAGTTTAATGGTTGTGATTATATGAGAAATAAAGATTTATAGGACGACGTATTCAACCCCTAACGAAAAATGTAAACATACATTTTTATTATCATTGAATAAGTAATGTTTTATTTCCAAAACAAGGGTTAAAGTTTCATAGGACTTTATGGATAATATATTGCTACTTTGGAAACCGAGATGGACAGAGTGGGCCTATGAAAAGTTTATACCATATTCTTGTTGAAATATGAAATTCTTTGGATAAAATGCTGAAACAAGTGAATTTTGGTTAGAAGAGAGATTGTTTCTTAGGGAATATCATAGTCACTATCTTCATCTCTCTAGGCAAGCTAATTACCCAGTGAAAAATTTTAAATAGTAAGGTCGAACGGCAAAATAATTAGTCATTAAGCCCGTAATAAATGCTCAACCGCAGTGATCACGCACCAACATCGGATCAGCTATAAGGCTCGGCGGTCGACACAGCTAAAAAGTTGGCAGTTCAAATTCCCGTTTAATACGTTCATGGCGGAATACGCCTAACTCATTTGGATCCGTTTTCCTATACTGCGTAAACCAGCCTTTGAACTGCATCTCAATCTCAACAAGCAGCGTGGCCTTTCCGCTCTCCCTTCAGTACTTCAGTCCAGTCCCTTCTTCCATCAGTTACCATGTTCGCGTAAGAAGGTGTGTTTCGTATTTGTCGTGTTTTATGTCGCTAGTGTAGGTTATAATTATTAAATAAATTTATTATTTACTAAATAAAAACGTAACTCAAATTGGGTAAAATTTAATTTCACAAATTTTCCTACCGGGAACAATAACTAATACTGAAAGAGCACGGTGAGCACTATCGTCCCCATAAAGACATGTTTTCTGCGTGTGTTATTCGCTACTGATTACGACGTAGAAGCCTCGATGGAAACAGAAATAAGAGATCTGATTATGATGCCCTTAAGCTCAACTTGATTCCGCTTTCGAAAACGTAATGAAGATGTGAAAAAACGTATATTTTATTCAAAGTCGTTTACCTACTGTATAAAATGAGTTTTTGAACTTGCACTACGAGGGCATGATGAATCCGAACATTTTCAAAATCCTGGTATTTTCGCAGATTAATGACTTACACGTTATAACTTGACAAAACACTTAATGAATACCTTAAAAATGTAACATTTTTTAAAGGTACCCCAAAAAATATACAAAATGAGATTTTAAATTGCATACTAGAATTTAGTCATTAGAAAAAATGTCACTTCAGTACTGAACTTCAATGAATATGAGATTATTATGTATGTGATAATGACGACGTGGCAACTGAGTTTCGCTTTAACACGCGAACGCTTCATCAAAAAATTAATCAGGAGCGCAGCGTTATGTTCAATAATTGTTATGGGTTCATTTGCTTATCTTTTGAAATATTGAGTAATCATTATTATTATTATTATTTTGATTTTCTGTCTTTGTTAGGCCACCGAATACGTGCTTAAAGTGAATGACATTAAGACCGAATCACTCTGTATAACCGTTTTACTATTTCTAAAAGAAAATAAGATTAAAATCTTTACCACAATTTTTTTAAGAACAAATAAATATTAAACAAATTACTAGACCATTGAAATTAAAATCACCACAGGTCACGATTTCATTTCATATGAACACAAAAAAATAAAAAATTGGCATATGAAATATCTGCGTCTTTAGGCATACAATATACGATGCGTAGGAATAAACGTTTTGTACTTAAGACTATATTTAGAATCGTGATAATCATAATCTTTATATTCTTTTATATTCTGTGGGAACTCATTTATTTCCTTCGCATCAAAGATCAGGACAAATATACTCGTATAGCCAATATTAATGTATAGGCTGTATCGTAGACCCCAAAATCGATATCAGGAGACAGAACTTTATTAAAAATTTGTGAGAGAAGGTGGCGCAATATTTAATCGACCTTTATTTAGACGACTATTTTTAGGATATCAATTTACTGTCGAATTGTCTTCGATTCTTTTACGTCCAATATCTTTACTTCGATTATACTTTCAGAACTTTTTTATTACGTTTCAGGTTTAAAAAGATTCGTCAATAATAATATTTCTACCCCTCTCTAATCGTGATATGGAGACAGAAGAGAGGATAAAGAAGAAGAATAACAAACATTATGGTAAAATCAAGGTTATTTCAAAGCAAGTAGCACAAATGGTACAGGCGAATCTACAGCTAAAAATAACACACAGAAGAGAGGATAAAGAAGAAGAATAACAAACATTATGCTAAAATCAAGGTTATTTCAAAGCAACTAGCACAAATGGTACAGGCGAATCTACAGCTAAAAATAACACGTTTTGCAAAAAATAACTTGGGGGATGCTTATTTCAACCTCCTTCAAGGGACAAAAATTTTCGAAAAATTGTTGAGAAATTGCATTAGTAGAAAATTTGTGTCAAATTTGATTATTATACCTTTTCTATTTTCAAATTACAGCCGGTATCCCATATTTTTTGCCGTACAGGGTGCCCAATTTCGTTATAGGAGAAAGTGGGGTAATATCGCGCGGTGACGTTTTGACCATGTAACAATTAAATTATTCAAAGTAAATAGTGCTGACATTTAGTGGTCGATCAGTTGAGTTATATAGTATTTGTGCTCTCTTTAATGGAGTAAGGTACCGTCAAATGGGGTGAAACCGATCAGCAGGGGGTGAATCATCATACATCACGTATTTTTTGACAAATGTTTTTAGTACTTGTAGTGCCAAACCCCAACAAGTTCATGCAGAACGTATCAGCACTAATCAGCACAGTATACAGGGTTAACTATGACTAAGTTCAAAAATTTAGACCACGTGCTCAGGGAGATCTAAAAAACAATAAAAAATTTATTTGGGAATTCTAGCTCGATGTTTAAAAAATGGGGCAAAACATCCTTTTCCTACGGAAAGTCGGCACCTATGACAATCAATCATCGTCCGATATGGTCGTTTTTTCAGCATTGTCAAGTGTAGAAACGACGAAAATAAACATTTTTATTAATAATAATAATGTCTAAGTACCTGATAGGTAACAGTTAATCCGGTTAGCGGCGTTATTTTGTATTTGTTCTTCGTTCTTCGTCATAATTATCCACTAACATATCTGACATAAAACACTTTATTTAATTACTATAACACGTTTAAAATTAGTCACTTAGCTGATTTAAAGTAACAGTAAGTTCTAGATTATGAATACTGCATTGCTAGTTGCATACTCACCATAAACCTTAAAGAACATGCGAAGTTAGTTATAATCTAAGGCTCTAATAAATATTTTTACAGAACACTGTAAACATTTTGTAATGTTAGTTTAAAATATTGCTAATTATTTTATGCAAACATCGTCAATTACTGTCAATATTGTTGATATTATTAGTATTAACAGAATTTAATTCCACAACAAAACAAATTTAACTTCGTGAAGTGTACCTTGCATTAGTGGCCTACAGATGTCGTCAGATGTCGTCTGTAGATGTTAAATAATATTGTACCTATAATCTGATTAATTTGAAATAATTTTTCAGTACTTGCTTTTCGCAATTTTTCGCGTATTGTTTGTGTATTTACAAACATGCCGTATTCAAGTGTCTAGTGCATATTATTGTGTGGCAGCGTAAAAGACGTTTCCCGAGTACACAAAATATTTTACTGAATACTTTTTGAACCACATTGAACAGCTGTTATAAGTGTGTGGCAGTGTTTTTATGTATTTGTGTACATATACGTGTATTTTGTTGTTATCCTTTGCGATTTTTCCCGACGTAAGTAATCGACCTGGTCATGACTGCCAAACCAAGTAGGTACCTCGCTTTACACAAGAAGAACGGTCGAGGGAAGGAGAGGTCCACAGCAAGTAAATTGAAGTATTTTAACATTTAATTTAATTATTCTTGTGATTTTATGAGCAATAAAAATTATCTCACGCACTAGGGGGAACCTTTGTGAATACATTGATATATAATAATAACTAATTATTTCAATTTTCTTGGAGTTCTGTGTCCTCGCTTGAAGCCCTGTTAGACGGTAAAAATATGTATACAAAATCCCAGTCTTAAAGCGGCTTAAACTGATACACGTGTCACTACGTTTGACACCTTTGACTTTGGCAGAATATACCTAACCTCGCGGCTGACGGAAGGTTAGTGACGGCGTTAAATAAGGATTTATATAGTTTTGAAAAAAAATTGTGGCTTTTTAAATAAATTTGGAATTTTATTGAAGGGTGATTCCGTTAATTCTTATTTTCCCTATCCCCTTTTAAATTATTTTTTGTACTAAGTCATAGTTAACCCTATAGAAAGACCAGTAAGGACAGCTGAACTTTCGCACCAAGCCATTTACAGAATTCATTCATTAACATTTACGCACTCGTTTTGGTTTACTATTCGTAGTATAACCGCTTGTGTCTTTTTGTTTTGTGATATTCTAGTTCTTAAAATATTTGAGTTGCGTTTCAGTCTTGGTCTTAAATTTTACTATGTTGTTATATTTCTAAAAAAATAATTATGACTGCATCAGAAGAACCGGACCAAGGTACAAAAAAGTGCAACATAGTAGAAGTTTATTGTGTAGTAAGAAGTTGCAAAACTAATGCTAGAAGACAACAGAAGGTAATTTTACAATCATTGTATAGAATTATAATTATAATAAATTAAGAACATAAAATATTCCATATTATTTTCCATATTTTTTTTGTGGTAGTGCAAAAAAATTGTGACGGAGGAATATTTCCAACCATTATTACATACCTACTTATTGCAACTTGCAAACAGTATTCCTTTTTTATTTTTTGTGTTTGTAAAATTGATTGTATTTTATGATTGAAATTCATGTAAAACGTATTAACATAAAATTATTGTTGTTTTAGAGCGAAAGAGTGGGCGGTTAAATCTAAGAGAAATCTTTTGGATAAAAACTTTTAATAAAATAATTTTCGAATATGTGCTCAGCATTTTTCACATTCAAAGCTCAGAAAACAAAACGACTTACCGCAAATGCTTACCCTACTAAACAATATTTTCTGACGATATAGAGGCAGGTAAAAATATTCAACATTTATTTTGAAATACTTAGCTAGCTATCTGTGTTTGAACATATAGAAATATATATTTAGAACATTTTTGATATTGTGTATATAAGAATGCATTTTTCAGAACCATCACAGAAATGCGACGCAATGGGTACTATTGAGTTACACTGAGAAATGACACTTCGACAAATTGTTTGATATTTTTAACTCTAGTTCAAATTATTCTCCATTCATTCAAAAATGAAGAAATACAATTGCAATTATTAGACAAGGTCTATACATGTTTATCAAATGTACAGGTTATTGATAACCAAGAGAAAGACCATAGAAAGTCTATAAAATATATTTCAGGGTGGAAAATATCAATGAAGAGATTATTACAGCTGTGGGATACTTTGCTTGATCATGGATTCAATTATTTACTCACTAGAAGACCAAGATTGTCTTGAGAATTATTTTGGTAACATCAGACAATAAGGAGGAAAATCTATCTCAATAACTCCTATCGATTACAGGACATCATTCAATTTCAGAGTTGCTTCTGAAGAAGCGAACATGTCTCTTAAAAAGTCAAAAAACCTATATCGACAACATGGCAACCAGCCCAGGAATTGTTCAACCAAGTTACTTTTTTTATAAGTAGGAAATAATTGTGTATGTTCAATTTTAAATATAAATGTACGCCCGCCATAGCTTTATGAAATTTTTCTGTTAATGAAATAAAATGTTTATATAAACTGTATTTTATTAAATGTCATAATTCTAGGTGGGGACATCCCTGTTATATTTATTGTCTTCAAAACAGTCATAGGCTTGTCAAATTATGAAAGAGGTATACTCTTTCAACATATTTATTTTAAAAATTTTACGTAATATGGATAATAGTGTATATTACACATCCAGTGTTTTTTTGCTAATTTAAACAATAATTTGTTGTATTATTCTTAAAAATCGTACGCACGTATTTGACAAATTTGCATATGTTTATATTTGCAACAGGTCATATATTTGAGTTTCTGGTGACTCGAAGACTTTCAAAACACAGTTTCAAAATACTGAACCCGTTAGACCTAAATCTCTCAGTTGTGAGTGTTCAAGATGTGACTCCATTTCCAACGAAATTATTTCGCATTGTAATAAAAAGGAGCATAAAGCAATTCATAAATTTTAGCAATCATACCTTTAAAAAAATCAGCGTTTAGAACAAAACACTGAAGATAGCTGCAAAGTAAAAATGTATATAAAAATAAATATAATTTCTATCATATTTTAAAAGAGGCACCCTGTAGAAAAAATTACAAGTCCGCCACTCTACGTAAAAAACTCTATCAGATGCAATTTTCACCTTTAAGATATGTTAGCTATTCTCTGAGATATGAACAATCCTTTAGAGGATTTATTTTTACCCTGTATCTTAAAAACGAAGAGGTCTATGAAAGTTCTGACAACGGCATCTTAAGTTTTTCCAAATAGTATCTCTTGTAGTTTCTGAGATGTCCTGCAATTACAACGAAATTGCGATACTGTACATATTTCCTAAGGGCTGTATATTTTACTAAGGTAATTATTATGCAAAACGTGTTCATTTTAGCTGTAGATTCACCGGTACCCTTTGCACTACTTCTTTTGAAAGGACCGTGCATATTTTAACTGCAGGAGAAACAAAAATTAATATTTTGAAAGAAACTAAAAATATTAAATACCATTGCTTTCGATTTTTAGTATTAAAAAATAAAAGCTTATTTTTGTTAGCTTTATATTTTACCTTAGCTTTTAATCTATGAGGTACAGTGAATAAGAGTGTCAATTAACAGCTTTGCAGCTTCCTGTAAATAATAAATAATAATGGTGAAAATAAGTTATCTGTATGTATTTTGTACTGCGTTTCCTCATCCCGTAAATGGTTTAATCCCATGGGATGTTCTCTTCTAAATAATTAAGTAAGAGTTAGTTTAACTCTTGTACTCTCACTTAATTTTAATTGATTTAGCTAATCCAATTTAATTGTAAAATTTTCTTGAAATATCTAGGCCCCTTAAAGTAATAACTCCATAGATAAAGTAGTATAATAGAGAGTTATTGAAAATCCCGAATTGTTCAGAGTTGGTTACAAAAATAAAAAAAATTAAACCGTGTAGAAAGCCGACATTAATTGTAAACATAAAAAACTATACGGTAAACAAAAAAGATCTCTCAATCTCTCAGTACTAAATTTGAATTTCCAAAAGATGTCAATTTTTTTTTTCTTTCTCAAAAATAATAATAATAATAATAATAATAATAATAATAATAATAATAATAATAATAATAAATAAACTGAGCAGTATGACAGTTATTTAGAATATAGATGTTTGTTCGTTTTGTGTGTGTACATAAATATGTCTCATAATATAATAAAGTGACGTTGTTAAATGGCCGTAGCAAATTTACAACCATAATATATGAACAAACTGGGTCTTTTATTTATTTTTATCTTTGCGGAAACGCATCATAAAAGTGACAAATTAGTATTTCTATCAACCTGTACTTTTATATAAGTTATGGGAGCTAGTTTTTGACTACACAACCATATTAGTTGTTATGGATTCTAAGATATAAAACATTTTAATATTATTTTGGGTATTCTAGTGAAACATAAAAGAATGATAACTATGTTATTAACAGTGCCTTTTATTTAGTATTTACAATTGACATCATACACATCAGTGACAAAATAATCTATAAAATGTTTATCAAAGCAACTATGTTTTTACCTATGAAAATATTTGTTTTAATGAATAAATAACTTACCTCCCATTTTTATTTAACTCTACATTAATGTTTTATTATGAAATGAGATAAAGTGTATTTTCAACGGTTGAATTTAAACGATGTGTCTCGATAAGTTAATGGTTATTTTTAAATTATTACCGAATTAGGTTCAGATGTTGTTTTATAAGAAACTTTTAATACTACTGAAATATGAAAAAATATTTGTTTATGTACCAAATCAGTAAAGTGATTTATTGAACGAGGCAGAGTAACAGACGAGTTCGATAAAGACACTTTACTGACGAGGTTTATACGAAATTTTATCGTCAACCATAATATTTTATAATTCAAATAAATGGAGATATTATAACTTATATTAACTATTTTAACTATATAACTATATAACTTATATTTTATTATGAAAAAGTAAACAGAAAAATTACAGCAAATATAAAACAAATCTACTTATTTTTTGTTATATAGGCATTAGGCGTACACCCAGACGCATTATAAAAAATAATTCCTGAAGTCGAGGGTGTTTCAACTGGAAATGCTTGAGCATTATTATCTATGTTAGCAATTTGCAAATCTTTGGTAGAATTATCATTGGTAATAATTATGTTCTCAGTTTAACCTTCACCTAAAATCGTCTTTGTGATTTTCGTTTGGTTGAGCACAGATTCTTCAACATCTGATTCTGCAATTGTGTTCCTTTTCCACTCTCAGTGACGGTTTAAATTTTCGTTACTGCTGCCTGTGTTGGCAAAGAGAGTGGCGAACATGCGACGAAAACAATGTCCCGTATAATGTGACGGTTCTGGTAAATGCAGATAATTGGCAATTTTGCTTGATACACTTCAAAAGTATGAATTTTAACCGACTGGACTGTAAATTTACCATTTCTATAAGTTAGGAAAAATCGATCGTGGGGTGTCTGCTTAGAACGCAAAGCTAAATATTTGTTAAAAGATTCTACAAATTTTGCTTTTTCTTCAAACTCTGAAGTGATCACTCGAGGCCTGTTCGTCTTTGTTTTAGTTACAGAAACAACTGCGTGCACTGGATGTCTTCTCCCATTCTCTATAACTAATTTGCGACAAAACTTTTACTGTTGGGACTGCGACAGCGACAAACGATTTCTGTTTAATGTCATACAGTGATGGCTATGTTGATATATATTTGGGTTAGGTAAAAAGCTCAACTTTTACAGTAAAATCAAGTGTTTGTGTACTTCCGGAAATCACTAGCGTAATGCAAGGCTCGATTGACGGTTGGTGATAAGAGATACAAATTTTTACTTCAATAAAAGAAATGTGTAAATTTTGTAACTTTTGCAGTAATTATTAATTTATACCTAATATTTAATATTTCAGAGAGTAGCATTTTATAAAATATTATTTTAGAAGAAAACTCGATAATATTTAAATTTGATTTAAATATCAAAGGTGCCATTTATATAAATAATTTATATTTTCCGGGATATCGGCTGTTCGAAATCAAATATTTTTTGCGTGCGTAGATCACATTAGATTTAAGGTTGTAGGTAACTAACAATATTTTATTTATTTTTTTTTGGCAGTACAGTTTATTATATATATGTATATTATATACCTACATTTAAATTTTAAAATTTATTATTATAGACGATTTAAAATTTCTCATAATATAAATAAATTCGATATACAGATTTATTCACGATGACCTTAAACTATGCGACAATATGGCAAATTTTATAACATCCCAGGCAGGACAAAAGCTGAGTATAAAATTGCAAAGTAGTTGCAGCTCTAACAATGCTTAAATAGGTTGAACGACGATGTGGACAAGACATAAATGCAGTGTTCCGTTTGATTCAAAGTTATGTGCTTTTTTCAATAGACAAAATGGGGGATACGTACAGAAAAGGAGCAAGTGCATGGATTGCTTTGTGATTAGGGCACCTGATAATAAAAGGATAAAATTTTCAAAAACCTTCTTTATAGGTTGTCCTAACATTGAGGGTTGCAGGCGCATGTCGTTCTGATAAATATAAAATTGATAATGTTGAAGATATGAAATCCACATTAATTATAAAAATTCCCAATATCAAAACCAAGAGGCTACGTTTTTTACTGTGCTTGGAGAAAATTATTTAAGTTTTTATCGAAAATATGTTGCCTTACGTCCGCCCGGGTTGGTAGAACGTCGATTACTTCTCAGGTATGTTAGTGGAAAGTGTCATCGAATGGTGGTCGGTATTCATAAAATAAGTGACGTCTCCCAAGAAATGGCCAAATTTATGAAGCTGGACAACTGGAAAGAGTACAGTGGACACTCATTACGACGAACGTCTGTCTGTTACTCTTTTAGTTGACCGGTGGTGACTTCACTTGTCTATAAAAGACACGAAGTGTGGAGATTGAGTGTGGCGGAAGGCTGCATTGAAGACTCGCTTTTGAATAAAGAAAATATTGCGAAAGGAATACTGAAAGTGGATAGTGGTAATAAAAACTAAGGACCGTTGTCATTTCTGATTTCACACACATCTGAAAATAATATAACCATTAATGAAAACGTGTTGGACTGCATTAACAATTGCTCCAAGAATGAAGGTAGTGACAGTTTCAGTGATTTATTTAGTTGTAATGCCTACTTATTCAAACTGTATAGTTAAATATCAATGTGGATAAAAGAATTATTGTAAATATTGAATAAACTTTCATAAATTAAAACTTGGATTAAAAGTGAACAATTTTGTTACTATGATATCATTTTTTTCGCAGTAAGGAAAATGTCAACCTTAGACACTCCTGACAGTGTCTGGGAATTCTAGCTCATTGTTTAAAAAAACGTAAAACCCTATTTTCCTACCGAAAGTCGACGCCAATGATAATCAATCATCATCCGAGATGGCTACATATGTCAACTACCATGCGGTCGTTTTTTGTAGCGTTGTCCAGTGTAGAAACGTGGAAAATACATCTTTTATTAATAATAATAATGTCTAAGTTACTTATAGATAACAATTAATCTAGTTAGCTACAGTATTTTGTATTCGTTCTTCGTTCTTTCGTTGCACACTGCCAAAACTACATTTTGACTTCTTGCAGATTTATCATAATTATCCACTAACATATCCGACATAAAATACTTTATTTAGTTACTATAAAACATTTAAAATTAATCACTTAACTGTTGTAAAATAACACAACCTAGAATACTGCATTACCAGTTGCATACTCTCCAAACCTCAAAGAATATGCGAAATCTATGGGTCTAAGAAACAATTTTACAGAACACTGTAAACATCTTGGGATATTATAGTTTAAAATATTACTAATTATTTTATGCAAACGTCGTCGACTACTGTTAATATTGTTGCTATTATTAGTATTAAAATAATTTAATTCCCCAACAACTCAAGAAGTTTAAAAATGTATCGCCGTGAAGCGCACCTTGCATTAGTGGTCTACAGATGTCGTCTATAGATGTCAAAAAATATTGTATACGCTTATGGTACTCTGATAAGTTTGAGATTATTTTTCCGTACTTGCCTTTCGCAAATTTAATTTTTTGCGTATTTTTTGTGTATTTACGAACATGTATTCAAATGCCTAGATGACGGATAATTTATGGGAGTGTGACAAGTGCATATTATCGTGTGGCAGCGTAATACCAACGACGTTTCCCGAGTTCACAAAATATTATGCTGAATACTTTTTGAACCACATTGAACAACTGTTATAATGCCTTGGTGGTAAACGTGTGGCAGTGTTTTTATGTATTTGTGTACATTTTATTGTTACCCTTTGTGTTTTTTTCCCGACGTAAGTAATTGACCTGCTCATGACCGCCGAACCAAGTAGGAACCTCGCTTTAAAAATAAAAAGAACGGTCGAGGGAAGGAGAGGTACACAGCAGGTACAAAAATTTTTGCAACTTTTAATTTAAACAAGTAAGAAAACAGAAAATGATACAACATTCTTAAAATCTCTCCAAATATCAAACCTGGAAATAAATATTAGTAAGGAATGTGCTGCCTCCCTGTGCTATCATGCCATATTTCTCATTAAATCATTAAATAATAATCTACATTTTGTAAATATATATTTTTTATTTCAAACCCATGTAAACTAATACACGTGTCAACGCGGTGATCTGTCACTACGTTTGAGACGTTTGACTTTGGCTGAATATACCTAACCTCGTGGCTGACAGAAGACCAGTGACGGCGATAAAAAAGAATTTAATATAGTTTTAAAAAAAGAAAATTCTTCGCTTTATAAATAAGTTTGGAAATTTTTTGATACATAATTCATTTTATTCTTTTTTTTTTCTCTAACCCCTTTTAATGTATTTGTACCAAGTCATAGTTAACCTTGTATAATATTTTTAACAATAATGTAAAGGGTAAAATACAGGGTTAACTATGACTTAGTACAAATATTTTAAGAGGGGATAGGGAAAAATAAGAATTAACGGAATCACCCTTCAAAAAAATTCCAAACTTATTTATAAAGCCGAAAAAAATTTGTTTTGATATTATTTTAAATCATTATTTAACGCCGCCAATGCTTGTTGGTTGCATACTCTACAAGCATGCAACAGTCGCTCATTAGTCAGTGTCACTGTCATGTCATAATTGAATTCCTGTGTTTACGTTGTAATTTTGTGTTCTTCTGCAGTTTTTCGTGCCTTATTTTAATTTTTAAATGTTTTATAGTTATTAAATAAAGATATTTGTGTTGGGTGCAGATAATTTCCTACAATATAGTTCGCCGGTTTGGTTTTCTAGGTTATGGGACAAGAGTCCCGCGGTTACATTAAAACGTCTTCCTTTCGTTCGGTTTTGTTATAATAAATAGGAATCTAATCTATCTAATTGTACCTACGGGAAGTGTCTTTTATCGGTAGTGAGTGGCTGTAATGAGCGAATATGTAATTCTACCAGTTTATAACGAAATAATGGAAAACTAATGCAAAATACTGGAGCTAAGTGGATTAACTGTTACCTATCTATCAGGTATTATTACTATTAAGAATGTTAATTTTCGTTTCTACATTTAGAAATGCTGCAAAAAACGACGATGGTAGTAGATATTGTTGACCACAGTATACTAAGCAATCAGTATGGAATCTTAGACAATTTATGAATGAAATACGTCTGGCAGTTTTTAAATACCCCCACTCTAGAAAAAGTCGCCAAGAATATGGCGGATCCCACAGAACATACGAAAAAATAGCTAATAATTTGGCGTAAACATAACCAAAGTTGTTTCGTAGTTTTAATACTTTTGCATTAATTCTTAATTAACTGTTGCAATCCAGTCAAAAATTCAAAAAACCCAACTGACAGAAATTTATAGTAATAACTAATAACTGCCAGTTGCCAACAAGATGGCGGAGTTTTGGAAGACGCGGGAAAGCTGAGTTTCCCTACTGATTGCTTAGTATACTGTGTTGTTGACAGCTGTAAGTTTTATCTATGGGTCTAAGCCATCTGTCGATTCTTATCATAGGCGCCGACTTTCCGTAGGAAAAAAGGGTTTTGCCCCATTTTTTAAATATCGAGCTAAAATTCTGGAATAATTTTTTTATTGTCTTTTAGGCCTCCCTGAGCACGTGGTTAAATTTTTTTACTTAGTCATAGTTAACCCTGCATATTCGCCTGTTATTGGATTTTGATAGACTATTTGATAATACTTAATCCAAAGCAGTTTGTGGAATTGATTACAAATCCAGACCCAATTAAATTTTAATGTACATGCAAATACGTATTTCAAATCAAATTTGCTCGCGTATGTTACCACATATTGAAACCTACTATTGGAATTGCTGGAGGAATGCACGCTAGTGTTAAAGTCATTACAAGAGGATTAGGCAGAAAATAAATGTGTAATTGGATAGAGATAATACCCTTAGATAAGCAACTATAAAGGGAGAATAAAAACTTTCAATGTACACCTGAAAATTTAATCAGGAGTCGCCGGTGCAAAAGCAAAATAGAGACCGGGAGAGAATTAACCAACCTCAGTAAGTGATTAAGAAGTTTCTTAGTAATACAAGTGGCAAAGAGCACTGAAATAATACGGGGCACTTAAGCAGATTTAATTATTTGTATATTTTCTTATACTAAAACTAAACTACAATAATTGGAGGTGTTTAATATGCCATTATTAAACATAAACTGATTGATTTGTCTAATATAATTCGTCTGGATTCGTTTTTTTTTTTGAAAACCTTTTCTATGAAATATGAGTAACTACAAACAAAAGATTGAGATATTCTGTTTGATAGACGGTGAAGAAAAATATTAAAAATATACAAGGTGGTAGTAGAGGTAGTTTTGACCACCTATAATTTTATAGAAAATTTAACACCAACGTTTTCTAACCAATTAGAGGCTTGTATTTTGTTTCGCTATCATGGTAATTTAAAAAAAAATCCTGAAATTTTCATCCTCCTTGAGGTAAGCTGCATGTGGTTACACTTGAAATTTTTTATGTTTATAAGTAGATTGACAGTTTGTTTAAAAAAACTTGATATTTTAATTATTTTTTATTCTTTTTTCTTTTTTTTTTCTTTAGTTTTATTGGGTTTTTGCCACATTTCTGTAAAAAATAAAGATTAATTAAATAAGCCCTTGCGCCAAACGGATTAGTCAAGGGTTATTTTTATTTATTATCAGTCATGGAATTCACTGTTGTAAGCAGCATACTTTGTATATGCTACACTACAGGATTAGCTTGTCACTTCAGTGATGAGAGAATAACTGCTAGATGCTGTTCTTCAGCCACAGAACATACTGCTACTGTTGATATACTCCGTGCTTCAGTACAGTTCTCTTGAAGTTCTGATGAGGGATTTGATGCTTTGAGAGCACTGTGGGCGATTTTCTATCCAAAAAAAAGACAGGAAATATATAATTTTCTCTTAACTACCCCTGGCAACGTATATCTTATGACTAAAATAGCCACATTATTTGGAATTGCCGGAACTAGCAAATATGACGATCCACGATAAAGAAGGCAAAGGGGATGTACTTATTATTACCATACCAGACACATCACACATGAATGAGAGACTCACTTATTTTGGGTAGTTTAACGAAGACAAATGAAAATTAAAACAATCTCAACTATCAACTAAACTGATGGAAAATTTTAAAAGTTATGTCAAAAAAATATTAATAATCAAAACTGCACGTAGTTAATGGAACCGACAGGAATTTTTAACAGTGATTACTTATGTCCAGCGCAATTCAGCGTCACAGTAGCTTTACTGATAACTGCATCGAGTGGTACTCAAAAGCATCTTGAGAGAAATTTAGCGCAAAATGTTTCGCTTAATGCTGTCTGCTTTCGCTGAATTACGTTGGGCACAACATTGTCACAATACGATAGGCATACTACATTAATGTAACAAATTAGTGCCACTTTCGCCACGAAAAATTGTGCGAAAAGTACACCTTTCCGCTTGAATATTTTTCTGTGAAAATATGAAATAATAAATCGTTAGGTTGAAGACTGCTTCTGTTTTCCTTTAAATAAAAAGATAACACAAAAGTAATCCAACCTTGTAAGTAGAATAGCTATGCCGATCCTGCTCCACAATTCAAGATGGCGACTGGAGCAGGATCGGCATAGCTTTCAGCCGTCTACGTCACAATGTTTGGGAGGGGTTACAAGTGTGTAGATAGATGACGCTAAGCTACTTTAATAATAATAATCGTATTATGCTCATGCTGAGCGAAAGCGTTTAACACTTGAAGTTTATTATTAATAGATTTTCTTCTGATACAATGAGTGGTCAAAAGCGAGTTGTGTTTAACTAAGACAATAATAAAACCATTATACTTATGGATCCTGATGGTTTGTTTGAAAAGCAAGAAAATCAGATTGGATGCAGATGGCTAGAGATAGAGCTCGCTTTCAAAGAAGAATCAATGATGTCTCATTTATTATAAGTAGTGTTTTAGATAATAATCATCGATCACGTATTTACTATGAAAGATTTTGTTGCATGTCTATTACTATAAAATAAAGTTTTATTTTCAACACTCTGTATATTATTTTGTGGATATCTAACCTGTTTAGTGTAAGGGCTGTTATAAAAGTATGTAACACTCAGTTATTTCAATTATTATCAAATAAGAATCGTGCTGAGCGGAAGTGTTATTAATTGCAATATGCCTGTTCCAGTAAAGTACAAGTGCATCAAATGTGGTGGAGATTGCGACCTGCCAAACAGAAAATGTTTCACATGTGAAACTAAGGATTATTTTGAGGGTGCTGATGGATCAAAACATGTTCCTAGTTCTTACTTTGATAAAAGTGATTCCAAGTAACTGTTGCTGGTTGTGTCCAGTTCAACTCATTAGCCTTTCTACTATAAAAAGTAGGAGAGTAAATTATAATTCCAAATGTGAGATGGAGGGGGTACTAGAGAAATATGGGTGGGAGGGTGTATTAAAATAGTTTACTAGAGCGAAATATCAGAAATGAAGAATCTGGGAGTTGTGCAGATAAAGTCCATTTTTGTTCGTATAACGACCATACGATTTTGGTAGAAGCTGCCATTAAGAATATCACCTTTAATGTGAAAGCAGTGTGCCCCAGTTATCTACATTATCCAAGACTGTACTGATTACGAATTTAAATAACTTTGAAAAATTTCAATCCCGCATTACTCTCTGAACTTTTATATTTTCCGAGACGCTCTAATCGATACAAATTTCACAGTCCTGCTCTCTTATAGGGCTATGACAAGGTTATATTATAGAGTATTAAGTAGTTGAAGATTTAAAAATGCACGATAATGTAGACTTATGTGATTTTATTTAAAAGTGAATAATTACATAGTGAAATAACTACGAATTTATAGAACCCTGCTGTTTTAAAACTTAAATTGCAGAGTTTATGTTATGGCTGCTGTATTTCTAACCGTGAAATGATCAAATTAATTTCTGGTGTCTTTAGATGTAAAATACGAAAGGTTTCTATTAATAATGATATGAGCATTTTCCGTTTACACTTTAAATGACACACTTGATGTCGTATTTTAGAATTTCTATTAAATGCAAAAGGGATAACATTTTAAGATTTTATAATATACAAAAAAAAGATACACCTACTTGTAACACGAAAAATTTCTACAAACCTTGTCAACTGCATTTTTCAAATAACTCTGAAACGGAGTATAGTTATGGGGTTTTCTACAAGAAAATTGCATACATTTTGCAAAAATATAATAATTTGTACTGTATTGTAAAGGTTTACTTTAAGCTAATATAAATCAATTTTCCTACAATTCCTATCAATAAAGTCATATGTATGTTCTCTGATACCAAATATATATATTCAATTATAAAATATTCATCCACTATGAATTTTGGGGTTGTTTTGTTATGATTTGAGTTAAATAGTTAATCACCATTGTCTGAAAATGGTTCTGACTGCTATTTAGCTGTAATACCAATAATAGAAAACTAAATTATTGAGAATATTTTTAATCAGCGAAACTATTTAACTGGCGGAGCGACTAGCCGGCTTAAGTAGGTGTGATATTAACACAAACATTGATAATAATGAAATAGACTGTAATGCGATTTTTACAGTGGTAAATTACTTAATTTATTTAAGCAAGATTGAAGGATGTATGTATTAAATTTAGTTATTGAATATCGGACTAGACAATCGGAGTTTTAGCGACCTGTGTTGTCTGAATTGTTATCACTGAGTATCGTGACATGCTTATTATTTCATTATATACTAATTTAACATTTGGTTAATGTAACATTTGAAATTATGAATGACAGTGTATTACTGACGAAGCCGGCATATACTCTTTTGTGTATTATTTGTGAAGGCCGCAGCGGGGAACATCCCGAGGGCCGCTAGCTGCATAAAACAGCTTCGGTTCTAGTTAAAGATATAGTCTTGCTATGAACTATGTATGTAGAGACAGTCTGGTCAGTGTGCATTGTTAGTTTGATAGCCAGTTTTAGTCTGAGAGAAAATATATTCCAAACATAGTAAAAACTTATTGCAAGGGCTGCATTCTAGTGGGCGATCCTGACGGCAACTATATCCTGACTTAAGCGCAGTAATTATTTTTGTTATTGTGTATCAAATCTAGGTTTATATGGGACAGGCTTTGGATATCTGGTAGCGGGTCAGTTTCTACAGAGAACAATATGGGCAGTTCAAACGTCCATAACTAAGTATAGAAAAATTCATACAACCCGAAAAACTGTAGTAGATTAAATAACAACATAGAACAAGAAATATTAGAAATATTATGAAATATCTGAAAAACAACTTATTCTAATAGTACATTCTCTAGAAAAGTAATACATTTGAGTAAATCATCATTTTTATCTTCCACAATAAATCCATTAACAATATTATTTTATACACCCTATATACATAAAATTAGAATCTTGATATAACAGTCTGGAAAAGTGAGACATTCGATTTCTTAATGTGCAGTGAAGTGAATCTTGTGAAGTAATTACAAGGATGCTCGAGCTGAATATCACTTAAAATTGTTTTAAAGATATCGAACTGATCCTTTTTAAGGAGATTTCATTAAGTGAGAAAATAATAATTAGTCTTCTTTGATAAAAAAATATCTAATATCTGAAATTTAGAGAGGCACAGTACAAAAAATGTACTTTTACATGGACATTGCTTTTTAAATAAGCTTAGAAACTCGATGTCATAGCTTCCTTTAAAAAAGACATGTATATTCATAGAGAAGTTCACTTTGTTATCAAAATTGATGATGATTGATTATATCACAAGAAGATCAATGCCTTAATGATAGCATAAAATTTAAATATTTTATGTTCTTCATTAAATGTGTACTTAAACATAAATGATAGTTATTTTTATACAAGACGATAAAATGTTATTTTATCGTCGATTAACTTATCAACATCCGATATTCGGGCTGAGGCCATATTCAAGTTAGTTACCATCAAAATCTCGATTGACCTATGAAAGGAAATATAAAATATTTCAATAATGGAAGAACGCAAAGAATATCACTATCTAAGTGAGAATGTATTGTTAGCATATTTTTCCGAAAATCAAAGAAAATGCAGCCTTGAAGTTTATGGTCGTATTATTCAATGCATAAAGGTACCACACCGGTGTATCAAATATCGATACCTATTTCAAGGTAAGGATGAACTGAGGAGTAGCTTAAAATCACTTAGTATCAATTTAACTTTTGTTTGTAGATATAGCAAGCTCATATTTTTCTTAAAACAATCAACTAGCAGTTACCAACCAAAAAAGTCCAAAATTTTATCGTGGAAGATGTGATAAAATTTCTACAAATTGCTACAGATGATATCTTTTTGTCAAGGTAAATCTCTTAAATAAATGTACATGTTACTCGTTTGGCATACAGGTTGTAATTATAATGGGTTTACATGGAGCGTGCCGTTGGGATCAGTTGCACAGATTATAAGTTGGAAACATTGACGATCAACAATATCTAATGGTTGTTCCTCGAGACCAAAACCAAGAAGGATTGGTAGTTCTATATTACGAATAATAAATCTGGTCTGTCGATTGCAATGATTATGGAGCAAATATGCTTGGTAAGCAACTACTATAACAGATCTATGCCACTTAATATCCGCAGTGTTGTCATATTTCATTGTGATATTTCAATCTTATTTAATAAATCTAATAAAATTATTTAACTTCAACATCTAGAAGTGCAAATGGATAAGGTTTGGAATGGTCTAAATTATATATGTTACTAAATTTCTATATAAAATCAATTTCTATTAGCAATCAAGTAAATCTTATCTATCGTAATGAAATTTTCTTTCCGCAAGCAGATAATAATTCACGACTATGTTATACAAATTTCCCCATTATACTTTGATCAAAATATATCGTACTTTTACAGGCAGGTCTCGTCATAAGGGGGAAATCTACATATATATATATATATATATATATATATATATATAAATGATAGTTCTATAGCGTTTCTTTATGGAACAAATAGGCTTTTGTTACTTATTTACTCTATGATGATATTATGACAACTGTATTATTATTCTCTATAACTGCTTTAAAGAGCTTTTTCTCTTAAGTTCGATAGCAGCTTCCATATTTGTAATTTGTTTTCCGCAGCAGAATTGTAACTTAATATGCCTTATACAATAGTTCTATAATTAAACTATAAGCGACATTACGGAATAATTTTATAAGAGTGTCACAGGAGATAGTATAATTCTATATAGCAGTATTTTGCATCGGTTTTACAGTAATTTGATTCTAAAAGCACGGTTGCTGTAAAATTGTGTTATTGTACAGACTTATAGGGCTACATTAGCAGTTATGTTATAAATGCTCTAAGAACGTGCAACAAATTTAAAAAAACAATTAAATTTCTGAAGGCAAAATAGTCTCATGTGCCACATTAATGCAACAATTTAGTATTCTAAATACAACTATAAAATATTAACATAACATAAAACTCCTATTACTCTAAATTTATAGAACTACTTTGCTAGCTGGGCTGTTCAACCTATGAGAATAAACACCATTTATAAAATTCCACAGAAGATAGCTGAAATTCAGCAATGCTGGTAGGTATCTGACCAATTGTGATTCCAACTGGAGTCGGGGTATATTTATTCTTAATGTATTTTACGAACATTCTTGAATGATAAGTGTTTGTTCAATGAAGGCTTATGCACTTTTTATAATAGTTCAAATGTAATATACCAGTAATAACAAAAGTTCGTTAATTCGTAGTTTTTATGTCTGATATATGCACAGTTCTTTGCGACGACAGGTTTCAAATACATGGAAAATTACGGCAACTTTCTGCATAAGATATGTCAATTTTTCTTCCCTGGTCAATATTTTTTACTTTTTCAATCGATATTATTCACCCTTGCTTGTAATATTTGCCCTTATCCTTTATGTTCCTCATCGCCTTCAACATGGAGTAATTTATAAAGCGTTGACGATTTCCATATTTTGGATCTTTCTTCAAAATATAGGTACTTTTTCATTGAACTTGCCACTAACATTTTTAAGATCACACCATCTCAAGGAACTCGTACTGTTGCTTTGACTTACTAGGCAATATTAGCAGCTTCTTCGACCTCCTCCGAGAGAAATCCATTTCCTTGATCACTTTCTATGTCACGAGAGTTACTTGTCAACAAACTATCGAACTTTCATTATCATAGCAACACACATCCAAATGATATTGTATAACTTTAATAACGTAAGAAATGAGTTAGTTTGTACTTTTAATGGTGTATGTACAAAAAAAGAGTGTATGATATATGTGCTAAGTGATTATTTTATTCGAAGGGATGAAAGGAAGATATTATTCTTCTTCCCTTCTCACAAACTACAATGTCATTTTTAGTACTTATATCATAAATAACTATTATAGTGTTAACTTCAAAATAACTCCAACTTGGTTAACCATAAGAAATCCAGGATTATAATATTATTCTCTATAGGCATTACATCTGCCAGAGTAATTTGGACTAAGTAAGATAATTTGATATGAATTCATTTTAAACGTGTGAGTGCTTACCTCTAGATAGGCAGAATGTTAAATGCTATGCTATTACATCACTTTAACGCCACTTACATGTGCCATTAAATTTTTAATGAACCGGGTTATTTTAGTAAAGCTATTTTCATACGTCATACGTCAGGCATCACACGCATCTTCTGTGAAATACGCTTTGCAGTCAACGTGAAATTTTCAGCTCAATGAGGCAAATGATGTCCTCAGTCACCCAGTACCTCATAAAGAGAATTAAGAATTTCGTAACAGGACTGTTACAAAGTATCGACGTTAAACGACAATTTGCGTAAAAAGTTGGGCGTGGTTATGAACGTGCGGAAGGGTTAATGGGAGTATAAATAGCTCCACAAGAACAACTCTTCTGAAATAATTATATACATTTTTTAGAATTTTAAGACAATAATCAAGTAAACAGATAATAATAAATTTCAATTATTCCGATTTTTTTTATTACATGTCGAAAAAACTTACCACCAATCTCCATGTAATAGTAGAGACATTGCTAAAAATATGCTCTAAGGTAATCAAGCTTACTGGTAATTAGGCCATATTTGGCCCTTTTTACCTACTAACTTATACTACCCTCCACCTTTACAATCACAAACATCCATGGGTAGGACAGAAAAATTCCTGCCCCGTGTTGGATTCGAACCAACTGCCGGCCGCTCGTGCTTGCCCTGGCAGCGACTACTCGTCACCGCCTTGACCGCTCGGCTACCGTCAGCCCAAAAATATGCTCTAGCATTATGGATCAATAGCCTGTTTTGCATTTTTTATTTCATAAATCGAAAGTATAAGTTAAAATTATGAATCTGCAAAAAATTAGAATTTTATTAGAACGTTTATTTTACAGGGTGATTCAGAACTTATATAAAAAAAATTGAGGGTACTCTTATTTACACAATTTTGTAAAAAAATCGAAAAGAGCAGTTCGAAAATGATTTAAAAATACACTTCTGCACGGCACTGGAAACTGGCCCACTATAAAATCTGATAAGGCAGTAAAGCACACGATCTGCTAAAGGAGAAAAAAAGGAAAGAATTGCCCAAGGAAAGAAATAAATAACATTTTTTAGCAAATTCAACTGCTTTTACCGCTATTGTTACTAATATTTATTAATAATTTAATTTGTCGTTTTAATTAGTAAAATAGTTTTAATAATATATAATAATAAATATTCATCATCTAGATTTATTTTTTAGGGAGTTTACTGGAAGTTGAATTTGCATTAACATAAACACATGTCAAGCAACAGGTGTCGTATACCAAACCAAAAAATGTTCTACTACAATGTAAAATGAGCTGAAAGCTAGCTATCAAATATTTACACTGCATTACTGGCTATTCCGGATAATTTATAATATAATCAGTACTAGCGGAACATTCACCCACGACATTTTTATTTGAAAACAGTGGGAAAGACACAGATGAATTCTGATATATTAATGCCCTCAGGCCCCCTATTCTTTGTTAACATTGAAATTGGGTATTTTCACATTCAACTGATTGATTCACTTCAAAGGTTTCATTTAGAATTTTGCACATTTACCAGATATATATTTTTTAAGCTAATTTACGAACATTGTGAAGCAGAATTAAAATTTCCAACATTTTTCGTATATATGATGTTTTCGTATTACGTCTGCTTCTGCTAATGACCTTAATATGTTCCAGATAGAGCACAGTTTAGAAAAATAACGATAGTTTCATATTAGGTCGTAATTGGAAACAGTGGAATTATTTTAATTAGAGGTAAAAATTAAATTTTATTACATGCATGGAGAACATGTTTCTTGATTAAATGATACATTATTTGGCATGCACCTAATATGTACGTATTTATTACGATGAAAGGCACAGAGAAAAGACATCCATTCTTATCTGATAGATACTTCAATGGCGCATTTTAAGCACTCTGAAAATAGGCGTCAAACTGAGACTTCAATACAATTTGGTCACTGCACTGACCTGTATATACCAATATTTTGCAATCGGTTCATACTGTATCCCGTATAAAAATATTTTCTTTATTTAACAACAGAATTTATCAATTAATAGAAAATACCAGGTACCGTATAGAGTGTGGTAAATGAGGGATCGGTCATGAGGACCGTCACGAGTCGACTCTGATTCGACCGATTTGAACTGATTAGCTGCTCGGTAGCTTGACTTTGATTATCAGCTGGTGCTCTTGTTATTTATTTTATTTTGAATAAATAACTTTTTGTATCGATCTATTCATTTCGGAAATAGAATCACGTCCAGCACTATGAGATTAAGTCAGTATAAAACTTAAAAAATCTAATGCACAGAAAGAATTAGATAAAAAAATTTTATCCTGGTTTTGAAAATTTAACATTAACGAAAAGAGTGAAACTGGTAAAAGGTATAAAGATTTATTTTATACGAAAGATGCTCGCTGACAAGGTGTTAGTACATCAAAAAATGTCCACATTCTTGCTCCCATGACAATGTCGATTTTTGTAGAAGTGTTGTCCTATCGCCCCCTTCTTTGTTATTTTTTCTTATTACGATTTAATAACTTATATAAAATATAATTATAGACTCATAAGCAACTATTTAGTTCCAATTTTACGAGCACACAACATCTTAATCAATAATGAAAATAGTAGCTGGATGTAAATTGAAGCCGATCATGTTCCTGTGAACAGCAGCAAATCTGGAAACATTTGAGAGTATCGCTCTTGCTCGATCTTTTGGTCTGAACACAGATTAACGAAGTTTAAGATGCGATATCTCGTAAATACATTTTGATAAACTTACATGAAAAGCATAAAACTGTTTTTAAAGATATGTTTAAATTATTTTGAGCTAATTCCTGAACTTTTTTACACATGATATCACATAGCCAAGCTACCAGGAAAAAGTGAAAACAATTTAAAAAAAAAATCTATAGAACAAAAGAAACACATTTTTTCTGTAAATGCTGATAGTCATAACTTATTTTATCTAAAAACGTAGATACGAAGTGTCACAGCTATCACCGTCTGTGACATGCACACAGGTACAATCGTTTGCAATAATAATGACACTCTCTTAAAACAGTTTTTGAACTTCTGGAAGCTCTGAATAGAAATTTCATTAAATGTCTCTTGGTAAGTGAAACAACTAATAACTAATGTTAAAAATTAAAGCAGATTTCAATATGACTACGCCAGAAGTTCAAAAGAAATCGCAAAATTCATTTTAGTGAGTGTCATTAATATTGCAAACGATAGTACGTACGTTGAAGATCGGCGACATGGACAATACGCATGTTCTGTACACACACATACCATATCTGTTAATTCTTGTTTGATTAAGGAATTTTAAATACAATAACGTCAATCGATCCTAAACCACCGTGAACTAAACTTGACCTAATCTGAGTAAGCACTTTTGGGGCAACCGTTACTTTGCGGACCCATGTTTATTAAGACTTTTCTGCTTATTTTAGTTCATACTATTACCTCCTAAAATATTTTACACTCTTTTTTTAACACTGTATATTTTTACCCCATTTTCCATAAGTGCCTATTATTTATTAATCTGAAATAAAATGGTTTTGAGTGAGTGCAATTCAACTTGTCTAACTTTGTAGCGAGGAATTGAAGAATATTCGTACACAGCTATCTAGTTTGAATTTGTATGCGGCAAGGTAATGCTGCAATCTATAGCCACCTCGACTGTATGATATATGCGAAATATGTGTTCTGTTTCAAGAAAAGTATCGTAGGTACACCTACAACATACAAGGCGCCTCGAAAAGGTACGTACAAGTGTGTAAAAATAAGTCGATTTAAATTAACTTACAAATAGCTTAGTTAAGTGATAGGCCACAATAAAGACTCAATTTTTAAATAATGCGTTTGTAACATTCCGTCGCGAAGTCTGTCCTGTAAGTTCTACACGACCTGTAACCTCGTCACGTCACGTCACAGTGAACATGGGTGTCCCCATTGTGGTTCGCAGGGTTACCTGTGCCTGTCGGTATTTTCTCATCAGGTCAAAGGATGTCACTGTGTGTTATTCAGCAGAGTGTGGACGTGGATATAATTAACTAGACTACATACAACATGAAAACGCCAACAAAGCAACGACCAAAACAACGACATACTGGCTAGAGAGAAATTTTTGGCCAATATTCTACGCGTGTCACAATATAATTTGACGCTGTTTGAGACGCAGTTACGTATCAAGGTTCTGTTCGTGATTTTGGGAGCGCTACGAACATTAATGCGAACATCCATGTTTGCTGTGATGTGACGCCACGGGGTTACGGTTCGCGAATATATTTCTTTCATCTTAATTATGTTGCCAAAGTTCTTTGTTATTCACAAGTATCTTGTAAACCGCGGAGTTAAATTGTACAAAAAAAAAATTAATGGTTTAAGTCTTGAGAACGTAGTGATCAATTTACTGGAGCATTATGACGTTCTCTACATATCTATTAGTTTACATATTTCTGACTTAAGTGGTTTCTAACATTTTTTGATATAATATGATAAAGCAACATCGTGCATAAACCGCAAATCTCTCCGATGCTCAAATGCAAATTTTCTATAACATCTTTTGTATATGTTTCATATAAATTTAATAAAATGAGAAAAGTTTGAACAAAATTAGTAGCATTTGAGACATTTTATATAATTAAATAGCAATATACTCGCGACAAGAATTCAGACGACTTACGTCATACGAACAAATTAATAATTCATTATATTTTCATCAAAATATTTAAGAAACTGTAACTGATAGTAATAAAACTATATACTACACTAAAAGTTTGCGTTATATATTGTACTAACTTGCAAGAAATTATTGTTTTTAACGCGACCAAATATCGAAAATTAGGTTGACAATGAAAACAAATGTATAATGTCAGCCAGTAAGACGTCTGAATTCTTGACGCGAGTATAATAAAAAAAACCGACAAATAGATAATTTAACGTATATGATAGTAAATTCGGAAATGTTCATTTATTTGATGGCCAGTTTGATAATGGAATAATAATAATAATTTTAAACTGACAAGAATGATGAATGAAATAATGTAGATCCTTTTAAGAATTTAAGACGTGAATTAGTGTATTATTAAAGCGATTATTATTGTAAAACTAAAAAAAAAATATAAATTAGAAATAATAGAACTAAATCGGAGATCCCGAAATTTCGAAAAACAAGAAATTACGTAAAGGATTTCATAAAAAATCAGTTCACCTTACTTTAAACAAAAATCCAATAAAGAAGAATCTTCCTTGCTAACACAGTAGAAACAAGGGTATGTTTAGAGAGTTCGAGAAGGATTCCTCAATCCACCATTTCCCAAGTAAAATCGTGATATTATGCAGAAAGAAAAAACTACCGATAAATCTACAAATAAGTTACGAAAAGTAAAACTACCAACTTACTGTGTTTAATCAACGAGATGAGTGTCAGAACAAATTAACAGAGAACTGTAATATTTCCCAAAACTACAGACTATAGAAAAAGGTTATTTAAAGATCAGAAAACAGAGCCAGCAAATTTTGAACAGGATAATTAAAAAGTGCGTGATAAAATTACAAACTTTTAGTCTATAAATATGATTAACCTTGATAAACGTTAAAATGAAGTATACGGACGTTAATAGTGAACAAAATTTAAAAAAAAAACTCTATAGCAAGCGTAATTTTAGGATAATAGTATTTATGTATGCTGTATAAATTTATTGACATTACTTACCTTTAAAATTCTTCCTTAATTAACCAATTTTACATTAGATAAGTGGAAGACTCAAAGCACTGTTTAAATTCTCAAAAGATTGCATGTTATTAAATTTGAAGATTGTTTCAATATATTTGTTATTTTGAATGTCGTTTAAAGTCAATTATTTTTAAATTTTATCCACCGAACCTCTTCCTTTAGATACTAGTTTTCAAGCTTTATGAGAAAGTATACGTATAAGTAAGATAAGTATTTTCTAAATTAAAATTAACTGAGCTGAAGTTTTAGCTGCTGTTTTCATGCAGCTTTAATGTATTATTTTTTTTATATACGTAAACTTCATAATAGCTTACATTGACACACTAATGGGCTAATGCTCATGATTATTATTGACAAGTTTAAACCATTTTCAATCCAGACAAACCATAATTTAAAAATAAAAATAATTCATATCGGCAAATAATACAAAATACAACCAAATAATCTCATTCAAATAGAAATTATCATTATAACAATCACTAGTCAACTCAATAAAAAAAAATTATATCCATCAGAAACAAAAAATCATTAAACTTAAAATATTATCAGAATATTATTACTTTTTAACAGAAAATAGCTATTTATGATATACGTGTTAAAAGTAAGATTTTATTTTGTGAGTGAAATAAAATCACTTTTAACACGTATATCATACACTATTTTTTCTACAAAACAATCGGAAGAACTTTAAACTCAATAAAAATAAGAAATCAAAAAATACCTACACACAGATCGCAATGTTTATGAACCAAAATTTTCGTAGCAGCCAATTTACTTTTAACACGCGTGTCAAAACATGACATTTTTAACATCAAAAATGACAAAAGCTCACTTTTTAACAGAAAAAAGATTTTACCGAGATATTTTGGTTAAACTATGTATTTTATTCTATTGTTCATGAGAATTAACTTATTAAAAAATCTTGCAGTTTTGCATATATTTTTTATTTTAGCCTCAAAATTGTATAAAATGTATATATATCTTTTGAAGCCTTTTTGCTAATACTCGTATCTGCAGTAATTAGGTGCAAGCTGTATATTCATTATTTAGGTTGGGTCTTTTAAAAACACAAAGTGTGTCCGAAGGTCATAAAATATTAGAGCACCGACATTACAATGTACACAATATTACGAAACATGGTATTTTACGTGTTATTCTAACCGGGGAGATTACGACTAAAATGATGTAATAGTAGAAGTAATGGCCATTTGCAAACATATAGTATTTTTAAGGGATTAAAATATGTACGTTTCCAACATATTTGAAACTTTTATTACGTCGTATTTCTTACATGAAAAAGAGGTATTAATGCTGACTTGAGAGGCTTGGGATACTTGTTTATTTCCACTTTATTTTACAATTTTATCAAAAAGTAAAATGTAAATTCGCAACTTACGTAATTTAAAATTAAACATTTTAATTTAATTATATATACAGGGTGATTCAGCCATAATACCATTAATTTGAAGAGGAGATAGGAAAAAAATGAGTATAATACAAATACGTGATTTAAAAAAATGTTTCTACGTTCATGCAAAAAACAATACTTTATTGAACTATATTTAGTGGAAAAAGTGGTTCTTTATTGCACTAGTGCAATAAAATGTTTATTGCATTCATCTGTCATTCTACTGCAGCGTTTTGTCATCATGACAAACATAAACCTTCAAATCGACGTCACATTTTTCTAGACTTAGTGTCATCTAAATAACATTTTTTGGTTTTGCATGAACGTAGAAAAAATATTGTATGCAACTCGTACAAAAAGTGCTTATTGCACTCGACGTGTTGTCCTACTCGGCCTGACGGCCTCGTTGGACAATTTCACGTCGCGTGCAATAAACACTTACTTTTTGCACTTGTTGCATAAATAACTATTAAATGTATATTTACGCCAAAAAAATATTATTTTAAAATCATTATTTAAATCCCCTATTCAGACTGTCACTTACCGCTGGCGGTAATTCAACTCGATGTCGGCCTGACGCGACGTTGCCAAGTTTAAATATTTTCCTATAGTACCTTCTTATTGTAATATGTAATTAATACTATAAATTATTTTTTAAAAGAATGCTATTAATATATTAAATATCAACATAAAAAAATATTTAATATTGAAATTATAAAACTCCAACAGATCAAAATAAACCATTCGCATTTCATTACATAAATATTGAAATAAAATCCAATACTAACTAGGTTAAATTATTACGAGAGGCTGGAAAAAACTCTCGTGCTGCTAGCAACAAAAATCAATCCAAGTCTTGACCCACCATAGTAGTTCTGTTTTTAATGTGTGCTCAATGACAAGCGCCGCAGAGTTGCAGAACCGCTAAATAATACCAGAAACAAAAAATAATTAAATTTGCATTTTTATAAACACCCTGTGTAATGAATAGGAAATTATAAGAATTTTATAATAAATGCCAACCGCAGTAATAAGCGCCGACATCAGATAGGCTGTAATCGGCAAATTCGGCACAGCTAATAAGTTGGTAGTTCAAATTCCCGTTTAATACGTTACCAGCGGAATGAGTCGAAAATCAGTCGAGTCCATTATCCTACGCAGGCAAGCTCGCCAACGACTGCACGCTGGAACAGATGCAAACGCATACGAGTAACTAAATATTTAGTCATATGTGCAAACGGCCCGATTTCTCTCACTTCTTCCTCCCTCACTCATTATTTTAGCGTGGCAGATGTTGGTGAATTTCGTGTGTTTGTATTGCCAGTGTAGTTTATAATTATTAACATTTTAATAAACATTTGCGTCTGTGTTTTCCGTGTGCGTCTGTGTTGTTCGGTACCTACTGATCATGAGTAATCGATTTGATTCTTATTTATATGTTCATAATCATACATTTTGTATGCAAACAAGTTTGTTATTAGAAAAAAAATCTAGCACTTCAGTACCGTACATGCTGTTATTATATGCATGTGGTCCTGGCAACGCTGCTGGACTTCTATATACCATCAATATTTGTACGCGTCATCAGAAAATTTCTAGCGTACCAGGAGCGTCGTGTTACTGATTGTTATACGGTGATTTGTTTATCTTTTGAAAGGTCGAGTAAACAGTTTTTTGTAGATTTTCTGTCTTTATTAGGCATACATATGGTTCTACTACGAGGGAAGGTTCCTACTTGCAGTATGATTCGACGAGTACTATTTGTGAGGTCTTCTTTAATATTTTTAACACTGCATCCTCAACATAAATGTTTACTTGCTGACCACATCCTTCTGCTCGAAGAATAAAACTTTCCGTGTCGTGCAGCTACGTTGTGTTCAGCTGCTGCGAGATTCCCATAACGTATTCCCGTGAGTGCATTTTTCCTGGTTGCACCTTACATTAACGCCATATTTAACGTTTGGTAATAGTAAATACTTAATTCATTGTATATCTAGTTTCTGCTCAAACTGGAACGTTAAGTAAAGAAAAAAAAAATAAAAATCGCATTTTTAATGTAACCAGCACGCTATTTCTATTTTTTGCTTTATAAAAATACACTGACATTATTGTAGAGTTTACAAGTAAAATCTTTTGTCTGTTTCCTAAAACACTTTTTAATACTGAATAGTCGATAATAATTAAGTGAATCTACTTAATAATGAAATACAAGATCAGCTTATTGCGCAGTTTTTTTGTGAAAATGTAGGTCTTCTTTTAGTATAAAATTATACTGACTTAATAAGGTTCTATTTTAATGTTTATACATTGTTCAGGTACACCCTGTATACTTATAAGTCGCACAGCAAATATGCGATATTGACTTATTGTGTTCAATAATTTAATTTCCACAATATCCATCACTGGGCCATAGAAAATCTACGTCACTTGACAAGGCGCAGTTCAGCAACTATTTTCAGTTAATTTATGGACAGGAATTTTGCGTGGCACTTTAGTCGGACCGTTTGTTATTTCCGCGCGTTTAGAGTGTTTAGACGATAGCGATGATTATTTGGAATTTCCACAGCAAATGCTACCAAAGTTGTATGATGTATAGCAAAGAATGTACTTTTTACACGATAGTTTCTCTCCTCATTTTCGTGAAGTTGTTCTTGAATAACGCCTTTCCAGTTCATTGGGTAGGACGTAAAGCATAAATAATGTAGCCTCCTCATTCCTTGGACTTAAACTCCTCAGACTCTTTCTGGAAGTTCTTAATATCCGTTCTTTACAAAAATTGAAGCGATTTTGTAAAAACAGCTTCAACAGCGAATTGCAGCCCCAAATGCTATAGGATAAAGCTTTCCAATTTGAAATGGTCCAAAAGCCGCTGTAAATAAAATTGCGGTTGTGAGGGCCGCATCATAAAATACTTTGTATGCATCTTTATCAGTGATTTGTAATAGGTACAAAAAACCTGTTTGTTTCTATAATTATTATCTATACAAAAGAAAATTAGTGGGGAGTTTTTAAAAGTTGGTTTTCAGTGTGTCAACATTAACATTTGTTGTTATTGACAAGCGAAGCAACTGGGTAAGTGACTTCATCAGACAGGAAACACCTATATTTTGACTTTATAAATTTCATGTTGGAAAAGCTTTCGCAAAGATAGGTGCTTTAACGTTCTCCTAGGAGTAAAATGTCCAATCCTCTTTCGGTTTTTCACTGGTAAAAATGAGCTGACTATAAATCACACAATTCCAGTTGTAGCAGTGGCGGCTCGTGGATATAAATGTAGGTGAAGCAAAGATATAGAAACAGAAAAAAAAATAAAGTTATGAATGTAAAAAAATGCGCTGCAGACAAAAATTTTCATGAGTTCAAGGTTAAGTGTTCCAAAATAAAACACTACAAATTTGGGGTTCAAAAATAGTTATTCTCTAAAACTATGTTTCGTAAAAAATACTTTTTTTGCAGAAAAAAGAACATATCAGTATCAAGATTATTGGTGTACTTAAACTAGGTGCTTACCATGCAATCTGTGCAGATGATCTATTTTGGTAATTAATTTATAAAATCGATCCCTCTATTTTTAAGGCTGCTAAACACTCATTTAAAATTAGATTTTGCGGTCTAGTCCAGTTGGCCATTAGGTTAAAATTGCTATATAACGCCTATTTATTTTAGAAACAGTGTGACGAATTAAAAAAGAAATAATTTTAGATTTATGTTTAGCATCCTCGAAGATAGGATTTAGGAATTTTGTAATTAAAATTGGAGGTTTCCGCTGTTGTAAATAATTACCCATTCGTGCTACTGGAAAGCGCGATTTATATTTACAAAGTCACTAAAACCATACTTGTTCCACACATCTGATTTAGTATTAATAAGAAGGCAGGGCACACAGAACAGTTTTTTTTTATAATAACTAACTAACTAACATCACGATTCATATTGAGAATGCCAGGATATTTTAAATTTCCTGGTATATACTTTGCCCTTCATTGTCGTGTTTTTTTGCAACTTGGAAACTGTTAGTTGTTTATCTTCTTTAGTCTATCTAGAAAATGGAGTGTGTCGCAAAACACAAACAAGGTGGAATCATGGTGTTCATAAAATAAAACTGCGAAACAGTGACACTACCACCGATGCATATTTTATATGTGTTAAATGAAACTTACTCAAAATCCTTCATTTCTTCAAAGTGCTTCGAAAAAATTAAAAATCATACTGCGGAAAAAAAATTATAAAACTTTCTGTGAGTCAAACCGCGATTGCTCTTTTATAATATTTGTTATTTTAACAACCACTTTCATGACATGCATTTGACGTAAGGATTTCCATATAGGTCCTCTTGGACCTCAATGCAGTGCCTCACAGAACAGCTAATATTGTTTTGTTTTAAGAATCCTGCATATTCAATTTCAGTTCCTGTCATAATTCGGGATTCATGAGTGACAATATAGGAACATTTATTGAATCCGCCATAGTTTGATACATAATTACGGCTTCAAAAGTATCCGTACCCTTAGTTGTAGTATCGAGAGGAATAAGATCAAACATCTCCCCTGCTACACTGAAGCTTTATTGAAAAGTTCGAACAAAAGTTGCAAGCTGGCTGATGTCGGATAGGCCAGTGCTTTCGTCCAGGCAGAATGAAGAATACATACATTTTACATTTGTGGTGTGCAATATTTGTATATATATTGATTAATATGGTCTACACGTCTTGCAATTGTTTGATGCAACAATGTTTCATTCAATTGTTATGTCATTTTGATTACACATAATAGGCACTCCTGACACTCCATCACTAAAAGGTCTTTTCGCTTTTACAATTTCCAGCGCTACTTCATTAGAAGGGGTGATATTGCGTTTGTTATTAGTGTTCAACTTTTCGGAAAAGTGGAATTGCTGTTTTAGTTTCTTCTTATAATCCATAATGATATCATTTCCAGACTTCTTCTTTATACTGATGAAACTTTCCTCGTGTAATGTCGTTTCGTATAATATTTTTGAAGAACTGATAGTACTTACATACAAACAATGCACTGAAGTTTATTATTGTTGTTTGTGATTAAATAGTCTGATTTCTAACGGTCATTATGAACTCGATGTTCGTTCGTTATTTTTCCTTTCTGGGAAACTTCGCTTAAAATACTTTGATTTGCTACGTGCTGCACACTATTATTCTCTTCGCGAACCGTATTCAACGTTTTTCTGTAATGTTTTTCTGTCTATGAGTTTCTATTCCACACTATTAATTATTAATTCTGCTCGTCCCGCTTGACTTAACCTTCTTATATACTCGGGCATGGCCACTCGAATATTCAGAGAGAGGTCCAGCAAGAGCTCCAATGTTCCAGTAACTTTGTTGCGGTGTTCTATTCAGCGCCAGTGGCGTCACATAGCCTATGTATGTGTTATTTTATTTCATCAATTCATCGTTGGTGTAGGAATGACTCGCATGTGTATATTTTTGTTTTTAAACCATATTTCTATATGCCGCAAAAAATGTCGTAGTGGGCTGCATGTTGGGCAGCCCTGATCTACAGATAGATGTTGCGTTTCAGTTCAATTATAATTAGCCATTCTAGAGGTTTAAAAAATGTGTTTTGGTAGTACCGTTTTATCAATTTGTGACAATTTGCACCTATCTTTAAAGGAAACATTTTAGCTTAAAATTATTTTACTGTCTTTAGTGACACCATATTTTAGAAACCATTATATCCAGCTATAAAAGACAAAAATACGAAATGCTTTTCATGTTTAGGCCTTAGTCCTCTCTCAGGCAATTCTTCGTTCTTTGCCAACCCCGACATACTGAAGTGCATACAAATGAAAACAGTATTCAACAACCAGCGATGTTACGAGCTTAACATTTCGTAGTATTTACTCGTACATGGAAAGACGAAAGAAATTGCTGAATCCCTAGTATTTGTATTACCTAAGGCGCTGGCCATTCAGTCAGTGAGTTCATCCCTTAAATCTCCAATTTTTCATGCTTCCATTCTTAACACTGAAATATATCATGCACAAGGCAAGACTGCAGTTTCTTTTACTGCTCAAAAATGGTTATGAAAACTGTGAGAAAAATGTATGTGCTGTAAATAAATTATATTTTTCTACGTTCATACAAAAAACAAAACTTTATTGAACAATATTTAGTGGAAAAAGTGGTTCTTTATTCCACTAGTGCAATAAAATGTTTATTGCATTCATCTGTCATTCTACTACAGCGTTTTGTCATCATGACAAACATAAACGTTCAAATCGACGTCACATTTTCCTAGACTTAAGTGTCATCTAAATATCATTTTTTGGTTTTTGCATGAACGTAGAAAAAATATTGTATGCAACTCGTACAAAAAGTGCTTATTGCACTCGACGTATTGTCCTTTTACTTTACTTTTTGTACTTGTTGCACAAATAACTATTAATGTTGTTTGTTACTACATGTAAAGCTGGTTATACGGGGTGTTTCAGGAGAATAGGAAATTATTTTACAAATGTGTTCTATAGGTCAAAATAAATAAATAAATTCATAACATTATGGGTCCAGAAATACTTTATTTCCGTGATACATTATGTCACAAGAAAATTAAAATTCCGACTTTGTCTAAATATCTCGGTTAAGCACACTGGTTTGGGATTGTTTACAATTGCTAAATGAACCAATAAGTTAGAGTTAGACTGTGCTGGGTACTAGGACACAAAGGAATAGAAGGAAATGTAAAAACAGATGAACTTGCAGAAACGGATCTGATACATCATTTCTAGGGCCAGAACTAGCTCTTGACATTCCTTGCAGTGCCGTAAAGCAGGTTCGAGACCTCAAGCGAAGGAAGCCTTGGATTTTTCCTCACCAAAAAGAGCAAATTCTGAGTATGAGTAAGATGCAGACAAATTCCAGGACTGTTTGCAGAAATACTTTATACTTTTGCATGGTACAACTTCAGTACTTTAATTAGTGATAGTCAATATGGTTAAGTGTCAAAAAAATCTGTAGTAACTAATTTATTTATATTTTATTCTAACCACATTTTAAATTTTTTGGAAAACGGGCTACAAGTAGATACATTTTTTACGAGTTTCACAAGGCGTTTGACAAAGTGGATCATAATGTGCTTATCAAGAAATTGAATTACTATGGCTTGTCCAGATTTTTTTAAATTTATTGGTATCATATTTAAGAAATCGTTAATTTTATGTTAAATATAATGGTCATAAATCTAACGAATATAAAGCTTATTCAGGTGTTCCTCAAGGCTCCAATTTAGGACCCCTATTTATATTTTATTAATGATTTTCCATGCAGCCTGTCATATTCATGTAATCCTTTGTTTGCGGATGATCTAAAAATTATTAAAGTTATTGCAAAATGGTATCAATAATATCAATGTGTTATCAGAAATAAAAATGTTTTTCATATGAAATGAATAACGAGCAACTATTCAAGAATTACAGAAGTTAAAGATTTGGAGATAATCTATAAGAACAAGCTATCTTATAGTAATCATTTTGATAATTTGGTTACATGAATGTTTATTTTTACCCGCTATTAGCACTACTGCGCACTCACCTCTATATGTTATATCTCGTTTAATTAACCAAGTTTCGGTCGAACACAATATTGACTTTTCGCAAAATTATTATTATCAATTTCGTAAGATTATGAGAAATCTATTTCTTTCTCAATTATATGTAGATGTACTTATTATAGACAGCAATAGTGCCTTGATATTCTTACTTAGATTTAGATATTTTTAATTTGTTTATAATTTTTTTCGTTCTACATGTAGATATGTAGGATTACTGCACCACTGGTATTTCTTTAATATTTGTTATCTTTTCATGTTTACTTCATTGTTACATTATTAATTCTTAAACATTATGTTCTTTTTTCATTGCAATTAGGCAATTATGCATGTTGAGAAATAATAAATAAATGTTTTGCAATACCTTATTACATCGAACACTTAGGTCACTAAGTACCTCCAAGTTTTCCGCGTCTTATTTTCATTTGAGAGCGTATTTAAATAATGATTTTTCTCTCGTCTAATAAGAGGTAATGTGAAATTTCTAAGTCATTTGTATTCAAGCCAATCTTCATCATTTTTAGATTGTTTGAACCTTTGTAAAGTACGATCCCTTTGCCTAATTTTTTTTTTAAAGTAGCAGTTAATCAAGCTTTAGGCTTAGTTATCAAATATATAGATAATAAACTCATTAAAAATTAATTTTCTTATGAATATTAATTTTCTCAAAATACGATGCCATGAAAGATTAATTAAGATTGTGTAAAATTAGAGAAACATTTACTTAACAAAATTATTATTTTTTTTTTGTCAACATTTAAATTTCAGAACACCATTTCATGGTAAGAAACATATTGTTGTATTGGGTGTCCTTAGTTATATACATGGCAAATTTGAAAACATCGACATCAGATAATCGAAAACTGCCAAAATAATAGAAATTTACAAATATCTCCAAAAGTGGTAATCGCAACCCTAACAATGCTTAGATGGGTTGAAAGACAATTACAGGCATAACACAGAGTATAATAATACAGGGTGTTCCGTTTGTTATGAAAAAGTTTTAACTATTTGAAGTTGTCGAAATGTAACGGTAAGAATAAAACGCTTGATATATTTTTAAACTTTCTGATATAGCATACGTCAATTTTTGTTCTTAATAAATTTATATCATAAAATCTATAACTTCTTGTTATAGGGAATATTACACAAAACCCTAAAATTTACCGTAGAATCTAAGTTGGTATTGACTTCCGATACAACTGCAAGTGCTGGAGAGTTCTAGATATTGTTAGAGTCATCTTTACGTGTACAGACGTAAACCATTGAACGTAACTGTTTATATTTCGCTGTACTCAGTGATAATTCATCTAACAATCAACACAACATAGGCCAGTAAAACGCCAATTATCTATACTCAACGGACAAAAAATCTAGAGAGTGACTCATGTTATGAACATCCACAAAGAAACATACTCGTACATGCAACCTGTATGTTTTTCCTATAAAATCGTGTGCCGCATATCTCTGAGAGCAAACCCGATTACATAGCTTCTGTTGCAGTAAAGGTACGGATTCGCTGGTGCGACTGCGGCTGCGACTGCGACTACGACTCGTCGCCGACCAATAGACAGTCTGAATGTTCTCATCAACTCCAGCATTTAGACTGCCTATTGACCGGCAACGAGTCACAGTCGCAAACCGCAGCCGCAGTCGCACCAGCGAATCATGCGCCGCAGTCTTCTATTGGCTGTGACGAATTGACGGGTCCACCTGTTCCATTTGCAGCTCTATCATGGGGCGGGTACATCGTTCGGACGCGCAAAATTTCGGTATTCTTTTCGCTAATTTAATTATAAGCGTAATTAATTTATTAGTGATTTTGTGTTCTTAAGAATGGAGAACAATTCAAGCTCTACAGCGTATTCTCAAAATCGTTTTAATTTAACAAGTGAGGAATATCAGATGATGACATGTATGAAGAGTTTAGGGTGCGAGGTCAAAATATGGGTGTAAGTGATATTAAAATATGTAGTTCATTAACAAGAATGTATGTGAGTAGCATATATGTGTAGTGCAAAAAAAACTTTGCCTTGAATATATACAAGGGTGCTTTTACGAATTATGCTTATAACAAATAAATTATGGTATGTGAATTTCCATATAAATGAAATCGAAACAAGTATACTGATAGAAAAATACGAAATAGTGATATGGCGAAGAAACTATATAAAATAAATATTAAAAGATCGTAATCTGGATCGAAGAATGTATTAAATTTTGACATGATAAATGAAGCTCATATGGAAGGCGGTACGATATGATATAATGAGTGTTAATTAGTGATCTTTATAGTGACAGTGCTAGTAACCAATAGTGAATAGTGTGTGTATACTAGAAACCAATAGTAAATAGTGTGCCGTTTGATCTTTTGGATGCGAATTTCCAAATATTTGCACGATTTATTTAATGGTGGGAAAATCTCTACTTGTAACGAATTTTGATAGCTATAACATTTTGTGTCATTTTCATCATAAAACTGCCATGGTACATTGTCAGAAGCTCAAAACAAATTTATTAACCCCACATAAGCAGCAAACAAAGTTGCAGTGCTTTACTGCTTTGCAAAATTTTTCAAAAGCTGAAATTTTCCCGCCATAAATAATTAAAAGAAAAGTTTCAAAATTCGTGCAAATATCCGTGAATTTCACGTCCATAAGAACAAGGCTTAAGTGTGATATCCGCGGAGAGCGCATCAGGTAAGTATAAGTGGATGGTGGTGGGCCATTGTCGTCCGACAGGCATTCTAATTTGTGGAAGACGGCACAAAGGGGACATTTAAAGTAAAGTGTTTTCAAGTGGCACGCTTAGATAATCATTCAACCCTCTTCTTCCGTACTCATCTCTGTGCTGTGAATTAGTCACTCTGTTATTTTCGACCTTGGGTAATTGATAATACAAGATAAAAACTTTAAATTTAGAAATAACTCCTCGAAACGCCTCGAAATTGCCAAAAACTATTACATCACTGTTTCTACTAAAAGTTATGCATTTAGTTTTGTCATTTTTGTATATTTTTTTTATATCTGATCGCCTTCAAATATAGTACGGCTATGAAGTTTTGCTCCTCGCATGGCTTTGCCCGTCGCGCTTGTCTACAAGCTAGCGATTAGTCACTCTCTAGATTTTGGACCGTTGAGTATCGTCTACCTTTCAATAACTTGATTTAATAGGTACCATACACTCTTCGAGCTTTCTTATAGAAATGAAGTCATTCACCACTGTAAAAATCATATTAGGGTCTGACAGAAAACTTAGGACGGCTGTCTCTTTCATTATTATCAATGTTTATGTTAACATCGCACATTCGTCTAATCGCCTTTCTGTTTTGCTTATTAAAAATATACTCAGAATAATATTTTCGTTGTGTTCGCCAAGGAACTTTGCCAATACAGTTCCAAATTTTTTGAGTCACTATTTTTCCAAATAACGATCCACGCAGTTCCCAGTCGAACACCCTATATAAAATTTTTCCTAATGGCACCACATTTATATGCAAATGCGCAACTCTGGAATGCATGAGAAATAATGTGGCTTGGTACTAGTGCCAAAAAGTTACTTTTTTTTCTGATTGATAAAAATTCGATGCAAAAAGAAAGGTATCGTTTAACGGTTTCTTTAAGTTTTAAAATGTCACAAGTATACAAGTATTTGTTAATGGCGATTTCACAGCTCAGCGTTTGACCTGAAAATCCTAGTTTGTAGCCAGACAGTTACATAAAGCCAATCTAGAACACGGAAGGCGGATCACTATCCGTGAAGCTTTATGTGCGATCATGCTTAGAAATTTTTTAGTTTTATTATGGACGTCTCGATTAAAGCAACCATAAAATCAAGCTGTCACGGTCACCTGAATTTCTAGGTAGAGGTAAAGGTATTAAATATTGCGTGATTTTCAGGACATTATATCGAGAAATAAACATTTAAAAGAATGTAGATAGATAGAAGTAAAAAAGAAATAAAATTTACAAAGTGACCTATTAGGTATTTGTAATTTTTTAAACTAAAAGTAAATATTTAAGAAAGGATTTTTCTAAATAGTGATTTGTTTAACTAGGCAGCCAATGTATAAAATCTTCATTATGATCAATATATACGATCCTCAGAGCTACTTTAAATGTCTACAACAACATCGATATTGCAAAATATTCTTGAAATGCCAATCGGATGAATATTGTGCTAAAAAATCACGTAATGATACGTATTTAGGGTACATTTAGGGTACTCAACAAAGGTAATTATGAATATTTTTTTTGTAAGCAAAGAATACTGCCTATTGTGTTTTTTGATGGTAATACTTTGTGCTTTATCTGGTGCGTGTCGATGTGATGAATTACTTCAAATAAAAATTGGAGATACTGAAAATATGGGAAATAGATTGCTGATTACTCTGCTAACTACAAAAACAGATAAAAATATCCTTTATTATAAGCATTATTGTATTATATAGACATATATCGGAAATATTATAGTACCGCAAGACCTACACAAATAGATAGTAATAGATTTTTTTTTAATATTCAAATGGTAAAACACATAACGAATTAATCTACATATATTTGGAAAAATGCCAAAACAAGTTTCTGCGTTTCTCAAATTGAAAGATGCTCACGAACACACCGGAGATTTTTTCCGGAAAACTTCAGATACACTATTAATAAATTCAGAAGCTGATCTCACAACTTTAAACATGCATGGTGGATGGAAATCTTCAACGGTAGATGAAAGCTACATTGAGAAGTTCGTAACTCGTCAGTTGTTAGTCAAAAAAATTTCCCTACTGCAAGTACATCAAGTACTGAAAACGATTTTTTAAATAATTCAACCACTTACAGGCAGACAATTGCGCCATAAATGTTTACAATAAATAATTATTTTCGTTAAAATACGAATTTTAATTGTTAATTTAGCGGCAGTAAAAATTATTATAATGTCCGGGCAGTAAATGTGACACTTTAGTGCCTGACAGTTGTCAATAAAAGTATGCCTCGGCGGAAATAGTTATTTATGCAACAAGTACAAAAACGCGTTGTCCTACTCAGCCTGACGGCCTCGTTGGACAATTTCACATCGCGTGCAATAAACACTTTTTGTACGAGTTGCATACAACATTTTGTCTACGTTCAAACTAAAACCAAAAAATGTTTTATTTAGAAGACACTAAGTGTAGGAAAATATGACGTCGATTTGAACGTTTATGTTTGTCATGATGACAAAACCCTGGAGTAGAATGACAGATGAATCAATAAAAATGTTATTGCACTAGAGCAATAAAGAACCACTTTTTCCACTAAATAAATTTCAATAAAGTTTTGTTTTTTGCATGACCGTAGAAAAAATATATTATTTCTCATTACCTAGGTATTTTTATATTTATAAAAAATACATTTTGTTAAAACACATAAATACAGGTTTCACAGACGCGTTAATATACTTAAAATGAAACATATTTTAAAAATGTTAGAAGTATTTTCTGAGAAAAGTCTAATTTGATAGTGAAATAGAAAAATGTTCTTCAAAACCATATTAAACTCCTATTTATCGACTCTAGCCACATAAGTCAGAGATAGTAACAGGACACCGCGCTGTCATATGTGTCGATTTACGGCGCTTTTAAAGAAAAACTTTTATTTACAAAATGTAGATGATTATTAGTTCTGTTCGTGGTAAGGTTTCAGAACTAATTTGAGACAATTCGCATGCGCAGCCAAAAAAATAACAGTCTCTGAGTCGCTATATTCGATTCAATATCAATTCTGAATTACATCTACCGGTTCCAGTGTTCTAGGGTTTCACTAAGACTCGTAAATTCGAGACAAGCGCAATTGTATGTAGCGACCTAGAGACAGTTTCCTTGATTGTTTTTATTCGGTTAGGTGAATTTATTTATTATGATTTTTAAAAACCTAAATAAATATATTTTTAGCAAGTAGCATAGCATAGACACAAAGTCACAGTAGTATTTTATTCAACTACAGGAAGTTCAGGTTCAGTTGCTGACACAATTTTTGTTTTACTGGTTCATTCCCGATTCTTTGAAACCAGTGAAAAATGATTTTATTATTGAACTATATAGTGAATAATAGATATTATCATTATTATTGAGAAAACCCAGTTATAATGAACTTGGACAAAATATTTATTTTCACATTTATATTTTGCAATAAATAAAAATAATGGAAATCGATCTGTCAGATTATTAGCTACTTAACAGTTGCTGTGTATTTTAAGTAAAAATTTTGTTATATTTTGCCAAATGCATTAAAATAGAAAAACAGATACTTTAGATATATTTCCATGAATAAAAGTTTTAGGCTTTCTATTGAAATATTTTACTTCTGCTAGTGACAAATTTATTTGCATATATTTCACCTTTCTTAAAATTGAAAATTCTAAAGGATTTAGGCGTTATTAAACAGACGTCAAAAGCCATGTTCCAATTACTTTTCGTGTCAAAGGGGCTCAGAATGAGAAGCGTCTTTTAAAACTTTATTTTATATTTTCTTCATGCCTACGATTAAGATGCAATTATTTTTTATTGCTTTCGTTTACGATATGTCAGACTGCGGATATTGGAGATCAAAGAAAATGCGAGGATTATAAATACGTGGACTTATTCAGCACGAGGTCAATGGTTACATATTATGAAGCCCTATATTGCTTCTACAAATAAGTTCCTTTTGCGAAACCCTGGAGTAAAATTTACTTGGAAATTATAAAATCATTCTCGTTTTCGAATAATGTCTCTATCAGGATAGTAGAGACATTTTTCATGGTTGCAGCCGGTATTGGAAAAAAAATTGTCAAAATCGGCGCCAGGTATGGAAGAGTTCACTTACTACTCTAGTTTACTTGTAGCAAATTTTACTTTATAAAAACTTCATTACTATTATACCTCTGTAATTTTGCTATTTACTGAAGAACTCTTTTGTGACTATAAAGAGCTTGTAGTATATCAGTAGAGTACCTATACTACTGCAAAAAATACCTATGTCTTTAGTAGGATATAATTTACTATAGTAGGACGATACTTTAGCTATAACAAAAAACCGTCATGTTCACTTAATTTTCAGCATGATTTTATGCATTCTCTATAATAATATCCATTCACCCTAATTGCATTTTACCAGCGTTACAAAAGGTCTTCCACTTTGGAAGACAAATATATATATCTTGTTTATCTATTAGAATATCAACAGTAATAAAAAGTGAATATTTGTAACTACCATCACAAAGAAACTGGTGAAACATTTGCTAATGAACTTTTTTAAACATATATTGCCGACTCAGGTACGATACTCCGTACGGTACGATAGATAGATAGATAGATAGATAGATAGATAGATGTTTGGCCAATCTGCGTACGTATTAATCGCCTTTAGTAGACAAGATCTGCCCGCTTTTTCTGGCCAATTGTGTAGATCTAGGTCTACCTGTACCTTTAAGTCAAATTATGGGAAAATCTATGGATCGTGGAGTTCTACCTTATGATTGGAAGGTCGCATCTGTCACACCTATTTACAAAAAGGACGATAAATTTTTCAGCAGTAACTGTAGACTTAGTTTAACATGTGTCCCTGTAAATTGTTGGAACGAATTAGGTATATGTAACGACCTTATAACGTTTTTGCTAAATAACAATATTATACCAGATATACAACATACCCAGGAGGAGGGCAGTGGTGTCCAATTTGCTTCAGGCGCTACATGCATGGACTCTGGTGAACCTCTAAACATAATCTAATTTTTCGCGTGCCTTCAATAAGGTACCAAAATGTAAACTGATGTATGCTGATGATTTTGAATTTTGACTTTTCTTTTCACCAACTTCGACGTTATAAAGGAACCTTGATCTCATTAACACTTGGTGTTCGGAATGGTTAATACCGCTTAACTACTAAAAGTTGTCTAATGCATTTGTTTAAAAACAATCCAAAACTGAACTACACAATTGATGATCATAACCTAAATACTGTGTTCCAGTTTAATGACCTAGGTGTTACCATCACGGAGTCGTTGTCTTAAAGTGATCATGTGTACCAAATGGTGCGAAGATGCAACCAATTAAGTTATATGTTTCGTAAACGTCCAACTTGCCGTCTACATGTTACGTTTTATTTGACAAATCTGCCATGTTCATGCAAGACTCAAAATATTACATGTAGACAAGGATTAATAGTGATTAAGATCATTTTATTGCTGACACACCAATATGATTATACATAGGCTGCTTTGCCCCTTCTACTATACAGCTCGTATCACATCTCCACATTTAGCTCTTAGACAGGCTAAATACGATAGATAGAGCACGTATCAATATTTATTAAGCGCAATTATTTGAAGGCGGATAATATGTCGTAATTTACACCGAGCAATAGTTTCACATGATCCATCTAAATAGCACGTCTTTACGTATCAGTGTATTAACATCGGTTTGAACTTAGAGAATAATTAATCATTTCTAATCTATCGTTGCATTGATATTATACCTAATTTAATTACTTGCAATTTATAGAAGTTAGTTTTCCTCCAAATACAGATTTATATTGCATTATGGGAAATTGCATCATTTATCTATCAATATTAGTCCAGTCATATCCTAGATGAAAAAGAGATGTTTAGATACATCATTTTTTCTTTATACAGGGTAAGTCAGAAAGAATGGGTCAATATTAAGCTGGAGATACTAGGCACCAAAATATTATATTGAGCTCATTATACGAATATCGCTAGTTTAATAATATTTTGGTGTCTAGTATCTCCAGTTTAGTGTTGACCCATTTTTTCTGACTCACTCTATAGAAAAGTGTATTCTACTTGTTACCAGTAATATTTTATTTACGTGTTTTTATTTGACTTATATTTTATTGCTTATTTATGTTATTACAATATCTAACAATTCGGAGTGATTGCAGAATGGAAGGAGTGCATATATTTCTAGTAACAGTATACAAAAATGATTTAAGATTAATTTGTTAAATACAGTTGATTAGTCTAAGAGCCAGTGGCCGGCCACCTATAAGTAAATGATTATACCTGAAATTTTGCACAGTGAGTCTCTTATACCTATCACTCATGATGTGGAGACTCGCTAAGCCCGGCGAGGTCGACTCAAGCGTTACTCAGGTGCGAGAAGTATGAAAATGTAACCAACTTCGTTATTAAATTAACAAAGCTGCCGTTTGAAAATTTTAAAATATACAATTATTATTATATAAAAATAACAAAGGCAGACGATTACCGTGCTTCTAAGGTCATGGCAGACACTTGTGAAATTGGCAAAAATTATAAATTTCAAAAGTATTTGATTAAATCTGATTTTTGACGTTATAATACTATCAGAAATGTCAAGCATTGTAATCGACATCACCAATTCTCAGAACCTGTTCCAGAAATAGAGGTTATTTGTTACTTATATTATTTTAATATAAAAAGGTGCTAAATATAATATATAAAAAAAATAAAAGCCTCATTTGTCAGATCTAAAATTTTAAAATTTTCAAACGGCAGCTTTGTTAATTTAATAACAAAGTTGGTTAAATTTTCATACCTCTCGCACCTGAGTAACAGTTGAGTCGGCCTCGCCGGGCTTAGCGAGTCATCACCTCATGAGTGATAGGTATAAGAGACTCACTGTGCAAAATTTCAGGTATAATCATTTACTTATAGGTTGCCGGCCACTGGCTCTTAGACTAGATGGAAGAATTGAACAAATCAAGCACGCTTTTTATTACGTATTTTCAGAACATTGTAATGTAAAAGCAAAACTCATAAACTGCTGAATCATCAATAATATTATCTATTTCTTTAAGAGGCAACATATCGGAACAGTTTACAACTGTGTCTAAAGTGGAAAATCATGAGGTATGCCATTCTCAAGGTAATACCATTAGACTTATAACAGTTTGGGAAGGCGTCTTTGAATAGAATCTAATTTATTCTATTGCGTTTGATATGGTAAGGGTGTTAAATCTCCTAACCACAGAGGTGTACTCTAAATTTAATAACATATGAGCATACTACACTGGGTAAATCATAAGTAAGTGACACGATTTTATCAAAGGTACCTAAGGCCAACATAAAGGAAATAACCTGATATAGGTATATAACTTATAATGAAAAGCTATAAATTAATTATAAATTATAAAATTCTAGCTCTAAAATTACTCTATTGTGTTTATGTTAGATCAAAATTTGATTATGGATATATAGTTTGGAATTCATATTACCGAGTTCTTAAGGATGTGCTAGAAAGTGCAAAGTTTTGCAGCAAGATGCTTGAAGTTTCTTCTGTTTCAAGATGTATTATTGTAAAAATGTAACTTTTTATTGCAGAGCTCCAAAAATTTATGTTTATGGATTGCAATTATCTTTGCCCGTCTGGCAAATTTTCTGTGCACACAATTCAATACATAGTGCAAGATGCAATTTAAGTTGCCTGCACCTTTGTTCTTTAAATTAATGAAATATTAGTTGTTTAAATGATATACTGAGTGAGTCAGAGTTCAAATGGAAGAGGTACTGGCACCAATGAAGCAGTTGGTACCTCAAATTGTATACATAACTTTTCTCAAGAAGGTCACTGTTGAAAGTACAACACGTTTTCTCCTTTGAAAGAGGGAATTTTAACATTAAACTTTTTCATATTCATGAGATTAGTGGTTTGAAGGCTTTAATGTATGTTGATCCAGTTAACTAGCGAATTGGCTTTACAATTATGATCAGAATACTATAATGTAACATGTGCATTAAACAGAAAAGTTCAAAACAAACATTGAGTGTATGGGTGCCAATATTTTGAGCAAAACTAGCAAAAAATCAATTTGTCACCATTATGTGCATCTTCGCCGGCTTGCCATAGTTTAGATCTTACACAATATCAACCTAGATTATTTATGATGCAGTGCCTTTACTTCAAATTCCCTTAGCCCTAACCGAGAGGCAACTCCCAGAGCAAACATTCTGATACCCATATGCGTAAACTGATCTGTGTCTAATAAGACAGATCATTATGATTTCTTCATTTGCTGTCATTTGCTGTTCATTTGCAGATGTAGTTCTAGCTTGGCTTTTGTATTCTGCAGTGGGCGAAAGCTGGCTAGGTGCTACCAAACATCACCAACTGTTAAGATCAAGGTAACCCATCTGTAAATAATGGTATGAGTTTGGTAGTGTCAAGGAGTATATGCGGACGGGACTGTAAAATGGTCTTTGATACGAGCTCTAGTCACATCATAGTAAGATTTAACATCGTTGTCCACTACAGAATACAAAAGGCAGACCGGAACTACATCTTGGAAAAAGCAAATGAACAAATCATAATGCAGTTTCCCGAAATAAGATACTATTAGAACTGTAGAGGCGTCAGCAGACATAGAACTTCCAGCAGGTTCAGAAGTGGTAATTGGAGCTATTTGTAACAGTCTTCCGGCAGTTGAAGAAACTGCTATTATAGAAAGTATAGTCTGTATAGGAAGGGTTATTAACGGAAAAGACATAACAGAAAGGAAAAACGATTTGACATTGATCACAATGCTAAATTTGAAGAACTACCCACAACAGATCAAGAACCGTTGGGAGTTTGTCAAATAGTTGAATCGGTGTTTAGCAATATAGAACCAACAGCATCTTGAAACATTGAAAAACTAGCCAAAGTTCCTCAGAGTTTAGTTAACCGATTTAAGTCACCATTACAACCAGATGACGTCAAAAAATTAGAAGATTTATTGAGATGTTACCAGGATGTATTCTCATTGACAGATGATGATATCGGAAAGACTAATCTTGTGCAGCACCGCATAAAAACCATAAAAACCGGCGACACCACTACAATTAAATAAGCCCCACGATATATTCCTCTAGACAAAAACAGCCAAGAGGAATGAAGAATAGTTAGGAGGAAATAAGAAACAGTTTAGAAGAAATGAAAAATAATCACGACAATATTGCTTTTCTACGTGACGTGTTTCAAGGTTAAGTCGCCGTAGAGGTTACATTGATATTAGAAGTGCGATGTTCCACGAAGAAGGAATTTAAAAGTGAATGCCGGTAACTACATCTAGAGCGACAGAAATGGAGGACATATTCAAACAGTTGCCAAGAAGGTATAAAGAAGAGCCAAGAAGATATGTAGGAAGACTTTAAAAAACAAATGGAATATAGCCTGGAATGTTCTAGAAAATGTCAAAATAATCATTATATGATTGATAAGGGGGAAATTCTTGTATACCTTCTAAAATGAAGCTGGGAATTTGCAGGACATCATGAATGCATTCGGTAAGTTTTTTTCTGGCAATTATTTATCTGCTACAGCTCAGAGTAATCACTATGATAGTTGTAATTCAAATGTCTTATCCTGGAGAGTGAAACATACTCTGCACTCAATTCTTTGAAAGCTAAAATGACAACTGGGCCAGATTTAATTCCATCTTTCGCCCTCAAGGATTGCGCTTCTGTGTTGAGTAAGCCATTGAATTTTCTTTTCAATTTAATAATAACTACATGCGTTTCTCCAAATACCAGGAAACTATCACGTATATGTCCGATTTTTAAAAGTGGAGATAAATGCGACATAAGTATCTAATTACCGTCCAATTACAATCATTTCCAATTTGGCTAAAGCTTTTGAAACTGTTATTCACTTCTCTCTCTATAATTATGTCAGTGATATTATTTGTCCTTGTCAACACGGTTTTGTGAAGGGTAGATCCACTAATACTAATTTACTTTCTATTACTCAATATATATCGGAAATCCTTGATAATCAGTGTCAGGTGGATGTAATTTATACTGACATGACGAAAGCTTTTGATCGTCTTCACCATTAGATTATTCTTGAAAAATTTGAACGTATAGGTGTTTCTGGTAAATTATGTCAACTCTTTGGGTCTTATCTTCATGACAGATTACAATTTGTCCGGTGTCAAGGATTTAAGTCGCCACAGTTTAATGCATTGTCCGGGGTTCCTCAGGGTTCAATATTGGGTCCTTTATTATTTACATTTATGTTAATGATATATCTTCACGTCTTGATCTTAAGTATTTATTATACGTTGATGATATGAAAATCTACTGGTCAGTATCTAGTGTTGCACATTGTGAATTATTACAGAACCTAGAACGAATTAGTGATTGGTACAACTCGAATCATCTTAACTTAAACATTAAAAAGTGCAATATTATGTCATTTTCTCGTAAGCAAAGTAAATTGGTCTTTCCTTATAACATTATGGCATTCCTCTTCTTAGACCCAAAACAGTTAGAGATCTAGGAGTTACTTTTGATCCTGGACTCTCATTTAACCATTATATTCCCGCTACCATTGCATATGCCAACATAAATATGAGTTTTATATACGCAATTAGAGAGAATTTCAGTCAGTTGATGCAATACTTTCTCATTACTTTTCCTTAATACGTTCAAAAAACTGTTTCTCAATTTAGGATCATATGTATGACAATCAAAAGTACATGATTGAAAACGTTCAAAGAAGATTTCTAAAGCACGCTTATTTTAATGCTTATGGTTTTTATCCATCTATAAGTCATCCTCCTGGTACAGAGTCGACAGTCTAGACACTCGTAGACTTGTACCTTTTTTACCGTATTGTACAGTGCCTTCATAAATGATTACGTGATCAGGATCGAGATTCTCAAGTTAATCGCAGAGCAATTCATATGCGAATATCCTTTTCCTCACTACGGCAATTGAGAGAGACAAGAAACTATTTGCATACGAGTTGTTATTCGTAAATGACAGTCCTGGTCACGTGACTTTTAATCATTTATGAAGGCATTGTACAAAATTGCAAATAATTTGTTAGACTGTCCTGAAATCCTGAGCAAACTGGAATTTAATGTGCCTCGCGTAAATTCACGACATCGTAACACATTTAGACCTCCGATACCAAAAACAAATATTTTATTGTCATCTCCACTGTATCAAATGTGCAATATGTATGTCCCTGCAGGATTCGATTGACTTGTTTGATACCTCGACTGTCAAAATTAAGACTATTATATTGCGACCTTAGTACATGCTTGTTGCTGTGTTTCCTTTAGCATAATTTGAGTTTTATTTTGTTATTTATTTTTTTAATCTGTTTGTGTTCTTCTGTTTGTATTAGTTATATGTTTTGTATGTTTTGTTTTTGTTTTTATATAGAAATATTTGTTTTTTAACTTTATGTAACCAGCCTGCCCTGTAATTGGTTTTCACTGTTGGGCAGTTGTATTCTAAATAAATAAATAAATATCCTTGACTAGTTCACATATTGTTTATTAAGAATAATTAAATTTTGTATTCAATGAAGATCTCAACCTCAAACCGTAATTACATTATTATCAAATATAATTGGGTATTTAATCTCTCATATGTCTAAGTTCTATCAATTTTCATTTGTATTGCCTTAACATTAAGTTTATAATTTAATTGTAATGGTTTTAGTCCCTGTCAAAGTAGCACTGGTGTGATTTAATGAACGAATCAAATACTTGTTTCAAACTAATACAAATAGCTGGATCTTCTGGCGGCTCAGGTATTATCAACTTAGACCCTACACTAAATCATGAGCAGGAATGGCCATTTATTGATGATTATAATGAAAGTTACAGTTACAGATATATAGGGTGTTAAGTTTAATTGAAGAAAACACAAAAACTTAAATTTATTCAAAACCGATATTATAATGAAATTTTGGAGTGTACTTTATGTAAAACATAAAATGATTTTTTAGTCTTACCAGTACGCGTAGCAAAACGACACTGAATATTTTTTAACAATAAAATGGTACTACGCTGGGTTCTCTTAAAATTTTCTGTTTTTTTTTTTAATTCCCTATTCAATTCTGAAGAAAATAGATGCGTCAACATTTTATTGTACAACCCACCGTGTCCGAATAAAATAATAAATACTGTTTTAATGGTCTGAATAATATTATATACTACCAATACTATAAGATAGGTATTCGTATTATTAATAGTCAATAAAGTGTTGCCATAACGAAGTATGTATGGACTTTTGTTAAAACATCAAACTAGGGTTTGTTTTATAAACTAGGAACTAGGTGATAATATTCAAAATCAAAAATATTTGCAGGTGACGATAACTATAAATGGAGCAAAGTTTGTCAGAAAAAAAATCTTTAACATACGAATCCGACAATTAATTGCGCATACGAGGACGTTAGTCCGAATTATCGTAAGAGCATGAGCATGTAATGGCCGTTAGCCCTCGTATTAAATACAACTTTTTATCTGCGACTTATGTACGACTGTTAGAAGCGAAAAAAGTAATATAAAATAGTTTTTTTTATTTCAATCGAAGGAGCATGATTTCCGACGTCATAGAAACGAAAGGAGAAACGAAAAATTAGATTTTCCCCATCTCCAACAATTTAAATAAAAACTTTAAGGGCTTTAAAGATTGCATATCAAAAGTATTCAATAATAGAGCCTGACTGAGACCTCTCTCTGGATACAATCCCATAACATTTAAAATGTAAGAATTTTAAAAAATTTCTCTGCATCGTCTCGATATTTATAGTTGAATATAAATTGACGAAAATACAAATGAGTAAGTTTCGAACGTACTATAGAATTAAATAACGATTTCAATGCTAACTTATTAGAGGATAACCTATAATTACGCATTAAGAAACAAAAAGATCTATTACAACTCGGCATTATGTTTTCAATGCGCATAACAAACGATAAACTTGAATTAAAAGTAATTTGCAAATCTCGAATAGAATTACACCTTGTAAGTACTACATCATTTATAGCATAACGGAATATAATGGGAGATTTTTACGTTAAAACTTTACACTTATAAATATCTATTGATAAATCATCGACATCGCACCATTCTACTAATTTAGTTAACTGGAAGTAGTTTCAAAGGATCGTCCAGACCATTTATGGAGCTAAATATTTTTATGTTATCAACATTCAGATGTTCACATTGAAAATAATTTGAGAGGTAATTTATGAATAACAAAAACAGTAGCGGGCTGAGGTACTCCTGAAGTAGTAATATAGAAATTAGACTTATATCCATTGTATGCGACATAATGTGGTCTATTCTTGATATACGATCTAAACAATGTTAACAAGGCAGGACTAAAATCAAAGTTATCATGCTTGGAGAAAAGAAATGGGTGACATATGCGGTCAAATGCCTTCAAGAAGTCGGTGTACACTATGTCAACCTGCCCTTGGCGGTCCAGAACATTAGAAATATACTGAGTTAGCACAAGTAAATTGGTCATTGTGGATCTTTAACTCAAAACTATGCTGAGAGATAAATATACAATTTTTCGGTCATCTCAAAAACTTTTGGAAAATGGGGTAGAAATTAGTCTGTAATTATTAAAATAGGCGGCATCTCCGTTGTTAAATACAGGATATATACACTAAGCTTCCAACATTAAGGAAAGGTGAAAGTAAATAAAACAAGATTAAATATTCGGAACAAAGGAACCGCAAAAAAAAATGAGAACAATCTTTAGTCAAAAAAATCATCATTCATTTCTTCTGAAAGGAAGAAACATGAAACCTTTATAGAGGACTTTTTCTAAAAAAGTTTTTTAAATACCAAATCATTCAGCATTCTTCATGTAACTCTCATGCCACGTCGAGAGTAAGGACAATTGGGAATGATATCAAAATTTAGGCAGTTTTACATTTTTTTCTTAAAACACAGCCAAATATATCTTTTTGATTTTTAAAATAAAAATGATACTTTCAATATACTTACGATATAAAATAATACACAAAATGAATTTTTATTTTATAAACATAAACGGATATTACTCAACATGGCTTTATAGTTGTGACTGTAAAGTCTATTACTCTTCAGTGGTACACGATAACTATAAAAATGAATGAAGTTATCATACTAACCTACAGCTCATCATTGTTGTTGCTTTGTAAATATCCTTCTAATGAAAGGACCCAGAAGGTATTATTAACATGATCCCATTTACAATTTAATAACTATATAAATCAAAAGATTTAATTATAATTGGGAATGCCTGGTGGATATGTCACATTAACACAGACAAAGCGTTATATAATCCTCGGGTCGGGTGTTTCACTTACCTTTGTCAGGACAACTTATACAAAACGGAGTTAAATAGTGAGATGTATCATCGCCTTTGTTTATTGTGTGATTGTTTAATAAATTGTTCCCAGGTAAAGGTCTCATCGATTTTCTGGCCCTTTGTTTCAATTTCCAGCATCGTTTACCCCTCTGCGCGAGATATATCTACTATCAATTAAGCCCTTTTCCGGTAAAACATTTCTGTCAAAAAGCATAAATGATTCAGGATTGAAATGTTGCTTTTCAATAGCGTCCATCGGATATTCATTTCTTCTCATAAAAATTCTATAGAGGCAGGGTAATTTATCTTGAATTTTAAACTGTGATTTTCATATACAGGGTGATTCACAACTTATTTAAATAAAATGGGAATATATGCGTCATGAAAAAGAAAGAAAGTTGTAGTATTTTCAACCATTACAGCGCTGGGCTACTGTAGTCTGTAGCGTCATCGAAATGCAAGCGATTATTAATACTGAGATCTAATATACTCGCGTCAAGAATTCAGACGTCTTACGTCACGGCTGACGTTACACATTTGTTTTTATTGTCAACGTAATTTTCGATATTTGGTCGCGTTAAAAACATTCATTTTTTGCAGTTTAGTGCAATATATAATGCAAACTTTAAGTGTAGTATATAGTTTCATTACTATCAGTTGCAGTGTCTTAAATACTTTAATGAAAATATGATGAATTATTCATTTGTTCATATGACGTAAGTCGTCTGAATTCTTGTCGCGAGTGTAGTAGGATTTACATTTTTATGGTAGTGTTTATATAAGTCGTTTATGTGTCAAACATCTCTTACGTGTATAGCAATTCGGAGATGAAGTAAGGCAAAATTATTTAGCAGCTACTCGTCGGTACACAAAACGATTTCTCGTTATATATGTGCTAAATGCAGCTACTTTTATCGCGGTAGTGCAATGTGGGCGTGACACAAAAAATTTGGAGGTCCAGGGCGTCCACAGCGTAATGCAGAAGCTGAGGAACACATTATAATTGGCTGACTATTTTCATAATTATAGTATTATTTCAATATTAAAGTTTCACGTTTTTTAAATAACATTGCCGATTAACTTTTTGTTTGTTTTTATTTATTTTGAAATGTTATTCAATTAAAAATACTTATAAATTACTTTTTGAATTATTAAAGAGAGAATTATTAATGTGAATGTGAATACATTCGGGATTTAGTTAAAAATACTAGTCAGAAATAAATATACGACACGATGTTACTTTGAACAGACAAAAATGATAAAAATATAATTAAATTTTTTTTTCTAAGAAAAATATAAAAATAAGATATCAGAGCTGGAACTAATAAGCTTAAAAGTAAGTACTATTCTACTTGTAAATCTCTAAGGAATACATATTTTTTTTATTTTATATTTTTTGTAAGTATAAAGACATTGTCCTAAAAGCTTATTCATAGGTATACTTTTTGCTTATAATTTTTAATTTAAAATAAAAGATTTTGTTTATTCTATTGTGTTTTTAGGTTTACCTAGCTCTTTTATATTTAATTATTTTTCAAATGTTTTCTTTCTTTCATGTTGTCATATGTCTATGTGTTTCATGCTGTTTTACAAGAACGGCATTACTAACTATAATAACTTTCTGAATTTATAATTTTTAATTGTTAGAATTTATGTATTGATTTCCAGGCTTAACAGATACATTAAAGGCAATTTTTGTCGACATGCAGCAATTATACCTTTTTTAAAACTAATCGAAGGCTATTTCAAAGTAACTAATCATTTTCCAAGTCTCTATTCTTAAAAAAATCTGACGCTCAAAACGCCCTGTACATTTAACTCAAAAATCAATTAAATATTCGAATTTATCTCACAAAAATCTTCTCCAAAATGAGTACAATTACTCAACTAATAAGAAAATTATCTTAAAATGATGATATAAAAAAGTGTTTTTCCAGGCCTATAACTCCTTAAAGAACCAAAGTTGTATAAAGTAATTTGATTTAATTCACATTATTTTTGTCCAAGGAAGCTAGGTTTGAAGTAAAACCCATACTTTATTTGATCGCATGGTACATATAAATGTATAGGGCATGTGTATAGGCCAGTGTGTGGCGTCTTCAATGCCAAAATTAAATGACATTTTACATTATTTTGGATAATAGACCCTTGTAAACTATAATATCTATTCAATATATCACCATTTATACCAAATCTACCTTTAAATAAACAATTCAATGGTTTTTGCTATTCCATTGAAGTTCTTGTTACGTGAAGAAATGTCAAGCCAAGTTCTGTGAACAAGATCAGTATATTACGTTATTATGTTTATGGATTTGCATTGTGTTGTGGTTGTTTTGCTGTTTGATTTGAGTAACGGAAGAGTGTATAATAGTGTTATTGTAAATTACATCAAGTAAAAATAAGAAACGCCAGATGCTATTTGTTTTTCTAAATTCGTCTACCTCCGCGTTAATGAATGCCATTTTCAATATTTGCTATAAAAGCAATAAGTTTACACCTAATATTGTTTGTAGAAATCCAATCTATCACCTGTTAAAATAATACTGGCCTTTTCTGTAATACCCTGTATTTTGTTTCTACAAATTGTCTGCCTAAAATTCACTAATCTTCTGATCTTTATTCTGATTTTGAACTGCATTTCTTACAGGAGTTTAGGCATGTTGAACATAAAGAAACGCTTGTTGCTGACCTTTCACAATTATTTTTTATTGATTCTAGTCAAGCTCTAAAGAAATAATAAAAATAACTGTGAGATGTCAGTAAGGTTATACCAAGCTTTTATTAACAACATAAATTTCCGTATATGAAAACTCTTTACCTCCTTGTTTGTTCGTTTTACAAATTTCCGTAAATTTGTACCATCTGACAAAACTGAGTCGTCCTTTGGATAGGCAACCGCTATAGTCGAAGCCCAAACGAATAGAGAGTGAAAATTTAAACAGTAACAGTGAATAAACAAAGCATCAAGCATTTTATTTTTGATATTACTTTTGTCCTATGTGTTTTATTTTTTGTAGTTAAAAACAAAGCAAATTTGATCATTTCACGGCGAAGAATACGGTGACCTTAAGCATGGATAATAATTTAAACTTTACAGCGTGTTCTCAAAATCGTGCATGCCCTAATCTAACAAGTGAGGAATATTGAATGATAAAAACATTGTATGTAGGAATTAAGGCTCGAGACCAAAATACGTGTGTAAATGATGCGGTTAAAATATGTAGTTCATTAATAAGAGGTCTGTGAGTAGTGTATATCGTGCAATAAAGAATGGCAATTTAAAATATAGGACTGTGAAGCGGAAAATACTGGAAACTCACGGAATGGAGAAGATGGCGGATGATGATACAAATATGCGAGCAATTCTTGAATGGTCTTAAAAATGAGCTTCCGACAATAAAACAATTCAGGTTGCTACATCACAGAATGGAACTTTGCCTAGAATATTAGAATGGTTCTTTTGCAAATTATGCGTGGCATGAAATAGAAAGAGTATGCTGATAGAAAAAGACAAAATATAGATATGGCAAAGAAACTATTTAAGATAAATGTTAGAAAGTCTGAATCGAAGAATATATTTTATACACTTATATATTATATAAGCACCCGGTGCTGTCGTGGTTGTATGCACCCTATAACAAATTTGTTCGGCCTATTAATGGACAATAAAGTTAACGTGTGACCGTTATAGTGACAGTGCTAGTAACCGGTAGTGGATAAAGTAAATAGTGCAGTGTTATGTGTTAAGGGTAGGTAAGTGTAAGTGGGTGGTGGTAGGCCATCGCGGTCTAAAAGGACGACATTCTATGGGTGAGTATAAAGTTTTTATAGTAAACTATGGAAGTGCTAGATTAACTCAACTTATTTTTGATAATTTTGTATTCCTTGAACATTTCTCAAGTGGCACACCAGAATCTTGTCCCCAGCAACCCTCACCTCCTCTACTCATCTAAATGCTGTGAATGAATCACTCTATTATTTCGAATCTCTGGTATAGGTTCATAGTTGTTAAACGGTAAAATTTGGCAAAGACCGTACTAGGATTTTTTTCTCCACTACAAAATTGAATTTGAATTTCTTTAACAAAACGTGAATATATGACTTTTTGATATAAGACTTTTTAAATCCGAATATTCCAAGGAATCTGTCTTTTATTTTTCTGCATTAAAGACGCCGCATCCTCTATATTTTTTGTTTTTCTATGAAAGTATGCAATTCATGAGAGATAAAATGATTCCAGTGGATTAACTTTCGATAGACTAACATCATATTCTAGAGGAACGATGATGCGACAATGATTACTTTTTCAGCGCTCCTCTAAGCAGACTCTATATTGAACCATATTTTTAAGGCCACCATTAGTTTCCTCGGACACTGAGTGATCAAACTGATCGTTCGCGTAGATAAATGTCGGTAATTTGTCTCGCCAAGTGTAATCTCCTAGAGCACACATTCTTTCATTTAAAGGCAGTCAAGTAGTTAAGGGCAGCGAGGCGGACAATGAGAAGGCCCCCACTCTTGCCTGCAGACTATCGTACGGCGTTACGGTCTCGTATTCGCATAGAATTCCTGAATTTTAAATGAAGCTTAATAAGTGGCACCGTATAAATTGCATGAATGTTTGACTTCAAGAAGACTCTTAATGGTACTAAACAGGGCGGCATCTTCAGGAACTGAGTCAAGATTGTAGAAAAACGTTCAGACCCGTCGATTTTAGATTAAAGGGCTGGTATTTTTGTTGACACTTTTCACCCCCAAACAAGGGTAAGAATCATCCCAAAATATTTAAATGGCATTGGGGGTTGAGTAATAATTATTTTGAAAGTTCATACAGTTCTCTTTACAACAGACTTTAAATTTCATATTTCCGCCAAATAAAATTTACATTTTAAAATTTAAATTATGTTTAGTTGCTTACTTACTACTTAGTTGATTAAATATTCAAACCGATGACCGCACGCTTCCATACAAGAATAAAGATTTTGTTCAAAACGTTCGCACACATTCTGAAGCATTACCGGAGTGATTCGACTGCATTCGTCGACGATTCTTTGACACAAATTTTGCAGTGACGCTGGCTGTGTTTTATAGATTTTACTGTTTAAGTGTCCCCACAAAAAAAATCAAGGGTCGATAAATACGGTGATCGTGGAGGCCACTCAATGCTGCCTATTCTCCCAATCCAATTCCGTGGAAAACGTTGGTCTAAATACTGACGGACAATTAACGCATAATGCGGAGGAGCACCGTCCTGTTGAAAAATCAAATGATCTTCATCATACTCTGGAACATTTTCAATAATATCAGTCAAGGCAGGGTCAATAGCGTCTTCCAGTAATTGCAAATACATTTAGCCAGTCAAATTATCAGGTAGAGAAAAAGGACCCACCAGCCGGAAAATTCCAGCCCATACATTTAATTTTTCCGGTTGCTGTGTATGCACCTCGTAAAAAACTCTTGGGTTTGAATCTGACCAATAGCGGCAATTGAGACGATTTACGGCCCCGTTCAAGAAACAACTGCATTCATCACAAAAACAGAAGATAAAAGGGAACTGTGGCGCGTTCCCTGCTCGCTCACTCATTATTTCGCAAAATTGCAAACGGTCGTCATAATCATCCCTGTGAAGTTCCTGGACTAAATGTATTTTGTATGGATGGAATTTATTCTTCTTCAAAATGGTTTGCATGATAGTTCGATTGATCCCAGACACACATGCCAGCTGCTGCGTACTTAATGTAGAATCAAGATGAACTTGTTCCAAAACTGCAACTTTATCTACTAACTAGCTTCATTAACTATAGGTTTTTCAATTTCTCGTATTTTATTGGTTACGTTCCCTGTCCCTTGAAATTTTTCACTGTCTCTATAACATACTTCCTCCTGACATGTCGGTCTTGATGTTGTTAATTAAATAGCGGAGCTGTTCTATTCGCACATTTATTGTTCATAAAGTAGAGCGAAATGATATCTACCCTTTCCGCAATGGAATAAACCATAGTTTTTAATTTTCAAAAACACAATTAAATCAACTACCAACCAACGCTTCCAAATAATACTAGAAAATAAATTAGGAATCCATTAATTTTACGTTCATTTTGTGTGTATAGTATTCATTTCTGTTTTTTTACAATTGTGTTTTTTTACGAAAGTGATAACAAATCGCCAAAAACCAATGTATTGGGCGGAATTATAAAATTTAAAGTTTGTTGTAAAGAGAATTGTAAGAACTTTCGAAAGAAATATTACTCAACCCCCAATGCCATTTAAATATTTTGGGGTGATGCTTACCCTGGATTGGGGGTGAAAGTGGCGGAGTCAAAAATACAAGCAAATAATGTTTAATCTAAAATCGACGGGTCTCAGCGTTTTTCTACATTCTTGACCACTCTGGCCACCCTTTATACAGGGTGAGTCACTCATAATGTCATTAATTTTAACCACGTATTCGGAAGGCTTAACAAAGGCAGAAAATCGAAAAAAAAAATTTTTACTCGACCTTTAAAAAAATAAACAAATCACCCTATAAAAATCGGTAACACGACGCTCCTGGTACGCTACAAACTTTCTGATGTCGCAGCCATATGATAATCTAATGTCGATGGCAACATTGTTGCCACATTATGTTTACATACATAATGTCGTCTTCAGCGTGTGTGTTATTCAAATTTGCCACCATATAGTCGCACTTTCCGCATTTCCAACATTTCTTTCCCCCCAAATTTAAAGATTGCACCACATATTTGGAGGGGGGATGGAGATAATACGAGCAGTAGTTTGTTTATTTCGGTCGTGTATTAGTCGCAAATTCACATCACAATGTCTAATTTTACTAATTTAGAATATGCGGAAATACAAGTTTTATAAGGGGAATGTTTACGAAATGCGAAGTGTTTCAACGTGTTCGCGATACGGGATGTGTTAAACCGCGCCGAGAACTTGCTGGGCATCCTCAAAATGACTTAAATGTAATAGAAGCTGTTTTAAATTTAGTTGAGGAGCAACCTACAATTTCTACAAGAACCATTTCAAGGCGATTGGAGATATCCCAAAGCAAGGTCTGCAGAATATTACGTGCACTGCACCCGTATCATTTTCAGAAAGTTCAATCTTTAGAACCTGCTGATTTCCCCAGTCGTCTTGAATTTTGCAATTGGTTTGAAAATCGAATTGCTGCTGACCCAAATTTTATTAATAAAGTGCTATGGACGGATGAGTGTAGCTTTACTCGAAGTGGAATTTTAAATAGGTTAGTACCATACTACTTAAAAAGCAATAAATTTCAAGGCTATGTAACGATGTAACTACAAACTAAAAAATTAATTATTATACTTAAGACTAATACTACAAATTCATATTCAATTGTAAAACGTAGTGAAACGTAATATCAAAATTATTAAAACTAAATAACCGAAAATAATAATAAATAATATATAATTAATAAATAATAAATAATTCGAAAACATTTATTTATTATCTAGATTTGTTTTTATTAACAAATAAATCAATATTTAAGGAAAATTCATTGATGTATGTAGATAAAAAAAGTTAGTTTTACTCTTTGTCGTTAAATAACAGTACAAAAACTAGGTAACTAGGTTATTGACCTAATAATACGGTAGATCAGATTTACTCTCGATTTTTTTTATGGGCATCAGATCAGAGGCGTGCTCTTTCGGTCTTGGACAGTGTTTTGTCGACAACACAAGGGTTTTTTATTACTTTGTATTTAAACACGGGACACTTTTCAGCTTCTCTTAATAATTTATCCATTGGGTATACGTTTTTTATGTAATGTACCTAAATGGTTTATTACTCAGTTTATTATTAGATACGTTGGAGTTTTGTAATTTCAATATTAAATATTTTTTAAACTGTAACCAAGCTAATTTCTTTGCAGTCATAATAGCCACATTTGGTCGGACGAAAATTCATGGGGTACGATTGTTTGATTGGACCGTATTTTCCACCGGAAAACCTGAATGGACCGCGTTACTTGCAATTTTTAATAGAATTATTTGATTATTTATTATTTCATTTCATTGGATATTAACATTTTAAATAATTATTGGCTAAACTGAGCAAGAAAAATTGTGAGACTCTAAAATAGTCAGTACAACCGTTTATTTATGATGTCTAATGAAAAATATTTTAACTTGGCAACATTGCGTCAGGTCGATATCGAGTTGAACTATGTGCTGTAACCGACCAAGGCTGTGAACGGTCAGTGACAGTCTGAAAAGGGGGTTTAAATAATGATTTGAAAATATTTTTTTTCGGCGTAAATATGCATTTAGATTTTTTTAATCGCGTATTCGCATTATACTCATTATTCCCCATCTCCTCTTAAAATTAATGACATTATGACTGACTCACCCTGTATAGTGCATAGAGCGTGTCATCTTATCTATTTAAAAAAGTCTTAGGTACGAGACAAGATTCGATCTCGAACCTATTCATGAAAATGTTTTATTTCTGTCTAAACAAAGCGAGATAGGAAAAGAAAATAAATAAGAAAAAAGTTGTATTTTTGATAGCTAAATCTGATAAAAAATCAATTCTTATTGTAAACTTGAACACTCTGCAAATCGAAAACGACGACTATACATGTATGTTTATATGAACTTTTTTTAAAGGACTTTTAGTACAAGTTGTGAAAGTCCTGCTACAAAAAACGCAGGCATCCTGTATATAATTAAATTCTCGCAGAAGGCAACACACCTGCAGCTTGGTCTAATGTAATGCTCCATAAAAAGGGGCCTACTGAAGATCCTTCTAATTATCGACGCATCGTATTAGTTAATTGCCTTGGTAAAGTTTTCACAAATATTTTTCTTTCTCGAATAACGATTTGGTGTGATTCAAATAACGCTTTACCTGAGTGTCAGTCCGGTTTAGAAAAAAATAGAAGTTGTACTGATAATGTTTATGTTCTCAATTCGCTTGTGCATCTCCATTTAATATTATTAAAAGGCCGTAAAATCTTTGCTGCTTTTATTGAGTTTAAAAGAGCATTTGACTCTGTTGACCATGGTATAAATTACTTCATATGGGTATTAACTCTACACTTATAAAGTTAATAAGAAACTTATATAGCAAAGCTCATGTCAAAATAATATCAAAAAACGAGTATTCCAGAGTCATTGAGGTTACGACAGGAGTTTTGCAGAGTAAATCTCTTAGTCCAATTTTATTCTCACTTTTTGCTGCCAATATAGAAGACTTTTTTGACATACTAATGTTGTTATATCCAGATGACTTAGTAATTCTTATTGATTCACAGATTGGCTTAGTTAATACACTTGTTGTAGTTGAAAAATATACAACAAAAATAAACTAACAGTAAATGCCGATAAAACTAAAATACTATTTCTGTCGGGGAGGTTATACCACGATAGCAAGATCCACATTTTTCTTTAACAGTAAAAGAATAGAATTGGTAAATAAGTACTTATTCCTATTTGGGAGCTGCCTTTGTTTCGTGAAATGGCTGAATCTACAGTTGCAAAAACAAACTATCGGATCTATTCTTTCCATTATGTTGCAATCTAAAATGGAAATCCCGGATACAGCTATATAGCAGTATAATCATTAACTCACAAATTGTGTTGCTGTGTGGGGTGTACGTTAGAATGATATATTGTAAAGAATTCAGGTGGGCTGTTTTAAAAGATTGGTTCTTCTCCCAACGAATACAGCTGATTATAAGGTAAAATTGGAAGCTGGAGTTGTTAGTCTTTCATACACATCATGAAACCTTGTCCTATTTGGCTACATAAATTACTGGTTATGGACAAAAAGCGATAACCTTATTTATGTTTTACGCGCCAAGTGCAGTTACCAAATATCGACTCCAGATTTAATTGGGTGTCACAAATTAAACAATTCTTTTCTATATTAAGCACAAATGATTTGTGGACTATCATACCTGCTCATAACCTTAAGCGGTGTATTAATAATTTTTTACGTATATATGAGAATATACTTTACCACAACGACCTTTTATTGGTAGCAAATCTTCAATATTATATAGGTATTTTAGTATAACTAATGTCCAAGAAATTACTTAACTTTTCCTTTACCCATGCATATTATAAGGATTATAGCTCAAATTCAGCTTTCGAACAAGCACTTTTTATAGTTTGTATTTAATAGTATTTCCTATTCCATTAATCCTACCGAAGTATATATTTGTAATACATTTGAATTAGAAAGACTGGAACATATATGACCATCTTAAACCACCTGATCTAAAGAACTTAACATCTCTTGAGGTGTCACTTGTTTTACTTGATAACATCGGTCAACACATCTAGAATGTTGTGCACGTTTGTAATGGGTACACTTAAACCTTGTGTCTTTATTTTCATTGAGTATTTTTTTCCTATCTCATACTATTTTATGTTTTGTTCATAATTTCTTTTTTTACACTGTAAGTGAAATATGGTGTGTTTTTTTCTACGTTCATGCAAAAAAGAAAACTTTATTGAACTATATTTAGTGGAAAAAGTGGTTCTTTATTGCACTAGTGCAATAAAATGTTTATTGCATTCATCTGTCATTCTACTACAGCGTTTTGTCATCATGACAAACATAAACGTTCAAATCGACGTCACATTTTCCTAGACTTAGTGTCATCTAAATAAAATATTTTGGTTTTAGCCTGAACGTAGAAAAAATATTGTATGCAACTCGTACAAAAAGTCGACATGTTGTGCTACTCGGCCTGACGGCCTTGTTGGACAATTTCACGTCGCGTGCAATAAACACTTACTTTTTGTACTTGTTGCATAAATAACTATTTTAGAACTCTTCCTGTAAAATTGTAAACAAAATTTAGAACAATATTACTGTTGCTCTAGGTGTTTTATTTTTTGAGATTTCTGTACCTAAAAACCACCACAAATTTGATAAATTTAGGGCGAGAAATGCGTGGTATGTGCAGGTGTGACCGCCAGATTGAGCATATCGCCGCTAGATGTATTACATGTTGCATAACGTTTACTGAGGTTCCATTCTGTCGGATAATCTCAAAAACGGTATATGTCTGGTGTGCCGCTAATGAATAACTTTGACATTTGGCTATAAGTCTCTTTCCTTATATCAGTTTTCTTTTTTCATAACGCAATCTTATTATTTACTTTATTCAAAAGTAGGTATTTAATATAATTTCAAATATTTGCAGTAATTCTTTCAATTCACTTAAAACTTCAAATAAAGAAAACATAATTATAACTTTATTTTGAAAATAACAATTATTGTGATATTAGTATATTAGTAGTAGTAAACTGCCTTAGAGTTAGTATTAAATTTCTAACATTCGTTTGTTTATATTCAACTGGTTTTGAGAAAAAATAAAAAAATCAGATTTTACCCCCCTCCTTTAAGGGTTGTAACTTTTTAAGGAAGCTTCCAATTAGAAAATTTTATAAGAAATATATAATTTTCCAATTACCTACCTCTAAATTTTCTGTATATATGTATATTTTTGCAACGCCACGTATAGGTATGTTTTATCAAACCGACTTAAAATAAAATAGGTATATTTTTAGGCATATACCTACTCTCTTTTCCTCTAAGTTCTTGACAAAGCTGGCATACTTCGTTTAACTTTCAGTGGTAAGCCTCTTAAAGGCGAGGAGAATGTTGACTTTCATTTTTAATGTAGTTTATTCCACATTTTTTTTGCTACGAGTAGGATATAAGTATTTATGTCATAAAGATCAATTTTGTTTCTATCCGAAAGATTTTAGGAGAAATATCAACAGCAAAGACAGTGTCACATCCGCCAAGTTTTAGTGATACCGATGACATGCGCTAACTGCTAAAGAAACTTAATGGCTAACAGTAGGTTTAACTAGATTTCCCGCAGAAATACGTTATAATAAGCATTATATATCGCACATGTCTTCGTCCATTACATTAAAGTGGCTGTTAAGATCCAACTACTGATAAAAGTCCTTCGCAAACAACGAATATTGTGTCATTTTGGCATTATTTCGTATAAAATAGAAACCCCTAACTTTGTAATGGATGTGGATTCAACTAATTAGATATACCAGGTAGAACTCCTCAATCATTGATCAAATTATATCTTACAGGTAGGAAACATTGTGTCAGTTAATAATATTTTATCCGATTTTAAATGTGTATCCTATGGAGGCCTCAGAGGTCTGTTTTAAGAGTCTCTTCTGGTTGTTATTTACATTAATGACCTTTATTATCATATGGCTCCTGAGAGATACATTTTAATAGTTGACGACACAACATTATTATGCTCAGATAAAAGTAGAGAGCATACTCTTGAGCTAGCTAGCAATAGTGTTTTTAAAGTTGAATTATGCTTCCCAACTAATAAGTTGAAGTTAAGCAAAGAAAAAACACAAAGTGTTATTTTCTCCAGTGATGTTTCTCAACATGGAAACCATGCTAAACTTTTAGGTACTACTCTTGATGGCTTTCTCAGATGGACTTGTCATATTGATAATCTCTGTAGGAAGATTGATAAGTATCGATATCTATATCGCGCAACAACTTAGAAAGTTAACTGATTATATGCTTTTAATCGCATATTATAGTGTTGGATATTCATGTTTATCTTACGATGTTATCCTGTGGGGGAACACATTATCAGTATTTAGAGTTTTCAAACTTCAAAAAAAGATTGTTCGTATATTGTCACGGGTTGGACCCAGAGAACATTGCAAGACACGTTAAAAAAATAAAATCATGCCATTGCTCTCTATATATATATTATTCTTTGATCAAAATACGTCTAGTAATTATTTAAAATTTAACACAAATTCCAGTTTCCACAATTACCCAACAAGATCTGCCAATTGAATCAGAACTCAAAGATTTCGGCTACAGAGATCAACAAATAATTCTCCCGACTTGAGATTATACAACAAAGTTCCTTTGGAATTAGAAACACTATGTACAACGAAATTTAAACATTTAACTTAAAAAATTATGCACAATCATTGTTTCTACTCATTGCAGGAATATATGAACACTATTTGCTTTAAAAATTTGTTTCGATTTTTTTTTGTGTTCTTATACATATATAAATTAACTTCGTAATTGTTATTGCTTTAAACGTATTTTCAGTCTTAAGTGTTTTTTCTATTTCGTTCATGGTTTACAACTATGTGTTTAGTTTTTTATGTCGTGTTTTAGTCACAAACATATAATTATGCAATTCCTTTAATTAATTATCATTGTTTTTAAATTGTTTTAAGGTCTTTAAATGTATTATAGTTTGACTTGCGCTTTTTGCATTAATATCGCAATGTTTATAAGAATTATTGCTACTATAATATTTTTAAATGTATTAACATAGACAATAAATACATTTCTTCTTCTGCGTGTCGGGAATATAAGTACCGTAATTTTAAGGGCTTACATATATGACCAAAAGCAACAAAAAAAACTCTTATCTGCCTAAAACGAATAGTTTGTCTACAAGTATATTAAAAAATAATAACACAATTGCAAAAATATACAAAACTATGTTACGAAACTACAAATTATGATATAATTAAGGTTAAGTAAAAGCTCCTGCAACGTAATTTGTTAGTAATTTATTTTTGTATCAGTTTTAATGAAGAAAACAGTTGATGTTTCCGCTAAACACCTTAAAATTGCAACGTAGTGTAATGTTCGACAACGTTGCAATGTGTCAGGCTGCTGCTGTAACCTAAAAAGAAATATTAGTTATAGTAATATTGTAGTGTGATTGATTGTTCTCTAGTTTTTCTTTGATACTTTTAAGTGTACATAAACAAAAATAAGACAATTTCTACATGTTAATTAGGCAAAACTCTGGCTACCAGACGTTTGCACGATAAACGCTTCTTGCAAGCAACAGAAGTCATTTAAAACACTTGTAACTATTATTTTATACCGGGCTCTAAAGAAACCATTCACAGTGAGTACTTAAGTTTAGGTATACCGATTTATAATTATTATGTACAATCTTAACATGGTATGTGAGCGACGATGTCATATATTCAAAACCTGTTTGCCGTCATAATTATATTACCGTTGGATGGAGAAAAAAGTCAAATATGTTTTATTTACCATACTGCAAAAATAAGGCACTCGCATTCCTGACACTCTGTATATGTATACAAGAGGTCCGGAATATGAGTGATTTAATTTTCCGTATATATGAGTGAGTGAGGTGACTTAATATTTTCATGCTCACAAACGTCAAGCAAACGCTAGGTAAAAAATATCGGACCGAAGAAAGCATTTACGACGCACAACTAATTTCAGGTTTGAGGTTAATAGCTACAGGACAAGTCTGCACCTAACCTGTAACCTAACCACTAGTCTGTTCCGCCTTGTGATGTCACAGAGCATTTCACGCGTTCAGACGAGTATTGATATTTTCTTTAAGTTTTTCCCATGCAACTTTCCGATTTTGTAAAATTTTGTAGAATTGAACAGAATTAAATTTTTTTGTGAATACCTATTATAGCTACTTTAGTTTGCAATTTCATAACACAGTTTTGCATTTTTATTTTAGAAAAGTATTTGTAGAAAAACTATTCGTTTTAGAAATTTTTCCATGGTTTTCTTGCTTTTAGGCAGATACAGAAGCTCTTTATAATTTAATTAATAATAAATAATAATAAATGGAATAGCAGTTATTTCTAAATAAAGTTGTATTTGAAATAAGTAGGTAAGTATTATATACTTAGCAAATACACTTAAATAGCTCTTTTACGTTCAACTTAATGCAAAATATATTACAAGTTTATATTCAAATTTGGCAATCCGGGAAGCTTAACAAATTTTAATACGTTGTCAACGTGTGATATTTCGTCATAATAATTCATATACAAGCATTTACCACAACTTTTAAGCTGTCAATCATTTGTGTAATGATCGGTGAAATTATAATGTCCTTTTGACGTTAAAATCTCATATACAAGTTTTGTAATAACTTTGGATCCTTCATGCTTCAAATATGTATTCACGCAAGTGTGCTACATTCATTGTGGTTTAAATTGAAATGGTGTGAACTGTGAAAACTTAATTATTTGGAATGTATAGCATTTCAGACATTTTAAAATATCTAAATAGATCTTTGGATAGATGTAGGTAAACACGCCTATCAAACTTCTTTGAATTAGATTACGTGTCGATAACAATTGCGAATAATGTAAAATTGTATTTAGACACGGAAAATAGAAAGTAGGCATTCTTTACTTACTCAAATAATATCAAAAACTCAGAACATTCTTGGTAAAGAGGTATTGATATTTAATATGTGACTTTTATAACATAATCTCGCATATAAAAAAATATCCATATAACTACAAGGTGTTCTACAAGCTTTATGACAAAGTTTGACAGATGGCGGCTGAGTTAAGTACTAGTAGTAGTGTAGCGGGTGGCATCAGCCTGGCATTTAGGCCACACGTGGGCCTTTTTTACCTACCCTACCATCCCATCAGATCTCCACTATCTGCCCTTGGCCTTCCTCTACCTACCCAACGCCCTGATGAACGCCAGGATCTTGGTCCATGGTAAGACACTCATCTCTTCCCTTTGCAGCTTCTCGGCGCCAAAGATCCTATATCTCGGTCTCTTAAGTACCGCACAATATCCTAGAAAATCAATAGGGGTCTCCTACCCCTCTCCACATTCCGGGCATAAGGGTCTCTCCTCTATGCCTGTCAAGTTCAAATGCCTTCTGAGTCTCAGTGGCCTGTCAGGACCCCCACCATTTGGTTCAGGGACCTTCGGCTAAGGCTCAGCAGCCACATCGTCCTAGATTTGAGAGGTTCATTGAAGACGTCGTGGGTCTGTCTACATACTCCATTCCTTCTCCAATTACATCCTAGTGTTTGATAGGACCATTTATTAAGGGCAGTATTTGTACTTCTTCAAATAATTCCAAGAGTGGGTTCGGGTCCCTGGAAAGGCGTCCCAGATCCGAGACGAGCTAACAAGTCAGTCGTCTCATTACCGGGGATTTCTTTATGGCCAGAAACTCAGACCAACTCCACCTCCCTTTGTCTGGCCAGGGATTCCAGGGCATCTCCACACTTCTAAACAAGACTAGCCCTCGTCCTTGGAAAGTTAAGGGCCCTGAGTGCAGCCTGACTCTCAAAGCAGATAAAGATTTTCTTCTCCGCACAATTTCTTACTTCTTCCTTACCTGCTACCATCAAAATAGCAGAAACCTCCGTCTGAGAAACCGTGTCCAGTAAAAAGCTCTGCCGGATGTCCCAGTTTTCAAAATATATTCCTGCCGAGAAAACTCTCCTACCCGGGACCCATCTGTCCTGTATAGCATATCAGAAATCCCGGGTGAAACATGTTCTTTGCTCTCTCCCACCGTACTTAATTCCCAACCTTAATGTATCTTTCGCTTCAATAATCCTCAAAGCAGAGACTGGGATCACATTCTCCGCCCTGAAGGTTACAGCAGCGCGACCCTCCACTAGACGTTCTGCCTTCCAACAGCCTGCATCCCTTATTCTCAGATAGGTCGCCATCGCCTCCTTTACAATCCATGAGTGACAACCCCAACAAAACTTCCAGGGCGGCAGTTGGAGTTGTCCTCATTGCCCCTGTGATACCTAAGCAGACCAGCCTTTGGACCCTTGACAACACCTTGACCACAGTCACACGACCCATACTCGGCCACCAGACCAAGGCCCCATACTGCAGCCTCGGCCTGATCACCGTCGGGTATACCCAGTCAAATACCCTAGGATTGAGTCCCCAGTTTTTACCTACTACTTTCCTTAATTGCCAAGAGGTTGCCATTGATTTTCGGGTAACTCGTCCAATGTGTGGCCCCCAAGACAACTAACTATTCAAGGTTACACCCAAGTATTTTACCTCCCTGCCTAGAGTAAGGGTCTTCCCATACATAGTTGGAGCCCTGAAATCCTGGTAGCTGGGTTAATGTCAAACATCTATTGTTATATGAACATAGCTCCGATTCGTTCTTGTATAGAAATTACAAGCATTTAAAAAAATATTATTTTAATTTTCTTGAGTCTAATCTCTTCTTAATCTTTCTGATAATATAGGAATGTATGGAATTTTTATTGTGTGATTAGTTTCTCCTATTTGTCTTAAAGTGTTTGTTTTAACTGTAATATTTTTGAATGTTCTATCAACAAAATTAGAGGGGTTTTCATTATTTATTTAAACATGCTTAATAAATGTTAGTTCGTTGTTAAAAATTTCGTTGTTTGAAGAAATTAATTTTACTCTATCATATAAACCTTTAATAAAATTTTTCTTATAAATTTTAGAGGAGGAGAAAATTGTTTAAAAGGTCCACCCTTGGCTCAAATGTAAGCCTCATTTCGGCGAACTAAAGTATCCGTCGCTCAACGAGTGGATTTTGATTATTTCTTATCTTGTTATCTGATCATGATATCGTATTGATCTAATTGTATGCGATTTTGTAACGCCTATATATATTCATTATGATTACTATTTATGCCGTCCCTAGTAAAACATACTTCATCAAACCACATGGCAAGCGAAATTAATTTATCATTTTGTGCATGTTGTTGTAACCAGCGACAAAATTCTAATCGCTCTGGAGCATCTCCAGCATGAAACGCTTGTACATTTTGGTGATGCAAATGTAACATTTCTCTTTTTATACAAAGTATGTGAACATAGGGCTAGCCAGATGTATCATTTTTCCACAAATAAATGTTTTTATCATTATAAATTTGTTTATTAAGAAAAACCATGAATTTAAGAAACATATTAGTTATTAAACACAAGATTTATGCTGTAATTCAATTGAAAATTGTAATTTTAATATTTCAATTCACTAATTCAATAATTTAGTTGCCTCACATGACCACCTGTCTCCGAAATACCGTAAACTTTGACAATGTTCCTCGTATAAGCGAAAAGGCGAGAAATTTTGAGGTTATGTTAATGGTAATACTTATGGCCGTTTGCACCGTTTGCTTAAACAGTGATTAAAAAATTAATCTCTGATTAATTTGAAAATTGTGTTGTACCGTTCATTAAACTTGATTTAATCTATCTTAAACACTGATTACTTTAACCGGTTCTTTTCGGATGATTAACGACTGATTAGTTTTCCTAACCACACCTTTTGGTTATTTGTCAGGTATTTTGTGACATTTATGTGTCTCAGATTTTCAATTTATAATACTTTTTCAAAAAAAATGGATTTCGCGGAGTTCGATGATTTGTTCTTAGAGGATGATCAAGATATTCTGGATATAATAGACTGGATTTCCTCGAAAATATATGATAGAAAAAATCATGTTGAAGAATTAGATAATCTAACATTTTGCAGACGTTTTCGCTTAACAAAGCACACAGTATTAAATTTACTGCAATTAATAGAGGCAGAGTTGGAATATTATAATAATTTGTATGTAGACATTTAAAAACCTAGATATTTCGCAAACTTTTATTATTCTCCTAGTTTTGTTTAATTTTATTTTAGAAATAATAGTATAACACCTATTGACCAACTGTTACGCTAGTGCTGGTCATTTAGCAACAGTAGCTGATTTTATCGGAATGGATATATCCACGTCATCCAGAATCATTCCAAGTGCAAAAGTAACACGTGCCATTGCAAGTTTATACCCTCAGTTTGTGGAGATGCCTAGCATACTTGCATAATAATACCTATGTATATTATTTTTGTAATACAAAATATTTATTTAGTTCAAAAATTATGTATTATCTAGGTACTACAACCGAAGTTACATTTAATTAATAGGTTACCAACCTATGAATTACCTTGAATTCAAATGAAGAAGAGAAATTTGCACATCTTTCCCTTGGTAGAGTTTTTTTCCCCGTAGTAGAACTGTTTCTTTCCGTAGTAAAATTCATGTTCATGTTATATATTTTATTATTATACAAAATGTCAAACTAAAATAATTCCAAGATACAAAAAAGTGGGGTTATACTACTGCCATATATATAGCAACCTAAACAAAAATTGCAGTGTTGCTACATTGTTTCTCTGATTAACTAACAAACGATTAATTTGTAACGGTGCAATTCAAAAATGTTTAAACAGCAATTAATAGATAATCGATGATTAGATAACCAGTGTTTAACGAAAAACGGTACAAACGGCCAAAGGTTTTTAAACGTAAACTGATACAATTTTTGTCTGATGGATGTTTCTATAGCGTCTCGAAATTTATGTATCGGAAATTTTAGACTTTATTGATTGTTCATCTTATGGCTTTTATTGTGTGTTGCTGTTACTGTTGTTGACGTGTATGTGTTTGCACATTGTGTAAAAAATTTTACTCCCTAGCATTGACTTATCTTATATCATTTTTGTATGATCTAGAAGGATGAATACATATTATTATTATTATCATAAAAGAGGCAAGAAATTAACTATAAAGCCAGGTTCTCGTATTTCACTAGACAATTCAAGAATCAAAATTAGGCGGAAGATGTTCATCAAGTTATTTGTAGTACAGCTCGTCAGACAAGTCTTTACTCTTCAGATGATGACCTTCCACTTTTAAATTTGGTGTCAAATTAGGCCCTGAATAATACTACTTTGACATCGAGTACAAAACAGTGTTGTCAAAATAACCCCGACCATAGGGCTACTTTAACAAGTAAAAAAAAATATGATTTTTATATCAAGAAATGCTTTTAGAAAACTGTTAAAGCTACAGGTAAATTTGTCAAGGAAACGACGGAAAAACTCTGTCAAAGTAGCTCCAGATTACGAAATCAGATATTCTTTATATCAGTCGCATTTGTAACATGCATTTTCAGTTGATCAATATTCTCAATTGATTCGGAATAAACATCGTCCTTCATAAATCCTCAAACACTGAAGTCCAATCGAATAAAATTGGGGAGCGTGGTGGCCATTGAATAGTTGCGTCTCTTTGACATCCAATTCGTGGATGTGGAAAAGTTAAACTTAAATATTGCCTAACATTTAATTAAAACATTAACTTTTGTAAATAACTTTGGTATTTGTAAATAATTTGGGTATTGTTGCCCACCCTGTAACAATTACGAGAAGCTTGTGATACAGCTCAGCTAGGGTAATCCTAAAATCAATAATGTCTTTTATTTACCTAATAATGAATTTGTGTGTGACTTTAGGGACGCACTGTATAAAGGAAACAAATAATGCATTGAATGGCATAAAAATATACAGGGTATTCCATTTAAAAATATGTATGTTTGGGTTATATTTTAAGATAAGATACAACAGAGAGATTACAAGTAGGTCACCAATTTTCACCACTCTTATATCTCAGTTATTTTCGATGCGATGAGTCTTTAAAAGCAATTTTTTTAAATTTCGCCCTGTATCTCAAAAACGAAAGTTCTGATTGCGGCATCTTAATTCCTCGAAAAAGCAGTGCAGTGTAGTCTCAGAGATACTCTTGTAGTTTCAGAGATACTTTGCAATTACATCGAAATTGGGACAACCTGTACAGCTATTATTTCACTGGTTCAACTCTCTTAAAGTATATTTGAAATATACCAACTATTTTATGACTATAACTTTACGTAAATACTTAAATATTCTTAAATTGAGTAATATACGACGCGCAATGTAATTTTGTAGCCAACGATCTAACGATAAATCTAGATTTAATTTCATAACAAAGCAAATATGTTTTACAAGACAAACGATCATTGTTTTCGATGTCTAATTTAACATTGTCTTTTATTTATGGCAAGAAATTGATTTTAAGAGGCTATTGCCCGCTTTTACGGGATTTACAAATCAATAGCACTTCGGCCAATGAAACAGAGGAATATTAATAATTATAGAAGGCGGTTGATCGCGATTGTGCATTATTTAACACTATATTTCGAAAATGAAAACACGTTGCATCGTACAAATCAATATAGATTACATGAGAAAATTGATAACTAAATAAAAAATAACAGGCAGCGACAGCAAATTGGATAAAATTGTTTGTTCATTACTGAGGATTTTAGGAAATAAAATAAACAGCGAAAATCACAAGCGATACAATGTTGTGTGTGACAACAAAACGATATTTAATTTGTAGGTATTACCGGGTTAAATATTTTATTATCTACGTATTCGAAACCCTATTATTGAATAATAAAATTACTTTCAAACACATAATGACAGAATTCTTGTACTGAAAGTTAATTATTGAGTTTACTGAATTTGTATGTCTTTTATATGAATAAATACAGTCATGGATCTGGTTTTTGTTTTGATAGCAAATTATTTTTTAGTTACTTAAAGCTTTCAGGGCTCGTGACACTTATTTATTTAATCTAGCACAATTTTTCGAAGTGTTATCCGTAGCCTAGGGAGCTAGTCGCTATCAGTCACAGTGCTAATGTTCACTTCCACCTGTTTTTGTTGTTCTCGGATTAGGCACTGTGGGAGGCAATATCAGAACTAATCGATCCGCTCGTGTATTGATATCGATTCCTACTATTACGGCTACTACGATGGTAAAAACTGCTCCTCAGCCAACTGTCTGAGATATGTCTCGTAGTAATCTCTGTAACTGATTGCAATCTGTGCTTTCAAACTATTAGAAGCATATGATGCGTTCGATCATTTTGTACTTGATAATTGACATTTTTATAAACTATAATAATTTTTATTCCATATACTTTTATGGTATACTTAATGAACATTCCGTATCTTTCACGTTCACATATTTGTAAACATTTTATAAAGATGATCTTTATAAGATTCAGTGAGTTACAAATTTAGTAAGGAAATTTGGAAGTTACTATTAATTTTGGACCAATTACAATACACTTTTTTAACTTGTGACTCCAAACTAAAGTGGACCATCTTAAAACCTAAAAGGGAGTTGCTTTACTTCACCTCAATATCTTCACATGTATTAAATAGTTACATCATACATTAATTAAAATCCATATTTTTGATACTGAATTCGGTTTGATGTTAAGAAATTCGTTGAAATGTGTAAACATGGAATCTACAGTTGTGGGAGGGTAGCTAACAATATAGCTCTTGGGATTCTGGGCCCCTTGTACTTCCTTCCATTAGGAGATAACTCCACCAGAGCCGCTAACCAGCCTGTTAAAAAGAAAAAGGCGGTGATGTTACTCAGGGGCATTTATATAATGTAGGCCAAAGAAGGTCATCGTTCTTCCAACACGGATTCTCTTGTTGACAAGACGGCAGTGTACTCACAGAATGCATGAAATATTGTCTCGTCTTCTTGTTCGTAACCCCTACAAAGAGATTTTTACACTTCCTCATATAGTAAAGATGTTTTCTTAGCCAACAATGTTCAGTCTGAATACCTGTTACCAGGCAAAGATTTGCCCTAGACATCTCCAGGTATTATTTGGCTGCGTCCTTTCAGGGGTATTCTAGGAACTTCTTGGCAAATTGACAGCTATTTGTTTCATCCCGCAGTTTTCTAACCTTTTTGTGGGAGCGCTTCTTGGTAATTTCAACAAAAGCTGACAACAGAAACATTCTGGAAGAACTAGGTCCAAAAATATTGAGACCCGATATACTCCTAGCCAGTTTGTCAGCTCTACTATTGTTATTGTACCACTCGTATATTTTTACCCATCATATAGATATGCTGTTTTCAGGATCGGGATCATCAGCAGGTAGCCAATGAAAACTGGACTTTTGTGACGTATTACAAAGTCTATCTCAGTCCGTCTTTCGAGAGTGACTATATTTTGTCTTTATTTACAGGAATTTTGTGATGTCACCTGGTTCCCATGACCCCGACCGTATAGTTAATAGACCGTGGGCTGAGGCCAATACTAGTGTCGGATGGCATTCCCATGCTGATCTAGTAGTTATAATAATAATAATAATAATAATAATAATAATAAATGCCTTTATTTTGGTACAACACATAGATATTACACAATAAAAATAATAATATAATAAGTTATCTTATGGTTACGTAAGGTCAGCAGTGCTTGTCTATTATTTGTGTTGATTCTGATATTTTGCCCGCTGTATGCCTACGAACAATTTCTTTGGCTATGGTTATACTGTTATACCTGCTAATTCTATGTGTACCACGGTAGCATCCTATCCATTGCTTACTGATATTGGAGATGCAGGGATCTGGAATAGATCCCACATCCTACATCTTCCTTCCTTTTTGATCCATCTGTGAATAAGTTTATTACATTCGCACTGTCGGTCTCTTCATTTCTGATAAATCCCACGTAATCCGATTCCTAACTTCTCCACATCCTACATCTGGTATTCTTGAGAAGAAGCATGATTTTTGCGGCCACTTTTTTAGATGGATATTCAAAGGTGGCAGACATAGCATTATCTCCATCGCTATGGCGGGTGTTGTTCGCACAGGCAGGCAATCCTTTGTATTTGGATGAGTTTTTGCTTAACTGATGTATGTTGGACTTTCGTCCAACCAGACGACGGCCGTACGGCTAACATTGGTCTCACAATGGCAGTGTATGTCCAAATGACCACTTCTGCTGTCATTGCCCAGGTTTTATTAACGGTCCTGCGGCACTGCTCATAGGATATGTACGCCATGTTTAGTCTTCTTTCTAAATTAAGATTCCATGTTAGCTTTGCATCAAGTATGACTCCAAGCTATTCCACATACGATGCAAAGAAGGATAGTATTTAAAAGAGTTGGTGCCTTTATTGGCCGCAATCTTATCTTCCTCGTGAAGAGAACAATTTCTGTCTTCATGCGCTATTTGCATTGTTTGGCGAAGGATCCCTTCGAACTTTCTACTAATCAGCATAGTAAGATTATCTGCATAAGTGATGGTATAGATGCCAATTTCCGACTGAGGTGGCACAGGAAACTATCTAGAAGCAAGTTCCATAGCATGTATAGAAATATATTAATTAGCAGTCAGTTTGTTTGGACACATAACACAAATAAATTAAATCGGAAATAATAATGATTTGTACAAAATTTGAATATACGACCGTTTCACTGGCCATTATTTAAAATACATGAAATATTATTTTTGCCTCGATGATTAAAAAAAAGCACTATTAAAACTGGAAAAAATAGGTAGCAAAATTTGAACCAAATATAGGAACTAACTTAAACAAAATAAACATAGGAATTAATTTAAACAAAATTTTTCAGAAATGGCTAGGAACCCCTATTAACTGGGCAATGTATAAAATCTCGGTTATATCTCTAATTAATAATTTAAATAAAAATTATACTAGCATCGACATAAAATAAATGAACGTTACCAGGCTAGATGCTTTCTTCAAAGGGTCTATTCGTTCAGTCAAATTAACTGTATGTCGTCTGATTCAGTATTGCCATATTTTGGAACTTTCTTGTTACTTTCTTGGTACTTTTGGTTTATCATTTAAAAATAATAAAAAGTGTAGAAATATAAGGCTTTCTATACACATGTACACAAACTTAGAAAGAATAGTTATACGCCACCCTATACGAAAATTCGCCTTTCTGATTTATATCTTACAATACACAATTTTGTAATTATATAATAATTAATTATTGATCATTGTCTCATTTAATCAAATACAGAAATAAATTGTTTGGATTTTTTTAAATAGAATTTCAATAAATAATATATCCCATTAATCAGTTAATCACTGTATTGTCCAGTGCTTATGATATACATATACTTCTGCTATATTAATGTGTGTGACCGTGCGACATTTTGGGTAATGCAAATTGAAAAAATTTGTTTATTGTCGAATAACTATGTGCTTTTTAATTAATATTCACATTTTCGTTTCCATCAGCATTCACATACAATAGTTTAATAACATCTGATCATTTGTAATATAAACTGTATACTTACAGTGTGGTGACTTTAACTGAGACAGGTCGATTTTTGTTCAAAGGTTGTCACCTTTTAGAGTGGTTTTTGCATTTTCCCCTAAAGGAGAGAATGGGGGCTAACCCCCACCATTTTTTATTTAAAAAGTTATATCTTGTGACCCCTTGTTGAAAAGAAGGGGTATTACAGCGCTCTATTTGGTTTTGTAATTTTCAAAAGCAAAATGAGAAAAAATATAAACTTTAAAAAATAAGTTTTAATACTTAGGTGTAAGAACCGGCATTTTAAAATGTTATTATGTATCAAACCATTACCCCCGACCTAAGTCTATTCTATTGGCGTTTCTAACGTCGGTTAAATCAAGTACTAACGCGCATGGTTAACACATACTAAAAAAGCATTTTCGTTTCGCTCGTCCCGCAAACTTGTACTTGTTACATAAAATCATGTTTCATAACGTATTACATACAAGATTTTTTCTAATCTTGATGAAAAATTAAATAACAATTATCTAGTAGGTCAGTGTGAGTTTAAATAGTCTTGCTATTTGGCTTGGCATTTTATAGACGCTGATCTATTCTGTGACGCTGATCGTTACTAATACCATTTATTAGGGAAAATGTGTGATTTACATTCAGATTCTATACTATATACCGAGCGATATCGAAGAAGTGGCAAGAAATGTCGTATGTTCACTGAGTCCTAAACACTCCAAAGCGGTATACGAGGTGTGGCAATTAAGTTCCGGAATTTGTCAATAAAAAACAAGCAAATTAATTTCACCACAATTTTATTATCCACCTTCACAATAGTCTCCTTCTATATCTACAGTCAGAATTAACATTTTTAGGTGTTGAAGAAGTTACAGATGAGGAGACGTATTTTCGAGTTATTTCAAATACAAAAACTAGAGTCATTCGTGAATTGTAATAACCCTGAAATGTAGAAGGACTAAACTTCGTTGACATTATCAGGAAGTTTAGAAACCTATGCCCGGAAAATATTAATTACAATAGATTCTTTGTTAGATATAGAAATCGTAAATGTGTACAACTAGTAGGAATTAATACTATTGGTCAGTTACAAAGATGATTGGTTTGCTGAGTTGTGCATGATTCACGGGCACTGTTTCAGAAGATCTTCGGCCACTTTAGTTGCATATTCTGGAGCTATTTTAAAAATAAAACAACACAGCGGCTGGAAGTCAAATTCTGTTGCAGGAGGATAATATGTTGAAAACTTTATAGAAAATAAAAAAAAAACAATTTCCGGTAATATTTTTGGAGAATATTACTGCAAGTTCAACAAATAAGATTTCTTCTGGAATTAATTTCACTAACTGTACCTACCAACTGCGTTGTAAATATTTATAATTAAATAATAATAATTAATACAGTGTTATTACTAACTTAAATAAAAGTTACTTTATTATTTTTCTGTTGTATTTTGTTGAATTCTTTTTTGCAATTAGTGACATAACGAACTTTTCGTAACCAGTTGCATAATGGTTTTCATAATGTAACTATTTACATAAAGTAGAACGTTTTGACACTTGTTTCTACAGATTCGAAAATTGCGGATCTTTACAGAGAAAGTAGAAATTGCCGCTTCATTCCAGGAAGGTACGAACTTTAAGAGGGGCGGCGACGTGCATTGGTCTAGCATTCCCCACTGCTACGGTAATCGGTTCCGTATCGCCATTGAAAATCTAACTGTCAGATCAACTGATGCCAGTGTTGTCAGATCTCATGCATTCCGAGGAAATCTCATGCTTTCATATTTTGATTACAAAATCTCATGCTTTTTAATAGACACAAAAAGAAATAATAAAATTATTAAAATTACTCTTTGAAATCTACCAAAACAGACCTAACGAGAAATAAAGGCAAAATCGAGGGCAAAATTGAATAGATAGAGGTAGGTATCTACAATATTTGGGTACTTGAAATATCCTTTATTGTAGACTGCTCTCTTAATAGCAATGAATACATAAACGGGTATGACAGTCTACGGATATGCGGTGTGTGTGCTGTATTCGCGCTGTATTGCAGTAAGGGTACCTACATTTTCTGGAAACAACAGATTTTACGACCCGTGAGTCACCCTGCGTCACGTCAACTGCGCCTCAACGTTCGCCCGGCCTAACAATAAAATAAATTAGAAAGGTTACGTGGTTAATAGCTTTTAAGTAAGTACCTGTAACTACCTACTTACAATGTAATATTATGATAAAATAGCAGAACATAATGATTTTTAATGAAATAAAAATGGCATTACAAAAGTAATTAAAAATTACTTGCTTCTTTGAAATTATTCTCATGCACTGAATTTTTCCCACCTGGCAACACTGCTTGACCACGCTGTGGTCGAAGTATGCGTGTAGCATGACACAAATACACGCAAGCGGCAAAATACAATTCACCATCAAGATCCTCACTTTCCAAATCTGTATAATAAAAGATATTACTCTATATGTCAAAATTAGAAAAATAATTTTATACGTTTTATAGTATTAGTAGTTTTATATAATATCTATGAGTCCCTATAGATTTTCGAAGATTGGGTTTGGCCTTTTTTATTTGTTACAACGAAATTTTCAATGTTGTTATTCGCGTATTTGCATATTAAATGGATCATAATTAAAAGACCAATATTTGAATGCAAATTAAATAATTTTAATTGTAATCACAACATTGGAACAGTACATACGTATAACAAATAATTAATGAACATTAAAATATTAGCATTTATTTTAATTAATTTGGATAGTAATAAATGTCAAGTGGAATACATGCACCGTATAAAATTTCGAGTAAATTTGCGTTGCTACAACTGGTCCGCACCCGATTGTGTTAAAATAATAACACAAATCGGGTTCGAATTCCGATTGGCACCCTCTCTGTGGGTATGGTAGGGTGAGAGAACGTTGTGTAGGGTCAGTGTGAGAGATTGATACCGGTGGACATTTGACTACGCCCCTAATTAATGAGATTTGCCAGATTTTCCTCATTCCTGCACTGAATAGTGGTTAAGGTCTGTCAATGTTAAGTCGCAAATGCAGCCTGCTTATACTAATAATATGCCGTCTCCTCATCCGCACATATCTCCGACTTCTGGGCCAACCCTTATGTTTAGAACGAGGGGTAGAAATATTATTATTATTATTTCTAAATCTCAATCAAAATGTATATATTGAGTAAATTTTTACTCAAAATGAACACAATTATTTGGTAAAATGAGTCTACACTCGATTGCGTTGAAGTATCAACGGTGTGTGTTTTGATATATCTAAACTCTATTTTTAGACTAGGAGAAGTGATTCAACTCGTGATTCAAGTGGTTCATTACTGCCGCTTAAATACTACGCTTGTTATTGGTTAATTTGTCGTCAAGTTCACACAGCCCCACATAACTGCATGTTTACTGTCAATATCAAGACTGTCAATTATTACTACTAACCACTAAAATGTATGTCTGTTATGTTAGTCTACGATTATCGTTGCCACTGCATAGATTTGTTTTATGTTTATTCTTCCTGCTTGTTATTTCAAAAGCAAATAAAATTGTTATTTTCATAACTCAACAACAAATTGTATTTTTTGTTTTTCTTTAGTTTTATTGGGTTTTTGCCACACTTCTGAAGATTAATTAAATAAGCCCTTGCGCCAAACGGAACAGTCAAGGGTTATTTTTGAAACTAAATTTGCCTAACCAAAAAATCTCACACTGAAAAAAGCAGATAAGTAAAAAAAATAACAAAAATCACATCACTATCGCGCACTTTCGTGTTATTGACAAATTGGATTGCTTTTTGTGCGTTTTTCAGTTTTTTTTACCGCCAAAATGATCTAGTGAATTTTCTAGTTACTTTTCCCTGTGCATATATGAATACTTCATTTTCTCCTTCTATTTTAAAAATAGAGCACAAGCGTAGCTGCGATGCAGTCCGTCAAATCTTTAAAAAAATATAATGGATTAGCAGCTGTATATTGAAAACCACAAAAGGTATAATAGTCAAATTTTACACAAATGTTCTATTAATGCATAAACAACTTCTCGTATCAGCTAAGAGGTGAACATTTTACTAAGGCCATTTTTATGCAAAACGTTTTCTTTTTAGCTGCAAATTCACCGGTACCGTTTGTGATACATCTTTTGAAAACACTGTTTATTTGCCAATTAAATAGTTTAGTGTATTATTGACAGCAGCTATGTTACGTTTGCGTAAAGCATCAATAGTGTCCACTTCGGTGCGACACACATAATTTTTAAATATCCCCACAAATAAAAGTCTCAAGGATTTAATGTCAGGATATTGTGGCAGTCATTGTACAGGTCCTCTTTGTCCAATCCCTTGGTTTTAATGTTTGGCCACGCTGTACGTGGTACGGATGTAATTAAGCCACATGTATAATACACCACACTGCTGCAATACGCCACAATTCGGTTGCAAATTTCCCATGTCCGCTCTCATTGCACTCACTGCATACCGCCGTGAAAGTAGCTTATGGCACACGTTTACTGGAAAATTGTTTTACTAAAGCATTTTCACTTCACCATAAATTAAAACGATATTTATCAACTCTGAGTTGCTATACACGTAAGTCATTTTTGACACTTGAAAATCTAATATAAACACTCGCATCACAAAAACGTTAATACTATAAGTAATCAAATTTCAATATTCGGAATCGTCTGTTTAGAAACTAGCAATCTAGCGATGTAAAACTTAAAAATCCTACAACTTCAATATTTTTTTTCTTGGAAATCATAAGGATTTTACAAATATTTTTTTTACGATATTGACTCCATTTTTTATGACGCATCTATTTCCAAATCTTTTTAGATAAGTTGTGAATCACCCTATATGTTATTACAAAATTGAGTTACATTATTCGTCGTTTCTTTTTTATTTGTTGAAATGTTAAAACACTAAAAATTCAACGCCAATACAATTTTACACATAAATGAGTATAATTTACCCTGTTGAATTTTTACTTAGTAATGTGAGGTAGTTATCACAACGGGTTATTTACCAAACCTACAAAGGCTGAGACTCCAACTTTACTATTATAATTCGCAGATTTGCCTTCTGAAAATTTCTGTGTTAGCTGAAATAAGAACTGTAGTACTTCTATTTTGAATATTAATAACAGCATAAAATTAAATAAGTATACTATTATATACAACCAAACAGGCACACTCATGAATAAAGTAGAAGCAATCCATCATACAATCTGAGATTGATCTATCGCTTTATCGAATGTGCAGTGATTAGACAAGTAAAAGACAATATATCGACTTAAGATATCTGTCTATTCAATAAATAGTGTTGTGGATGGAACCTTCACAACAAATAAAAATATTTACAATGTGCATTACTATTTTATACCTAATACCTACCTTATACAAATCCTCATACATTTAGATACAATGCGTTAACTGTCCCTAAACATGACATTTGCCGTATACTTTACAATTTTTCTTGATTTTAAACAGAAAATATGTCATGGATGAAGGGCGGAAATTTGTATCTTTTTGCAGTCAGTATAGATTGTGCAACTGTTTGCAACATATATTTGAATATATAGGACATAGTTGCTGAAACAGCTCCATATTCCAACGTTAATTCTGAAATTAACATTTAGTAGTAGGACTACGTTGGTACCATCTATATTTTTGATGGTTTCTTTTCAATTGATAACTTAAAAATAGAAAATTGTTTATTATTTTATGAGACATTTAAGATTAGTCTTTTTTAATGTAAACATTTTGTCATATCTCATAACCAAGTACAAATATTTTAAGAGGGGATAGAGGAAAATAAAATAACGAAATTGTCCATCAAAAACCGTTAAAACTTATTTATAAAACCAAAAAAAAAAAAAAAATTAAAAAATTCGAAACTACATTAAACCCTCATTATTCGCGACACTGATCTTTTGTCAGCCTCGAGGTAGGTAGGTAGGTCCTATATGCTACAAGTCAAATGTATCAAAAGCAATAACAGGACACCGCGTTGTCACGTGTATCGATTTATGCAGCTTTGAAAGAAAATTTATTTGCAAAATGTAGATAATTATTTAATGATTTAATGACAAACACGATATGGTAGCACCTAACTAATGATATTTATTTCCAGGATTGATATTTCAACAGGTTCTAGTAATGTTTTCTTACTTGTTTATATTAAAACTTGTCATTGCAAAAGCTATAATATATACATATATAAAAACAGTAAAAACACCGTCACACGTTTACCGCCAAAGTATTACCGCAGTTGTTCATTGTGGTTCAAACGTCTTTGGTATTATGCTGCCACACGATAATATACACTTGTCACACTTCCCATAAATTGCACAAAAAAATTAAAATTTGCGAAAGCAACTACTGAAAAATCATTTCAAATTAATTATCGTATACGACATCTTATTTCCGACAGAATCTGATCATTGAGTAAAGGTCTTTATCAATGACATGATGCGGTCTGCAGTCGCCATCTGTGGGTCACTAGTGCAAAATGTACTTCACGTCGATAAATTTTTAAACCTCTTGTGTTGCTGAGAAATTAAATTCTGTTAATACTAATAACAGCAACAATATTAACAATAACCGACGATGTTTGCATACAATAATTAGAACTATTTTAAACTATAACATCCTGATATTTTTACAGTTTTTGTAAAAAATCCCTTAAAATATTTGTTCTAAGCTTTGAGTGTTCTTTGATGTTTGGAGAGTATGCAACTAGCAATGCAAAATGTCAAATTATCATAATTAAAACCTAGTTTAGTTTAGTGACTAATTTTTAGTAATTTGGATCTGTAAAACGGGCTCTCAAATGAAAAAAATGTATTCTTTATTTTTTGTTCAGAATTATGTATTTTACTGGTATGAAATGATTCCACAACAAAATAATAATTTCTTATTATTTTGTTTTGATTTTGTAAAAATGGTAAATACCTATGTACAAATTAGAATTTTTGCCTTATTAAAAAAATAATTATTTTGTTAACTAATATTATGTATTCCTAGAATATATAGAACAACATAATATAATAGTGTTGTGTTTTTTTTGTTATTGTAATTATTGTTCTGTGTGCTACCGGATTCTCTCATGAAATTAGGATTTTTTTGTTAATGATTGTAATCGATTACGTCTACAGATTGTAATATTTGAATACATGAATAAATAAATAAATATCGATACATATCTAGATATTTGTTCCCAATCTAAACACACCTTTACAGTGATACGATATACTAAGAGATGTATCCACAAAAAATATACAATGTAAGTACCATATCTACCAAATTATCAGTTAATTATGTTTAAAGCAATATAATACGGCAGCTCAATAAATGTAACGGAAAATTACAATACCTGTGCGTGTTTCCTGGTAATTAACCATTCCTAGACGACAGTAGGTAATTAAATAAAATATAACCCATTAACCTTTACTACCAGTCTATCTGTTTGTTAATTTTGTAAAAGAAATAAAACAAGTTCGCGTTATTTTCACTCCAAGTACTTATCCTTTAAATACTATAATGATTATGCTCTCAATTTTTTTATATAAGGGACAATTAAGAAATAATATTATTCTTATATGTAATACAGGTATCATAATGAGACAGTACTTACCTACGTTTTTATGTTACTTTATTGGTACATAAAAAATAATAATAAAGTGTGTGTTTCCTTCAATTTCATAATTTTCTATCAGATAGGTATAAAATAAAAGTGTCATAAAACTAAATGTAGTGTTCATCCATATATGACTTTGTTTATCACATCTCCGCAACCGTTACTTTGCGGACCCATGTTTATTAAGACTTTTCTGCTTATTTTGGTTCATACTATTTCCTCCTGAAATATTTTACACTACTTTTTAATACCCTGTATATATACTGTTCTCCACGTCACGATAATTAGTAGTGAATATTAAAAATGTTATGCGCTGGAATCGAAAATCGTGGTACGTTAATTGAAATTTTATTTAAAACCCATGCACAGTCAATTAGACTGTTTATTATTTTATATAAAAATATAACTTGCTGAGCTGATCTACGTTTTTCTAGCGCTGGAATATCAAAGAATGCAAGCAACACATCTTGTGGGAAACCTCTTTCAAGATACGTACCATCAAGAATATACACCTCTGATTTAAAAAATCGTCTCTGAACCTTATCCAATGAGCCTTATAAATATGGTTTCAAACGGTAGCGTCGTATTCCATTTTCGACCTGACAAAGGACTGATAAAGTTTGCATATTATTGAATCCCTTGGAAGAGCGAATAATAGCCTCTAAAGTTTTGTAAGCTGAAGACGTAACTACTTCAATATGTTTATTAAAAGACAGTTTAGAATCGAATATAACGCCAAGGTCTTTTAAATATTCTGGTCTTTGCAATAAAGAACTCTGAATTTCGTAGTCATATCTAATGTGAAAGTCATAACCTTACACTTCTCTGCATTCAAGGGTCATCTGGTTTTAATGTAATGCTTGCTGAAGAACTGCACAGTCCAATATACATTTTATTTCCGTAAACAGTTTGAAGTCATCGGCATATACGCCATTAATATTTGATGTTATATCGTTAATAAATATGATAAATAAGAGAGGACTCAAAACAGACCCCTGAGAGACACCAAATCTCTACAAGAATTTCTCAGACCTAAAGCCATGGAATTGAACAAACTGATATCGATTAGATAAGTCGATGACTTCAACACATTTATGATAGTGGTGGACAAATTATACATTTCTAATTTCTCCAATAAAATTCCGTGGTCAAGTCGGTTAAATGCTCTAGAGAAATCGGTGGATACCACATCGACCTGACTTTGCCGATCAAGATTTTCTCCTATATATGTATATAGACTTGCAAATGAGGTAGTAATGGTTGATCTATTTTTCATAAAACCGTGTTGCTCTGTAAAGATTCTGATGGAAACCTGATTATGGAGAAGGATTTCAAAAATTTTGGCAAAATTACAAATAACAGTTATATGTCTATAGTTAGTTCATCTATATAATTTTTTTTATGAATAAGGCATATTCTTGACAATTTCCATAGGTCAGGTAAAAAAAGAGCTAAGTATTAGGTTAAAAATAAATATAAGTGTTTCAGCCAGAACTGCAGCACAGTCTTTAATAATAAATGAAGGAATGATGATTGGCTTAATTCGTTTAATGGCATTAATTATACATCAACGTGAGTGACAAATAAGCTAGCAGAAATTGGCAAATTAGAACTAGGTTTCTGATCAATATTATCTCCATGACATGAACCAGTGAAAAATTTAGCAAAGTGATCCGCAAAACAAGTTGTTAACAGCTGAGGATCGTCAATTAAGTCGTCATTATATCTAAGCATAGAAGAATATATAAGTCACAGTAAAGCTTCACATTTTATTCACTTTTAATGTTTGTATGTCGACCACATTTACACACTTTCTGGGCTGTTTTATTTATTTTCTAAACGTTGTGTATACATTCTGGTAGCTTAATCGAAAAGTTCAATTGATTCTCTACAACATCGTATATACAGGGTGTCTCAGAATATGTATGGCAATCTCCCGGATTCGGGTGGAACACAAATAAATAACATGATCTAAAAATGTAGGTAGATTAATTTTTATTTTATATAATTATTGAATTGAACTTTGTCTATCCAATTGTTCCTTAGCATACCTAAATATTTGGTATCAGTGAACATACATATGACTTCATTTATAGAAATAGTAGGAAAATTGATTTATATTAGCTTAGATACCTTTTCAATACAGTTCAAAATTTATAAAATCTAATAATGAAGAATATATAGATAGATATTGTGGGTGTAATTTAAGGCTGGTCGTGGCTTTACTCCGTAAAGTACATAGTTTCACACAATATTATTAATACCTAAATAAAATAAATAAATAAATAATGTATATAAATTTATATTTTGCTTATAAGCATTGCAAAAATAATAAAATGTGAAAAAGTATGCATTAAGCTTTGAGTTTTAAAGTTTTTCACCATATAAATATATTTTATTAGGTCTCCACCTTTCCATAAAATACCCACAGCTAAGTGCAAGCCGTAGAACTCGTAACTTACAAGCTAAATAGTAACACTCTAAAGGTGTACTCCCTAATATTATTGGATTCATAATTCGGATATATTTTGATGTTACTTTTATATATATTTATAAAATAGTACAGTACCTATGTCTCTACACTACCTTACATACCTTTTTATATTTCTCATTAACATTCTAATTAAATCCCAATTTAGTTATGTAGTCAACAGAAATGAAGACTTTTTCGAGAAAATAAAAAAATTAAAAATATCCATTTCCACTCAAACATTAAATTTTTTGTGTTTTTAAGAAATTCAATTAAATTATTAATTACCATTATCATTACTTGAAGTTATTAATTGACTTTACGTTCATTGTAGAGGGAAATGTTTATCTAGCTGTCTGCGAACTATCTTATTATTAAGAAAAGATGAACAATTGCATTATGTATATAATTGACTTTGAACGAGTCATTTGTTATAATTAAATTTTATCTGAATTTATTTATTATTACAGGGCTATTCTATTTAAGCATATATTGAAAAAATTTAGATTATTTGACCCAATAATAAAGGAGAAATTTATGCCAAAGTTCACTCCGCCCACGATCAGTGCAGCGGGCGATATGACATATTCCTATCATTCGCGCCATCCCGCTAGCGACCGTTACATAACCGCCGTTGACGGTTTGTGTGAAGTAGGTGTATTCGTTACGTTTTTGCATTTTAATAATTTGTATACAGGGTCTTTAAAAAAGAGTGTAAAATATTTAAGGAGGTAATAGTATGAACTAAAATAAGCAGAAAAGTCTTAATAAACATGGGTCCGCAAAGTAACGGTTGAGGAGATATGGGCCACTATTCGTTTTTCAAACATTTTATTTTATTAGGAATAAACCGACAAAGGAAGTTTTTAACAAACAAAAAACAAAGTTACAGAAGATGTTGAAAGTGCCCTCCGTCCATTTCCAAGCAGGCACGACATCTTTGTCTCAACGATATTCGGACTCTTTCGAAAACACCCTCCTTGGTCTGGAGCCAGCAGTTAAATTTCTTAGAAGCTGATCGAAGCGCTTCTTTTACAAAGTTCTCTATAAAGAAATTTGTCAATACATAATTTAGTGGACTACCCATCTCGACACCATCCTTTTGTTCGTAGAATCACAGTTTATTATACAGTTCGTCGAGTGAAGGTTCCAGAGGGTGTGGCTAAAGCTCGGCTAAATGCACAATGAACACCAATGAAGTTCATATGTACACGACGAAGTGGGAGAAATTCAATTTCTTGACAAATCACCGTGCCCCTTGAGCGCGCGAATGTGCGCGGCTAAATGCGCAGTCGTCTTTTGGTCGTCTAAAAAAAACGAAATCTGGGACCTCGACATCAAAGGAGCCGACGTGAAGACGCTGGACTGTATAATAGTCTGTGGTAGAATTGTTTTTAGTAGTTTTCGAGATTACCTGCAATTTCAACAAAATGGAAACACCCTGTACAGGATGAAGCAGAAGTAGGTGAAAAAAATGTAACAATATTTTTCTCAACATTACAAACCATTTATTCCAATAAACTTTTGTTCTTATATGTCTCCTTACAAAGATACAACGTGTTGAAATTTAGGAAAAAATTTTGTCACTGTTCGTAGCTATTACCCGGTGTAGAGCCTGGAAAATAGGAAAAGCCAGTGGCGTGAAATCATCACTACGATGAACTTTTTTAAAAAATATTGCTGAGGGTGGACACTTCGAACATTTGCTATAGTTCTTAAATAATAGTGGGCAAACTTCGTGACAAAATTGCGGCACTTGTTACGGACTTAAATATAAAATAAACGAGCAATGGCTTATTCACAAATCTTTGGGACTGATATTAATAATTAACTCGTGCACACAGTAGTGTTCTACCGATGCAGTTGCTTACTAAATTTCTTTTTTTTCCTATCGACTGTTGGCATGTCGTGAAGCGACGAGAATCGCGCTTCCCACTGAATAATTTTTGTTTCACAGATTTGTTTTCAACTTGATGTCCAAGTCTATTAGTCGATATTTTCCTTAATTTCGTCGCATCTAAGAATGACTTACCAAGGAGACCACAACTCAGGGATGTCTAACCAGTACTTCTGTAATGCCCATGTTAAGTCTTAAGGTCCCGGATACATTTCTACTCCTTCAGTAAGTTTTTTGATGTCCATCATCAAAAATTTCAAGTATTTTAGTTGCAAAACTTTCTAACGTTAAAAATTAAGATCCTTATTATTTAGTAGGCAATCATTAATTCAATACTTTGTAGTCTGTTAGAAATAGTTTCTGGCGTAGATATTTGAAATTTATAGCGCAACGTTTTTGCGAGTTTGAACAAAAAGAGTGGAGCCAATAAAAAGATTGATCACTTTTTGAGTCTTCACGAGGATCGTGCAATTATAAGAAGGTGTATTTTTTTTACAAATTTTCCTTTTAAACAAATTGACTGTTTCCTTTTGGAATATTAGATCACCATTATTTGTGCCTATAACGTTTTGGAACGGTGTTAAAAGTGCATAGTTTCGGCTATATTGCTGGATTTTTACTGCATCTGCATTCGATCCACGTGGTTAACAACTATATCAGCTATTACTTAAGGCTGGGATTTTGTATACATATTTTTACCGTCTAACACGGCTTCAAGCGAGGACACAGAACTCCAAGAAAATTGAAATAATTGTTTATTTTTACATATCAACGTATTCACAAAGGTTTCCGCTAATGCGTGAGATAATTTTCATTGCTCATAAAATCACAAGAATAATTAAAATAAATGTTAAAATACCTCAATTTTAGCCACACAGTTACTACGCCAATATGTCGCAATTACGGCAAAATTATCACAGCCACAGCCACCAAACTACTTCACTCACTAGCCAGGACATATAGGACAACTTGTGTTTCACTTTCAGATTAATATTTATCGCTAATTTTACATTTTGTGTCCTCGAGTAAAACCATAACATATATCACGGCTTCCATTTTTATGTACCTCAAAATGCACGATAAACTTCAGGGAACCTTGTGGTTCGGGAGTATCCGGTTTGTATACTGTCTCCTAGGCCTCATTGATTCGCCGTTTCGCTCACTCAGGCTGTGCAATTTCTTTTCTACAAAATCCCCGCCTTAAAGAATAGTCCACTATCAAGCCACCCTTCAACGACGTAAGTAAGTTTACTGTTTCTAATTATCAGTTGATTATTAATTACGGTGTAAATTTCCAATTTTAGGGCTTTAAATACGTAGTGCATTCGCTGTAGCATTATTACAAGTACTGTTATTCCATCAATGAGCTCTTGCATTACGAAGGTGAATACTACTGATGTGTACTGTGCATTTGGGATATATTTGGAAGTATACCAGCTATCATTTGCCGCCATTTTGTAGTCCAAAAACTCCCACAGAGATCAACAAACATAAGCTGTAGTTTTAAGGCTGTTTTATCAGCCCCTTAATAACAAGCAATATTTTATATTTTTGTCAATATTTAAATTCGTATGTAATTTTCATATATGTTTTGGGTGATTCTTATTATTAATAATTTTTATTTAGGTTGTACAATACATGCATGGTGTTTGCTGTATCTTAGAAATTTTGTGCGCCACCCGTGATGACAAGCAGTTATACGATACTTTCTTCCGTCGCTATAATAATATTACCAATAGATACACATTTTCATTATTTTGTTGCCGCTAAGTATAATATAATTATTGGTGCATATTTGCATATTTTTCCTTTCATTGCTTTGCATACTTGCTATTATTTAAAGTAGATGTACTTAAAATTTTGTAACCCGGTTTTAAGTAACCAAAGAAATGTTAACATCAATTGTTTTGGCTACTGGCGCCCTGAATGATAAGAGGTCCAACTATTGTCGTTCTACATTTAACCGTTGAGTGAGAAATTATAGATGGAAGCGCAACCTTATGGCAAAATGCGTGTACACTTTTGAGCCCGAGATAGTATTAGGTAATAGCAGCTCTTTGGTTCTAAGATTCGTTAATTTATCAACAACTTATTGTTCACGGAGGTTTTCTTTGCTTGCTAAACCATTGAATCACACAGAACACTCAAAATTGACTGTCGTTGAAAACAGTTCTCGACAGACGGACAAATCTCGGGCCCAAAAAACCCCTACTGTAAAACACGGTGTAACATAACGGAATGTCAAACATGAAGGTCTTTATTTCTTGTCCGACTTTAAAAATATTTTTGCCCTATAGATATTTTCTATTAGGGCCTTTGTTTTCAAGATACAGGGTTTTAAACTTGTAGATCGAATACGCATTTCGCCATTAAGGTTGCGCCTCTATCTATAATTTCTCACTCAACGATTTAACTCACGACCAGCTCCGACTAAGATCTAACTGGTCTTTGGGCACGCCAGGATCGAGTATTCAGATAAAGTATATTAGTAGTTGTAATAAAAACATGTGGCAACTTAAAACAAAACTATCGACAACAGCCATTCAAGACTGCATCGAGCCCGTTAAAGTTCAAACAAATTTAAATTATTGCAGTTGGTTGGTATCGATGCTCGGGCGAAAATCGGTAAAGAGAAGATGGATGCATTTATATCTACAGTGCAATTAAAGCACATAGTACGACACCAGCCCTTAACCATAACAGCAGCTGGCACGCAGTAGCTGGCCTTCTCAATTCACACGTCAGCTCTCACTGTGCAAACGTTGCTTTATTTTAATGAAATAATAATATTCCCGCCTTCTCAATAACAAATATGAGATTCTGAAGTATTCTATCTAACATCCATACAAGCAAGCGAATCTCCACTTAATGCGATACATTATAAACATATCCTCTATTAGAAATTAAATCCTAAAGTGGGTAACTTGGGCGCTCCTTTATTAATTAGCATGTATGAAAACTAAACAGTGGTTCTTATTAAACGAAATTATTTTTGCGGACACGGCTAATGTTTATCTTTAACTCGGTAAATATGCCTTTTCCGTTTTAATTATAAAACGAGACCCTAGGCTCATTAATGGGCTGATGACGGATCGTCGCGGAGGAGATAAAGCGAAAAGTAGGATACGTTCATTAAACACTGCGGTCGTCGGCTTAAGTTACATCGCCTAGAAAATATGTAGCCCAGTGATAAATAAGCTCAGGATTTAGTTACGGTGGGTTCTGTTATTAAGAGATGTAACCTGTTCGCGGAATTGCTAAAATGATTTATTTTACTGCCCACACAGAATTATCTGGAAATTTTCACACTAACGTTTTCGAATCAATTAGAAGCTTGTATTTTATTTCCTTATCATGATCATTCAAAATATATCCGAAAATTTTAATCCTCTTTCTTTTTTTGGCGTTTGTGTATACAGGATGATTCAGTCATAATGTCATTAATTTTAAGAGAAGAGACGGAAAACTGAGTATAATACGAATATGCTATTTACAAAAAAAATTAAATGAATATTTACGCAGCAAAAGAATATTTTAAAACCATTATTTAAACCCCCTATTTAGACTATCACTGACTGCTAGCGGCAGATCCACTCGGTGTCGACCTGGTGCAACGTTGCCAAATTTAAATATTTTCCCATTGTACCTACTTATTGTAATATGTAATTAAAGCTATAAATTATTATTTAAAAGTATGCAATTAACATATTAAGTTTAACATAAAAAATATTTAATAAGCATTGAAATTACGAAACTCCAACAACCTTGTTTTTAATGTATACTCAATGGCAGCTGCTGCAGAGCTACAGAACCGCTAAATAATAACAGAAGCAAACAATAATTAAATTTACATTTTTATAAACACCCGGTGTATATGAAAACATCAGAATTTTATAATAAATGCCCATTCGCAGTAATTAGCACCGACGTCGGATAGGCTATAATGGGCACACTCGGCACAACTAAAAAGTTGGCAGTTCAAATTCCCGTTAAATACATTACTGGCGAAATAATTCGAACATTATTTGAGTCCCTTTCCCTATGCAGGCGAGACCGCGTAAAAAATGTTACAAAAGCTAATAATAAAAGAATATATGGGTAGATATTGTGGGTGTAATTCAACGACGGTCGGGGCTTTGGTCCGCAGTTTAGTTAGTCTCACACAATATTGTTAATACCTAAAACTATATAAAAAAAACGATTACATAAAGGGTACAATTTTTTTTTATTAATTAAATAGGTAATTGTTATATTTATTTATTTATTTATTTATTATTATTATTATTATTATTATTATTATTATTATTATTACATGTATGAGAAAAAATACAAAATTACACTAACACAAATTCCAACATCACGCTAGCAAAATTCAGTCTACTATATGCATAAAACAATGACTTGATTGATTTCTCCTGTCTAAAATATTTACAAGTTCTTATTATGAAACCCAATAGTTTATTGCACTCATTACAAATATAATCTGTTGTTGACCAAAACTCATCCTACAATCAAAGAGCACTCCAAGATCTTTAATAACGGTAACCCTTTCTATTAATTGACTATTTATATTGTAATACAAATCAAAAACATTATAATTTTTGGTAAAGCTAATAGAGGGGCATTTTTTTATATTTAAATTTAGTTTATTGTGAATGCAATAACGAACAATGCCATTCAAATCAGTTTGAATTAGTTTACAGTCGTCGATGGAGTTGACGGTTCTAAATAATTTTAAATCATTGGCATACAAAAGAAACTTACAATGATGAATATAATGACCCATATCATTGATGTACACAAGAAACAACAACGGACCTAGGTTTGAACCTTGCGGCACACCAGAAGTATTAGGTATAGATTTTGACTTAACCATTTACTAGTACCAACTGAGATCTATTAAATATGTATGAGGCAAACCAACGGAGTAGGTCACCATGTATGCCAATATTCAGTAATTTGGAAATCAAAATATTATGATCTATTTTGTCGAAGGCTTTACTAAAGTCCGTATATAGTGCATGCATCCACTTGAACTCGATGATCCACAGCTCTACGAATATATTCACTAAAACAAACTAAGTTAGTTTCAATGGACCTCTTAGAAAAAAAGCCATGTTGTTGTATCATAACAGATGTTCTAAGCTCGCTAAAAAGAAAATCATAAATAATTGATTCGAACAATTTACTAAATATACATAGCTTGCTAATACCCCTATAATTAGTGACACATGTTTTATCACCTGAATTCTTACATAAAGGGATCGAATAAGCCTGTTTCCATAAAGCTGGAAATAACCCCGTTTTAATGGATTTATTAAATAACAATGACAGAGGACATATAAAACTGTGGCACATTCCTTCACAAAAAAAGCAGGTAATCCATCGACTCCAGCCCCCTTATTAGGATTAACGGTATTTAATTTATTTAATACCGTTGTCTCTGATGTTAATTCTAATGAAGAAATACTATTGGCACCAATTATATTTGTGTACGTAGGTAAGTGGATAGGCTTTTGTATATACAGATTCGGAAATTGCGGATCTTTACAGAGAAAGTAGAAATTGCCGCTTCATTCCAGGGAAGGTACGAACTTTAAGAGGGGCGGCGACGTGCATTGGTCTAGCATTCCCCACTACTACGGTAATCGGTTCCGTATCGCCAACGCCAATTCGCCATTGCAAATCTAACTGTCCAGTCAACTGATGCCAGTGTTGTCAGATCTCATGCATTCCGAGGAAATCTCATGCTCTCATATTTTGATTACAAAATCTCATGCTTTTTAATAGACACAAAAAGAAATAATAAAATTATTAAAATTACTCTTTGAAATCTACCAAAACGAAGACCTAACGAGAAATGAAGGCAAAATTGAATAGATAGAGGTAGGTATCTACAATATTTGGGTATTTGAAATGTCCTTTATTGTAGACTGCTCTCTTAATAATTAGCATTGAATACATAAACGGGTATGACAGTCTACGGATATGCGGTGTGTGTGCTGTATTCACGCTGTATTGCAGTGATTCTTAACTCTATTCCGTAACGGTACCTACATTTTCTGGAAACAACAGATTTTACGACCCGTGAGTCACCCTGCGTCACGTCAACTGCGCCTCAACGTTCGCCCGGCCTAACAATAAAATAAATTAGAAAGGTTACGTGGTTAATAACTTTTAAGTAAGTACCTGTAAGTACCTACTTACAGTGTAATATTATGATAAAATAGCAGAACATAATGCCTTTTAATGAAATAAAAATGGCATTACAAAAGTAATTAAAAATTAAGCTGTGTCAAGAGGTGTTTTTTGATAAATTAAGCCATCTCATGCTTTTTTCTGCAAACCTCATGCTTCTTTGAAATTATTCTCATGCACTGAATTTTTCCCACCTGGCAACACTGCTTGATGCAAACACGCTGTGGTCGAAGTATGCGTGTAGCATGACACAAATACACGCAAGCGGCAAAATACAATTCACCATCAAGATCCTCACTTTTCAAATTTGTATATTTCATAAACACTCCGAAAATAAGACGAGAAAAGATCACAAACATTAGAACCATTATGCGCATATAAATCATTAAAGTGCATCGAATTAGGTATGCCAAAATCGTTTCTAGTATTAGAAATAAAGCTCCATGTCTTTTTCGGATAAGACTGAATATCACATTCCATACCAGCAACATAGTTCCTGAAATCTCTATGCATTGACTGTTTACTTTGACGCCTAAAAGAACTAAATTTAACATAGTCGCTGATATTGTTATATAATTTCCACTTTCTGTGATATTTAATTTTGTTTCTGACCTTATCTATCGTTTCAATAGAGAAATAACCTGGAAATTTATAATATTTAACTTTTATTTTTGGCACGTATAAAGCAATAGCAGAATTGAGTGTTTCGTAAAAACGTAAGACATCTTCATCAATGCATTTACTGTTTAATAGTGTAATTTAATTTAAAATTCATTGGCAGGTTAAAGTCACTTTTGACATTGTCGATATTTAAAATCAAATAATTTTAATTTATTATTATAATATTTCTTATAGTTAGATATTGGACTCAACTTAAAGAACGTCACCTGACAAAGCAATCCTAAAAATGCAAAAATAGGTCAGATCTCATCTATTGTGGTTGAATTTTCGAGTTCCCACAGTTTTCAAAGTGAACTTAGATATTTGTATCAATAAACAAGGTTAGTAAATTTAACTAGATTAATTTTTATTTTAAATAATTATTTAATAGAACTTTGTATGTGGAATTGTTCATTAGCATACCTAGATGTTTGGTATCAGAGAGCATACATATGACTTCATTGATAGGAATTGTAAGATATTTGATCGAGGATTTGATTTATAGTAGCTTAAAATACCTTTCTAATATAGTAAAAAAAGTTAAAAATCTAATAGAACAGATCAGGAAATTGAAGCGTATGTGAATGTGAAATAACCTCTCAATATCTTAAACTCTTGAATTGCTGTTTTTATGATGTAGTAGTATACCACATTTGATGTCTTCCTTTTCTCTCTTAATTTAGATTTTAAAACAACGAAGTTGTTGGAAATAAACTATTTTATGTTCTTAATTGACATCATTTTTCGTCACAGTGAATATCTGTCAGAACAATGGTTGTTGTTGGCAAAATGATGACGACATGCACAAATGCTTATACGCTGATTTCTGCTGTTTCAACTCAAAACATGTAATGTAATTATATATCCAATTTATGAATATTGTCGTTGCAATGCAGATATCGTACTATAATTCAGTGGCGGCTGGTGCTAAGGGACACAAGGGCACAAGGCCTTCACTGTACATGTCACGAAGAAATATATGATGCTATTATAGATTTATATATTTTTTGTAATTCTATTATCGGTTGCAAAAACTACTCAAAACTTATTTCCCGTCAACCATCCATGCGCCGAACTATATCAAACTTTATTTCCTGGGAACCCAAGAATTGTCTCCAAACGTGGCTCATTTTCCGACGTTCGGGACTCCTCGGAGTAAATGAAATTCGCCGATTTAAAGCCGACAAAGGGCACTGAAATACGTGGCTCTGTCCCTTCTCCACTAGTCTCCACTGTCTCCAATCTCCATCACTCCGTCTCCCTCCGGCATTCAGTTTTCAGTTCTCACTTCTCAGTAGTCGCTTGCTTTGTTTAGTACGTACTTGTATATACAAATATATTTCGCTTGCAGAATAGTTGTGTAAACAAATTTGTGTTTTAACTTTGCTGGTTTTAAAGGCGATTTCTCATTATAGATATAATTTTAAAGTGATTCTGTGTATTTGTACATACTTATTAAAAGAAATGGATCCGGAACCAGAAATAAATTCTGTTCAGTATCTGTTAAAAAACAATCCAGTGCCATTTGATCAAAAATATTTAATTAAAAAGAAAGGTAGGCCTACTGATTTATATATTAATTACGAATCTACAAGTAAAGCTAGAACATATAATAGAGTTTTTAATAGAAACATATACGAGAAATATGGTTGTTCTGAGACAAATAAACAAATGTTTTGTTTGTTTCATATGTTACAGCGTGGACCAAATACGGACTGGACGATTTAAAGCACATAGCGGATAGGGCCAAAAAACATGAAAATTCTGTGACTCATTTAAAATCATATATGGACTTCAGTGTTTTAGGAAAAACTGACATACGTGAACAATTAGATATACTCGCGTCAAGAATTCAGACGTCTACGTCACGGCTGACGTTACACATTTGTTTTTATTGTCAACGTAATTTTCGATATTTGGTCGCCTTATAAACAGTCATTTTTGCAATTTAGTGCAATATATAATGCAAACTTTTAGTCGAGTATGTAGTTTTATAACTATCAGTTGCAGTTTCTTAAATATTTTGATGAAAATATAATGAATTATTCATTTGTTCATATGACGTAAGTCGTCTGAATTCTTGTCGCGAGTATAGTGCGTATTTGCGCTATAAGTTAGGACCTCGGTTAGAACATAATAAACAGAGGTGGAAAAAATCGTCACATTTTGCGTCGTTTAATAATGTGTATAAAGTTTTTTGTGGAGCCTTCGAATTAGCCTTGCGAGGTCATGATGAGAAGACTTCGTCCAAAAATCCAGGCATTTATATACGTTTAATTAACTTTTCTGCAGAATTACATTCTGTTCTTGCAATACATTTAAATGAATCTAAATTTATTTTTTGTGCCCACCCTTTGAAAAACCCACGGGCCGCCACTGCTATAATTGATAGATTATAATCATATTGGTTCCCGACGACGAGACGATTGATCTAGTTCATCATGAATTAACACGTTCAGTCGTTGTTTATCAAAATCAGATGGTCTTCCTGAACGTTCATATCAAAATGACCCTCTAAAACAAGAGTTATTTATTATAAGTTTCTTAAATAGCGTTTTATTTACAAAATAATGTATAAACTCGAGAACGTAGTTAAGCGTTTAATTTTCTTTCTTAAGTGGATTAAACGCGATTTAAATATGAATTCAATACAACGTTTTATCTGCAGTGACAAGTCCAAACTAGTCGAATGTAATTAAAAGGAAACAACATTTTTAAACTTAAACAAAAATGGTCCTCCAAAAAATCGGTGAAACATCTGCAGAAACTAAAGAAGCACCTCTGCGTTTACCAATCGAGTCGAAAAACTTCAAACAAGAATTTGCATTATTTAACGGTTCTGAAGAAAAACTGTTAATAAAGGCAGTCAGTGAGGAAGTCATGTTTGCATATTTCTTGAATACCAGCAAAAAGTACATGGTCTTATCGATGCGGACGAAGTTTTCTATGTTAAAGACTAGTTTGATAAGTCACATGAACTGCTTTACCTGTCAAAATAAGGTAGACTGGCGGCTTTCCTGAGAAGTACTCGTATTTGTACAAGATATACTTGCGACAAGAATTCAGACGACTTACGTCTTACGAACAAATGAATAATTCAGTATATTTTCAGTAAAATATTTAAGAAACTGCAACTGATAGCAATAAAACTATATAATATACTAAAAGTTTGCATTATATATTGCACTAAATCGCAAAAAATGATTATTTTTAACGCGACCAAATATCAAAAATTACGTTGACAATAAAAACAAATGTGTAACGTCAGCCGTGACGTAAGACGTCTGAATTCTTGACGCGAGTATAGATATAAAACAAAGAAATCAAGCTTACTGGATAGAATACCTCGAAGCGGTTCTAACAAGATCCTGCTGATGAAGAATTCCTGATAACTAGGGTAAATTTTAAATTTTTTAGGCAATATTATGTATAAATAAAAAGTACATATAGATGCACAGAATATACATTGAAGATCTGTATCAAATAAGTTGGACATAGTAAGGAAAATTCAGTACGAATCTTCTACTTTCAAACAAGTACCTACACGTATCACATTGTGATTTACAAAGATGCAGATAAGATATCTAGCTGTGGGGCACTGCGATTTCAATAAGGACAGTGTACTGTGTACTAATATTTATTATTGCTTGCGGTTGGTTAGCACCCACAATATTATACGATGAGTCGATATTTATTGACTGGTTACAAATTTATGACTGCTACCTGCCGTTCCCATAATGTAGGAAATTTTTAGAACAAGTGTGTCTGTTACTTTTCACCATGCAGATTCATGGGGACGCCGGTCGTCTACCTACTTAAATAATATTTACAAAACATGATATGTACATTTGGCACTTAAAAACAGACGTTCTAATTTTATCATAGAACTAACGAAAAGATAATAGAGTATTTATATGCAGAAAGAAATATGTTAACTTACACAGGGTGGACAGAAATACATGAGTACAGGACTAATGAAAATATGAAATGAATATATACAGAAAGAAATATGGTAGTTTATACAGGGTGCACAGAAATATGTGAGCCGCCAAATAGCAATGACAAGGAAGCAAACATTTCTGTAAATGTCAATGTTAGTAAGTATTGGTTCAATAAATGCAAATGATGTATATTAATTATTCTTCGATTTTAGCAATACATTTTCTTTATTTCACTACTGAAATATAGTCAATTTTATTTCTCTAGTGCAGGGCGGCAACCTTTTTCGGACGACGGGCCATTTTCAAAATAAAATATTTTATGCGGCCCGCAAATTCAAATGTAACTTAAATAGTGCTATTATATCATATACGAGTATAAATATTATTAAAAATAAATAATATTGGTGCTTTGGCGGGCCGCGCAAAAAGTTGCAAATGGCCGCATGCGGCCCGCGGGCCGCAGGTTGCCGACCCCTGCTCTAGTGAATAAAGGATAGGTTTTTACTAGACGTTTTGAGTGAGTAAAACGTCTAATACAGGGTGATGGTGGATAAACTATTTATATGCAGCAGGTTCTATCAGCATCAGATGTCATAACTACTCTAATGAATTTTTTATATATTTTCAGGTATTAACAAATGCAGAAATAGGTCAGATCTCATCTATTGTGGTTGAATTTTCGAGTTCCCACTGTCAGAAGTTAGATATCTATAAAGTGTTTTCATTAAACCAGGTTAGTAAATTTAGACAGATTCATTTCTTTAGATAATAATTATTGAATAGAGCTTTGTCTGTGGAATTGTTCATTAGCATACCTAGATGTTTGGTATCAGAGAACATACATCTAGGCGATCTGCTTAATAATAATATGCCGCCCTCTCTCCCGCCCCCACACGTCTTCGACTTCTGGGATAATCGTAGTGATTAGAATGAGGGGTAGATATTATTATTATTTTTCTTGTTTTCCTTTTCTATTTTCTTTCTACAAATCTCAAAGCATTTCTTTATCATGGATAACATATTCAAATCAGTTTATAGTTTAACTTTGCTATACTGTTGTTCAAGTTTTTGTGAATTGTATTTTCACAGATTGCCAAATATTTTCAGTGAATTGGAAAAATTGTAGTATACATAGGTACATAAGTGACACGTTTGAAGTTAGTGTGAAACAAAAACTGAAATTAGTTTCAGTTAAATTGTGTTATATAAGTGCTGATAATTACTTATCACGTACTTGAAGAATCCGTAATGTAATTTTCGTTGCAAACTTCAACTGGGATATGAGTGGCAACATATTTTTGAAATTTTTTGATACGAAAGTATTCTCTAAAAGCTACTGATTATTATAATACATATACCAAAAAAACAAGATGTGATACCTATAAAATTCCTGTTAATAAAAATTGATTAAAATTAAAAATATGCGACACTGTTATTTGAATAATATCGAGAATAATATGTAATATTGAATGTATATTTGTAATACTTACCACCGCTTATAAGAACTCAAAAATTATTCATACTAGTATTAAAAACATAAAAGCTATTTTAAAATTTAAAATCTACTGATTGTATTTAATTTCTTTGTTAAAGAGTAGGTATTATGCTTGCTCTATAAATCTTCGTACATTTTTAGAAGGATGGTTCCATTTACTTTGTTCCCAGAAGGACCGCTTAGACTTCATCAACATTCATAGAAAGTTGGTGTACTATTCTCAAGAGACGAAACAATGCCTTTACTTGGGAAATTCAAATGTTTTGAGGTGTACAAAACTTTGCCGACTGATTACTTCCAGAGAACTATGAAAACAATTACCTACATTACAACTACAGATAGGCTCAAATCTTTTTATTTTAGCATCTAAAACCAATGTATAAACTTATTTTTCAAATAACTGTTGAACTTTACTGAACTGTTTTTTGTTCGAAAATTGTGTTGTAGTAAGATATTTTCCTTCCAAGACCAGGATATTAAAGTTGGAAGATTGAATTGTTGATTTCAATATATTGAAAATTTACCTAAGTATGAAAGTAGTTACATTACTATATTTTTTTATTTATTAAACAGAGTCAAAGGTAGATGTGAGATATCTACACACCACGTCAAAAGTTTTGAACTATAAAAGTATATTGTTTTCTTTTTTTTTGTGAAAAGGATATGTTCGATAAACTGAGTACTTAGAAAATTAAAAACCAGCAAATGTGTGACATTTTTGTCAAATTTTATTAAATCAAAAAGAAGTAACAAAGCAAGTACTCTACTTGACTAATAGTCGGTATGATCTCCACCACGTTCCAATACCATATTGACAAATCAAGTCACTTGACGAAGCCAACACCACCTAAAAGACAAGGCCCGGGGGCTGTCGACGTCATCACGTGTGACGTCAGTTGAAATAGCTTCTTTACTCGACGGCGCCAGCGAATTTTCACTCAAATTTGGTTTGATATTAGCGGAGTTTGTAAATTAGACACGTCAAAAGTCTTGGACCCCTTCTCATTCTTGTTAAATAAATCTTTTTGTCAGAAAAAGCAAATATATTTATAAAAGTATATTGTTTTCTAATTTTTTTTTGTGAGTAGAAGATTAAATCAAAAAGAAGTAACAAAGCAAGTTCTCTACTTGACTAATAGTCGGTATGACCTCCATCACGTTCCAGTAGCATATTGACACATCTGTGCATTGAGATAATCAAGCGGTTAACGATATCTTGCGGAATATTATTCCATTCCATTCCTCTTCTGCCTCGACTAACTCATCTGCAATCTGAGGTGGAAGAATATGATTATGAATGACTCTAACAACAAAATCCCACATGTTTTCAATAGCATTCATGTCAGGAGAGTTGGCTGGCTAATCTAATTTATTGATATGTACTGCTTCGAGTGTCTCTTGAACCCTTCTTACGCGATGTGACCGAGCGTTGTCGTCTATAAACAACATTTTCACCTAATTCATTACGTAGGGGATAGATAACACAGTCCCACAAAAGAAAGAAGTTCATACACAAGAGAGTGACATGTGTATTCCCATGTATTTTTCGACGCTGAATCCGATCCCGCGTCAGAATTGGGCCTACACGTCTGGAATTGGCCCCAGGGGCCGAAAATGGCCTGAAATGCGGTTCCCGGGATAAGGCGAAGTCGACGCTGAATTTTGGAGCTAAAGCCGGATTTGTGCTTGTAAAGTTTATGGCCAACTGAAATTCCGGGTTTGGGTCCGGGAAAATGACCCCTTGGGGCGGGAAAATCTTGGTTTGGACGTCCCGGTCCTGACTGTGGTATTTTCGTGTGTTTTTCAATTCTGTACCTGAGACTGGGTGTGAAAAGTTTTTGGTCAACTGGCCGGAAAATCATATTTCGGACGTACCAGTCGCAAAAGTGGGATTTTCATGTATTTTTCAATCCTGGTCCTTACAGTATGCTCAAAAAGTTTTTGGACAGCTGAAATTCCCAGTTTGGGTCCGGGAAAATGGCCCATTGGGACCGGAAAATCATATTTCGCACATACCAGTCGCAACAGTGGTATTCGTGGTTTCGGAAGTAGTCAGTGGTATTTTTGTTTGTATATGATTGGTACGTAATGGTCTTCTATTATGTAAATTTGCGTTGTGGAGTCGTATTCGAATAGTAGATGTCGATGTAACACGGCGAAACGTACCTTGAAAGTGGGCCCTGAGAGCTGAAGCTGAAGATGTGCGGTGCCTATGGGCATATTGCACCAAATACCGATCCTCCCTTTCATTAGATACTCGAGGACGTCCACAACGTGGTCTGTTTTCCAGTGCATCAAATTTTTCATATCTGTGTACTCTTCGTGCAACAGATGATCTAGGAATGCCCAACATGTTTGATATCTGATGATTAGAATGTTCTGCATCATGTAAAGCAGTCATTCTTGGTCGGGTAAACGCAGAAATTTCACATCCTGGCATTATAATGTACAAAAATTCAAAGGAACCCTTGGCTGAATACACTGCCAAACTGACCAGATTTGTAAAAACATTAGTAATAAAGTAAAGGTTCATGGTCTGCAATTTTTTATTGTCTTTTTTGTTTCCCAAGTGCATGTACTTTTTTACCACATTAAAAAAAACCTAGGTTTAATCGAATCATTTTATATACCAAGACTTCCAAGACTTTTGACGTTGTGTGTATTATGCCCAAATTAATATAGCATATATCAAGTCTAAACTAATGTGACACTATATGCAATAGAAATAGGTAGAAAAATAATATACAGAGTGTTAGATGTTTGAATACTTCAGCATATGATTCGTTATGCTTGCTACAGAATTTGTGCATAGTATCTAGGAATTTTATTAATGGATTTTTAACTCACCGCGCATCACGAATTGCAAATTCACGCATAGTCTGTAGCAAGCTTTAAGCACAAATAAACAAAGAAGTTATATAAAGACGTTAAGTTAAATTGTCGTTAAAAGTTATCGAGTTGTACTACCAGGGAATTTTGTTGTAACCTGACAACAGCATCTTGATCTACTCCTAGCCTAGCTGGAGTTCACAATTATTTTTTAGTAGATGACAAAAATCCGAATGTATATAGTAATTATTGTGAATATGAATTAAATGAACGTGATGGAGATAATAATTTTGCAAAACTCCTACTCTTGTAACTGCTTAAAATTTAGTATCTCCTAAGCGTTTGGAAGGGCAACATAATTTTAATAAAATATGAATTTGGAAAACATAACAATAAGACACATCGCACAGACAATCATCACAAAGTTACATTTAAAAAATAATAATTTAGGCACTTACCGAAAATCAGGCAGGTACAAGTACAGCCATTTTTAACATATTAACTACAGCATTTGTTCAAAATTTTCACCATTATTTTTAATACATGCACGACACCTTTGAATCCGATTTCAGCGCATTAACTGGAAAATACCTAGATTTCTCCTTATTTGACGGGCACTGAAAAAATGCAAATCTTATTTCCTCTCTTTCAACTTCGGTGTGTCCCCATAAGTAAAATTCCAATAGATTTAAATATGGTGTTATTAACATTAATATATCGTGATACTCACGTACCTATGCCGAACATTTTAATAAAATTTAAAAAACAAAATAGTGGACCGAAAATTACGATTACTGCTACTTTTGGGAAATTGTGTCTAAATATTGTACGGCGATCATACATTTACATATATTATAAAGATATGTGGAATTAAGATCAGTGTCTCAAAATATGAAGTAATGTTACAATTTAATTATTTTAGTCTACAAGAGAGCTATAAGAAATCATAAAAACAGGTTTTTATAAATGGATATAGAACAAAATGCCTTATTTTCATATTTGATAGAGATATATGGGGATATAGAACAAGATATTTTGATTTTTTACTGTAGGTATTTTAAAATAAATCAAATCTTCAATTCTTATTATTGAAGTCATATGTATGCTCACTGATACCAAACATCTGGGCATGCTTTAGTCCGCAGAGTAGTTAGTTTCACACAATATTGTTAATACCTAAAAATATATAAAAAAAGATATTTTGATGTCGAACAAAAATGAGTTTTTTATGCAACCCTAATAAAGTCCTGTAGAACTGTCTTTTATCTTCTGGCATTTGAGGAAGCATCTCAACCAAATGCTTCTGTTCGGGTATATTAACGTTTTTCTTAGGTGATTGGGGAACGTTATCCGGAAGTGATACCTCCGTCTTAAGGTTAAGTCTGTAAGGAATTAAATTATACGAATATCGGGCTGAAAATGATTGATAGTCAAAATAATCTCTAGAAGTCATCTGGATTATTCTAAATTTAAGTTTCCAAGATTTTGGCATTGACAGGGGGAGACGAATTAAAGTTAAAGGGGACCAAACTTCTAAATTGCGTATATACCTTTCTATGCAACTGTGAGCATTATCTATTTCTTGGACGCTGCCATGGCCTGGCTCCCCGAACTTTTGATGTATCACTTTTATGTTCTTTGCTTGCCGGAATTAAATAAATTTCTGTAAAGTACGGGACATTAAAAAAATTTTATTTTGTGGCACACAACTATCCTAACATGAAATAAATGTATTAAGTTGAGGATTGTCTACAACTATTTCCTTTAGTATTCTAATCAGGGCACTAGCAATGTGGACTCGTCCACAGAGAACCGCAGTGCCACACTGCATTGTAAACGCTCTTTACATTTAGGCAATGGAGCATGCAATGCAATGAAAACTATATAGCAGCAAAATCTGTCATGCAATATTACAAGGTGTCATTAGTTTTACATTATGCACTATATTGACCATTAAAAAATCTGTAAAATGAAAATGATTTCGATCTTCTGGTCTTCTGAAAAACCATCAAAACATACCGGTATTGTGTACTGTGTGAAGTTTCAATCAACCTAGTTTCAATGGATGAAAAAGAAAAAGAAAATTATTATGGTTAATTGAGATTAAATCACTTTTTACTAAATTCCTCGCTGTTAGTTCCTTTTGCGTAGGATGCCAAAACTGAATATTACCAGAAAAGGAACCAGAATTTCACGTGCAATGCAATCAAATTAGAGCAGACTCTATATTTGTGCAATGGACTGAAAATTGCGTCGGTCATTAATTTTAACTTTAATGCGCATGCGCGCATGCAATATTTCTTTGCATGCAATAAGAATTGCATAAATGTAAAGCGGTCTTAAGCAGTATTATTCACATTGAGGTGAGCTGTAAAATTATAACAGGACAGTTTCATTTTATAAAACTTCTTTGATACATTGGACTTTGGTAATGAAAATATATTTTGCAAATCAAAAGTTATAACTCCTACTATGTTCATTGAAAAAGCGCACCAGTCACTGTTTCTTTCAGGATTACCCAAATTCTTACGTGCGATATGATTTTAAAGTTTCGGATTTCTTCAGGTGTCGGATTATTATTCATACGTACTTACAATGATCGTCAATCGAGCTTTCCTATATTATGTCTAATCGGATATAGAACAAAATAGTTCTGGGTGATTGGAGTGACATTGAGAGGGGATATAGCACAGTATAATTTTCTCAGAGGTTATGGAACAATATAATTCCTATAGATTTCGAGGGACAAGATAATAATATGTTTGGGAAAAAATGTGGATATAGTACATTAATTTACTAAAAAGTTTCTTGTAGAGCTTTGTTAATACATAATTTTTATGGATTTAGTTCAAGATAATTATCTAGTTTTTAAGGATTACATTATGTCATTTTGGCCAAAAATGGATATAGATATAATTCTGGGGTGACGAAATACATCCTAGGAGTAGTAGTCATTACATTTTATCATATTTCATGCAGATGCGATCGGATATTTTGAAAAACATTTTTTCGAAAATGGTGGGGATTAGGATCTATGCTATATAAGTACCTTTTTGTTTATTTTGATGTATAAATATTATAGTCTATTAAAATTGTGGCACTCAAACCTCTAATATAACACACTTTAAATATATATATATATATATATATATATAAGTAGGAGTAGAGAATACATGTTGGTCCAAAGCATTCTTCGAATTAAAAGCAGTCCTGATTTGTTTCCAAATATCGACGTTGAGATCCACATCCATTACCTATTTTATTAAAACAAATTATATCGCGCAGTTTTATGTCAGAAAATAAGTTGTAGCATTACTTTTTGATTGAGTTTACAGAAAATATTGATTCTTTATTAAATTTGAAAATATGTATAGCAGTAGGTATTTCCTATACTAAATTAATTGCATTGGAAACTTTAAAAGTAAATATATCGAAAATAGTTATTACCACCTTTATTTTTTTTTAGGTTCCTAAATGCCTGTACCTTTTCTACTTCTGTGGCGGTTTTTCTAGACTTTTTCACCATAATCCAATTTTCTTGTAATATCTTGATAAAACTCGAAGGCAATTTTTCTTATAATCAGAGGATTCCAATGTGTCAGATGAAGACGTATCATGCAATTTAAACTGATTTTATCAACCAGTAGTTGAAATATTAAGGCAGTTAGTAAAAAAAAAACAATAAATTAAATAAAACCGTCTCTAAACTATCTGGATTTTGTATATTGTTGAATGACTGGAAAAGGTAATATTCATTAAAACTGTTTTTGAATTTTGTAAACGATACACTATAATTGATAGAGAAAAAATTATGAAATTTTATTTCAATCACTAAATACCATTTTGGTGTATGGTGTAACGAGTAAATCTTAAAATTTATATTATTTTGTGCTTGCTATCTAGACATTTATATAAGATCGATCGAAGTATTCTTAATCAGTTTGCAGTGTCAACAATGTAGAGGAAGGATAATATGAAATTTTTAATTTAAATAGTTTGCTAATAAAAATTATAATTTTGTTAATATAGAAAATATTGATGTTCCCTATTTTTTTTAAAATCAGTCAACATCTCTATTTTAAAAAATTGTGGTCTAAGAGTACAGAAGTAGGAAACTAGGTTCAATGTTTTAAGTCATCTGTGATAAACAAAAAAAGCGATTTGTTATTTACGTTGGGATTTTCATGTAAGTATTTAGTTCGAAATTAATTTTGGGCGTAAATTTGAAAAAACTGTATAATTATTATATTATAATACCATTTCGAAATATACAGGGTGTCCGGAATGTCAATATTCCAAATATACAGGATGCTCCGTTTTTCATGGCTCTCCATTGGCATCTCGGAAATCGTAAAATATACAGGGTGGCTTAAATTAAAAAAAAAATTGTGCGTTTTGATTGCCATTAAGATAAACCAAACAGATCCAAGATATATCCTATCGTTACTGAAATATTGTGAAAACTATTTCAAACATTATTCTCTTCTGTGAGAAAAGCTCTAAGAACACCACTCACGGTAAGTGTGTTTAGAGGTACTTATTATTGTGTAGAAACAACTAACGTGGTAGATGTGCAACGTTGCCACATATTTAAAACCTGTTTGCTATTATAACTCTAATACTATTAGTGGAAAAAAAATATATAGTAAAGTCGATTATGTTTTCTTTGTTGCATTTATCATACAGCAACATAAATGCTTGTATTCTACATACCCATGCATGCTCAAAAATTAATAGTATGGAACTGATTTAAAACCTATGTTTTCAGTTTGTTTGACTTTATGTACCATCCCCTCCTCCCTCATTTTATCGCATCACGTAGGCATTAGTACAGGGGATTAACTCAAAAGAAAAAGTATTCGTCGCAAGCAGAATATACTCAGCACAAATGTTAAATTTTATAACGTGTCAAATTGTTACAATGAGTAAACACACACCTAATGGAAGGTTGACATATTGTTTCAGTTAAATATGAATTTTCAATGTTAAGTATTAATTATTGAACTATATTTTTTATCCATTTTTATAATCATTTGTCGTTATTTTCAAAAGATAATTGCAAAGAATTGCTTAAAATTATTATTTTTAGAAAAATTGAGATACTGGAATGAATCAAAACAAAATATTGAAATAGAGGATGTTCGTAATCGGATAATAGAGCTTGACCAATTTTCTAAATTATTTCATATGACGTTTTGAACTTAGATCACTAAAACATCAATTTGGTTCGCCGAGTACAACAAACAGCACGACTTAGATCATTATTGTACACCAAACGATTAGCAAAAGTTTTCGCTACTACACTAACATTTTGAGTTAATGTAAGCATTATTGAAATTGTTATAAATTTGTTTTTACTCTGTAGTATAAAATGACGTAACTGAAAACTAACTAACTGCTGCCAAGGATTAGATCTTAATTTGGTACGAAAGCGATGTCTAATTTGCATTAATTTGAATTTCTGATAATGGTGAACCCTTCTTGTTTCTGCCGATAGACGAGGGCAATAGTGAATATTTTAGTTAAAAAATGCAAGTGAAATAAAATCAATTTTGTGCCTTGTAATGTAAGCAGGCATTGGAGGAAAATCATCGAATTTGGTAAATAAGGCAGGGAAGACCAAAAGCAACTGAAGGGAACGAGGAAAAAAATTGTTTACTTAAAATATTTTGGTTCTTTAAAGAATCTCTCCTTATGGTTATATAGAAATAGTCTAATATTACTTTTTTCTTTCTAAAATTAATGAAAACTTTAATCGTTCTGCTACTTTATAAAACAAATGCACTTAAGTATTCTTTCCCTAATAGCACAAGGATGTCCTATGAACATCCAAAGGATGTCCGCAATCCGGACATCCAGTGGACGTCCGTTTTTTATTCGATGGACGTCCATTGGAAGTCCCACGGACGCACAAATGTCACAACTTCGTGCAACCCAGGGACATCCACTACTGTACCACTTTCGGACCCACAAATGTCCGCCTCTATACCAAATTTGTGCTACCCTTGAATGTCCTGTTTTGGACATTTAATTGAGGTCTGCCTTGGAATTATAGAAATACTTTTTGATAGTAGGTATGTATTTATTATTTTTCTAATTATTACATGAATATCAAATACATAAATAATTAAGAGATACAAATAAAACAAGTATATAACACGTAACAAGAACAAAACCATATATAATTTTTTAACAAAACCATATAATTACATTACTCAACTTAATCTAGAATAGCTAAAGACGAGAAAACTCAACATCTAGAGTGAAAATGAAAACCTCTTTATCTGAAAACGAAAGCGACTGTTGTCTGTTATTAGTACATAATTATACTGTGACATAATTGTCTACATAAAGATGTTATGAATTTAGCCTAGCCAACAAATAGTTCAATTATTTATAAATAGACTAAAAGTAAAAAATACAAATTTACTTACATACTTACAAAATTTGTCGGTTTCCTAATTTATTCTTCTATAGGGCTTACTCATCAACGTTTATAACTTTATCAGCGCCACCAAAAGGAACAGAACAGTTGTTTAAACTTTAGAGGTTAGCGTTACACCTGGATCGTGGACTCAATTTTTTTCAATACACATGCGCTGCACGAATTTTAGCGGCAAATTCAAATTATAACAGAACATGTACAGTACTGGACATCCATCGGATATCCAATATATGTACCATCACAATATGTCCCATAAAGGACATCCATCGGATGTTCAATGTATTTTCTATCAAGATATGTCCAGGAATGGACATCCATCGAATGTCCATATATGATCAATGGACATCTGTACGTTAAATGGACGTCCATTGGACGTTGTGTGCTATACCAATTCCAAGTAGCATCAATTCAATCATCAATTTTAAAGTAAACCAGTTGCAATCCCGTAAAAGTTTTGTTTTATTTTTGTAATTTTCTTATGTGGTTTAAAGTCTTTGAAAGGTTGGAGTTACTGAATAGAAGCATGTTAAAGTTTGTCACTGTAACTCACAGGATTCAGGTCTTATGACCCATCGTGTATGCCACTAGGAATAAACTCTAAAATTGAATTGTGCTACGTGCAGAGGCCCTAGTGTACAGTAACTGAAATATCCTCATATGCCTGTGCATTTTCACCACCAATCTGTCTATTTGCACTCAAGTGTTTGATGAGAAGCTTTAATGTTGTTTTTGTTTATCTTGTTAGTTTCAGTTAGTGTCAGATCATGTGCCCTTTATAACAAACGTAACCTATCGCATATCAGATCACTTGGATCATTCTTCCGCTGATCACGTTTTGGTTCAATTACCATTTTAAGATGGTCGATCATGGGGTGCCTTTAAACAGTACTTGAATCGATATTTATCGCAGTTACGGAAGATCAACTATAGTTGTATGGATAGAGGATTGGTACTTTCTCTGCGGATATTGTAGGATGAAAGAACACTGACTTGTGACAGACTGATTTTGATTGATATCCCATTAATTAATGAGGTTTTCTTGGTTTCCCTCATTTCTGCACTAATTGGTGGTCAGTACTTATCAACATAAGTCGTTCCTGGGCATAAATGCGGTCAATCGAATAATAATATTTCTGACGAATGCTTGAGATTTCTAAATTAAAAAAGTTAACTTTTGGCATGTAATTCTAGTGGTACGAGTATTAGATTGAATTTTGCTCTTATTTAATTAAAATAAACAGAAAAATTGAATGAAAAAGTACAAGGGCAGGGATTACTTTTTTTAATTAATGGGTAAGGGAAAAAGGTTGATTACAATTTTTTATCTGAGTAAAAATGTATTATGTACGATGTACCTATAGTCTAATCCTTTAATGAACGCGGCGGAGAGTAGGATTAAATGTTTACTCATTACATTACAATAGCCCTCATTTTATATTACTTTCTCTTACTACCGAAACATAAGAATGAAACTAATCATTTTACCGTTATAGAGAGTTTAACAAACAACATTATTTTACCTCAGGTTTGAAAAAAATTGAATGTGCATGGTGTGGCAGAAAAATATAAAATGCAGATTCCGAGTAATATTCGGAATAAAAAAGTATATCAAAAAGTCCAATATTCACATTTTGCCAAGAAAATTGAACTTCAATTTTGTAGTGGAAAATAAATCCTAGTACGGCCCTGACGAAATTGTCACCGTTTGACAGCTATGAACCTAGTTGCTGCCTATTCAAAGGCTGAGTCAATGTTGCCAGATGGTATAATTTTACCGAAATTTGTAAAGCGAACAAGTAAGGAGATAAAGGGTTTTCATACACTAATTAATTTTGAACTTAATTTTTACAATTTAGGCTAGTTGTTAATAAAAACCTAGTATAACTTTATCGATAGAAAATATATTTGTTGAAACAAAGTATAAAGTAAAAGGATACTATTATTTTAACACGCGATAGGTTGATTTTCTACAGACAAGAAGTTAGTTTGCACCAAACTTTGCGCTTTTATAGAAAATGTTAAAAATAACATTTCAGCATGCAATTTAGGCGAAGAAATAGCACTTGACTTTCTTATTTTTGCTTAATGTAATTTATAATAACACTATTATACAATTTTCTGTTACTCAAATCAAAACAAACACAACGCAAATCTATAAATACAATGAAGTAATACCCCAGATTTTTTTTACAGAACTTGACCTGACATTTTGAACATTTCTTCACATAATAAAAACCTCAATGGGAAAACAAAAATAACTGGAATGCTTATTAAAAATCAGCTTTGATAAATTGAGTAGATATTATAGTTTACAAAGGCATATTGGTGAAAATAATGTCAAACGTCATTTAACGATCATGAATCGAATGTCTACTCTATACTAAATAGACACTACACTATAACAAAGAGCGTGATATCGGATTATTTATCGAATAAAAAATGTATAGAAAACAGAAAACTTTAAAACTAAGTAAATCAGAAAATTCTTCACATTTTAGTGATTTGATAAAATCTCTTCTTCATAGGGTCAAAATTCTTTCAATTCAAAATATGAAGAAAATATTTACATCTGGCAACACTGATATCGTAATCTCGACTGCACTCCACACAAACCTAGAAAAAATATAGACTGTGCCAGTGTTATATTGCCGGCGACCGCAAATTCATGGCTGCCCTAAAAGGAAACGGTAAAACTTGGTTTTTATGCCAATTTACGTTGGTTGTATTGTAGCGTGAAGCTCATTTGTTTACTGTGATTGGTCATATTCATGTTACATTCTTTAAAGACATTTAAAATGACAGCAAGTTAGTTAATTTCAGATTGCAATGCAACCATCATATTTGCACAACCGCCAACATAAAGCAAATAAAATATCCATTTTCTGTACCTTAGGTCCCTAGAAAACGCGGCACCTGTCACGTTACCTATACCATGAACCGACGCAGTCTATATTTTTTCTAGGTTTGTGGCACTCCACTTCACAGATGCATATATTGCAGTCACAGCTTAAATAACAATCAGCTCACAGACTCGTATGAGCGGGAACGTCTCGCGCAGATCTTCGCGCATGCCGCCATTTTGGGATAAATAGCGGCAGGGACGTGTGGTTGTAAAATATGCCCTTATAGCCATACCGTCAACGACTGCGTTATTGGCGCACGAATGCTGTATTTTGTGGTTTGTTGATTTTCTTGTATTTTATACTGTTATGTTATTTTATTTTTAAACAATTTCAAGTAAAACAAATTTATATTTAGTATGACACTTTCTAAATTGGGACAACTATTTTTAATCCGGTCCCGACTTGTATCCCAAACGAGAGAGAGACAAGAAGCTTCAAGGGCAAATTTTCAGGTTTTAATACTTCAAAGGTGCCGCCGTAGAGTCTGTGAGGTGATTGTTATTTAAGCTGTGTTGCAGTGGTCGAGGTACGATCGGTGCCCTCTCATAATGAGACCAGGACCCACGTCAGCTTTTTTTTATCTTTTGCAATTTTTTATTAAATATTTTTAATATCCAAATCTCACAGTGGGCCTATCATAACCCATATAATTTTAATTAACTTGCTGTCAGGAATTTAGGTTTTTAATATTCTGCATTAAAGACGTCACACTAAATATTAAGTTTTCTTATATGCTTGCATTCAGCATTGAAACTTATTAAGTTCAGAGAATTATTGATTTTAAGCTTGTTTTATTATAGTTTAGGATTAAATTCAATTTTTCATGGTTACTGCTGTCTGAAATTTTCCGGAGTAGATTCTACTTTCTGAATAGCTTTATCTCTTCGTCTTTCAGTTGCATCTGTGCCTTGTTAAAGGTCCTCTACTACAGCTTCATATAAGTGTTGACCAAACGCATAGTTATGGAGCACTATACAGGGTGATTCATTCATAATGTCATTAATTTTAACCACGTATTCGGCCACCACGGCCTAATAAAGACAGAATATCTAAAAAAAATACTCGACCTTTTAAAGGATAACCAAATCACCCCATAACAATCGGTAACACGACGCTCCTTGTACGTTACAAATTTTCTGATTACACGTACGAGTATTGAAGGTATATAGAAGTCCAGGAGCGTTACCACCGAAGACAACATATATATAATAACAGCATGTTTGGTACTGAAGTGATAGATTGTTTTTCTAATGACCTTCTTGTTTGCAATCTAAAATGCAGTCGATTTGTATATTCTTTGAGGTACCTTAAAATGTGTTGCAATTTTAAGGTATTATTAAGAGTTTCGCCAAATTCTGACAGAATTCTAAATTCTTTTTTAATGCAAGTTCAAAATCTACGCAAAATTTAATATGTTAATTTGCATAGTTTTAAAAAATAATTTAAACCATTGATTACATATTACAGTAAGCACGTACTATAGGAAAATATTTCAATTTGGCAAAGTCACGTCAGGCCGACACAAAGTTGAAGTGCCGCCAGCAGTCAGTGACAGTCTGAAAAGGGAGTTTAAATTAGTTTTAAAATATATACTAATTTTTCCCTATCTTCTCTTAAAATTAATGACATTACAGAAAACCACGATCAGGATCTTTTCGAAGGAAGATTTAGACATTAGACAATAAATATATTTGCTACCAAAACTAACATATCTCGCTATCTCCCATCTCAATCGCATCTTACTACTTTCTGTACCGGCGGTGTTTTATTCTGATGTAGAATGATAAGTTGTTCCAGCTTTACATAAAAGCAGACAATGGTAACGATCCGTTTCCTTTATGTTTTGAGCAAACTTTGTAAACAATTCACTTTGGGGTTATTTAGGTTACAATGAAATGATGTTTTACTTAAGCCATTAAAGTTATGCAGGGTAAAGCCAATGCCGTCTTCAATCGCCGGTATAACATTTCTAGCTTTGCTTTATAGCAGAGACTGAAAGATTTACTTCCGCTGATAAATAGACGTATTTGTCTTTTGCCTTTACTAAAAATTCGGTCACACAAATTGAAACGTATTTTTAATATATCTGAAATCACAAATTATATACCTATAACGCTGACAAATAACAACAAAAATATTTGAAAAATATTTGTTGCTGAAATAATCGTGTTCAGAAATCAATTTCGTTTTAAATGTAACAGGTTTGCGTACTGAAGATGCAGGAATTAGTCATTTGTAGGTTAATGTTATGAAAAATTCAGACGCTTGTTAAAACACTATCTTAAAAATGTTATTCCAGAAAATACCGTAGGTATTCCTCAAAATTACTTAAAATTACAATAAATGCTATTGATATTACAGGTCTATATTACTATTATAGTTCATTAATTTACCATTACAATCACAGCTATGAAACGGGAACTATAGCAAATAATGGTAATGCTCATACCTCTTTTCTCAAAAAACACACATATTCCAAAGAAATATATTTTGCCTGCTTCTACATTCTATAATTCAATGTTTGCTCCAATTAAAAAATATACGAATGAGAATCATAAATATAAGAGATTAATTAAAACACTTATAATTCAAAATTACAGGAAATTTATACAAATAATGTGTAAATTTACTATGCAGATATGTTGTGTACTGAACCTATTTTCTTTTGCTCACACTGTACTTTAATTCTTTGGCGTACGCTGTCGCACGGCGATTTTTGCACACGACACTACCCACCGTTCTGTATAAAAGCCGGCGAAGTCGCCTTCACTGGCAGTGCTTAGCAGGCTCTCTCCGCGGCACCCAACCTTCCTCTACCCCAGGGTGCTTAACAGGTAACTTCCGCGGCACTCTACTTTCCTATGGGTGTTCTGATCGTTTAGCAGGTAATCTCCACGGCGCTCGAGGTCTTGCCCGTATTCCGTCGACTGCGAGTACTTAGCAGGTGTTACTCTGCGGTACTCGACATCGTCTCCGTGGTCTTCGACACTGGGTGTTTAGCAGGCTCTTTCCGCGACACTCAGTGTCTGCACCGTATATTCGTTACCGCCCTATATGTTATTTTGTAATTTTGTATTATTATTTCAGGATTTATTTTATTTCCGTTGGAGAATTATTATTAGTATTATTTGTTTACAGGGTGACACTTTATTTTATAAAATAAATATTTTATTTTGGATCCTGAGTCTTATAATATTCCTGAACCTTGGACATAACCACCGAGTGAACTCGGACTGATCAAAGTGGCTGTACTAGTTCGGTCGAACACCCAAAGAACATCACAGTTGCTGTGTTTTAAAACGCTTTTCCTCTTAATTTTATATCTACCTAATTTTAATTTAAATAGATTAGGTACTTATTCTAAAACAAATTTTGTTATAATAACTGTAATTGATTACAAAAATTGCTATATTATGTTAACACTATCAAAAAAAATATATTTTTCTGAATTGTTTGTTTTATAATTTTTAGTGTATAGTTGAGAAAAACATATATTTTTTTATAAATTGCTTTTTTTATTCCTAACAGCGTGCGACGTTTGTAATGTATAAAAATTATACGACAGCTTATTGGCAACATTTGGAACAAAAGTTAAATTTTTACGTATTTTTATGTAAATGGAACATTAATTTTTGCACCGAAAAATTGACCCGAGTACGGTCCTGGATTCACCCAGCGGTTATATTATAAGTAATAAGTTCTTGTACTGATTGATAGAGTGGCTGGAGAAATAGACATATTGACGTTTTGGTAACTGTTCAAGAAAAAAGCACAAACTAACTAAAATACATATATATTTATTTATCTCGGTAGTGAATTGTCTTAAGCCTTGTCCTCATGGACCCAAAATTCGTGAAAATTCTCGCGAATTATTTCTCAACTATTAGTGAATTTTTCCAAATGCAATATCATTTCATCAGAAAACTGTCATTAATCGTCATAGTAGATTTTCAGAAGTTAAACTTACTAACCCCACATAATGATGAAAATAGTTATGACATATCTGTTTTCCCGCCATTAATAATTTAAATAAAAATCTGCGAAATTCGCGAGAATTTTTGGGAATTTTGGGTCCATGAGAACAAGGCTTGAATATTTAAAATAAATTATTTCTGAACAGTAAACACAAAATAATAGTAATGATAACATAACACAACGTTAAAATGGCGAGAGATAAAATGAAATACAAATTTGCCATTCTTACAGAAAATGTTGAAATCAACCTCCATGAACGCAGACACAGGAGTGGCATCGACGCACCCAATTCTATCAGATTTCAGGAATTCCTCTAATTTTGACTTCAGGTTCAATTGTACGGTGCTGTAATACCTCCCTTGTGGCAATGGGTTCACTGTAAACCAGTGATATAATGAGACCCCAAAAATGCAAGGCCGTTGGGGTCAAATCAGTTGACCACGGTGGCGACGCCACAGAGCTAAAGCGCCCGATCCAACGCTGTGGAAACATTTCATTCAAAAAGGTCCTTACTGCTCTAGTACTGTATGAAGGACCCCATCCTGAAGAAACCACATATGCTCTTGTAATTGTAATACTACATCATCTAATAATTCAGGCAATCGGTTTTCCAAAAATCATCATTACGCTAGCCCATTTATTCATCGGTGGAAGAAGTAGAGACTAAGAAGTCACCGATTATGTCAGGCAAACCTTTACCAAGAACCAATGTTGAAAATCATCGGCGTTTCATCGGCCTATTTGTGCATATTATACAAATTTATTACTTCGTTATGGATAAATGTTGCTTCATCTGTTGCGCAAACATAAGCGGAAAAATTTACCTACAACCACCTACAAAAACCCATACATTGTTCACTATCCACTGATAGGGTGTAATAGCTGAGATCGTAAAATGCATATATGTATACTGTAATAGAATGTAGAATGTTATTGCCAAATAAATATGTATCTATTGAATTGTATTGTCTTATCTAAAAAAAAATATTCAATTAAATATTAAAGTTAAGCGCCAAAATTTCTAAAAATGTTTTATGAGTTGATTTTAATTTAAAAAGTGTGATATTTCTGTTGTAAAAGTTTAGTGTTTAGTGTAATGAATAAAAAAAATTCCCTCGACAGTAAGTAGTTTTGTGTTAATTTATTGTTGTTCTGAAATTTGAATGTACTTAATTTTCCTTGCTTTTATCTCCGGCTATGACTTTTTATCTCAGTAGCGAGTTCATGAGTGAAACTTGTCAAAAATTTTATTTCAGTTAAAATTTTAATTACGGATGATTTAAGTACTCTTTTCTTAATTTAAAATAAACTTTTCAAATTTCTTTTTTATAAATTATCTTTCAATTCAAATTAGTTTAAGCACTTCTAATTCCCATTTCAAATGATATTTAAATAAAAGAAATTCGAACTTATGAAAATTCTATAATATGCAAAGATATCTAAATGACAGTCTAAGCGGCTCGACTTACAGGAAGCGAACTACATTGCAGCAGGTACTTAACGCAAACCTCTCGCCCTGGGCGACGAGCCATGAAATCTGTAAATAATACTGCAGGAAACAGCCGAGCAGGAAGTAAGCAGACCACTTATGTCTCACCGGAACTCAGTTTATATGTGAACATAAATATGAAGGAACAGCCAGTTCAAATGTGGGTCATCTCTCCTATGGCATACTGATGAGGGCTAACAGGCCCGAAACCGGTCTATATCTGGTGGTGTGTCCGACAAGGGTTCGTAGCTGTTCACACAGATACTGCAGGAGTAATTGAATGCCGGTCGGGACATTAGTCCGCGGAGTAGTTGTTTCCTGCAGTATCATTTACAGGTTTTTTTATTCTAAGTAGTGTCAACATTATTAGAAATTATAAACGCCACTCCCTATATAAGCATTCATTTAAGATCAGAACGATGTATGTGATTCACATTCAGAGCAAAAAAGATAATCCCGTTACACTCATGCATTAAATATTGAAAATTATAAAATTTCTTCATAAAAATGACAAGAGACAAACATCTTAAAATTTACATTTATTCCTTTTTAAGTCATACAATTTTCATTACCATAATACGAGAGATGACATTAACATTATAAAGCACTCTGTTATATTTAATTTATTTATAAATTATTCTAGAATCAGTGATTCTTTTATTTTACAAACATATACACTACATTAAAACCATTTGAAGAAGTTTTACTTTAACTAAATTCCAATATAGGGTGGTCCATTTTTCATGGCAATTAAATTATAAGTATTAGAACTGGTTCAGGAAAATGACACAGGGACTCATGATTCTGCAATGGTGTTGCAATGTTTAAATTGACAATTTCCAAATTTGTAAACGGATTGGGTTACTTGGCCTCTACGGTGTCCTTGTCTCAACCCATTAAATTTTTGTTCTTGGAACAGTTCGAAAAATGTATTATAACTCCGATGGAAATATAATAGAAGAACTAAGCAACAGAATTTCTGCTGCATTTGGGTCAATTTTACAAAGTATTCAAGACGTTTTGGACAACATTAGATTAAAAACTGAGCTTTGCGTACGCGAAAATGGAAATATTTATGCAGGATTTGTAGAATATTTGTGTACTTTGTTATATATTTTCAGGTATTAACAATATTGTGTGAAACTAACTACTCAGTGGACAAAAGCCCCAACCTGCGTTGAATTACACCCACAATATCTACCCATATATTCCTTATTATTAGCTTTTGTAACATTTTTTTTACTGTTTAAGAAAGGTATTTTAAGCTAATATGTATCAAATCTCCTACAATTCCTATCAATGAAGTCATATACATGCTCTCTGACACCAAACATCTAGGTATGCTAATGAACACCCACAGACAAAGCTCTATTCAATAATTATCTAAAAAATGTATTCTATTTACTAACCTGATATACTCTATAATTATATGGAGTATAGATGAGATCTGATCTATTTCTGCATTGGTATAATAATTTTTATAGTTAGATATTTGACTCAAGTTAAAGGAGGCCACCTGATGAAGCAATCCAAAAAATGCAGAAATAGATCAGATCTCATCTATTGTGGTTGAATTTCGAGTTCCCACTCCATATAATTATAGAGTATATCAGGTTAGTAAATAGAATACATTTTTTAGATAATTATTGAATAGAGTTTTGTCTGTGGGTGTTCATTAGCATACCTAGATGTTTGGTATCAGAGAGCATGCATATGACTTCATTGGTAGGAATTGTAGGAGATTTGATACATATTAGCTTAAAATACCTTTCTTAAACAGTAAAAAAATTGTGTACTTTGTTTTGTTAAGTATTGATTTGTTTGACTCAAGAACAAGTATATTTGTTATTTAAATTGTTATTTCTTTCTTATTTTATGGGTTATTCATTAAATAAAATGGTAGTGTCACATATTGACGTATTCGTATTTTTTTTACATCTGTTATTGCCGAGGTCCAATATGGCGCCCATAAGAAAAGAAATAATTGATTGTTGCATAACAGAGGCGTTGAAATTTTCTTTCGAAACAAAAATTGATTTCTCTATATTCTTATCCCTCTGTGTCAAATATCAGCTTTCTGTTGAGAGATAGTAATACTAGGTGGAAATAGCTAGTTTCAGTTTTCTGACAATATTTCAACAACGGCAGCAGATATCATGGATCTGTTTGTAACGTACCTTTCTTATACTTCAACTTTTTAAAATTCTCTTGGCATATAACAGTCCATCCTTTGCTGTTCCAATATTTTGCAACTTATCGTCAAAAGAATCAATCTGGTTTCGGATGGGAAGAACGAATGCAATTTTCGTATGTTTATCATTTCCAGTTCATTATCGTCAAACATCACCCTCACTTTAAAGGAGTCAGACTGATATTCACGATACTTGTATTTTCTTTAAAAGTAGTAAATAACTTTTTACTACTTCTGTACACATTTAGATATCACATCCGTGTTATCCAACCTCATCGAATATGTATCGTGTAGCTGGGGTATTGCGTGATTCAAGCTGAAGTAGCTCGAACGTATAAAGTACACGTCCCACTAGTTCCGGAAAAAGCCTGCGTAGGTGAGTTCAGTGCAAGAAAGTCGATATTTTCTGAAATAAATACGAAAGAAACATAAAGGAGCAAATAATTGCTAAATGATCTACACACTTCTTATGCATATTAAATCCTTGGTTGTAAACTAAATTATTATTAATAGGAGATCACGCGAAAAGAGGGGGGGGCTTCTTTTCTCCGTTATTATGCAAGATACAAAAAAAGATGAAGCAACTTTTAGATATTTTTCTTTAGTCTAATTGGGTATTTTCCCACACACACACACACAAAATAAAGATTAATTGAATAAACCCTTGCGCCAAAAGGATCAGTCAAGGATTATTTTTTAAGCTAAGTTTGCCTAACCAAAAAATCTACACTGAAAGAGCAGATAAGTAAAACGTAGTCAATGATGTAGACCAGAACGAATATGCAATTCATGAAATAGCTTTAGTTAAAGCTTTCGGAAAATATACCTCCATTAGATAAAATTGAAGGATTGGATGAATCGCAGGATTAGATCGAAATGAAACTGAAAATAAATATTATTCTCTGTGAGCGTCATTAAAAACAAAATATCAAACGGCAAGTAATACACAAATGATAAACACTTGCCAACACCCTTCTCCAGAACTAAATAATTTAATTCAAGTAAAATTAACAAATCGAAGCATACCTTCTTTTGGGGAAAAATTTGAAGATTGGATAGAATTTATTGGTGTTCGGTGCATTAATATACAACAATAGACAATTGTCAAATATTCAGATATTTGTGTATTTAAAATCGGAACAGGTAACTATGCCACAAGATTTAATAAATAAACTGCAGTTAACAACTGAAAATTACATGGTAGCTCTAGACCACAGTATACTAAGCAATCAGTAGGAAACTCAGCTTTCCCGCGTCTTCCAAACATCCGCCATGTTGTTGGCGACTGACAGTTATTTCTATAATTTCTCAATCTCAATTTACATGAAACTACACTGGATTACAACAGGTAATTAAGAATTAATGTAAAGTATTATAATTACGAAACAACTTTGGTTATGTTTACGCCCAATTATTTGCTATTTTTCGTATGTTCTGTAGAATATGCCATATTCTTGACGACTTTTTCTAGAGTGGGGATTTAAAATTGCCAGACGTATTTCATTCATAAATTGTCTAAGATTCCGTACTGATTGCTTAGTATACTGTGCTCTAGACATTCTGAATAGATATGACAATAAACTAGTAACAATAACACCATTGGAAAGACCGTCAATTGTGCTTTATATATAAAAATATTTATTTATTTAGAGAAAAAAAAAACCAACAGAGAATGTTCACTACTAACATAGTCAGGATATTTATTTATTTATTTATTTAACAAATACACTACCCTACAGTACACCACCAATTACAGGGTAGGAAAAATACAATTTGGCAAAAACAGAACAAATACAGTACACAAAATACATACATTATCAGATACAGAGAAAAAAGCAGTAAAAATTAGACTAACACTTAAATGTACCAACGTAAATATGTTACAGTAAATTAATAAAACTATCAAAATTTTTAGATTTTATTGAGGCCATAGTACAGTTGAAAATATCGAAGCCACCTTGCAATCTATTATAATTTTCACAAATCCGGTGAATAGGTGAATATTTAGTTGTATTAATTCTCGGCGTTGGTGTGTAAAACAACATATTAAGCCTAGAGCCATGTCTCGGTATCCTGAAGTTAATCAAGTCAAGTATATGAGTGCAGTTAACTAAGTTATGCAATAGTTTATACAAAAATATTTGCTGAGCCATTACACGGCGGGCAGCCAGACTACTGATACCAAATCTGTGTCGTAAACTCTCGTAAGGATATCCAACAACTGGATAAACCCCGTCCTCCTTGTAACATAAAAACTTCAGAAAGCGTCTTTGAATACGTTCTATACGATCTATATGAATGTTATAATAAGGACACCAAATTAAAGAACAATATTCGAGTTTTGATCTGACAATAGACTGAAATAATAGTTTTTTAACATGAGTGGAAGAAAAATCATTCATATTACGAATTACAAAACCCAACTTTCTAAATCCATCACAAGTGATATTTTGAATATGAGGTGTAAAGGATAATTTGCTATCAAATGTTACCCCAAGGTCACAAAATGTAAGTGATCTGGAAACAACAACATCATCCAATTTGTAATGGTATTCCAAGGCGCTATTTTTAAGTGTAAAAGTTAGAACATTACATGTTTTTACATTTATATATAACTTGTTTGCAAAACACCACGCATAAAACTATTAAGAGAAGTCTGCAGATTAATACAATCATTAAAGCAGTCGATTCTATTATATATTTTCATGTCATCTGCATACAAAAGACACTTAACATTTATATCCGTAACTATATCATTTATAAAAATGTTAAAAAGCAATGGCCCAAGGACCGAACCCTGTGGCACCCCAGACGGTGGAATGAACTGAAGCGACTGTTGACCAGAAAATTCCACATGTTGTTGACGATTTTCAAGGTAAGATTTAAAAATGGTTAGCAAATTATGAGAAAAAACCAATATTATTCAATTTAGATAATAACACTGTATGATTTAACCTGTCAAAAGTTTTGCTGAAATCGGTATATATAACGTCTACCTGGGATTTCTGGTCAAATGCATTAGCAATAAACTCCGTTAAGCAGAATAAATTGGTCGATGTTGACCTGCCTTTAAAAAAGCCATGCTGAAATTCAGTTAATCTATTCTTAACATAGGCAAACGTGGGTTCATATAATACCATCTCAAATACTTTTGAAAAATTGTTTATAATGGTAATGGGTCTGTAATTTTCGATAACACTATTAGAACCCTTTTTATGGATTGGAATAACTTTCGACACTTTTAAAACGTTAGGAAATGTATTCGACGCAATCGACAAATTATATAAATAAAATAACGGAGGAGCAAAAACACTAGCACAATCACGTAACAAAAAGCAGGAATTTTATCAGGTCCCGCGATAAATTTTGGTTTAAGCTTGCGTAAGCAATGTAAGACTTCGTTTTCAGTGAAGGAATTAATCTGAAATAATTCATTAGAGTTATCCATTGGGTAAAATATGTCATCAGCCTCAGGTGTCAAATACGAATCTCTAAAATACTCAGCAAATGCAGTTACTATGGGCTGATTTCCTTCACAAATACTATCCTTGTACGTCATTGAAATAGGTGAAATGCTACTGATATACTGATATACCGATATACTGATATACTACATAAACATGCATATCTAAAAACTAAAGCTACGAACTAAAAACTATAAAATTACATATAAATGTATCTAATATAAATTCAAGTTGAAAGCATTAAAGGTGAACTGAAACGTTATTAATTAAAAATATGAGTATTTTCGTATATAAATTTTACTAATGCTCTTTGCGACACAGTGAACATATCAATAAAACAATCAAAAGGTTGCAATTGTTACACATAGACTACATCGGAGACCTCATCATTAAATTAATTTTAGCTCGTGCCAGAGAAAAGAGAGTTAACCGAGAAATACGAAAATACAATTGTGAAGTCAATTAAAAACATATTTCTTTTATGTCAAAGTTTGTACAAAAAAACTAGACCAAATCCTTCTAATATGAAGAGAAGGGATATGAAATTCACGTTGTAAATTCTACTGACTGTAACCTTGTTCGGGAATCTGCGTTGAATATTTTATATTTATAAATCTAATAGAATGATGAACAGAAAATACTTGCATCCTAACTGAGACCGAACATATGCATAACAGAGAGTTTTAAGACAACCGATGTTTTTAAAAATTTTACAAGATCTTATAATGAATGCTAAGGAACGAAGGGCAGAAGCTGTGACATTGTCGATATGCATATCAAACAACAATTTACTATCAAATGTAACACCTAAATCAAGAATATAAATCACATAATAGTAGTCCAGTGGAGTTAGTAATCAAGACTGTTGTAACTCAACAAAATCTTGGGTGCTACTGACTTTTCCTTTTTGTTACGTAAGCTCACCTACCTTTTTAGTTCCTTAATTATATTCCTGTTTGTGTTAGAATTTATAATTTTTATAATACCTTTATTTTGACGTTTTTCAGAGTATTCCAGGCTATATTCTACTTGTTTATCGACACGTTCTCGAGGTTGCAGAAACTTCGAGAACTCTAAAAATCTATATAAGCAGATCGATTTCGCCGTCACAGTCTGTGACTCACAGAGCAGTCAAATGCGAATGACTGAAACGTCAAAGTAAAGAGTCTGACAGTTGTTAATTTGTTGAAGGGTATAGAGCAATCCAACCTGCTGTCACCTTGCTGTCAAATCACTTTAAAAATGACGGCTGTAGGACAAACAACTTGAAACTTGATTTATGATAATAAGTGCTTTTCTATAGACCTGTCAACTGGTGTTTGCGCTTTGCATTTTATGCATATTTCGTAATACTATGGATAATTTAGACTATTATAGTGGTTTTGTTTTGTTTTGTGTTACACAAATCCGCACTGTTTATCCTACAGACGCCATTTTAAAGTGATTTGACAGCAACGTGGCAGCACGTTGTATTGCTCTATTTCTTGTGTAATCAAGAGTGACAATAAAGTTTATTTGTCTACGTGACGTGTTTCCACGCTAACCCAACTTAGAGGTTACATTGGTATCAGAAGTGGGACGTTCCACAAAGAAGACGTAGACCAGGAATGCCGGTTACGAGAATTAGAGCAACAGAAATGGAGGAAACATTCAAACAGTTAACGGAGATGATGGAAGATATGAAGGAAGTCTTAAAAAAATTAAAAACAGTCAGGAGGAAATGAAGAACAACCAAGACGAAATGATGGAGGATTTGAAAAGAGAAATGAGAAACAGTCAAGAGGAAATGAAGAACAATTTAAAAGAAACGAAAAATAATTAAGAAGTAAATAATAAAAAGTTAGAAGAAGGAATTAAGATAAATCTCAAATAGTTTGAAGAAATATCACTAATAGTTGCTCTACGGGGGTGAACCCATGGAGATTTTAAAAACGCTAGCTGAGGATAAACAAAATGACTATCAAACACTGAAAGGTGCTTTAAAAATGAGATATGGCGAGATTCACCTACAACATGTTTACCAGGCACAATTAAAAGGCCGAAGGCAACTCTTCGAAGAAAATCTGCAGCAATATGAGGCAGATATAACGCGGATGGTGAAGCTAGCCTACCCTACCGCACCTGTCGAATTCCAAGAACAGTTAACAGTGAGCAGCTTCATCGATGGCCTGCGAGATTCCGAAATTAGTCAAGCATTAAGGTTAACCAGACACAAGAATATATCCGAAGCTCTAGCCCTGGCCATGGAAATCGAAGCCGCATGGCAAGCTTCTAGAAGTAGTCAAGGCAGAACAAGACAACTAAGGTTCAGGACCGAAATTTATTGGACAACTACCAGAAAGGACAAGTTCGTGCCGATTCTACGGTATACACCCATCCTGTGTTGGAACTGTGGAACAAAGAATCAATGCTCTAGGAATATTTTCAGTAGAAATCGAGAAGAGCCTGAGAGCTGGAGAACAAACTGCAAAAGAGTCCAGCCAGAACTGAGTCAGAAATTGGAGAAAGAGAAGAAAACATTAACTGATCTGAACAACCAGAATAAAACTTTGGAAGCCACTAATACCGAACTCTTCAAGAAGATAAAATTATTATAGGATCAAATGAAACAAAAAAAACTTCAGTGGGCGAAAGAAAAAGAGGAATTGTCGAAAAAATTAAAACATAAAGATCAGTTGCTGCGGTTAAGTTAAATACTGATAAAAACAAGTTGGAAACTCAGTTGAAAGAAATAGAAAGCAAAATCATCAGTGGAAGAAAAAGTACAAAGTAGCATAGTAACTTTAACAACTGGACTGAATGAAGCGAGAGAAAAAGACAAACTTTTGTGTGAAGAAGTAAGTTGCAGATCCTTAATGAATGGGATAATAGAACTCTTGCTAAAGAACAGAGTGAAGATTCAGATTTCGGAGCTATATACCAGTGGAAGATTAAAAACTTGGATAGACCTACCTGGAGTGACATTTCCAATAGATCTTCGTCTTTGAATATCTTCATAGCGGTTAGATTAGGCTAGGTTAGGTTAGGTTAGGTGGTATAGATGGCGTGCATTTAGGAAGAAATAAAACTTTGAATAAAGTTAGAGAACGATTTTACTGGCTTGGTAGTCAGTCCGATGTGGAAGAATGGTGTCGACAGTATAGCACTTGCACGTTAAGTAAAGAAGGTTATGCAGTGGAGTAACCTCATCGAGACGATCAGTTCTAAGAGGGGGGCAATGTTACGGAACTTCACCTACCTTTTTAATTTGTTAATTATGTTCCTATTTACGTTAGAATTTATAATTTTTGTAATATCTTTACTTTGACGAATTTAGGGTTGCCCGTATAAAACAGTGAAACGTTTATCGAAATCATTAATAAAAACTGTCAAAAATTAAGGGTCTTGCCGAGCCCCAGACGTGGACATGAATTTTAATAATTTGTAACTAATGAATTCTACAAATTGATTATTTCGTAGATACTAATTAAAAAATGATATAATATTGTCACTGAATCCCAAGCAATCAAACTTGTAAAATGATTTTATGACCGATCTTATCGAAAGCTTTTATAAAATCTGCATATGCAGCATGTTCTTGAGCATCGATTGCAGGGTGATTTGACTGGGTAAAACAGCATAAATTAGTTACCGTTGATCGACTGTTAATAAAACCAAGCTGATTATGAGATATGTATGATATAATTTCATTATGCGGGTCTCGCGGTATTACATGTTTATTGTTAATAATATGCAACAGCATATCACATCGTAAAACTCATATGATATCTTTTTAAATGAAAAATATAAAATTAAGCATTTTTAATTAGCAATTAGCATTTAATATAACGTAAGGATATGCAAAATCTAGTAAAAAGATGTCAACTTTACATTGACAAAGAGCCAATCTTATACAATTTCTTATGCGTTTCATATCTTTCAATCAATATTTTTAAAAATCGTATTTTCTGAGTTACATGATGTGATATGATGTATAGTAACAAAAAACATATAATATCTCGAAAACCGTAAAAGATATATCCTGTACAGGGTGTCTGGTGCCTTAGTTTTGCAGTATGATAAATTGTACCAATCAAAACACATTTCACTTATCAGTTTTTTTCTCTAACCAACGATAATATAATTATGACATGAATATGCTACAACGTGGCTCATATACCGTATTAGGTTTGCTAGGTATTTAGGACCTCTTTGTTTTTTCGTATTTCAGAGAACAGCTGAGCTCCTGGGATGGTGAAAATGGCTTCTAAGAAGGTTTTTTTCGTAGAGTTCAGTGGCGCACTTGTCTACATAGTGTCTCTTTTAAACTAGACCCAATATACATTTTTTTAAATGAATCACTCTATATATTTTTATGCCATTCAATTGCATTATTTTCTTTCCTTCATAATGATGTATAATAGTTGACTTTATATATTGTAAATTGTCAGAAAACGTTAAATTGATAAAACTGATGTTGCCTGTGGTGCATAGTATGCTATATGTAGCGGATCTTTAACAACACAATAATTAATAATGGACGTATTATCGTGTTATAATGTTATAAAACATCATCCAACACGATAATACGCCTTTTTCCATAATAAAATCACTAAAAGGCAAATCCACTGAAAAAAAAACTACTTACCGAAGCTGATAGGTACAAATTTACCAAATTAACTAATGGTTTGAAAACATCGATAATCCAACTTTGACATATACGAATGGAAATAGATTTTTCTGGAAACCAACGAACAAATTCCCAAATTTATATTGTGTCGTCTGTAAAGTTTGAGCAAGGTCAGGTTTAAAATTTATAACTATCAAGGCTGATTCGCCCACGAACGTCAATCGATACGTATTGCATATTTCAGGAACTGCCAGACGAACAGGAAATAAGTAATGTGAACGTGGTTTGTTCGATGCTGCACAATATACCTATTTCCTAGTCTACCACTAATTTCTCTAGACACCAAAGAAAATTCAATATTGAGTTCTAATCTGCAGCGTGATTATTTGAAATAATTTTATGGACTTATACAGGCGGTGTCCAAATCCGCTATTTAGTGTTCGAATATGTATTCTGTAAGAAAACAATAATACAAAAATGAAGACCAAAAACCCAAAAACATTGAGTGTTATTCTGTAATGTTTGTTTAATCTTCACTAACTCTGTTACAAAAAAGTTATTTGAAATATTGATTACAAACGAAAACAATTTTGATTTGTGTAAATCATCGTAAACCCTCAAAAATATCATCATTTTAGTTATTACATTTCAAGTAACTGTGTATAAGACTTCTTTAAGTTTTACATTATATTTTGGAAATGTTAATACTTTAAAATTTTCTATTATATAGAGTGATACTTAATCTATACGCATAAACTGATTAAATTATAGAGAACAAATAATGACGAATAGTGAAAAAAATGTAGTAAAATATTAAGGTGAAATTTTTTGTTTATAAAACCTAAGAAGTAAACAAGTCAGGACGATATGTTTGGTCTTTGTCGAAGTACTTTGTTGTCATATTGATCCTATTGCAGGTTATTTTCACGCGATTATAAAAGTATGGCGCATAGTTTCTCAAGCGGAGAACTTATGGACATGGTGCTGACATACGGAGAATAACATCAAAATTCAGTGGCTGCAGCTCATCTTTATGCCCAATTGTTTCCCTAAAGATATCATCCGAGACATGTGGTTCAGCGGAATGGAGAAATTGGCAATTTGCGGCTAAGGCCTGGGCAACATGAGCATTAGATTTTGGCAAATTGAATCTCAAGGAAAGGATTTTAAATGCCGTCATGGAATCCTAGTAAGAACTAGGAAAATTGCAACGCAATTTATGATATCACAATCCACAAATTGGCGAACGCTAAAACATGACTTACCTACTCTATCCATTTCGCGTGCAGCTGGTACACGCCTTACTTCCAAGGGATCTTCCGCTTCGAACTTTTGTGAGTGTTTGTTTTTGTTACATTAGCAACACTTAAGTCCAAACTTTACCATGAATATTTTAGTTACAGATGAGGCAATTTTCGCACGTAATAGTATTCACAATAATTTTCGCAACACACATTATTGGGCATTGGAGACTTAAGTTGTCACTCGCCTAACACACTTTCAGCAATTAATTTCAATAAATATGTGGACTGGATTGTGAACGGAGTACTTATTGGTTATTTCATTCTGGAAACTGGTACCATTTATTTTCGTAATAATTTACCGGTACTCCTTGAAAAAGTTTATCTCAACGTTAGACAACATATTATGTGGTTTCTTCATAACGGTGCTTCACCAGATTTTGCGGGACTAGTGCGACATTTGGATCATGTATTTCCCGAAAAATGGAATAGACCGAGATGGTTCAATTGGATGGCCCCCTCGATTGCTTGACCTAAATCCGTTTGACTTTTATTTTTGGCGTTACATAAAACGAATGTTACCAAAGTTAACATTGAACAAGAGTTGCAAAATTGCATACATGTTGCCGCTGATGCAATTCGACTACAGCCTGATGGTTTGGACCGTGCATTTGGGCATGAGTAAGCATGAGTAGATACGGATATTTGGTTCCAAATTTATCAGTGCCAGAGAATTAGTTCACGACGTGTTTTTATGTAATTATATGGCATCCAGCCTATCAGAGGATTAATAATTATCATAGACCCACAAAAATAAAAACAAAAATAAGAACTGAAATGACCTTATGGTGTAACTATGCCCTTCTTAAGTATTCTTTTGCGGAATACGAATCTGAAATCAGAAATAGAGGTTACGAATCTAGAAATACTTACCTATTAAAATCATAGTGTCACTTGGATATTCGGAGGAAACAACTTGTTTCACCAGTCATTTACGAGACTATATAATATACAACTATAGCTAGAAAACCTATAAAAACAAAGCCCATGCTCCAGAAGCCCACAATTAGGGGAAGAAGTAGTAGTAGAGATGCAAAACCATAAAAACAAAGTGAACTTCTGAAACTCCAAACCTCTTCTTAGTTATTGACAGATGTAAGAAAAGTACGCGAATACTGGAATTGAGAAGTGTGGCGTGACGTGTGAGTTGAATTATGGCCGACAGCCAGGAACAACTGGGTTGTCATGTTGGCCGGCTATAAAAAGTGTATCTATATAAACAGCGGAACTGAGAAGTGTGCTATGGTAGATCAGTGGTTACATCTTTTGTCCAGTTTTTAATTCTACTACACAGATTTCTTTCAAACGGCCTATAAAAAATAATCCAATGAATTTAATTCTGGAGAATGTGGTAACCAATGTACAAAAGTGTCGTGACTATACGGGTGTAAATAAATATGTGTTAAAAAATTCAGAGGGTGTCTGTTGAAAAAAGTTAGACCATATTGTCACGGAATTTCTCACTCCCAAACCGACGACTGTGGCACCGCAAATTGCCTAAGATTGCCCCGATCGCCCCTACACAATTCTGTTAAACAAACAGAATGCCGCTGATCGAGATGGGCCTGGAAAAATCGGGAATCGCCGAGAAGCATTCCAGTCGTACTAGAAAATGGATCTAGAGATACTGGAATATACCTGGAATATTCGTTGGGTCTATAAAAGAAGAATAAACGGCCGAGTTAGTTAGTCTTGTATTAGTCTTGTGTTACAGTCTGAAGTGAAGTGTTTAGTTAGAGAGATCAAAGCGATTTATATAGCGATTAATTAAATAAGTGTTTAAGTTGACCTGTAATTTAGTAGCCAGTAGTGTACTGAGCAGTTAATAAAGTAGTGACTAATTAACGGATTGTTTTTCTGGAAGTAAGAGAAAAGACGGATTGGGAAATCCGTGACAATTTGGTGTCGGAAGTGGATTTAACTGGAAGTTTTAAAGAGCTTTCTGGAACCCTGTCCACAAAGTGGGATTTAACTGGAAGTTTGAGGAGCTTTCTGGAACCCTGTGCGTGAGTGAGTTTAAGTGGAAGTTGGAAGAACTTTCTGGAACCCTGCGCGTGGGTGGAATAGAGACCCAAGTGTGATATATCACCGCCCTCGTCTTGTCGAAAGGAAGTGAACGGTGGTATTCGCGAAGGACAATCTCGAACATTCTAGAACTTTGTACAGGAGTGAGACAAATACCCAAGTGTGATATATCACCGCACTCGTCGTGACTTAAGTAAGTGAACGGTGGTATTCGCGAAGGACAATCTGGAACATTCTAGAACTTTGTACGGGAGTGAGACAAAGACCGAAGTGTGATATATCACCGCACTCGTCGTGACTCAAGGAAGTGAACGGTGGTATTCGCGAAGGACAATCTCGAACATTCTAGAACTTTGTACAGGAGTGAGACAAATACCCAAGTGTGATATATCACCGCACTCGTCGTGACTCAAGGAAGTGAACGGTGGTATTCGCGAAGGTCAATCTCGAATATTCTAGAACTTTGTACAGGAGTGAGACAAACACCCAAGTGTGATATATCACCGCACTCGTCGTGACTCAAGGAAGTGAACGGTGGTATTCGCGAAGGACAATCTCGAACATTCTAGAACTTTGTACGGGAGTGAGACAAATACCCAAGTGTGACATATCACCGCACTCGTCTTGACTTAAGGAAGTGAACGGTGTTATTCGCGAAGAACAATCTCGAACATTCTAGAACTTTGTACGGGAGTGCGACAAAGACCCAAGTGTGACATATCACCGCACTCGTCTTGACGAAAGGAATTGAACAGTGGTATTCGCGAAGGACAATCTCGAACATTCTGGAACTTTATACCAAAGTGAGACAAAGACCCAAGTGTGGCATATCACTGCACTAGTTTCATTGTAAGGAAGGCAAATGTGATATCTAGAAAAACATTCGTGGACATTCTAGAACTTGCCAAATAGAGTGAATGCCTGTAACTAGAAGCCAAGTCAATATGGATGCACAACTGGCAAAACTATTAGAAATGATGCAAACGATGCAAGAACAGGGACGTATGACGCAAGAAAAGTTGGAAGAACAAGGGCATAAAATGGAAGACCAAGCAAAGACTATGCAAGAAAAATTTGAAGAACAAGGGCATACAATGAAAGATCAGATACAAACAATGCAACAGGAAATGAGAGACCAGACGAAAACAATGCAAGAAAAATTTGAAGAACAAGGGCATAAAATCGAAGATCAGTCCCAAACGATGCAGGAGAGATTAGAAAAGAAATTAGAAGAACAGGGACAAGCGATGCAGGAGAAATTAGAAAATAAATTAGAAGAACAAGGGTATAAAATGAAAGAACAGATGCAGATAATACAACAGGAAATGAGAACTCAAACAAACAAAATGCAGGTGAAGTTAGAAAAATTAGAAAATACAGTAGAGGAGAAACTGTTAGAACAAAGAAAAGAAATGAACGAAGAACTGTTAGCACAAAAAAAGGAAATAGACGAAGAAATAAACTTGGTTAGAGAAACCTGCGAAGAGCTTCGACATAAATTAGACAAGGTAACAAAAGAGGGCATAATCAAATCAGAAGGACCTGTTTTCCGAACTCAAAAAACGAAGCCTCCTGAATTCGACGGCAAGGTCTCATGGAATGTCTATCTACGTCAGTTTGAAGCAGCAGCTGCAGCAAACGAATGGTCTGATAGTGAAAAAGCTACTGCTCTGATAGTTGCTCTACGAGGGGAAGCTCTTGACGTCTTACAAGGAGTTCCTGCTGGGCAGCAGAGTAACTATGACCTTCTGAAACAGCATATGGAAATGAGATATGGGGATAAGCACCTGCAGCAAGTGTATCAGGCACAATTGAAAAATCGTCACCAGCAGAGCGGAGAAAATTTACAACATTTTGAGACAGACGTTGCTCGACTGGTTCGATTGGCGTATCCAACAGCCCCGTCCGAATTTGTAGATCAGCTCTCCATCCAAGTGTTTATCGACGGCCTAAGAGATTGCGAAACACAGCAGGCACTACGGCTCGCTAGACCTAAAACGTTGAATGATGCTCTTTCGCATGCACTGGAATTTGAGGCAGCCAAGATGGCATCCGGTAGACATGTTAAAGTTCAGGCATCAGTGATAACAGCGATAATATGGGAAATGGAGACATAATCAAAACATTGAAGGAGGTCATTGAGAAACTCAGCCCAACTACCAATCCGAAGAGAGAACAACCTGGCAGCCGAAGAGATCGCCTTCCAATGTTGGAACTGTGGGCAGATGGGACATCTGAAGAGACAGTGTAGGGCCCCAGTTGCAGATCGGCAATGGCGCGACTCCCAGGCAGGCATGAAACATGGAAACGCAGATGCCCTTTCTAGACCTTGTCCTACCAACAACACACACTGTAGTAGTCTCGAAAGAAAAGAGGACATATCATTTGTTCCTTGCAAGATGGTAGCAGCCCAACCTGAAGACCGATGGAGTTCAGCGGCGATTCGGGAAGACCAGCAAGCTGACTGTGACATCAAGCCTTTACTAGACTGGAAAGAAGCCAACAACCGACCCTCTTGGGCTGAAGTCAGTAGTAAAAGCCCAGCATTAAAGAGCTATTGGGCGCAATGGAATTCCCTGGTATTGGAAGACGGTGTTCTGAAAAGAGCATGGGAGAACAATGACGGAACGGAGGTCAAGAAACAAGTACTACTCCCGAGGTCCCGGGTCAAGGAAGTGCTGCAGGAAGTACATGGAGGTACTGGGGGTGGACATTTTGGTATCAATAGGACTCTACAGAAGATTAGGGAGCGTTTCTACTGGTTGAGCTGTAGGACGGATGTAGAAGATTGGTGCCGAAAATGTGACGTATGTGCAGCCAGCAAGGGACCGAAGACCCGTTCCAGAGGCAAAATGCACCAGTACATCGTAGGAGCACCGTTCGAGAGGATTGCCATTGATATCGCTGGCCCATTTCCGAAAACCCAAAGTGGGAACCGATATCTGGTAGTAGCCATGGACTACTTCAGTAAATGGCCGGAAGTATACCCCTTCCCAATCAAGAGACCACAACCGCAGCAGAAGCGCTAGTCAACAACCTGTTCTGCAGATTTGGTGTGCCCATGGAACTGCATTCAGATCAGGGCAGAAATTTCGAATCAGGTGTGTTCCAAAAGGTCTGCGAGCTTATGGGAATCCGGAAAACCAGGACAACCCCACTGCATCCCCAGTCAGATGGTATGGTGGAACGCTTCAATGCCACACTAAAAACCAATCTGAGGATGTTTGTGAACGAAAACCAGACAGACTGGGACAAGCTCATTCCACTCTTCCTGTTAGCTTACCGCTCAGCTGTCCATTAAACGACTGGGAAGACTCCCGCAAGGATCATCTTTGGAAGAGAGCTTCGCCTTCCCGCAGATTTGGTATTTGGTCGTCCTGCGGAACAGCCCACAGAGCCAGACACTTACACCCATGAGCTAGAACGAAGACTAGCAGCCGTACACGATCAAGTCAGATCTCGAATGCGACTAGAGAGCGATCGCATGAAGACTCGATACGACGTCCGGGCCAATACAGTCGGATTCCAACAAGGTGACGTGGTGTGGCTGTACAACCCCTCTCGGAAGAATGGATGATCGGCTAAACTACAGAACCTTTGGGAGGGCTCCTACACAGTCATTAAAAGAATCAATGATGTCGTTTACCGGATACAGAGGACTCCCAGGAGTAAGATGAAGGTCGTCCATCTGGAGCGTCTGTCCCCGTATAGAGGTGTATCCGATCGGGACGATCGGTCCTAAGAAGGGGGCAGTGTCACGGAATTTGCCCCACTCACTCCCAAACCGACGACTGTGGCACCGCGAATTGCCTAAGATTGCCCCGATCGCCCCTACACGATTCTGTTAAACAAACAGAATGCCGCTGATCGAGATGGGCCTGGAAAAATCGGGAATCGCCGAGAAGCATTCCAGTCGTACTAGAAAATGGATCTAGAGATACTGGAATATACCTGGAATATTCGTTGGGTCTATAAAAGAAGAATAAACGGCCGAGTTAGTTAGTCTTGTATTAGTCTTGTGTTACAGTCTGAAGTGAAGTGTTTAGTTAGAGAGATCAAAGCGATTTAGATAGCGATTAATTAAATAAGTGTTTAAGTTCACCTGTAATTAGTAGTCAGTAGTGTACTGAGCAGTTAATAAAGTAGTGATTAATTAACGCATTGTTTTTCTGGAAGTAAGAGAAAAGACGGATTGGGAAATCCGTGACAATATAAAATCATTTCACTCGAACATCCCCTGTAAAAATACAACCCCTTAAATAAAGTGGTAAAAAATGTATTTTTAGTTTTTTTGTGAAATACTAAAAAGTGACAGAAATTATATTAAGTAGACATAGCGAAGGGGCACTCAGTAAATAATTTGTTCATTTTCCCTACGGTTGTCAGGGGTAGAAAAAGCCATCTCTAAGATTTTATTCGTATCTAAAATTAAATTTCGAATAAAAAATTTTTGTGTTTATAAGTATAACATCCTATACCTAATATAAAGATACTTACAATAGACATATGTCGTAAAAGTTAAAGAAAGTCGAATATTAGCTTTATAGTTGTCATGGGCAGAATAATTGTATAAGATTTTTACGAGTATAAGACATTATCATGACATGCTTTATGGGAATCGTATAGGTTGTTGTGTCAATGCTGTAAGCTCTTTGCTAAAACATAACTTGTTTTTATATAGAACTCTTAAAACGCAATTATATAATTTTTATACAGCAACTATGTTTAACAAAAATGTGCTTATTTCACGCTATTAGCTGCTGTGTTGATGCTAATAATATGTTTATGCGACTAAACCTTGCAACTTTAACTCTGCAAAAATTAGTTATAGGAACATTCCTAACCACTGCTATAAAATATGTTGTGTTACTTGGGGGTAGTCTACCCCTTACAACCGTAGGAGGAAATCAACAAATTATTTACTGAGTGCCTTCTCAATAGCATAAAATGTCTACTTAGGTAATTTAATTTCTGTCAATTTTTTGGCATTTCAGAAGAAAATAAAAGCTACTTATTTGGCATCACATTTAAGGGCTTGAATTTTCACATGGGATATTTAAATGAGATATGAAAGAAATACCTTTTTTCCAGAGAAATTTTTGCACTTAATTATTTACACTCTGTATATTCACTTGATCCATTTAACAGAATTCCCTTCTTTATCATCCATTTATTAAAACAGTGAATTTCAGTCATATGCAAGTAAAACTATAGTTCAACAACTCTTTTACTGAAAACACAATATTTTGACACTTATAACATGAACATGACATTATAGAATTCAGAACTGTCAAAACACCTTTCAACACTTTCAAGTTTGACATTTTGTCTTTCACTTGATAAATTTAAAAAAGCAAATAACGCCATTAGTGGAGTAATGTGACATATTACACCCACTAGTGAAATGTTAAAAAAGAGATCTCTGCTCAATGGTTATTTTTATTAATTCTTCAAAAAATGCTAATACCTTTTCTTTTGTTTCATATTTTATATTTTTAAATGCACACGAATCAGTGAATCATTTATAAAATTGTTCGTACTTGGTTCTCGATTTATCTGGTAAAAGTAAAGCTACTGCAGTTGCAGCAGCTTTTTCAGTTTTAAGAGGTTTTTTGTTTCTGAATCACTCATTATTTCAATCAACACCACTTACTTCACAAGAAAATCTAAAAACTAAACCTCAATTTTGTTTATGACAAGTTTGACAGGAAGTTTGACAGGTTACCAAGGGCAAAGGCTTATTGATTTTGAATCAAAACTTACAAACTAGATCTGCTTTTGGATTTGTCTCAATTTAAAGTAATTGTAAATAAAAAATTTTGCGGTTCTAGATAAAATTTTATATAGTACACATGGGATAACGGCAATTTTATTACATTCTTGAAATTACACGACTCGGACTACGACTTTTCCTATAAACAACTATTAATTAGTGAACTTCTACCATCAATTGGAAAAATGTTAGTATTGCCGTAACTAGTATAGTGGGTAGCGTTTGGCTTTCACAAGGAGGTTCAGGTTCAATTGCTGACATCGGAAAATGTTTGTTTTGTTAGTTCACCCCCGATTCTTTGAAACCAGTGAATAATAATTTTATTATTTACTAGTGAATAATGGATATTATTATTATTGAGGAAACGCATGTATAATCAACATTTTGCGATAATCGTGGACAAATACATATTTGGTAGGTAAATATCGTAGCAAAATTGGCAGAGCATTTTATATAATATGCTGTAAATAAATGTATCCTGTTAAGCATTGCGGCAAAATACCAGTAATACAATTATCAGTTTTTCCAGCTCACGCATTAATTAATTCTAAATTGATATTGAAAATGTCGAACCAACGGCATACGGATTTTCATCTGTATAAACGTATTTGTTATGGAAATTAGTCTCTCTTCCTACCACACACGATTCAATAAATAAAATATTGACGTCAGAAACAGAAGATAAAATAAAATCGAGTACATATTCCCGAAATAATATATTTGATGTCTTTGTTTTTGAGTTATAAGGTACCTACTTATTTTTATGAATTTTCTTAGCTGTTCAATAACAGAATAGAAGCTGACCAATTCACCTTTTGTCATAAAATCTAGTGTTATTTTTTATGAAGTTTCATAGGTGTACAGTTAAAACTTATATTTTTTAATTAAAACCACAAATACAAGGTGAATCAGAATCTATCCAAAACATTTTTAGAATATATTGATTCTTACATGTAATTTTGTGAAAAAGAATCAAGAAGGGCAGTTCGAAAATGATTTAAAAATCCACTTCTGCACGCCACTGGAAACTTCTCCACTGTAAAACAGGGCCTTGCGCAAGGCAAAGCAATCAGTCTGTAATCGGCATGGCCGCACAGTGTCATAAGAATTAAATGGACAAAAAAATTGAAAGAATTTCCCAAGGAAAGTAAAAATAAAATTTTATAACGCGTATACCATAGCAAATTTAAATGCTTTTGCCGCTATTGTTATTATTAATTAATAAAATAATTTGATATACTTGACACAACTGTTTAAAATTTGGACCCGTCTTACCCTGTTTCATCAAACTAGCACCAATATTTCTGGTTCTTGTTCGTTTTGAATTCGTAAGTTATTGAGTCTCGTGTTTGCTACACTACACTGTTGACTGAGATATTGGGTACTTGTTACACGATTTGCTCGATATTTATTAGGGGATTCTCTTCAATAATTTCTAAAATGTGTTCCTCAGCTGCTGCAATATGCCGTGAATGCCCTGAACCTCCATCTCTTCCACGATTCGGTTGTAAATTTCCCGTTTCAGCGTTGAACTACCGCTGTAAAAAATAGCTGCATTTGGCACATGTCTACCAGGAAATCGTTCTGTGTACAGACGAGAAATTGCTAAAGCATTTTGTCTTACTTTACCATAAATTAAAACTATATCTATCAACCCTGAGTTACTATACACGTAAGCCATGTTTGACAATTGAAGACGAATGTAAATATTGTCGGAAAAACGTTAACACTACAATCGGATTTCAGTATTCGGAATGGCCTGCATTCATATGACGCTAAACTACTTATAGTATCCGAGCGATGGAAAGGTTTTTTCTCGGAAACTATGTATAAAGTTTTTAGAATAAATTTCTTTCTTTTACGATATTGACTTAATTTTCATGACACATCTATTCCCAATTTTTTAGATAAGTTGTGAATCACTTTGTATAATATATTTTTTTAATGATGTTTCATTTTGTTAGAAAAAAATTACTAAGACTGACTGCAGCTAAAAAAACCGAGAAGAAAGAAAAGAAGGAAAATAGGTATCTACTACATAAAATAATGTATTTACTTTTGCAAGAGGCAATGAGATAAAATACTGAATTTATTTTTAATTGAAACATTAGTATTTAAAATTAAATAGGTTTGATTATTTTTTGTGGAAGATCATGTGGACTAAAAACCAGCAATATGACATATGTTTGTCAGTCACTCACTTCTGACTACGAAAACTAAGATGTGTCTTATGCATGCTGTAGAAAAATAAATGTATATCACTCAAAAATAATTTGTGTGAATCAATTTAAATTACACCTTCTCAAATCTCCTTTTAATTTACTAAGTGTTCAGGCCAATTGCCATTAAATTAAAAAGTACCATTCATTTCATTAATTAATTAACAAACCTACTTTGGAATTAATGATCTCGATATTTCCAATTAATTTGTTCAAGGTTTTTTTTTGTATTAATGTATGTATAGAGCTTTCAAAAGTGTATCTAACTATTTCTCTAAGAGCAGCTCTACATAAATATGGTATCTTAATTAAAAAAGTAACTTTTTTATTATTATTTGATAGAACTTTTCATAATAATTTTATTGTTTGATTATGAAATTAAAAATGAAATAGTACTCAGTTTTTGGAAGATACACGTGCTATGTGAATACCAAAGTCAAAATTTATATTTTATTAGTTTATCTGATTATAGTAATTACTATGCCTCTCTTATTACTAGTGATTTTTTCCACTATAAAAACAATTCGAATATGCGTTCAAAAGTAGAGATCAAATTTGTGTTTTTTTATGTTCAGAAATCTCGAAAAATTAAACAGAGCAAAATTAATATCGAAAATAAAATTATTGATGTTTTGTTTATTCACTTTTCCTATTTAAATTTTTCTCAAATAATATAATAACTTTTAAAATGCATTTATATGACACATATTATTTTGCTATTCTAACCCCACATTTTAACAGTTATTTTAATATAGGTACCTATAAAGAAAATTGAACATTCTTACATGAAAAACTGTAAGTTTATGTTATAAAAATATTTACATCTACAGTTGAATTTAAAAAAATACGTATTTTGAAAAATTTCTGTACCTAAAAATTTGTCGGTTAGACCGCTTTCAGCCTTGATATATTCGTTTTACTTCGGCACCTTTGAATTATTTGCTAAACTCTATATTATTCAGTTCTTAAATGTCTAAAATTACTTGTGTTTATAAAAAACACTATTTCAAAAATACGGCGCCCTTAAATTTTTTAACAGTCAAATATTTGGAATAAACTATTTCAATGTATGCATACTACCTACGTTCCCAAAAAATTATACATAAAAGCGAGTACAGTCAGTAATTACAAAATTACAAGGAAGCTCTTTACGTTATAGCCCTTATAGGTATCCAGAAAGGTAAAATGTGTGAATTAACGGGTTTCCATATTTCGACAGGCTATTACCAAATAATTTCCTGCTTCTCTCTCGACCGTATTTGTGATCAGGATGGTACTTGAGATTAATCTATGAGTCGCAGTCCCCTATAATATACTGTGTACATACAGAGCGAACAAAAAAAATACTAATACTACTAAAATGCCAAGAAATTATTTTGAATTTTTTCGATTGAACTTAAATAACTTTGGGGCTGCATTTGCTAAATAATTGAATCAAATTCAAATTTAGATCTGATTAATGTGAAGAAGAGAATTTTTAATGTTTGAATATTTGTAAAAGTTGCATTTTGTCTGATATTGAATCCTAACATTATATTCGTGGGATTTGTAATAGTTTGAATGTCGTCTAAGAATGAAAGATCACCGCTATATATCAGACCAAGGTTCTACTAATAGTTATATTTAGTAAGTTACCATTCATACTGTAGTTAATCACAATGAAATTTTGTTTTTCCTTTGCAACAAAAAGAAATTATGTGGCATTTGTTTAAGTTGTAGTTGGGTGTGGTGCCACACAACCTCTGAAGGTTTAAAATTTTAATATAATTATTTTTCAATGCGCACAAATATTAGGAAGGTCATTAATAACTAATAAAAAATAGTAGTGGTCCTAAGTCGCAACCCTGAGGTACAACATAATTGGCATGATATTGACCTGTTGTATTTCCATTGTGTTTTACAACAAAATGTTTGTTTATGGATTTACAAAGTACCTAACTGAATTGGTTATTTTGATATAAAACGCATTTTCTTCCATATTAGCGAACACTTTATAAACTAACCCACTCGTTTGGCTAATTTACTTGAAGTAATCAGAGAAACTAAAATAGCTTTTTCTTTGGTGAATTTATAACTAACCAAATCCAATTTCTAGCTAGAATTAAAATTATCATTCAATCAATTTTCATTACTAAGTAAACATTGTAAAGAAAACTACAAGTGAACTGTTACTTCTCGTTACTTTTTTACAATTACTTAACAAAAATGATTTTTTTATTTCTATACTAACATATTGTTTGTATTTTGTTACAAAGTTTATTATATTTAATAAAACATCCATATCATGTTTATGAAGTTAACTAGGGAAAATAGAGAAATAGTTGCCTAGTTTATATACTATCCAAAGAATTTGATATTTTGTGTTACCAGAATTATTGTTTTCATTCCAACTAGATCAAATTGAATAGTTTATAAACTAGCCAAGCTAAAAGCTATTTTAGTATCTCTGATTGTTTCAAGTAAATTAGCTAGGCGAGTGGGTTGGTTTATAAAATATCGGCTAATTTTTGTGGAATATACGATTTCTATCAAAATAATCAACGACCAGTTTGTATACTAGCCAGTTTACAAACTAACCAAGTTGACTCTTCAGCCGTAACATATACAAACATTCTTTAAACAATTATAAATTGCAACATATTTAAGATACATCGATAGGTACTGCCAAAACATAAATGTTCGCGTGCTAACAAAAATATAAACAAAAACGACAAGCTTTTGATCCCTTGATTTCATTCTCTTAAACAGCTTAATACATTAGCCTCTGAATTGTTATAGATTTTGTCTTACCCCACAGTTCTCTTTACTTCGCAATTTCACCCTGTTCCTGTAGGCGAAAATGTGTTATAATGACATCTCATGCCTCCCACGAAACACTGTTTAAATTAATCCCAAACGTAGAGGAGAAGCGGAATGCGAAGGGGGAAGCTGTTTTGCCTCAATCAGATCGGAAGAGAATCCTCTCCAAATATTGATCAGTTAAACGATTTCGTTGGGAGAGAAAATAATGTTGGCGGTGCTAATAAAGTTAATAAATGTTTGCAGGTGAAATTGGAAAGCCGGGATTAAAGGCCGCGCCAAATAAAATGCGATAACTTATAAGAGAAAAGTGGAAAATTAAAGTACGGATGTTTGAGAGAAAAACGTTAAAGGACAAAGTGCTCCTAAATAAATGCGGATGGATGTACTATTTGTTAAAAAAACTACTTGATTTCTACTTAAGAGTAGAGAGCGTTGAATGTTTTTTGATACATTCTATAAAATTTTTGCTAAAATGAATTTACAACTGACGTTTAACGAAAAAAATAAAATCCACCCAGCATTCCCATTAACTTAAAAACCTACTATAATAAATACACTGAATATTACGGCAACCCTTTACATGATATATACAAGGTGACCAGATGAAAACGACACAGAGCCATTTTCAGGAACTGCGTCAATATTGTAGAAAAACGCTCAGACCCGTCGATTTTAGATTCAAGGAGTTCTTTGCTGGTATTTTTGACTTCGCTACTTTCACCCCCAAGCAAGAGCAAGCATCACTCCAAAATATTTAACTCTCTCTCTCTTTACAACAGACTTTAAATTTTATAATTCAGCCCACAACTTAATATGAATTTTGATTTTAAACTTGAAACTTATGTACAATGGTATAAATTTAGTATTTCTTGCGTTACATTGGTTTTTGGTGATTTGTTATCACTGTCGTAAAGAAAACACAATAGTAAAAACACAGAAATGAATACTGTACACAAACAACAAACGTAAAATTAGTGGATTCCAAACTTATTTTCCAGTATTATTTGGAAGCGTTGATTGGTAGTGTATTTAATTGTTTTTTGAAAATTAAACACTATGATTTATTTCCTTGCGGAAAGGGTAGTTATCATTTCGCTTTACTTTATGAACAATAAATGTACGAATAAAACAGCTCAGTTATTTAATGAACAACATCAAGATCGACATTGTCAGGAGAAAGTATGTTCTAGAGTTAGTAAAAAAAATTCAAGAGACAGGGAACGTAGCCAATAAAAAACGAGAAATTAAAAACCCATATTTTTTTACTGTATTAGAAAGGTATTTTAAGCTAATGTATATCAAATCTCCTACAATTCCTATCAATGAAGTCATATGTATGTTCTCTGATACCAAACATCTAGGTATGATGATAAACAATTCCGCAGACAAAGCTCTAATCAATAATTATCTAAAAATATTAATCTAGCTAAATTTACTAATCTGGTTTAATGAAAACACTCTGGTTGGGGCTATTGTCCACAGAGTAGTTAGTTTCACACAATATTGTTAATACCTAAAAATATATGAAAACCTATAGTTAATGAAGCTAGTGAAATTGCAGTTTTGGGACAAGTTCATCTTGATCCTACATTAAGTACGAGGCAGCTGGTATCTGTGTCTGGGATCAATGGAACTAGCATACAAACCATTTTGAAGAAGAATAAATTTCATCCTTACAAAATACATTTAGTCCAGGAACTTCATGAGGATGAGTATGAAGGCCGTTTGTAATTTTGCGAAATATTGAATGAGCGAGCAGGGAACGATCCACGATTCCTTTTTAACATCTGCTTTTCTGATGAAAGCAGTTTTTTCTTGAAGGGGACGGTAAATCGTCACAATTGCCGTTATTGGTCAGATTCAAACCCAAGAGTTTTTCACGAGGTGCATACACAGCAACCGGAAAATTAAATGTATGGGCTGGAATTTTCGATGGCCGGCTGATTGGTCCTTTTTTTCTACCTGGTAATTTGACTGGCCAAGTGTATTTGCAATTACTGGAAGACGCTATTGACCGATATTATTGAAAATGTTCCAGAGTATGATGACGATTATTTGATATTTCAAGAGGACGGTGCTCCTCCGCATTATGCATTAATTGTCCGTCAGTATTTGGTCCAATATTTACCACGGAATTGGATTGGGAGAAGAGGCAGCATTGAGAGGCCTTCACGATCACCGGATTTATCACCCCTTGATTTTTTGTGTAGCTACCTAAAAAGTAAAATCTATAAAACACAGCCAGCGTTGCTGCAAGATTTTCGTCAAGGAATCGTAGCCATGGAATCACATCGGAAATGCTTCAGAATGTGCGCGAATGTTTCGAACAAAATCTTTATTCTTGTATGGAAGCGGGCGGTCATCGGTTTGAACATTTAATCAACTAAGTAGTAAGTAAGGAACTAAACATAATTTAAATTTTAAAATGTAAGTTTTTTTCAAAGTATTGCGCGCAATTATAAAATTTAAAGTCTGTAAAGAGAATTGTAAGAGCTTTCAAAATAAATATTACTCAACCCCCAATGCCATTTAAATATTTTGGGCTGATGCTTGGGGGCGAAAATGGCGGAGTCAAAAATACCAGCAAAGAATGTCCCCCTTTAATCTAACAACAATCTACAATCTTGACGCAGTTCCTGAAAATGACACTGTTTCGGTTTCATTTGGCCGCCCTGTATATTTCATTCTGCGCTTCTGCGAGAAATTTGTCGATTTGTTCCCTGGTCAAAACTTTCGACTTTTTCGGTCGATATCCTCCTCCCTTTCCTTTAAAAAACCAACAAGCTTGTAATATTTGCTTATGTTCTGATTCTTTATGTTCGTCATTGCTTTAAATCTGGAATAATTTGACCAAAGCGTTGACAATTTCCATATTTTGAACTTTTCTTCAAAGTATGCCAAAAGCCCTTTTTTACTGAACTTGACTTACTAGGCAATAACTCAAAAGTGGCTATATTTGCAGCGCTTTGATTTCCGACGGGAGAAATTAATTTTCTTGATCATTTTTCCTGTTACGAGATTTAATTGCTTATTTCCTAATTCCTTATATTTATAGTCTTAAACATGGAATAATTTGACCAAAGCGATTTCCACATTTTACACTTTTCTTCAAAGCAAAAACACGTTTTCTCTGAATTTTTCAATAACATATTTGAGATTACACCATTTCAAGAAACCATTGTACGAAAATTCGAACCGTTGCTTTGACTTACTAGGCAATCTCGAAAATGTCACGAGGTTTGAAGTTACTTGTCAATAAATATTCCAACTTTCATTACCTTAACAACAACAAATTTTATAGACAACAGACTTCAAAATGATATTTTATAAATTTAATAACGTAAGAGTTATGTTGATTTGTACTTTTAATGATAATAATAATAATGATTTTCAAAAATGATTTAAAAATGCATTTCCGTACGGCACTGGAAACTGGTCCACTGTAAAACCTGATAAGGCATATGATAGGCGACTGGACAAAGAACTAAAATTCCAAAGGAAATAAATAAATTACATTTTTCAACACCTAAGTATATTAATGCAACAAATTACATCTCTTTCGGTTGCAAGTTTCCTGCGTCACACCTGCGTTTGCACTACATTTGCACTCACTTCACACCGTTGTAAAAGTAGCTGCATTTGGTACATGCTTACCGGGAAATCGTTCTGCTAAATCATTTTCACTTCACCTTAAATTAAAATGATACCCATCAGCTGCGAGTTGTTGTACGTAATCCATTTTTGATATTTAAAAAGCTAATGTAAATACTTGCATCACATAAAAGTTAATATGATAAGTAATTGATTATTTGAAATCGCCTGGCTAGCGATGTAAAGGTTGAGACTACTAGAGATTCAATATTTTTTTTCTCGGAAACTGTATGGATTTTACAAAAAAAATTCCATTTTTCATGACGCCTTTATTCTCAAATATTTTTAATTCTGAATTACCCTGTATATAATTATATGTTTCTGAAATAAGTACTGTCATTTCAAAAGTGTAATACAGGACGATAAAATAAACAATTTTGTTTAAGCAACATGTAGAATACGGTATAAAATGTCATATTTTCAAAATAAACTTGAAATACTGAAATTCCCTTGTAATAGTTAGGTACCTAAATTTAAAATTTTAATGAAATACATTCAGTGCAAGTAGGGCAAATTTTTTTTGCATATCTAAGGGCCGGTTTTACAATACCAAGTTCAGCACAAGCTCAAGTGAACCACAGCTCAAGCTGAGCACAGGTTCAGAATAATTTACGTTTTACAAAACAGAATTGGACTTAGTTTAGTAAAACCTCTGCTCAGCTTTTTCATGTATATGTTGGTATTGCTGGCGCTTGCGCGGGGGGAACGTTTTGTGAAATATAGCCAGTTTGATGTGATTTGAAGTTTGAATTCTGAACTGTCTGAACTGAAAAGAATTAGGTAAGTATATCATTTAAAGAAAATATACTGTTTTTTGGGATTCATTCCTGCAAATATTTATATATTTTATTCCATAGAATATGGATGATAGAAAAAGATCTGCAAATTTCTCCGTTAAAGATGAATCAATTTAAATTTCTATTAAAAAAATATAAAGAAATTGTGGAATGTAAGCTATCAGATTCGAAGACAAACTTCTGTAAAAATTAATAAAGAATTTAGTTTATATTTTTGTTTATTTTATTTAAACATTATGAACATGAACAATAACTAAAATACATTTATAATTAACATTCACATACATTATTTGTATTCAACATTAATTTCATATAAGTATAAAATTTTTATCAAAATGCTAATATTTTAAAAGTAGAAAAATGATCATTAATTATCATCTTATAGTTTTACTAACTTTCTGAGAGCGATGAGATTTGTTCTGGAATATTATCTAAAATAAAACGAACAACATTCTTCGACAAACGAAACCTTGTAAGAAATTCCATGTTATTCCATTTTTCAAATTGATCTCGATTACGAAACTATCGAGGTGCCTGAGGATGGTCAATTATGTTTATCAACTCTGTGATATCTTCGTCATCGGTTAAAATTCCATTTAATTGATCCATATCTGATGTTCTTTCTTATTATTTACAACTTTATGTATTTATAACCTTAATGTCAACTTGAACCAAACTTAAACCGTCAAAATTGGAAGCTCAACTGAACTAACAGAATGAGCCGAGCTTAGCCTTGAACCTCAATTGTAAAACGCAAATAATGTTAGTTCAGGAGCTCAACGCAGGTTCAGTGTTAAGCTTACCTTAAGCCGCGTTTGTAAAACCGGCCCTAAATGAGTTATTTTCAATCCAAACTTCTGTGCCTCTTGACACGCATGTGAATAGTAGATATGTCGTTAGTGGACCAGAGATGACAATCAATATAATTTATATTACGAGCATTTCACACTTGAATGAAGGATAATCAAATAAATGGGTTGACAATTACGAGGCGCAAATTGCTGATAATCATAGTGAAACAATTGGTTTGAATCTGCAATCATCTAATAAAGTTATGCTATTACTGCGAAGAGAGTAGTATATGTAACGTTAAATAGTCTTATTTCTTTTTATATGAAGATGAAGGATGAAACGCACTAAGCTGTCGCAGTCTAGGCGCATCGCGGACTATACCAGCCTCGCTTAGTGAAGAATTTTCTAATGATTTTAAACGTACACGTTTTTAGTAATAGGTCGCGAGCTGGACACACTCGCATCATGGTATTGCTGAAAACTTTTTAGAAAATTTTGGTCAGTCGTGTCAAATAAAAGAGCTCATAAAAATACATCTTCCACATGACAAATTTTGACACATGATCAGTACAACGTCATTTTGAAATCAAATTTTCAACAGAAATTCCATTAAGGGAAATAATATTAATTTATTTTCAACAGTATATTTTCTTTCCATTCAGTTGGTTAGGTGTAAGTATACGATTTTTGGCAATACATGGACGTCATTTGATCATATATGATATTTTTATTTATGGAATCGTTTGAAACAACGATTATATAGAAGTGCTGATTTTGGAAATAATAGATCTGATCAAGAAAGGGTTTCAAACTGTGAGAAATATTAGACCAGTTAATTTATGAATATGGAACCAAATTAAAAATGTGTATGGGTATCGGTAGGATGTGTTTGGAAAGAGATGTTTCTCTCCGAACATATTGTATAAATACCAAGAGATAAACTTATTTTCCAGTTTTAAACTTCGGCGGAAAAAACGACAGTCCTTTGTACCCATCTATGTGGATCTGTTGTATGACCCTCGAGATTGCCTGATCTGAACCCTGATTTCTTTGTTTGGGGATATTTGAAGATATCAGTGTATAGTACTCCTGTAAATAGCCTGGAAGAGCTGCAGCTACGGATTAATCAAAAGTGTCAAGAAATCCAAACCAAGTAGGGTGTTTTCGAAAGAGTTCGAATATCGTTGAGACGAAGTTGTCGTGCCTGCTTGGAAATAGACGGAGGGCACTTTGAACATCTTCTGTAACTTTGTTTTTTGTTTGTTACAAGCTTTCTTTGTCGGTTTATTCCTTATAAAGTAAAATGTTTGAAAAGCGAATAGTGGTCCATATCTCCGCAGCCGTTACTTTGCGGACCCACGTTTATTAAGGCTTATTTTGGTCATACTATTACCTCCTGAAATATTTTACACTTTTTTTTAACACTCTGTACAATCAACTTTGAATATCAATTATTAACGATTAATAAAAGAAATGCCACAAATGCAATATAAGTATTTCATATAGCTATAGACCTGTTAAGAATTTCTAATTTCTAGTTTTGAATGAATAAAATAAATACATATATTGTTTATTTCTTTAAAACGAAATTTTATCGAAATTAGGTAATCAAATGGTTCCAAGTGACACCGCCTGATTCCAAGGAGCTGTTCTGTTGTTCCTTGCCTACCTGGACAATAGAGTCCTGGCGTTGAATGAAAAATCCTGGCAACTTCTGGAATAGCCCCGGTATAGGTTGCCATCAAAGAGGACAACTGTTGTGGAAGCAATCTGAAGTTCAGGCCGTCCAGATTAAAGCAATGGACTTAATATTTGATTCCAAAAAAAACCTAAGAGAATAACTTATATTAACCCCTTGGACACTACGAAAAACATCTTGAAAATTTAAACAGTTATGTACCCAAAAGGAAAAATAGCTGAAGATATAATAAAAGAATAACATTAAGTTACATACCTTCGATGAAGTTTTTCTTATATGATGAATGTAAGAAATTCAGTGTACTGGAGAATCGCTCAGAATCCTAATAAGCTGCAGATTTCTTCACTCAAATTATAGCTTGAAAATCGCTATGCACCTTTTCTTTAAATTAATCCCCAAATAGAATGACACAAGATCACTTTTATGTTCAAAGAACAGGCTCCATTCACCATCATATACACGTCTCTTAGCAAAATGGAGGTAAGTAAAATCCCCACCAAAACCAATTTCCGAAATACAAGAGCACCTACTTAAAAGACACTACTGACCAGTAGAGGACGATACAATATTGATAAGTTTTATTTTATTTTGAAGATTTAAATTTACGAAAATCTATACTTAATTTCTAAGTTTATATTTTAATTTTTGGCAAATTATAGTAATTTAAATATACAGGGTTAACTATGACTAAGTACAAAAATTTGAACCACGTGCTCAGGGAGGTCTAAAAGACAATACAAAAATTATTTCGGGATTCTAGTTCGATGTTTAAAAAATGGAGCAAAACCCTCTTTTCCTACGGAAAGTCGGCGCCTATGACAATCAATCAACCTCTGAGATGGCTAGTTATGTCAACTACCATGCGGTCGTTTTTTCAACATTGTCAAGTGTAGAAACGACGAAAATAAACATTTTTATTAATAATAATGTCTAAGTAGTTAAAAAATTTAAGGCCGTGAGTGCACCTTGCATTAGTGGCCTACAGATATCGTCACTCGTCAGATGTAGTCTGTAGATGTCAATAACGTAAGTATACGGTTACGGTACTCTGATTAGTTTGAAATAATTTTTCAGTATTTGCTTTTCGCAAATTTAATTTTTCGCGTATTTTTTGTGTATTTACAAACATGTTGTATTCAAATGCCTAGATGACGGATAAGGTGCTGATTTATGGGAGTGTGACAAGTGCATCATATTATCGTGCGACAGCGTCAAAGACGTGTCCCGAGTATACAAAATATTATGCTGAATAATTTACCACATCGAACAGCTGTTATGCCGTGGCGGTAAACGTGTGGCAGTGTTTTTATGATTTGTGTACATTTACGTGTATTTTGTTGTTATCCTTTGTGCTTTTCCCGACGTAAGTAATCGACCTGAGCAAGATCGCCAAACCAAGGAGGTAATTCGCTTTACACAAAAAGAACGATCGAAGGAAGAAGAAGTCCACAGCAAGTACAAAAATCTCTGCAGGTTTAAATTTAAACAAGTAAGAAAACAGAAGATGACTCAACATTCTTAAAATCTCTCCAATTATCAATCCTGGAAATAAATATTAGTAAAGTAGGTGCTGCCTCTCTGTGCTACCATACCGTATTTCTCAATAAATTATTAAATAAAAATCTACATTTTGTAAAGATTTTTTTTTAAAGCAGCTTAAACGCTTAAACTGATACACGTGTTAAAGTGGTAACCTGTCACTATTTTTGACACCTTTGCCTTTGGCAGAATATACCTAACCTCGCGGCTGACAGGAGGTCAATGGCGGCGATAAATAAGGATTTAATATAGTTTTGAAAACAAAATTTTTTGGCTTGTAAATAAGTTTGGAACTTTTTTGAAGGATGATTCCATTAATTCTTATTTTTCCCTATCCCCTCTTCAAATATTTGTACTAAGTTATAGTTAACCCTGTATTTTGATTAGAACATTTTGGACAAAAATATACTGTAGCAATGTATACAAAAAAGAAACGAAATTTTCGAAGAGATAATTTTAATAAACCAATTTGTTTTCTCACTGTCGTCTTGTTCAGTGTAAGTACAAAAATATGTAAATTTATAAAAAGGTTGTCAGATTCCTTTTCTTGAAAAACTAATTAACATAGGCGTTAATTTTTTCTCATTTGCTTCCTGTGACTATCCTGTTATTGCCATCCGGACAATCTTTTGATTTTCAACCGTTCACCCCCGGGGCGGCAGACGAAACAAGGGCATCGTCCGAACCGATTTCACCTCAAACGACTGCTCGTACAAATTGGATCTCGACTAGCCTAAACGTTTGTGCTCTGGCTCCGAAAAATCTAGAGGGCACCGTTTTGTGGGATTGTAACTCGACAATGGGAAGTGGGATAAATTCGCAGCTGCGAAATTCCCCGTTCTTAACGAGGCGAAAAGTAATCCGACAATATCGGTTCACAGCTGAAAATCATTGTCGCAAAAACGAGTTGATACAGTCACGTATCAAATATAAATGAATCACGCACCTGGACGGAATTCTGGAAGAGGAAATGCAATTACAATTTTCCGGTTTTACATCGGAAAAATCGTAAAACATATTTGTCGTTGACAAAAGTCATTTATTACTTGAATGACAGAATAATAATTACATTCGTAACGTTCATAAAATTTTCCTCTACCTACACTGTGTCGCACTATTGTTGTCAGTGTTTAAAATGTCATTTTAAAGCACGTGTTAAAAGTAATTTATTTTTAGCGCTGATAGGACAACAGAAAACAATTAAGACATTATAAATCAATAGTATATTGTTATATTGGGATTAAAAGCGTCATCTTTGTGGTGGTCAAATTTGTGAGCATTTTGTCTCCAACCGAAATCCCTCATTTAATTATTAACGTGTGACTTGAATTATTGAAACCAAATTTAGATAATAAAGCAAAATAGGTAAGTAGGATATATCGATATAGCCATGGATTAAGGTTATTAAAAAGGGTTGGATTCTTTATCAAACATTAGTCTCCATCGGGAGATGTTTTGGGGTCGCCATATTGCTAATTGAGTTAATTTGTGATTGTTTATGGTTCAATTTGCTGAAATGTTTGTAAAAATGGAATCTAATCAAGATTTAGGTGTGCCTGAGAAAATAGTGAAGTGTGCAAAAGAGGTGTCTTTGAATTTTCTTTCAAAGAAATCTCGATTAGTGCAAAGAAAAAACATTAAATTGTATTCAGAAGATCAATGATGTATTTCTCAAACTGAAGAATATGCACCGAAAAAATTGCAAAGGAGTACCTAAGTTGATTGCTTTTTGAATAGTGCACCTAATAATAATTTATATATGACAATGAAAGAAACGATTTAAAAATAAAAGAACAAAATTTTTCGAAGGCTTTATAGGTCGTCCTAATATTGGGGGTTGCATGCGCATGCCGTTCTGATGAATTAGTCGATTCAGCAATAGATAATATTGAAGTTGTGAAATCATCAATACCAAAACTAAGAGACCACGTTTTTTACTGTGCTGGGAGAAAATGATTGAAGTTTTTATCGAAAATGTGTTACGATTATTTTTCAGATATGATAGTGGACAGTGTTACCAAATGGTGGTCGATATTCATAAAATCAGTGCCGTCTCGCAATAAGTGGCAAAGTTATTGAAGCTGGACAACTGGAAGGAGTACAGAGGACATCACGCAATACCTACTGTGTATTTAATATCAATGTGGATAAACAAAAATTATTGTAAATATTCTTGAATACATTTTAATTAAGTAAAACTTAACACGTTTAATCTTTTAAAAGTATCAACTTTAGCTCCTATGATTGAAAGTGAATACTTTTATTGCTAAGATACGATTTTTTTTCTCAATAATGAAATTTCAACCATTTCAATATTAGGGACTCCTGAAAGTCAAAAATGTCATAGTCTTGTGACGGTTAGAAGAAAAGTAATATGTATTTACTTAATTCAATGTACAGTTAGAAAAACTATAATTAGAATAATTAATTCCATGGCCAATATCATTAGTAGCTGTAGTAGTAATTATTTCTGTAAAACATAACTGAAGCAGCACATTTAACTATATATAACAGGTTAGATTTGAAGTGTTATATTGTTCCTGTGCTTAATAAATGTGAATTTACTGTTGAATGTTATTTCCAAATCCTTAAAGTACCCGACGCAACTGATGGCATTATCACTAGGTAATGAAATACCTAATCATAACTAATAATATTGGTTTTTCGTGTATAACATTTAGCTGTGGATATATTGAGATTGAGACGATTTAATTTACACCATGACGGCATATGATGCATGCATTACGTACTGTAGATGATGGCAGTCAGAGAGGGAATTTATCTCAGTAAACAGTTTAAAGTCACCTGCGAAGAGCAAATGTTTGCAAGAAACCATATCAAAAAGGTCAGGAATAAAGACTAAAAACAATAGAAATCCTAAGTTGGAACACTGTGGAACTCAGGACGTTGGAAAAAGACAGGAAAAGAGTTTGGTTCTGGTTTGGTAAGATAATAATTTCGTTAAATCAGTTTTCTAACTTTAATAACAAGTTGTGATCAATTTATAGTGTTCTACTTAAAATGTTATTTTTTTCTATGATTTTAATAAAATATTTAACATTTTGAAAAATCAAAATCAGTCACCACAAGCAAAGTAGTGCATTGCATATTGAAATATTGAAATGTCACCGAACTGTATTGTTAAGATTTTTAAGAAGATCGAAGATCCTCGAAATTGTCTGAAACTTAACAAATTATATTTAATTAAAATTCATTGACATACAGTATGCGCCAAAAGTATGGAATAAATTCAATAAAAACGAAACAATTATTTTTTGGGAAAAATCCTCGAACAGGTCGATTTTCAAATGTAATTTGTTTTCGAGTAATGACGTCATCGATTTTTTTTTAAATGGCAACACCATATTTTTTTCCTTGATTCTGAAAGATCGTTTAATTCTCTATCAGACAGTACTAAAATTTTGCCCTCTTACATAGGGAAGTTTTCGAGTAAATGACGATTGAATGTTAGAAAACGTAAATTTTATCCATAAAAAGTAACAATTCTGAGGTATGTAAAATAAAATACAATTGATTAAATTTTATACTTAAATTAAATGTTCGAATTGCCATCCACCAACTTCCTGACAATGCGCAAGTCTGTGAAGAAATTCTTCTTGCACATTATGAATGATTTCAGGAGTAACTCTGCGTATTTCGTCCCAAATGCGATTTTGAAGTTCTTCTAAATTACGTAGTTTATTAATGTACACTTTTGACTTCAAGTATCCCCATAAAAATAGTCAAGAGGTGTAAGATCTGGCGATCTTGCAGGCCATTCTATCGGTCCGCGTCTGCCGATCCACCTCCCAGGAAAACAGTTGTCCAAAAAATCTCGTACAGGGCGCGCATAGTGCGGAGGTGCACCGTCTTGCTGAAACCATATGGTATCGTCAGGAATGTCAGAGTCATTATCGTTAGGAAAAATTACTGCAAGGGCTGGAACAAGGTCATTTTCTATAAACTCTAAATATCTTTGTCCTGTAAGGGTTCCTTCAAAGAAGAAAGGCCCTACTATTCTGTCGTCAACTATTCCAGCCTACACATTTAATTTCTGAGGGTGTTGGGTATGTGCCTCTGCCATCCAATGAGGATTTTACCGACTCCAATATCTGCAAGTTTGACGGTTTACTGTACCATTCAGACAAAATGTAGCCTCATCTGAAAAAAGTATTTGCCGGTGTAAATTTCTATTTCCTTGACATAAATCCAATAGGATTTCGCAAAAGTGTAAGCGGCGATCGGTATCATCTTCATTGAGTTCCTGCACAAGTTGAATTTTGTAGGGATGATATTCTTCCTTCCTCAAGATACGTAGTGCTCTGACTAGTGTCACTGTTTAATGCAACCAATCGTGAAGAATTATGAGGAGTATCCACCATATTTATCAAAATGTTCTGTTTCTGAATTTCATTAATGCTTGGACGTCCAGGTTTTGGAATATTTACAACATTGCCAGTTTCTCTAAATTTATACTCTACCTTACTGACTGTTGATTGGCTGATAGGGCGATCTGGATATTTTTCATTAAATAAATCGCAAACTTCCTGCTGAGTTCTAGTCATATTCCCGCATCCGATAAGAATTAAAATTTCAATTCTTTGAGTAACAGTTAAATGTGCCATAATACTTTAAAATGAATAATAATTTCTATGTCGCTTACAATACTTATTAGAAAGTCGGTGTGACAATGACACTTTGCAAAGATTTTCACCTACGTGATCCATAAAGAACTATGGAATTCGAAAAACTAAACTTGATAACGTTTTTGCTTTATTTTAATTGACTTACGTTTTCTAACATTCAATCGTCATTTACTCGAAAACTTTCCTATGTAAGAGGGCAAAATTTTAGTACTGTCTGATAGAGAATTAAACGATCTTTCAGAATCAAGAAAAAAATATGGTGTTGCCATTTAAAAAAAATCGATGACGTCATTACTCGAAAACAAATGACATTTGAAAATCGCATTTTACGCTAAAATATGTATTTTTTAAATTAAAAATCGACCTGTTCGAGGATTTTTCCCAAAAAATAATTGTTTCGTTTTTATTGAATTTATTCCATACTTTTGGCGCATACTGTATTGTCTGTTATTATTAAAGAGTTACTTCGAAATACTAAATTCTCTTGGCTTTTATAACGTTAGGAATAATGTTAAATTTTCATCCCAGTATTCTAATGTAATAATTTCAAAATAAACCAAAACACCGCGTATGTATGCTTATCTTAGTGATTGATAGTTGTAGATTTCGCCTTCCGTAATTTGGTTTAGTTGACGCATCCGTCAATAAAAAAGCTGATACACGTTGTAACGAACCGATACTGATTCATCTGTGTGGCATTTCGCATTTTGGCATTGTTATTAAGTCTTTTGCATAAATAAATATACATTTCAATTTACATGTTGATTACATTTATACCTACCATGAAATATTGCTGTAAAATGTAACAGAAAAATTATGCATAGTGTTTACTTCGTTTAGCAATGATTATGGCCGGAGATTGTAACTTCTTTGATAGTATTCTTTGCAAAAATATATGTACCTAATTCCAAATAGGTCCTGATGCCATGATTTTTAGAAAAACAATATTTTGCAACTGATTGGTCCTACATGTCCAAATAAACATGTATATGCAGTTTGATCACTTTGATTACATTAGGAAAGGTATACAAAAAGGGGTGTACTTTGTTAATTGTTGTAAATGTTCATATTTTGTTAAAACAAATTATTATTATTTAATTTATTTTATTATTAATTTATTATACTATTTTCAAAAATCTTTATTACTAAATACTGAATTATTTTGCATAAGCTTAATTTAAATAAATATACTGGGTGATCCCCGGTGACACTTTTGGTCTCAGACCAAAACTCGAGATCAGATGTCCATCATACTATTTTGAAAAATCTTTATTACTATTTACTGAATTATTTTGCTTAAGCTTAATTTAAATAAATATACAGGGTAATCCCGGGTGGCACTATTGGTCTCAGACCAAAACTCGACGATCAGATGCCCAGCACCGATTTTTTGAGAAATTAAGGATTATGAGCACATACAGGGTTAACTATGACTAAGTACAAATATTTTAAGAGGGGATAGAGAATATTAAGAATTAACGGAATCACCCTTAAAAAAAATTCCAAACTTATTTATAAAGCGAAAAAATTTTTTTCGAAATTATATTAAATCCTTATCTAATGCCGCCAATGCGACTTGTCCGTCACACGTTTACAGAATCAGAGTAGGTAATAACGTAGACAACTAGCAACACGACTGTAAAATTTCAAGTCAAGTCATAATTTAATTCCTGTGTTTACTATGTGTTTACCTTGTAGTTTTGTGTTTTTCTTCAGTTTTTAGTGCATTTGTTAATTTTTAAACGTTTTATAGTTATTAAATAAAGATATTTGTTTTGGATACAGATACTTTCCCACAATATAGTTCGCCGGTTTGGTTTTCTAAGTTATGGAAAAAGACTGCCGCAGGTACAGTATTATCTATTCTTTCGTTCGATTTTGTTATAATAAATAGGAATTTTATCTAGCTGTACCTACAGGAAGTGTGTAATATCGGTATTGAGTGGTTATAATGAATGAAAATGTTGTAGTTTTGCCAGTTTGTAACGAAATAATAAAAAAGAATGCAAAATAGTGGATCTAACTGGATTAACTGTTATCTACCTATCTCTCAGGTATTATTACTAGTAAGAATGCTAATTATTGTCATTCCTGCATTTAGAAATGCGGAAAAAAAACGATCGCATGATAGTAATGTAGTAGATACTGTTGACAGATGTAAGGATCTAAGCCATCTCAGTCGATATACTTATCATAGGCGCCGACTTTTCATAGGAAAAGATGGCTTTGCCCCATTTTTTAAATATCAAGCTAAAATTCTGGAATATTTTTTTTTATTGGTTCTTATGCCTTCTTGGGCACGTGGTTAAAATTTTTATACTCATCATAGTTAACCCTGTATAGATACAAATTTACCCTTTTGTCCAAAGTTTGAAATTTTGTGCTGTTATTAATTATTAATAAAATTAATTTGTGGTTTTAATTAATAAAATAATTCGATATACTTCATGTAACAACTGTTCAAAATTTTAACGTGTAAATACATATAATCTCGTCTTACCCAGTTTCTATGATCTAATACAAATGTTTCTGGTTTTCTGTCCATCTTGAACTGATAAGTAATTGGCATAATTGTGTCTTATTCAGGGATTCTCTTCGATAATCTCTAAAATATGTTTCACACTTTCTGCAATACGACGTGGGTGCCTTGAATATCCATTTCTTCGGTTGCGAATGTTCCGAGTCGCTCACGTGTTGCCCTACTGCCGTAAAAGTAGCTGCATTTGGCATATGTCTTTGAGAAATTGTTCTGTGTACAGATAAAAAGCTGCTAAAGCGTTTTGTTTTTTTTTTTGCCGTAAATTAAAACAGTTGGCTTAGTTAGAAAATCTAGATCATTAACTATATTGTCCTGTTTTCCGATTATTCCTTCCTAAATAAATTAAAACGATATCCATCAAAAATTTTTTTCAGAAGTTTAAAAAAATGTATTTAATTTTTTACGACAACTTTCTTATTGTATTGTAGTAAAATTTTGGAAAATAAAGTTTTTTTTGTATGATAAATACGAATATCTGTGCCGCTATATTACGTACATGGAAACACATTTTCGATTAGCTTTAAAAATGGTATACTTGCTGCTTGTCGTTTAAATGTACCATGTTAGAGAAAACAGACGTGTCACGTATACTATCATATTAATATCACCAAACAGAAGAGATATTTTACACTTTGTATAAAACTTTGCTTGCATTCCAGTTTGTGGTGCGTAGAGGCAAAATCAGTAGAAAATGTTCCTGTGGTGAAATTTTTTGACATGTAAATGAAATGTCTTGGAGTGGTCATACAGAATATATACTTTCTAAACTTAGTTTCTTGCCTTTGATGAGTGCTTGAAAGTATAGATTATTTTGAATATATTTAGGTATAAAGTAAAATTATTATTATTCAATTAAACAATTAGTTGAAGAGCTTATAACATCCAAGCAATGTTACATACAAAACTAGCTATCGAAAAATTAATTATTATTATTATATACTAAAATTAAATCAATTTGTAATGTATTATTTTAATTGTAATTCCTTTACAACAATACATTACAAATATATTATTTATATTTTCATAATTTAAAAATATGGCGAATGCGCTGGGAATTTTGAATAAACTACCAAGCTGATAATTTTTTTCTAAAATATTGTTTTTTTTTTGTAATGTAATACCTATCAGTGTTATTTTGAAAGAAAGTCACTTAAAGAATCAATTGAATTGATTATACAGATATTAATATATTCTGTCTGAAAGTTTCGAAAAAGGACTTAATTTCCTCTATCCAACTTATTGTTATTCCTATTGATGGCGAACAATATATATTGCATAATTATTCCTTATTAAATCATATCATTTTGAGCATAATAGATGTCAATGTCAAGAAGTCCTTTGGATGTCGATATCAGGCCTTATTACACCGGTAACGCCTTGATGCCTCAATTACTAGATATTTCAATATGACAAGTAGATCTTATTGTTGGTGCAATGGGATATATTTTATTTCTTAATTTTACAAATTTAAAATGTGACCTAAGAAAAATATTAAAAATTGAGCAATTTTTGTATACAAGGTCTTACAGGCAAAGTGATATCACAGCGTATCAATACAGGAAAAGTATTAAATCCATGAATACTGAGGACTTTGTTAAAAAAGTATCCATGATTATACTTGAATCCTGAATAAAACATTCAAAGAGTACTTAAATCCTGAATACTTGTATCAAGTATTCATATTATATGAATACAATGGTGAATATTGACAATGTGTGTATATCAATGTTTAAATCTAACTACATAGATTTAAAAATGAAAATATGGTATTAGAAAACACAAATCACATTATCAGTGGTGGCTGGTGCAGAAGGGCTCTGTGGCGCCGCCTTCCAGTAAAGTTTTATAAAAAAAAATTTAAAATTTTGTTTACAACGTTATCTAGATAATTACATAGATTAGTTCTATGAAATACAAAGACGAAATATTAAATTTGTAAAGTGCGGTTAATTTAATTTACAAATTATATGTGAAAAACGCTGAATCACGGTTTAGCATCAATCATCAGCGGAAGGCACGGTGGGATAACGCATATTTATTACGTTGTTTGGGCTCTGCTTAGTTCACCTGTGCCTTTAATCAAAGACTGGACGGTGTGTATAACACAAATCTCAGTTTCTTTATCTTGTGCATTCTCAATGTATTTCCTTACTTGTGGTATTAGTTTTTGTAAAACATGTTCTTGTGCGTTTTACGATTGTTCCTTCGCAAAACTTTTGTGGTACTTATAACCACTGAAGATGTCGACTGCAAAGATCGGTGGCCAGTTACAGAGACGGCTACGGGACATCCCGGTAGACTACTATTATCCGGGGAACAGTTGCGTTGGTAGGAGCCGTACTACCAACAACAGGAATGAAAACCAATATATAGGGTGATTTAGTCATGGTGTCATTAATTTTAAGAGAAGATAAGTATAAATAATATAAAACGCGTCTAAAAAAATTTTTAAATGCATATTTACGCCAAAAAAAATATTTTCATTCACAGCTCCCAGTTAACTCGGTGGCGACGTTATTCGACATTGTCAAATTTAAATATTTTTCCAGTAGATATGGGACGTCAAAAATATACGGTTGTATTGACTATTTTATGGAATTATTTCATGTTCACTTTACCCAATAATATTTTAAAAATGTTAACAAATGTAATGAATGCTATAAATTACTTTTACAGGTATGCAATATTGATATTCAGTTAAAAAATATTTATTATTTAAGGTACAAAACTCCAACGGATCACATAAAAACCAATAGTAAGATAAAGAACCAATACTCTGGTATTGGTTCTTTGTGGACAAAAAACGGCCCGAAACAGCACGCCCCTGATCCGATGTTCATAAAAGTTATCGAATGAATATGAATCTTGATCCATCATATTATTAGGTCAATGACTGCGAACTCAAAGACACTGAGTACAAAAAAGTTTATCTATATACACGAATGAATAAGATATTTTACCTAAAATATTTACCTATTTATTTGTTAATAAAAAGTAGATAATAGATAATTGATTTCGAATGTTATGTTATTACAATTTAATATTTTTAATATTGCGTATTTACTAAGTACATTTGATACATAGCGATTTTCCGGGTTGTTATACCGTGACCTCGGTAACTGGTCGCTGCCAGAAACATAATTACAGTGCAGATCTCTAACAATAGCCGAAATTTCTTGACCTGTTCTGGTTGTTCTCGGGCTAGGCTCTGTAGGGACAGATCCGCTATCGGTATCTCTGGAACCGCCCACATATTGATTGCGGCTCCTATTGCTGGTATTACGACTGCTACGGTCGGAAAATGGTTGTTTTCCAAGACGTTCCGTATGCGCCTCTGTAACTAGTGCTTCCACACGTTACGTCGCTCTTCCCTGTCGTCATCGTCAGTGGTGACTCGGCAAAAGCTTCCCAGGCCCAGCGCCTGAGGGACCAGTTACCGAGGTCACGGCATAACAATTCCGGAAAATCACTATGTATCAAACAAACCACTGTTTGCATTGTTGTCTCAACAGTACCCTTTCCATATGAGTGGTGTGATCTCCAAATTTGCAAGAAATGCGTGTAAATGTGAATGATATGCTGAAGCGTTAGACAATATTATTATGTAGGTCCGATCTGGCAACGATGTTGCGTTTCAACTTTCGATTACTATTTGGCTGCGTCATCAGAAAATTTGTGCCGTGTTACCGATTGTTATGCTACAGTTTGTATATTTTCCAAGGTCGAGTTTTTTTGATTTTCTGTTTTTATTATGCCTACCAAATACATGGTTAAAATTAATGAGATTATGACTGAATCACCTTGTATAAACAGGTCCAGAAGAACCGATAGCGGGTCCACCTCACAGAACCTAGTCCAAGAATAACAAAGAGTGTTCAAAAAACCCAGCTAAGGCAAAGAATGTACACAATGTGGATGAGCACCAGTTACCTAACTCATTGAGAACCACTATAGATCAAATAACAGCACCGTCGTGAAAACCTAAAGACCGCTATAAGAAATGTTTAATTTACGGATAGCAAGTGTACATAACATATCCATATACAGGGTGTTTTTAAATGAAGTAGTAAAAATGGTACCAGTGTATGTAAAGCCAAAAATAAGAGGATTGAAATGAAAATACTCTATATGAAAGACGCACCCATGAGGTAATATACCCTCTTAAAGGAGGGGATTAAAATTCACATTTTAATTTTATTACTTAACATGGGGAATGCTAGACATGAACTTGGTATGAGCATCCTACTAATAAAGAGGCAGGTTTTCAATATTTTTAAATCATTGGTGTATTTTATAAAGGAGTCAAACAGTCAACCCCGTTGCAACATTTTATTAGAAATTTTTTATATATGAAGCATATATTTTTTTTAAATATTTGTTGGGAAGACTGATTTATAGCGCAACTTTTTTACCTTTTGTAATTTTTCGATAAAACCGTTAGTTTTCTAGTAAAGAAATTTGATGCTTCACCGTTAACTAAAGGGTAATTGCGAAACTGGTAAAATTCAACCCAATCGTGAAGGTGCCGGAAGAAGGCATAATGTCCGTAATGTTGAAACTGAGAAAGCTATACTGGAACCTCTAAAACAAAACTGTGGTACAAGCACAAGGCAGATGTCCAGGCAACTGCAAGTTTCTCACAGTCTTGTGTGGAATGTAGCTCATGAAAATCTTTTATACCCTTTTCACCATCAACCCGTGCAAGAATTCAATGACCCTTATTTACCCAATCGCGTGGATTTTTGTCAATGGTACATTAATATTTCCAGGCATGACTTAAATTTCCTAATGAATATACTTTTCACGGCTGAAGCAAATTTTCCCAGAGTAGATGCAGTAAATCTTCATAATGTTCATTCATGGCTGGAAGAAAATACTCATGAAATATTTGTTTCTAGGTGTCAACATAATTTCAGTTTAAACGTTAGGATGGGAATTTTAGGAAATACTCTTCTAGTGGGTCTTTTTATTCTTCCACACAGGTTTGGAGCGGCCGAGTATCATAGATCTTTGAACGAAAATCTTCCAACATTACTTGAGGATATACATGTCAAGTGATGTGGTATATGTGTTACACACAATACTCGAATTCGGACAATGTCCGAAAAAAGTATGCAAAACTAGTTCTGAGCCCAGAAAAATTTCCATACCCGAAATTTTACGTTTAAACGACTTTTGACTATTGTAAAATAGTAGAACTAGTTCTGGGCATTATAAATTGGTCAAAACTAGTTTTGTGTATTTTTAAAAGACCAAAACTAATTTCCTTCATTTTCTGAAGGTTATGATACAACTAGTTTTGAGTTCAGAAAATATAATGACAAAAATTGTATAATCCTACTTTTAATTAATATAACTATATGAAAATTAATAGAACTAATTCTGGTCATTTCAAAATGCACAAAACTAGTTTTGAACAATTTATAATGCCCAAAACTAGTTCTCTGTATTTTGTAATATGCAATAACCGTTTAAATGTATAACTTCGGGTATGGATATTTTTCTGGGCTCAGAACTAGTTTTGCATACTTTTTTCGGTCATTGTCCGAATTAGAGTATTGTGTGTAACATATGTACGATGGGGCGCCTGCACATAGTACTCTTGCCGTTAAATTTAAATTACCCGAATCGCTGGATTGGTCATGGTCGTGATGCCCCTGTTTGTTGGCCTGCACGTTCACCTGACCTAACGCCTATTGATTTCTTTTTATAATAATAATAATAATAATAATAATAATAATAATAGCTTTATTTGCCCAACAGTGTACAAGCACCATTTACAGAGCAATACTTAATACATTCAATTTGAAATAATAGTGTAAACAAAATACATAATTCCTTTTATACAATATAAATAGAAACCAACAAGAAAATAATAACAAAAAAAGTATTCAAAATTAATTACAATACAGAACACTTAGATAACTAATTTGATAATGTCATTCAGCTTACAATTGTGAATATCACATAAATGAGCAATGCTGTTAAAGTTCTTACACATAGTATAAACTGGTGATCTTAAGAGAATGTTAGTTCTTGCCCCAAAAGTTTTAAATAAAATATTTTGTCTAGTCTGTAATCTAGGTACGTTGAAAGAAATTTGTGATAAAAGTTGAGAACAATCAATTTGATTATGCAGAATATTGTATAAAAATTTTAAAGAATTACATTTTCCTCACTTCTAAAGATTCAATATTAAACCTATTTATCAAATAATTATAATCTACTCTTAGTGGATACTGACCGTCAACTATCAAAGCTAAATATTAAGAAATCTCCTTTGTACTTTTTCTACTATTTGAATATGAGTAAAAGGGTACCAGATTAAACAACCATAATCTAACTTAGTACGCATAATAAAACAGTATACATTTTTTAACGTATTGCTATCATTAAATGTCTTACAATTCCTAACAATGAATCCAAAACACTTCATACCTTCTGAAATTTTTTGGGCTATATGATCATTATATGACAATTGTTGATCGAAAGTTATTCCCAAATCTTTGACCAATGTGCAGCGAGGAAGTATAAAGTTATTAATTATATAGTCATATTTATGAGAAAATAATTTTTCCGTGAAACTAACTACTTTACATTTAGAAGCATTTAAGTAAAGTTTCACGTTTGTAGAAATTTTCAGTCGTCTAATGACTCGATTTTTGAATATATTTTTAAATCATCGGCAAAAAAAAGTTTATGTGACTGTATAATGTAACTTAAATCATCGATGAACAAAAGAAATAGTAAGGGGCCCAGATTAGATCCCTGCGGGACCCCTGACGTAACTAAATACTTTGATGAACAAAATCCATTATAAAACACATACTGCGATCTTTCAAACAAATAAGATTTAAAAAATTGTATTAATTCTGAGTTAAAACCAAAGCATCGCAGTTTACCAAGCAAAATTGAATGATCAATACGATCGAATGCTTTGGAAAAGTCGGTATAGACTACGTCTACTTGCCCACGACAATCTAATATATTTGATGTGAACTGTGAAAAACTGCTAAATTTGTAATGGTAGATCGTTTATTCACAAAGCCATGTTGATATTCTGAAATGTGATGACGTACCAAAGGATAAATTCTATTATATAAAATTATTTCAAAGAGTTTAGCAAACACATAAAAAGTATTGTTTATGCTACTCCTGTTGCCTCCTTAGAAAAACTAAGCTTAAGAATATTTCAGGCAGCAGGTGACCTTCGCAATAACCAGAGTGCATTAAAACTTCAACAGACGTATTAGGTTATGCTTGCAGTAAAATGTAAATTATTTCGAGAATATTCTTTAAATTTTATTTTGTATTTCTTGTTTTTCGTTTGCATTAATTTTAATTTCAGATAAATAAGTCCTAATACAAGTCCGATAGTCAGAAATTATCAAACATTTTTCATTAGTTAATAGCAAATTATTCTTAATGTTATTACCTACTTGCATTAAATTACCAGCTTACTGCCAGAAAGTGTGAATTTATTAATATGATAAATAACAATTTATTTGTTATGACATCCGCCTACTTTATTTTTACAAATTTTCGCAATTACCCCTTTAGCGAACCATGATGCATCTAATTTTTCACTAGAAAACTTTCAGTTTTATCGAAATATTGAAAGAGGTAAAAAAGTTGTGCAAGAAATCAGTCTTCTCAATAAATATTTTTAAATACAAAATTTGCTTCATATAATTTATTATATTTTTATTAGTAGGATACTCATACCAAGTTGCGTGTCTTTAGCATTCCCCATGTTAAAAAAAGATTAAAATGGGAATTTCAATCCCTTCTTTTAAGAGGGTATATCGCCTCAGGGCTGCAACTTTCATATAAGGTATTTTTACTTCAATTCTCTTATTTTTGGCTCTACATTCACTTGTACCATTTTTGCTACTTCATTTAAAAACGCCCTATATTTATTTTGCAAAAATAAAGATTTTTCTCATCTAAAATGCCACAAGAGATAACCTTCCAAATTTATGACGGTGCCTTAGAGAACAACCCATATAATTTTACCGAAAATATTAGGACTTGGTCGCATTACCTGAACCCCTGAACTGTAAATTTGATAACCGCCAAGACATATCCCCAAAAAATCCTCGGAAACGAGCAGTTAAAATATTAATGATCACTGTTGGCGAGTGTTTTCCAAAAGGATACTTCTCGGTGCTAACAGAATCGTTTTTCCTCCGCTTCAGAAAGGTCAAATGTAAATGCTTGCCCGTTTTTACGTACCCACCCATAACATCAATTTTATGTTCGTGACGCTGGGGTGTAAGAGCTTATAGCGTTTCTTTGCGAATTTTACTTTCGCGTGTTTTCCAATCGTGCCTCGGTTAGGAGAGCAATTCCAGGGAAATTTATTAGTCTAAAGCAAAGCTCTAAGCAGTTTTTATTTAAATTTAATAGTAATTTACCTAATTGTTGCTTTATCTGAATACGTTTGACATTTATCGGGTTAATTAAAACAATACGAATGATTTAAAATTATATATTTCCTTAATAAGTTGCTTTTAATTAAAAGATTTAGTGACACTATAACCTTTAATGTTAGTTTTATGACATAAAAACATATATTTTCTTAATGGGTAGTTTGCATTTAAAACAACTCATTGTTATAGTTAATTTAATTTCAAATATACAGGGTGATTCAGAATTTACCTAAAAGAACTTGCGAATTTTTTTCAAAGTCCTTATAGTTTGCGAGAAAAAAAGTATTAAAGTTCTAGTAGTTTCAACCTTTACATCGCTGGCCTAATGTTGCCTCTAGCAAGGCGATTTCAAATGTCCGATTACTTATCGTATTAACTTTTTTGTGACGCAAGTATTTACATTAGTTTCTAAAACATCAAAAGTGGGTTACGTCTATAGCAACTCACAGTTGATGGATATCATTTTAATTTATGGTGAAGTGAAAATGCTTTAGCAGAACGATTTACCGGTAAATATGTTCCAAATGCAGCTACTTTTACAACGGTGTGCAATGAATGCAACGCTGGTGTGATACGGGAAATTTGCAACCGAATCGTGGATGAGATGGAAATCCAGATCGTCTACGGCGTATTGGAGTAGTGTGGCGTGCCATACACGTGGCTCAATTATATCCGTACAGCGTGTTCAAGCATTAATACCAAGGAATTTGACAAAGAAGGCCGATAGCATGGCCGCCATGGTCTCCTGACTTATATATATATTCAACTTATTTTTGTGGGAATATTTAAAATATGAAGTATACTCCACCGAAGTGGGCACTATTGATGATTTACGCAAACGTATAATAGTTGCTGCCAATAAGTTCGAAACGGAAGCAGAAACATTTCTGTTAGTTTGTAGAAACTGAGTAAGACGGGCCCAAAACGTTGTTGTAACATCAGGTATGTCAAAGTATTTTACTAATTAAGTCCACAATTAATTGTATTAATAAATAATAACAATAGCGACAAAAGCAGTTGAATTTGTTGATTAAAAATAGATGTTGTAAAATGTAATTTATTTCTTTCCTTGGGAATTTCTTTCAATTTTTTGTCCGGTCGCCGATTATACGCCTTATCAGGTTTTACAGTGGACCAGTTTCCAGTGCCGTGCGGAAGTGTATTTTTAAATCATTTTTGAACTGCTCTTTTTGATTTTATTTTTATAAAATTGTATTTGTAAAAGTCTCCTCTACATTAAAAATATAGATAGGTTCTGAATCACCCTGTATATTGAAAAAGGAATCCTAAAATGAGTGGTATTAATAAAATTAATTATCGACTTTTACTTCAAATGTTAAGGTAGGTTCTTCATTTCATATGAATAGAATTGTAGTGTTTCGTAGCACTATCGACTAGGTATTTGTGCATGGACTCACAAATACATAACTTTACACTTTACTTAACAATAGGTGTATTTTAACAAATAGAAAAATACATGTGACTCACAACTAGGAACCCAAATTTAAACTGACTTAACTAAAATACCTAATCCTAAATATATGCGCTCACGCATGCGCAAACACCACAACTCCCCGCGGTCTATCTTGAAAAATAAATTAAAAACTCTTTTTTTTTTAATAAACCAATCGCTGTGGTGGTCGGCGTATACGTTGAGGTCGCTCCAAATATTCATTATTTTCAATATTAGCTTCCCTACTAACCTCATTACTAACTAAATTTGTATCATCCTTATTACTAGTTACATTTTCTCTATGTACAGTATCATCTGCTAAAGTAAAATCTAGATCACAATCTTCACTTTCTAAAGTATCGTGATTTATGTAACTTTCCTGCAGTTTTTCGTCAAAACATAACTCGCACTCGCGAATTTGGTTAATATGTCTCTTCCAGGTTAAAAGCGAACCGCACACACTAACAATGAAAGTATACTTTTTTTCAATTTTACACTTAGTCCAAACCGGTTTATTCACATTTCTGTAATCTTTACACATTACAATTTGTCCAATATTTAAACGCACTTTCCTTCTCCCCCCGGCATTTTTAATTTGGCGTTGATGACTTTTATTTACATTTTTTGTGACATTATCATATAAGTTTTTATTTAATTTGACACACTCTATAGGATTTATTAAATTGAAACGAGTTCTAATGTTACGTCCTAATAATAATTTTGAGGGAGTTTCCCCTGTAGTGCAATGAACAGTGTTTCGGTAATCAAACAAAAATTCCTGCAATTTCATATCTAAATTTTTATCCGAATCAATTTTTTTAGAAACTGTTTTATCGTTTTAACCGAATTTTCTGCACAACCATTTGTACTAGGGTGAAAAGGTGAAATTGTTCTGTGCTCTATGTTAAATTGCTGCAAAAAATTCTTAAATTCAGATGAAACTAGCTGCGGCCCATTATCAGAAATTAACATTTTTGGCAATCCGAATCTGGAAAATAATTCATACAATTTTTCAATAGTATTTTTAGATGTAATGTTATTCATAGGAAATACCTCTAACCATTTTGAAAATGCATCTCTAACACATAAATACATTTTATTTTTGAAAGGTCCTAAGAAATCAATGTGTAAGCGTTCCCATGAATTTTCAGGAGGGCCAAGGTATTAATGGACTTTTTCGGGGTTATTTTGAAATTTTAAACATATTTCACAAGATTTACAAACTTTTTCAATATCTTTATTTAATTCTGGCCACCAAACATAGCTTCGTGCCAAAGATTTAGTTTTCACAATGCCCATGTGCGATTTGTGCAGTTCATCTAATAATTTTTTTTGTAAATTTTGTGGTATTATTACTCGGTGACCCCACATAAGTATATCTTTTCGATGGTTAGTTCATTTTTCTTTAAAAAATATGGTTTTAATTTATCGTTAATTTCAGCTGGCCATCTATTTTGTACATAATTAAAAATTTCTTTTAAGATTAAATCATTTTGTGTTTCAAGTTTGAGACTTTCAAGATTTAAAACTGTATTTGATGTTTCAAAATAATTTAAATATGTGTAATCATCATCAATTGTTAATTTTTCACTATTTATGGGAAGTCTGGAACAGCAATCGGATACATTTTTTTCGGACCTAACATATTCAATATCGTACACGTAACCAGATAGTAACCATGCATATCTTTGCAATCTATTAGCCGCCATTTGTGGAATGCCTTTTTTATTTCCAAAAATTGCTAGCAATGGTTTACTGTCAGTCACTAAAGTAAATGTACGCCCAAAGAGATATTGGTGAAATTTAAATGTTCCAAATTCTAAGGCTAACGCCTCTCTGTCAATTTGACTATATTTTTTCTCCGCGTCCGTAAGTGTTCTAGATGCAAAAGAAATAGGCCGTTCCAAACCATTTTCAAAAACGTGTGACAACACCGCCCCTACTCCATAAGGTGAGGCGTCACAAGCTAACTTTAATTTTAAATTAGGGTTATAATGTACAAGAACATCAGGTGAAACAATAATCTTTTTTAATTTATCAAAACATGATTGACAACTCTCTGACCAATCCCATTTAACATCATTTTTTAAAAGTCTATATAAAGGATGTGCTAAACTAGCCATATTAGGTATAAATTTCCTATAATAATTTATAAGTCCTAAATACGACTGTAATTGCAATTTATTACTGGGAACAGGTGCTTCAACAATAGCTTTAATTTTTTCGGGAGATTTTTTTAATCCTTCCTTATCTAAAACGTATCCTAAATAACTAACTGATTCTTGGAAAAAAACGCATTTTTCTTTTTTAATTTTTAGACCACACGCAGATAAACATGAAAATACTTTTTCTAATCTATTTGTATGTTCCTGCATAGTTTTACCCGTAACCAAAATATCATCTTGAAAACATATAACACCAGAAATACCTTGAAGTACTATTTCCATAATTTTTTGAAAAGCTGAAGGCCCAATAGAAATTCCGAAAGGTAAACGATTGTAACAAAACAGACCCTTATGGGTACTAATTGTTGTGAGAATTTTTGAATTTTCTGTTAATAGTACTTGTTGGTAAGCGTGTGTAAGATCTAATTTAGAAAAAGTTTGGCCACCTTGTAGCTTAGTAAATAAATCTTCAATTCTTGGAAGAGGGTATCTCTCCAATTGAATAACTGGGTTTAAGGTTATTTTGTAATCGCCGCAAATTCGCACTGTTCCATCTGATTTTAATACTGGAACTATAGGTGTGCCCCACAAACTATAATCCACTGGTTCTAATATTTTTAAATTTACCAGACGGTCTAATTCATTTTCAACTTTTTCTTTTAGTGCAAATGGCAATGACTCGGCTTAAAAACTTCGGTTCCGACTCTCGTTTTAATTTAATTTCAATTTGCCTTTTGAAAAAGTGCCTATTCCACTGGAAAATATTTCTTTATATTTTTCACATAAATTGTTAACTAAATTATTATCAACATCAATAGTATTTACTTCTTTTATACCTAAATTGAATTTGTACATGAAATCTCTTCCTAATAGTGGAGGGACCCCTTTATCAACTACGAAAATATCTATAGGGTGTGTCTTACAATTATAACTAATATTTACACAAATTATCCCAGCAGGATAAATTTTTGCACCGGCATAACTAACTAGAGAGGTTGTGGAGTGAGACAATGGTAAATGTGCAAAATGTTGCATATAAAAATCTTTAGAAAAAGCTGTAATTGCGCTACCGCTGTCTAACTCCATATCTACATAAATGTCCTCTATTTTAACTTTTATTTGAAGTGGAGAATTCTTATTCTCAACATTAATATTAAATACGTGCACAAAATTATCATTATCCTCAACATTATTATTATTTACTTCCAAAAGTGAGAACTTTTTTTATTATTTAATGAACCACGTTTCTTACAAACATTTGACAAATGACCCTTTTCATGACAATTGTTACATATGTAATTCTTATATCTACAATTAGAAAATGTGTGGTTATTTTTTCCACATACTGTGCAAGAAACATTCTTACTCGTTCCTGCAACCGGAGTAGTCCCTTGGTTCCTATGCTGCTGCCTCCTTTGAAAAGTCGTGGTCGCTCTCTGGTTGCTGCCTGTCCCCTTCACTGCCTGGTTTACCCGGTGAACTTGAGGTTCCAACTTTACCTTCGGTTCATCCGCATTTGTATTTCCTTGATAATAATTTCTCGCCGCCTCCACGCTCTGTGCTATTTCCACCGCCTTTTGAAAATCGAGAGTGGTACTAGACTCTTGCAAGAGTTTTTCTAATGCTCGACACTTTTGCATTCCGAAAATAAACTTGTCTCGTATAGCCGTGTTTAAAAAGTTTCCAAAATCACAATTTGTGGATAAATGCCTCACTCTAATAGCCCAGTCTGTAATACACTCGCCATTTTCTTGATGTGCTTGGTAAAACAACATTCGTTCACCCCACACACTTTTCTTTAAGCAAAAATGTTCATCAAGTTTATTTACGATTTCGTCGTAATTTACATTGTCGGGCTCCTTAGGTACCAACAAATCACACAAAATACTAAAAGCATTTTCACTGAGACTGTTTAATAAGAAGGCTCGTTTCAAATTGGGATCAGTTATATTGTTCATTAAGAAAATTGCGACACTTGCTTTTTGTAAACATTCCACTTGTTTACATTTGGGTCGAACTCGCGTAGACTTCCAACTGTCATTTTCAAACTCGCACCGGCGTTGCTGCTCGCGCTTGCGGTTTCCGCGCTTCCACCTGCTGGCATGTTTGATCGTTTTTTACTAACTGTCGTTAATACAAAAACGTGACTTTTTCAAACTTGCTTATTTTTTCACTCGTCGCCACTGTAGTGTTTCGTTGCACTATCAACTAGGTATTTGTGTATGGACTCACAAATAAATAACTTTACACTGTACTTAACAATAGGTGTATTTTAACAAATAGAAAAATACATGTGACTCACAACTAGGAACCCAAATTTATACTGACTTAACTAAAATACCTAATCCTAAATATATGCGCTCACGCATGCGCAAACACCACAAAAATGAAGAAGGATATGTTCATCAAAAAAGTACCTGTTTCTTTTGTAAGTAACCACTTACAACCAATTGTATTGGTTTTGACTGAAAACTTTACTGAAAATTTTTGATGACATATCGTTATACATTTTTCTTCCAAATAAGATTATTGTTTTGTTTATTATATATTTAGGTATACCTCTAATTTTTTATTAACTTTTATAACTTGATGTCAAACTGTTCATATTACCTTTATACAGGGTTGACTATAACTAAGTACAAAAGTTTCAACCACATGTTCAGAGAGGGCAAAAAGAAAATAGAAAAATTATTTCGGAATTCTATAGCTCGACATTTAAAAAATGGGGCAAAACCCTATTTTCCCTGGGAAAATTGGCGCCTATGACGAATCATCGACCAAACTGGCTTAGAAATGTCAACTACTATGCGGTCGTATTTTATAGCAGAGTACTAGTACATACTAGTACTACAGTAGCTTTAATTCTATTACTGGTAGTGACCAGTTGCCGAGGTTACGGCATAACAACCTGGAAAATCACTATTTATCAAATAGTATGACAGCAGGAATGAAACAAAAAATTATCAGCTTTAGAAACTTACCAGATACGGAGATATGGGTATCATCGATTATTATTTGCCAAAAAAATGTATTATTATAATGTTACAAATAAAATAGGTTACTATATGCGCCACTGTATTATCTTCACTTTTTGTTTCTTTACACTTTACTGTATTGCAAACCCATTAGCAACAAAATTGATTTATTTGATTATGTGCATTCTTACACAGTTACTTAAATTACTTAAACTTGTGAAAATTAAATTTTAAAATCTTCAAACATTATTTGCTTGAAATTTTTGTTACGTAACACCATAATTTTTCATGATGTTATGCATGTAGAATGACACGCTCTTTCAAATGGCAGGGTCAAAATTGGGGGTTGCTATTTAAAAAAAATTGTCGATGACGTCATATCTCGCACAATGATGACGTCACAAATATGGGTCGTATGTCAAAAAGTGCCTTTTTTAAAACAAAATCGACGTGCCAGGGGATTTTTTCCAAATTTTCTCAATTTCAAAAATAATGAATTTATTTGTTACTTTTCGAAAGCACTGTATTTTAGGTGGAGCATGCAAAACAATAATAATAAAAACCATCATCTTATTTAATATTGTGTATTGTCAAATTAAGCTTTTTTGCAATATTAAGTTTTAATAATGGTTTATGCATATTCAAATGCTAAAATGGCCAGTATGGTTCATATTTATGGCCTTGCAGATTGAAATGGTACTGAGGCTAGGCGAATTTTTATAGAAAGATTTCCAAATCATCCAACTCCAAATCCAAGAATGTTCAGAAATGATTTTCGTCTTTCGGAGTTAGGCTCATTTCAGAAAGGATCAATTCCTGGAAGGCCTTTGAGAAATAGAACGCCTGAGTCGAAAGAAGCTATTCTACATGAAATTGAAGAAGACCCAAATAGTAGTACTAGGAAATCTTAACGTGAATCATAAATTAGTTTGGTCCATTCTGAATCATCAACAGTAATACTCGTACACATATAAACCACTGGATTTTGCAAAGAAATTAACAAAATGTTGACTACCGCTGGCATATTATTTACCAACGAAGCTAATTTGTCCAGAGATGATATAATGATTTTTTTACTATATTAGAAAGGTATTTTAAGCTAATATAAATCAAATCTTCTCCAATTCCTATCAATGAAGTCACATGTATGTTCTCTGATAGCAAACATCTAGGTATGCTAATGAACAATTCCAGAATCAAAGTTATATTCAATAATTATCTAAAGAAATTAATCTATCTAAACTTACTAACCTGGTTTAATGGAAACACTCTATAAATACTTTTGACAGTGGGAACTCGAAAATTCAACCGCAATAGATGAGATCTGACCTATCTCTGCATTTTTAGGATTACTTCTTCAGGTGGCCTCCTTTAAGTTGAGTCAAATATCTAACTTTAAAAATTATTATATAAATTAAAATTATTTGAAATTAAATATCGACAATGACAAAAATGAGTTTAGCCTGTCAATGATTTTTAAATTAAATACTCGATTAAATATGACGTTTACCCTTTATGTAATGGTTTTTATATATTTTTGGGTATTAATAATATTGTGTGAAACTAACTACTCTGTGGGCTAAAGCCCCAACCAGCGTTGAATTACGCCCACAATATCTACCCATATATTCCTTATGATTAGTTTTTGTAACATTTAGCTTTAACTTTATTATGTAATAGTTTAACAAATAAAATATTTTACATTATTATTGTGTATCTCGTATTAAACGTATGACTCTTATACTTCGGACACCCTGTATAGCAGTTTTAATGTCGGTAAGGCATACACTGAAAACTTCTTTTATTTGAATACCTTATTTACCTATAACATTTACATTGAATGAATTGTTTGAATTTTTGTATGGATTCGCAGCTCATAAAAACCTCTTACAGCTGTTTGCATTCTCTATGGAAAAACATTCAAATTTAATATAAAACCGGAAGGAATGTTATCAAATATCATTGCTGATATATGCATTGTGGAAAGTCTTGAGTTATGAACTTATTTATATGGGAGGCCTTTCTAGGGAATTCTGTTTTCACGTCAATATGTATATTGTACCAGAATAAAAAAAAAATACCTTAATATAAATCTATAAAAGAGGGTCTAGCTACTTAAATTTAAACGTATCTTCCATTTTAAAGAGATCCAAAAGTAAATAATATTTTTTCATTCAAATTGAATTAAAATTTTAGGCAGAGCAAAATGAGAATAACGGCAAGTTGTCACGCAAGCTGATTTATGTACAATTTGCACTGCATACACTTTTATCTCACGATGACTTTAAGCTACGTTATTTTTTAGAAAAGTTATTCTTATAATTTTTCTTGTCAAAATAGTCCCAATTAGCTTCTTCATAAGCCTTATGTTTCAATTATCTTCATAAATAAAAAATGTGTAATGATTACATGGGAAATATAAACAAAACAAAATTAATGACCATGGGAAGGGAAAACAGAAGTTAGATATAAAGATAGAGGATGTACCAATAGAACAAGTAAATTATATATATATTTAGGAATAGCAGCATAGACAGCAGTGTAACACAAGATATAGGGATTAACAGTAGGATAGAGAAAACGTTGAGATTATATCACTCAATGAACAATAGTTTCATAAGTAAGAAGGAAATATCTAGTGACATGAAAATTAGAGTATTCAAAGCGATATATAGACCTACAGTAACGTTCGACTAAATCATGTGTACTAACAAAGGCACAGAAAAGTAAAATCCAAGCTACAGAAATACATAAAATATAAAAAAATAAAAGGAAAAGAAGAACTAAAATAGAATAAAACATTAAAATACGTGGAAAGCAGTTTTTTTGATAGAATTGAAATATCTAGAAGATTACTAGAGATTGAAACAAAAGTTTCCCTAAAATTGCACGTAAAATCCAAATATGCAAAGATTACAAGGTGTTTGTTTAACTGAAAATAAACAAGTAGGTGGCGACTTCCGGAAGTGCGAACATCCCCGATAATCTCAAAACCTAAGTTTTCAAAGTTGAAGTCGAAGTAATCTCTGATATATAGGCGATTGCCATATATATATATTTAGCAAAGTTCAGTATTTGGAAAAATTAAACTGTTCTTATTGACCATTTAATTTGAAGCTGACTGGTAGACAATGTAAATAAATTTCAACTATCATACTTCTTAGGAGATAATGCATGCATGCTGTTGTCTGAATAGGCAAGTCGATATTGACCTAAGTTTATTTTCGGATTCGATGCATTTTTCAGTGTGTACTCTAGTTTCTCAGTTCGATTTGATATATTTTCAATTGGATAGATTCAATTCATTATCATTTTCTCCCAATCCTTAGTCTTTTTACATACTTGTTTGGAAACTATTGGAAAGATAAGATATTGAAAAACTTATGTGATCTACTAATTCCTTGATAAATTAGACTCTTATTTTACCTATTGCCTCTATCGTTGAGAGATGTCAATTACCACCACTATGAAAGTGGTGGAAATAATATCCAATCCGTAAACTGGAAAAGTAAATTATATTTTCCTCTATAGCATGATTATACTCCTATTTTGCAAATCGCTCGTGAAAAATGGGCTCTACAACAGTTCCAGTATGAGCGTAAAAAAACGGGAGCGTTATTTATGCGCTTAGAGCAGCGCTTTGTGCGCTGCCATGTGGCGACTCCGGAGTATTAAGCGAGCCGATCCGGTTTAACGCGATAATGACCCCGACATCAATCAAAATTCGCACGGCGCTTTAGAAACAAACCTATCAAACCTTCAAATTTTGGAAATTGAATAATAATATCAATAATAATATATACCCCTCATTCTAATCACAGGAATTAGCCTAGAAGTCGGAGACTTGTGCGGGAGAGGGGGCGGCATATTATTATTAAGCAGGCCGTATTTGCGCCCAGGAACGACTTACGTTGGTAGGCCTATCCACTATTCAGTGCAGGAATGAGGGAAACCTGGAAAACCTCATTAATTAGGGGGGTAGTCAAATATCAACCGGTATCGATCTCTCAAACTAACATTCTTCCACCGTATCATACCCGCAGAGACGGTGTCAATCCTCTCTACAAATATAGCTTATATTATACGGTCTACCGGTAGCGGGACGCGAACCCACACCGATCTAGTGACCTCGATTCAAGTACTGACGCCTTAAACCGCGCGACCACTGACCGATCCCAAATATATAAAAATATACGTATATCTACTCTACGACACGATACTAAATTATATCTTTTTTCTTAAAAAAAAATATAGAGAGAAAAGGTAACCTTCTACGCCTTTATTTCTTATAATTTTACATTCTCTTTAGTCGTCGTTATGATCGCAAAAATAAAGTAGTGAGCCTAAAAAGTTATCAAAGTTTGAAGCTTTAAATTAACTCACTATCACAAATATTCACCCTATCTAAAAATGTGATTTAAGAGAGACGGGAAATTTAATGAGAACTTTATATTATGCAATTTCGAGTTTCTGGTATGCAAATATAACTTTTACTACTACTCCTCATAGCCGTAGCGTCAGCGATAATATTTTCACAGAATATTTCCATCGCAAATTGTTTTAATTATAGCCAAAGTTCGGCTTTAAATTCGTACTCTAATTTAAATTAAATTTTACTGCTAGTTTCAGTGGCAAAAATCAACTTTCAAACAATAAACGTTCTATATTATTATTCCTCTTTAACAAAATATGTATTTTACTTTGGGATATATAAAAATATTATGTGCCTAAACCCTTTTCAGGCAGGTGCAGTGATGGTCAGCTTATATGAAAAACTATTGACAGCTCCTGTCTCAGCTGTATTTCAAAAATTTCAGCGCCGTTAATTTAGAGTTAGGATTTATATACTTTTAGACGAGATAAAGCACGTATAGATTTTTTTTCAACTTAACGCATAGGTACTTTAGATTTCTTGAATTTTATCAAAAATACATTATTTAATTAGTTTCAGAGGGATATTCTTAGACTGAATTCAGTTCCCACATAACAGATCTATGCATATTAAAATTAAAGAGACCATGTTTATGAATTGGCACCGGAGTGCCTCAAAGATCGGTTCTGGATCGGAGTTTGTGTTTGACAGACCCTATACGGTACTTATCAGGAATAAGAAGACCGCCAGTGAAGATGTAATCAACATCTTCACAGACTGATCAAAAATGAAGCAAAGTGCAGGAAGTGGGATTTATTCCAGATTTTTACATATACGATATCAGTGAGAAATGGATAGGTATGCTACCATGGTACAAACGGAATTAACAGGTATAACCACAGCCGCCAAAAACATTTCCCTTACAACGTGTAAAACTCACTACTGATTTTACGTAATCATAAGATAACAACTAGATCAGCATGGGAATGCTAGTGGTGGCTTCAACCACCAACAACACATCTGCATCCTGGGAAAAGAGACACGACAATGAAGTAGCTGACAAGCTGACTAGGAGTGCATCGGGTCTTAATATTTTTGGACCTAGCGCCTCCAGTATGCTGCTGTTGTCAGCATTTATTGAAATTTTTAAAGAGGACACCCACAAAGAGTTTAGGAAGCGTTGGGATAAAACAAATAGCTGTCAATTTGCTAAGGAGGTGTTAGAGTACACCTGCAACGATACAGCCAAAAAATACCTAGTTACATCTACTGGACACTGTTCGCTAAGAAAACACTGCTATTACATGAGTAAGAGCGAAACATCTCTTTGTAGGGATTGCGAACAGAAAGATGATACTGATACTAACTCCATGCACTGCCATCTCATCAATAAGAGAATTCGTGTTGGGAGAACGATGGCCTACATTAAAGAGATCTCCCTGAGCAACGGTACCACATTTTTCTCCTTATTAGGTTGTTTCTCCCAATGTCGGTGCTCTAATACTATTTCCTAATTAGGCATATATCCGTTGTAACTTTAGCTCCGTTCCCTGAAAAGTATATTGCTGCTTGAAAGAGACAAAAGGTGTTTCTGAATTAAATACGTTCCTTTAAAAATAAAATAAGGGAAGTAACATTATAACAGCATCACTAAGCAATTCAGTGTACGGTTATCAGTTGACAAGATGAGGATCAGTCGACTGCATGTTGATTCTGATCAAGAACTAGTAGCTATGGCACTAATAGACAATAAGGGAGGAATACTATTATGATTTTTTGTCCTGTCTTCTATATGCAAAATCGTTACTTCCAATACCCAACTCAAGAAGGACAAGAACAAGAAAGACCGCAATTTGCCTTAAATAAGAAGAAGATATTTTACATTCTGTCGAGAAAAACTCTATAACTATAATATACTGTTTTGATGCAAAAAACGTTCGATCCTATCAACTTTTTATTTGAGGAATATACAGGTTGCTTCTAATTACACCCAATCAAATTTGCCTCTAAACGGCTAGAGTTACAAAAAAATGTGCAGAGAGGAAAAATTATGAGAATGCATATAAAAATCTATTTTGCTTGCTTGATTATACAGGGTAATACACTTTTATAAATAAAATCACCGATGTTATACCAACAGCGGGGAACCTGAGTAGACGTGATGCAATATGTAACTCTATCTTGTGACCACATGCTGAACTTGGCGGTCCACCTGCACACACAACTTGAATACAATTTGTATTAAACAATACTAAAATTGTGTCTCTATAGTTTTGGTAATGATCATCACAAGTTGTGTTAACATCATCTATAAATATTAGTATTTTGCACAATAGCCGAATTTTAAATTTTAGAGTATGATTTATTACAAAATATTAATAAATTTAATTCGTACAACTCCATAAACCTATAATTTAAGAAAGAATTAATAATATGTTATTCATATTTTAGCAAAATATTATCTTTAAGTAAAATTTAATGTAATTTTAAGAAATAACAGTGTTGAATTAAGCATAATAATGCTTGGAAGTAAAGAATATGTAAATGTTTGTATCGAATATGCTTTTGATACAATTGATACATTGATACATTGATGATACAATACAATTGAAAGAAGTCCAACATTTTTTTAAATATAATTGTAGAAATGTATAAATTCACCTCAACTCACATGTGTACAGAGCACCACAGTATACTAAGCAATCAGTAGGGAAACTCAGCTTTACCGCGTCTTCCAAAAATCCCCCATCTTGTTGGCGACTGACAGTTATTACTATAATTTCTGTGTGTCAGTTAGGTTTTTTGAATTTTTGACATAATTACATGGTTATCCACTCATTATCGTTATTGTACTTATTCCAGATTTGTATGTCGTCGAGTGTTTAGTTATTTGTGTTTTTGTATTAGTGATTATTTATTAGTGGAGCTATACCCAGTAAATAATAAATAAGCTATGGCAGGAAATAAATGTGTTGTACAAAAAAATAACGCATAACGCAGCTCTGGGCGTAAAAGGCCTATAAACAGCTTTATATATGGGAGACCAAGTTAGACGTGATAGCTTAATTGAAAAAATCATAAAGAAGAATTAAAATATGAAAGGAGGCAAAGGATTTAACTTCAAATAGGAAAGAGACTGCTTTCATACATGGATGAAGGAAACCACTCCATACATCTAATAGAGCAACGGGGGTTTTTACGTATATATATTTTGTAAACCTCAAAATAAATTGTACCTAATATACACGTTTTAATTTAATTTCTTACTTTTCTAAAAAAATGAGTAAAAATATAAAAATTACACTGGGCTTAAATTTGATAATCTGCTAACAAAATAAGGTAAACGTATACATCTTGACATAAAGGCAAAAGTACTACACAATATAAAATAAAACTACATTACTAGTCGACCTAGTTTATATGTTTTCGCAATTTTTTTAAATAAATTTATTAAATTCATACCGGTTTTATAATCAAATTCAAATTATATATGCTAGAAACCTAAATTAAGACAAAATGTGACCAAAACCTCAATTTACGTGAAACTACACTGGATTACAACAGTTAATTAAAAATTAATGCAAAAGTATTAAAACTACTAAAGAACTTTGGTTATGTTTACGCCAAATTATTAGCTATTTTTTCGTATGTTCTGCGGGATCCGCCATATTTTTGGCGACTTTTTCTAGAGTGGGGGTATTTAAAAACTGCCAGACGTATTTCATTCATAAATTGTCTAAGATTCCGTACTGATTGCTTAGTATACTGTGGTACAGAGTAACTCTATCTTGATTACTTTGATTTTGAGTGTTTCATGGGTTTTAGCTATTTCCACCCCAAATTAATATTATTCTTGCTTTAGTATTTCAATACCTACATGAAAAATGAAAATGATTAGATCATACTGATTTCACCTGGAATATGACTAATGCCCTTTATGAACAGAAAGTTAGAAATTTTGTTTTTCCATTAACCATGTAAGTCAAAACAATATATGCATCTCCCAAGCTGTCCTATTCTTAATGTAATCCCTTTATAGATAGTTTACATTTACAGTTAGATATACATTTTTTTCTTTGTATTTATAAAGATTTAAACGTGTATAAGGAATACGTAATAACTTTCTAAAGATAGTGATCCAATCATAATTAATTTACAGGCATACTGGCCCAAATATCAGTCTGCAAAGTATAATCGCATTGTTCCTCTAACTGACTTCTAGGTCAGTTTGTTGGCATAGCAACCACACATGAGTAGTGCTCATATAAACCAATATGGCAAATTACCTACTTCTTCTTCGTTAGTTATTGGATTTTGTGCAATATCGTAATACGTGTGGCGACATATTAAAATTCCAAAGTACCTAATGAAATTTTGCACAAACAATTTGGAACATTTTCAATTAATTATTTCAGAATTACTTAATATATTTTTTTTATTGTAAGATTATCCCGGTCACTGCTTTAAGAAAAAAATTGCAGAAGCATACATGTAGGCTTATTGTAAAATCAGGCATGTTTCAATATGCCTAGGTTTTTTCAATTGACGGCGTATTGTAATATTATGACAAAACGTCGTGCATCTTACAATCCGGAAACTGCATGCTTTTTCTAAATACGTGTTAAAGAAAGAATATATTATTTTAATTAAAATAGTGTTTGTTCTGGACAATCACCTGAAAAAATAAGCCTTAAAACAGTATTTAAAATTTTAGTCTGGCGACACTCCCAGAAAACGGTCGCCGCCACAGCGAAGACCTGTGACGTCAGACGACGTTCTCACGTGTATACATACCTAATACAGCATTGTACTTTCATTCTGCATAAGATTTCCATTTTCGGATAACGCAGTATATACGTTTAATAGAATTAATTTGTCATTTGTAATATTATTGTTACTGTGTTAAATAGACATTGATATTGAATTAAAAATAGACTTGTAAAATGAGCGCAAAAAGTAAATGTCACGAAGCAAATGGAAAAAGTATTGCATTATGCGATTATGAACGAATACAGCATACAGGGCCTGTCAATATTGTTTGTTTGTGAAAACCATTTTAATGTAATTGGAAATACATAAGACGGTAGGCTTAAATTCATCGAAAAAATTAAAATGTAAAGTTGTATCAATCATTTAAATTTTTCTATTTCGCTGCCATAATGTATACAGGATATTTAGAAAATCAATGGTAAGGTAAACCTTAGATATATGTTTTATTTATTGTATTCAGCGCTTCATTCCGATTCCAAATTACATGTTATATATGTGCTCCTACCATTTACGTGATGTAGAATGTTATTTGAGGCATTTATAAAATTTTGCTATCTGACTTCACTACATTAAATCACTTGTTTTATTCTGAAAACATAATAAACAAAAGTAATAAATAAGGATTTTTTAAAATGTTTAAAGAGAAATGAAATCAGTATTAAATGGCAATCAGAAATTAATAAATTAATTTAAAAAAATGTTAAATAAATACCATTCTTCATTACTTTATTTATTATTTCTCAAATTAAAACAGATGGCATAATTTTATAAACACCTCAAGTAAATTCCTCCATCTGGCGGTATCCTTAAATTAAGCTTAACAATACCGTAAGTTTACCACATCACCCCTAATAATTATGGTATTGTTAAAAACGGAAAATAATATACACTTGTTTGCTTTGACTCCCCGTCTTTGCTGTACTAATGAAGTTGGCAACAATGATGTTCATAAGCTTCAAATTGAATGAATCCGCTTGTGGCAAATTGTCCGTTTGTGATTACACAAAACCTACTTCCGTCATAGTAGAATTTGTACAGCGTTACCTACACAGTATTTACACTATCTATGACCCCAAAATACCACAAAGAAGCAGAAACACAAGAAACAAACGCCTGCTTACATCACCTACCTCGTAACCTGCATCAATATCTACGGAAACATAAACAGCACTGAACACGTATCGTAAAATTAAATGAATTCAGTCGTGGAAAATTAATAATAATCTCCCATCGAGGAATATCTATTTATATCGGGTATCGGTCAGTGGTCGCGCGGTTTAAGGCGTCAGTACTTGAATCGAGGTGACTAGATCGCTGTGTGTTCGACCCCCGCAGCCGGTAGACCGTATACAGGGTGTTAAAAAAAGAGTGTACAATTTTTAAGGAGGTAATAGTATGAACCAAAATAAGCAGAAGTCTCAATGACCATGGGTCCGCAAAGTAACGATTGCGGAGATATGGAATATTCTATGTTTTTTAGACCCTTTTTTTATTTTGTAAAAATGTTATGTATTTTCTTAATAGTTGGTTGATGTTTAGTGAAATAAACAGTACGTATTTGACAGTTGTTCTCAGTGCACAAGTTTTCTTTCGCTATGGTTGGTTACTTTTACCGCAGAATTAACAGACATGCATTTCATGTATGGTCGTGCTAATGAGAACGCCACCGAAGCGCGACGTCTTTATGTTGACGCTTATCCAAATCGCCAGTTTCCTTCATAACACATGTTTGGAAGAATTTACCAAAGATTGCGTGATACCGGTTCCTTGAGCAAACAGTGCCATTTATCCGGAAGACCAAGGTCGGTATCCACTCCTAGAGCTGAAGAAGAAATGCTAGAGCAGAATTCAGGTACGAGTGTGCGGAGAATATCAGCCGAGGTAGGAATTAGTGGTCCTCTTGTTTGGAAAATCCTTCACGAGCAACTGCTTTATCCATACCATGTGCAACGAGTACAGGCCTTAAATCCAATAAATGATCATCAAGCACGTTTGGTTTTTTGCCGCTGGTTTCTACGTCATGATGCTGAAGACCCTCGTTTTCTTGCAAACATTCTTTTTACTGATGAGGCCGGGTTCACAATAAATGGAATGTTTAATTATCACAATACGCATATTTGGGCCGACGAAAATCCTCATGTTCTAATAGAATCTAGACATCAGGCACGTTTTTCATTAAATATTTGGATGGGTATTATAGGTGACAGGTTTCTAGGTCCTGTTGTTTTACCAAACCGATTAACAGGCGCTGCTTACCTCAACTTTCTGCAGAACACACTGTATGAGTTTTTGGAAGACATTCCTTTGAATCAGAGGCAACAAATGTGGTTCCAGCATGATGGTGCTCCAGCTTATTTTTCCATGGCCGTTACAGAGCATTTACACCAAACTTTTCCACATAGATGGGTAGGAAGGGTCAGACCTGTTTTATGGCCTCCAAGATCGCCTGATCTGAACCCTCTAGATTTATTTGTTTGGGGGTATTTGAAGACATTAGTGTATGGTACTCCTGTAAATAGCCTGGAAGAGCTGCAGCTTCGGATTAATCAAAAGTGTCAAGAAATCCAAACCAAGGAGGGTGTTTTCGAAAGAGTTCGAATATCGTTGAGACGAAGATGTCGTGCCTGCTTGGAAATGGACGGAGGGCACTTTGCACATCTTCTGTAACTTTGTTTTTTGTTTGTTAAAAGCTTCCTATGTCGGTCTATTTCTAATAAAATAAAATGTTTGAAACCGTTACTTTGCGGAACCATGTTTATTAAGACTTGTCTGCTTATTTTGGTTCATACTATTACCTCCTGAAATATTTTACTCTTTTTTTAACACCCTGTATAAGCTATATTCGTGGAGAGATTGACACTCTCTCTGCGGGTATGGTAGGGTGGAAGAATTTTGGCTTAGGTCAATGTGAGAGATTGATACCGGTTGACATTTGACTACCCCCTTAATTAATGAGGTTTTCCAGGTTTCCCTCATTCCTGCACTAAATGTTGGTTCGGGCCTACCAACGTAAGTCGTTCCTGAGCGCAAATGCGGCCTCCTTAATAATAATATGCCGCCCCCTCTCCCGCACAAGTCTTCGACTTCTGGGCTAATCCTCGTGATTAGAATGAGAGGTAGAGATATTATTATTATTTTATATTATCTATCACCCAAATATTCCGCAAAAAAGCAGAACAAACGTTTGTTTACATCATCAACACCATCAATAATTTTTTTCTTGGAAACTATAAGGATTTTACAAAATTTACAATATTGACTACATTTTTCATAACGCATCTATTCCGAAATTTGTTGCACAGATATTATTTTACCCTTATCTGCTCACACTTCAAAATTATTTATATCAATTTCCGGGAATACTTATATTTACACACAAAGCTATACATTGCGTTGTAATAGTTACATAAATTAGACTGAAGGGTCCTTCTCCATTATTATTATTATAAGTAATTAGTATCCACGTAAGGGCTTGCTGGATAATTTGCCACAAAATTAAGGTATATCATAACATTACGTCCGAACGTATTATTACAAATTGTAGAATGAATTATTTGATGATTGTAATATTCAAAATGAATTTCGTGCGTCACACTTTGACTAATTTGTCTAACAGACAGAAACTATTCATTTATTATGAAACTAGCTGAATAAGGAATACCTCTAAGATGTAACCATTCCATAAGCCTGCGGTCGTACCGCAAGAGATTCGCCTGGTGGTAAGAGGATGGAAATGTGCTTGGATAACTAATCTGGATTTGGTAAACAAACATACAAGGAGAAATAAGTCTGGCTAGACATGAATTACGCGGTTTTGATGCGTTACAATAGTTAGGGATGTTCAATATACAGGGTGATTCAGACCTTAGAATTTGGGAATAGAAGCATCATGAAAAGTGGAGTAGATATCGTAAAAAAATTCTATAAAATCCTTATAGAGTAAAACATTATTGAAGTTGTAGTATTGTCAACCTTTGCGTCTCTGGACCACTGTAGTCTCTAGACAGGCGATTCCGAATATTGAAATCCGATTATTTTTTTGTAGGCAGTAAAGTTTTTGTGACGCCATTGTTTACATTAGTTTTTCAAGTGTCAAAAATGGCTTACGTGTATAGTAGTAACTAGGAGTTAACGGATATGGTTTTAATTTATTTAAGCTGTGAACTATTTCCCAGTAAACATGTGCCAAATGCAGCTACTTTTACGCGGTGTGCAAATGTAGTGCAATGCGAGGGAAATTTTAAACCGAATCGTGGAAGAGATGGAGGTCCAGGACCTTCACAGCCTATTGCAGCAGTGTGATGTATCATAAGGCGGCTACTCACTACGCGAGACTTGCCAAGTACTCGACTTGGAATATACTTGGCATGTACTTGTCCGAGTCCAAGTAAATTGTACACACTACGTGCCTACTTGAAAGTTTCAGTTTTATTTCGGGAAGTGCAAGTATAAAGACGAGTACTTGAAAATGGACGAGAATTCTGATTCGACATCTTTAGCTGCTTTTGTTATAAGAGTCCCTTTTCTTTTTCAAATCCTCGATGCTACATTCCAAGTCACATTCTGTGAAAAACTCGGTTTGAATTCGTTGCCAGGCATCGTATACACCATTTCTACTTTTATGCTGCTTATGTGATGAGTCCCAAATGATAGGTTTCTTCTGATAAATATCAAGAAACTTCAATGTAACTTCATTTTTACACGCCATTTCAATATTTAAGATACAACAATCCGCCGCTAACAAACACAGAAACGTGTAGCTACTAGGTAAGTAAAGCCCGCGTAGTGTAGCGCAGACAAAAGAAACTCGGAAGTAACCGACTCGCTGCCTTTGACTTGTACCCGTTTTCCGACAACCGATGGGAAGTGCAAGTACTTGTCCAAGTCAGTGCGAGTGGCCGTACATACTACTCGGTACTTGCCAAGTACTTGGCAAGTCCCGCGTAGTGAGTAGCCGCCTATACACGAAGCTGAATTATATCCGTGCCATGCACAGCATGTACAAGCATTAACACGAAGAGATTTGACGAGGAGGACAGGCACCATGGCCGCCACGATCTCCTGACTATAAATCATTTGGACTTTTTTGTGAGGATATTTAAAAAATGAAGTGTATTGCAATAAAGTGGATACATACTACTGATGACGGAAACGTATCATAGTTGCTGTCAATAACTTACGAGTTCAAAGCAGAAACATTTGTGTTAGTTTGTAGAAACTGGGAAGGACGGCCCCAAATGTTGTTGTAACATCAGGTATGTCAAACTATTTTAGTAATTAAAACCACAAATTATATCTATTAGTAATTAATAACAATAGCGAAAAAAAAACAGTTAAATTTGCTGTATAAAATCGGCGTTATAAAATGTTATTTATTTGTTTCCTAGAGCTTTCCGCAGATTGCCGCCTTATCAGGTTTTACAGTGGACCAATTTTCAGTGCCGTGCAGAAGTGTATTTTTAAATCATTTTTGAACTGTCCTTTTTGATTTTTTCTTTACAAAATTGTATTCGTAACAATCCCCTATGCACGCAGACTTTTTTTTAGATAAGTTCAGTAATACATTCGAATATGTTTAAAAATAAACACTATTTCGAAAAATATTTTGTAACAAATTTTAATTGAATCACAAATACACCTCCTATAAAATAAAATAATGAGGAAATTACATGAATTTTATATTGGTTTGAAATGTACTACAGGGTAATCTTTCAAACATATTGAAAGGTCAGAAAATGTGTCTTACGGCAATAATCACATAATGAGTCAATTTGCGTCATAGATATTGTAAGTACGGTGTAGATACTGCTGTGCAAATTTCACTATGATGGAAGAAGGTTTTGTATAAGCACAATCGGACAATTTGCGACGAGTGGATTCATTTAATTTTATGCTTATGAACTTCATTGGTATGAATTTCAACTTCGTTAGTATAGAAAAACAGGGAGTCAAATCAAGCAGGTGCTTATTTTCCAGTTTTTACATTATCATAATGATTAGTTGTGATGTGATGAACTTACAGTATTGTTAAACGTAACTTACTTCTTGGTTTTCAACATAGATCCATTCGCGAAAATTACGTCTACAATGTTGGTTACGTCCAGATAGAGGGTTTTACTAGAGGCATTTATCAAATTATGCCACCTCCCTTCACATTAAACTACTTGTTTTAATTTGAAAAAAATAATGCATAAAGTAATGAATAATTTATCATTTATTTTCTTTTAATTAATTTTGTATTGCTATGTACTACTGATTTCATTTCTCCTTAAATATTTTAAAACATCTTTGTCTAACACTTTTGTTGATTATGTTTTCTGAATAATAATAATATAATAATATATCTACCCCTCATTCTAATCACGAGGATTAGCCCATTAGTCGAATACTTGTGCGGGAGAGGGGGCGGCATATTATTATTAAGCAGGCCGCATTTGCGCCCAGGAACGACTTACGTTGGTAGGCCCTAACCACCATTCAGTGCAGGAATGAGGAAAACCTGGAAAACCTCATTAATTAGAGGGGTAGTCAAATGTTAACCGGTATCAATTTCTCACATTGACCCAAGCCAACATTATTCCACCCTACCATACCCGCACGGAGGGTGCCAATCTCTCCACGAATATAGCTTATACAGGGTGGGCCATTTTAATCAGTACAGTCGAATATCTCGAGATTCGTGAGTGTTACGAAAAAATGACTCAGACAAAAGTTGCTCAAACATCTGGGGGCCAACTAGCTGTGCATTCAGATCTGACTTTGACACTGATTTTGAAGGTTATTTGAAGGTCAAAATCAAATTTTTAAATAGAAACCCATATTTTTGAAGCCGGATTTGAAAAGAACAAGAAATCTTACGTCTGAAGCCACTTTAAAAAAAATTTTGCTTGTTACTTTTAGATCGTAATTACAAGGTGAAATACCGGGAAGGCTGCAGTCAATCCTGTAGCTACGTAACTTGAAATCGCATTTAGGCTAACTTCCCATAATCTAAGCCAGGTAGTTAACTAGATAACATCATTCTGGATCATGTTCAAAGCCCAATTGAAAAATTCAATCCGCATTTGCATGTGGATTGGTTTTAATTCTTGGAGCAGTTATGTGGTACGCATGATACCTAAGAGTCTAAGAATTCTCAATGGCGTTCTTCGTTTTCATGATGTTATCCAGTTAACTACCTGGCTTAGATTATGGGAAACTAAATGCATTTCAATACGTAGCTACAGGATTGACTGCAGCCTTCACCACGATCTAAAAGTAACAAGCTTCTAAAAATTTGATTTTGCAAAATCAATGTCAAAGTTTTCGTAACACTCACGAATCTCGAGATATTCCTCGATTCAAGTACTGACGCCTTAAACCGCGCGACCACTGACCGACCAAATAAAAAAGATAATTTGGTATAGTGAAAACAGCAAAATTGTATAAATACCTCACGTAAATGGTAGGAGCAAATACAGAAGATACATTATTTGGAATCGGAATTTTAATTGATTCTTAGCAACTTTATATTTGACACTGTAAAATATTTTAATTAGGCTCATTATGCTGTATTCGTATTTATGGTACCATGCACTTTAAGTGCTCATTTTACGATTTGCGAGTCCTTTATTGAACATCAATGTCTATTTAACATAATAACACTTAATAATATTACAGACGACAAATTAACTCTTCTAAACGTATGCTTTGCGTTATCCAAAAACATGGAAATCGTTTAGGCTTATTTTTCCAAGAATTCCTCTAGGGCAAACACGTCAATTAAAATAATGCATGCTTTCTTATGCACGTATTTGGAAAAATAATGCAACTTCCTCATTATTGATTCTACATCCCCATCTAGACATACGTAGAAATTGCGAATAATTACACTTAATTCATTTTAAGCAAAAACAGTCCATATTTTTGTATTGTATTAGTTCTAAACCTACATTTTAAACAACATATTGCACGGAAAAACAGTTTATTTTATCAATATTTCAATTTATGGTTACTTAAGCTTGCTGTTCATTTGTAGTGGAAGTATTTTAAATCTGCTTTCCACAAAATGAACCACACACACTCCACACTCATTGGGGGACCCTCAAATAGATGCTATTAATCGTTGGTAAGCAGGGCAACGATATTGAGTAAGTAGAAACTTTTGACGTAAGTGGAGAATGAATAAGCTTTTAGAATACCATTGGACAGTGGGCGTGATTAACATTTTATCAAAAATGTAATATTTTAAATAGATTACAGCAACATTACAATTTACGATTACTTAAAAGTTGCTAAAATGTTTTATTTACTGTCCATTTGTGGGAGAATTATAGATCTTTCCACAAAATAAAATCATCCACACTCATTATGGGACACTCAAACAGATGCAATAAAACTTTGGTAAGCCGGGCATTGATATTGGGTTGATAAGTGGGAAGAAAAGCATTGGAAGAAGAGACTTTACGCAGAAGTGGAAATTAGAATATCACAGTGGGCGTATCTATCCCACTTTGTTTGTTTTGTTTATAACGGAGATAGAGCAAAAATAATAAGAAATAAATATATATTTTAACAGTCTGGCAGCGTTGGAAGTATTTATTTCTCTGATTGCCTTAATACAAGAGTTTATTTATTTATTTTTTGTTGTAGACCTGAGGGAACATTTGCACTTTCTGAATCTGTACAGAGTGAATCAACGCTGTGGCAAAGTTGATTTATTGCTAAAATATAATAGAAGCAAGCCATTTCAAAATAGATTTAGATGAGGGGGTAAGAAATAGACATTTTAAAAATAGTTTGACTTATACAGGGTGATTCGTTTTCGGAGGGCAGACTAAAGTTTAATTTTTTTTTAATGGAGCACTCTGTATTTAAATTAATATTTATATTTTACATAAGGCACTATGTGTCTAAAATCAGTCGTTTCCGAGATATTTATATTTTAATATAAAAAATGACATATTCGGTGTTACACTTGATCGTTACTGATATGCTCGTTTTTTTGAGATGTATCTAAGCAGTCGTCACACGTATTGTACTAGGTTCACCGTAAATGATAAAAATATAAAATATTTGTATTTGTATTTGTAAAAATATAGTATTTGTATTATACATAATGCAATATAGCAGTATATAATCATTAAGTAAATATAGTATTCTACTTGCATAATGACTGTAATTCACTCGGATCATCTACGACACTCACCTACGGCTCGACCTTTACCCTCGTCAATTACAGCCATCATTATGCTCGTTGAATAATATACTGTTAATCAATGCGTTATCAATGTTAAAGAGAGTTTTGAGTAAAATATGTATATTTTTTTGTAAATTTAATAATAATATATTTTAGATTATCGGAGCCTCACTAGGGTGTCCTATATTTTTCGGTAGTATAAAAAATATTGTATCGGACTCGTATTTTATTAAACGTGAGTAATTTTATTTATCTCGTTAACATTAAAATCTGTGACAGCTATTCTTAAAAAATATCTTGTTAATTCTATATTTTGAGAAACTATAACTTATTTCAGTTCACAATCATAGAGAGTATAATAAATTATTTATATTTTTATACTAAGTTCTAAAATGATGGATGATACAATTAAGAAGAGTATACATTGGAAATGGAAAACTTACCTCAAATTATATTTTAAAGAAAATAATAAATTATTCTCGTTTTCAGACTCAAAGACTACTGAAACTTCTAAAAGAAAACAAACGGATCAATAAGCAAGATGATGGAATAATTCATGAGAGATGAGATAAGTGAAACATGAATAGGGAAAATAATGCTAAATAAACGTAAAACGTAAATACAATGTGGCTACATTTTGAGAAGCAGCATATTGTAGTATTAAATTGATTAATGTTTAATGAAAATCTTCAGAAATCATACCTTCAAGTTATACGTACAGAGGGTGAGTCAAAACGATCCAATAACTTGATATGGAAAGAGATTGTTTGATTCTGTAAAAGCCTTTAAAGCTTCTTGATAATGTCAATTAAATACTCAAGTGGTCAGGTCAAAAAAAACAAATATTACAATATAATGAAAATATAAAAACACCTGGCAATTAATAAATAACTTTTAATAAATAAAATTACTGAATTAAAAATATAAGAATTGTCAAGAACCAAATTATTAATTTGTCTTAAAATTATCATCAACTAGGTAAGTACATAAATCTATTTGAAAAAAATGATCGATCTTTTGCTTTTGATGATTGAAGAATAACAGAAATAATTCTAGAATCTAAAGTTTTTACGAAAACTACAGAAAAGAGGAAAACCATTGTTTTGCAATAAAATACTGAACAAAGCAAATCTTATAAATAATAGCCAGATTCACGTACTTGTTTATATTATTGTAAGTATTAAAATAAATTATGACAATCTGTACTAAACTGTACAGAATGGTTACTGCAAATCTGTTATAGATAGAGCAATTCTGATAGACGAGTCCAGAGCTCTTTTTTTTTCGAGAAAACAATAATGGTGTAAACAGCATGTCTCTATATGTTACTGTTTTCGAGCTACATGACGTTTCTCAATTTTTATTAAACCGACTGGTACCATTTCCTTTATAGTCAGGCCTACTACTACTTTTTATATAGACACTGCTCAGAATTGTAGTCCTTTTATTTTTATTGTGTCCTGTACCAACCTGTTTATTTTCTTTGTTTATTATAAACCTAATAATAGCAAATTTTTTGTCCTACATTTAAGCAATATGGTAACGAAATAATTTAGAAAATTGATGCTAATGCCTTTACCAACTATTTATGTACTGTAGTAATTGTAGTGTTGAGCAAATCATGATGATGGTACTCACCAGAGCCCTCTCTTCTACATGCGATAGGATGCTCGATTGTGTAATGGAGTTATATATACTTGTAATATGTAATTCTGACAGATACAAAACGGAAAAGGACGAGGACATTTATAAGTTAGCTGTATTTTAGACAGTATATTAAAGTATAATATTTTTACTTACCTTAAAGTGCATACTCATTTAACATAAATAAAAAGGTTAGTTAAGCCACAGTTAAAAAAAGTAAGCATATTATGCAATGTATATTAATAATTCAGGTAGTTTATAATCGAAAATTAAGCTAAAACGTTTTTAGTATCCCTTTTTACCAAAAGAGTCAACATAAAATAACTTAAAAAATAATCTTTTGTCCATCTAAAATTTTTATATCGAAATATAAAGACAGTGAACAAGTGAAGTATTATTAAAACATGTTTATCAACAAATCATATGCCACAGTAGCACTTTTATTTGTACTTTACTTGAATCTATTACATTATAGTTGAGAAACTAGAAATGTCTCAACAATTTTTGTGTATATTTACTTATACAGGGTGTCCAGAAACTCTCCTGACAAACGAAGACCGGAGATTCCTCAGACAATTTTAAGACAATTTAACCCAATTCACCTAGTCCAAAAATGCTTCCTAAGGGAACTAGAGCTCTTTGAAGATGGCGCCTTCTAAATAGTTTTGTTTAAATAACTCCAGAACTCTTCTACTTAGAATAAATAAAACTGGTACGATTATTTAGCCTTCAGAGATGAATCGTTTCCATCAATTGCGAATTTCTTGTACCGGTCATATGCGTCCGTTTTGAGTAGGTCAACGGTTATTTTAACGCATAACTTTTTGTCTTTAACTTTTAAGCATTTGTGACTCTAGATTATTAAATTTTCAGGTATTCTCGTACTAAAAGGTACTCTTACTTTAAGCCATCAGGATACACCGTTTTCTAGAAAAATGGATTTAAAATTTTCGTTAAATTTATTAAATTTTCAGGTATTCTAGTACTAAAGGTACTCTTACTTTAAGTCATCAGGATACACCGTTTTCTAGAAAAATGGATTTAAAAATTTTCGTTAATAATCTAGTGTCACAAATGCTTAAAAGTTAAATACAAAGAAGTTATGCATTAAAATAACCGTTGACCTACCTAAAACGGACGCCTATGACCGGTACTAGAAATTCGCAATTGATGGAATCGGTTTATCTCTGAAGGCTAAACAAGCGTACCAGTTTTTGTTTTTCTAAGTAGAAGCGTTCTGGAGGTATTTAAACAAAACTATTTACAAGGCGCCATCTTCAAAGAGCTCTAGTTCCCTTAAGAAGCATTTTCGGACTAGGTGAATTGGGTTAAATTGTCTTAAAATTATCTGAGGAATCTCCGGTCTTCGTTTGTCAGGAGAGTTTCTGGACACCCTGTATAAATCGCAATATAAAAAGTAAGGGCAATTAAGATGATTAGCACTTTAATTTACCATAAAAATATAATTGCATACCTAACACTTTCTATATGGAATGAACTATGAGTTGTATATTTTATAACACCACAATCTCACTCACTATAATAAAACCTAATTTAAAATTTTCAGTTCTTACCTCATTATAAAACAAACTCATATGATTAACTAACTAGAACCAATTGTATAAATTAAAAATAAACTTTGTTTAATAATACAAAATGAAAAATAGTACAAGCATTAAAAATATAGTATTTTGAATACTCTCATTTAAGTGCTTAGAGCACTCAACTGGTGCAATATTGTTGGGTATTTCATAGTCATCAAAACTACTCAAAACATATTAAATATACAGTTCCAAATATACCATAACCACACTAAGAATTGAAATAATGCTTTAAGATCACACATTTCACCTCTAATCGTAACGAATTCAGCGGTAAAAAGAGCAAGTGCACTTATTGCAGCAATATAATTACTTGTGGTATTGACAATAACGCGATTAGTTATAACAATAATTTCAGTAACCACGATTAACTGCAATATAATTACAGGAAGGACTTACCGCAAGTGTATTTTAAAATTCGATAAAATACTTTACCGTCCACAAGTGATGTAATCGGTTACTTAGTATTCAGCGTGCGTCGTGTATAATGTATAAAAATCAAACTACAGCTTCCTGACGATATTTCTAATAAAAAAGTCTTATATGAAAAAGTTCTATCCTTGCGTTTTTGTTTTGCAAATTAAATTTCAATTTTGCACCCAAAACTTTCACTAGAATGACCCTGGACGCAACGGATGTTGGTGTGGTATACGGGACACTACTCTTATTTTTTATGTTATAAACTGGCACTGTCTTTGAATTGCAGAATAAAAGTTTTTGTCTGGAATCACCTAAAACACTTTTTAAGGGTCGATGTTCAACCTTTAAAATAATCAAGTGAATATTCATCTAACTTTATAATGAAATACAAAATTCGCTGATTGCATAGGTTTTTTGTGACAATGTAGATAAACCACTTACCGTTTGACTAAAATGAGCCTCGTGTGGGTTTGTTTACAATAGGCATTTGCCCTCGCATTTGCCCCCTCTCCAAGCTTTCTTTATTTGTTTATTTTTTAAATATAATTGGCATAGTCATGGCATATTGATGCAAGTGTGAACATTTTACTACACCTGGTAAATTAGCAATATACAGGGTGTCCAGAAACTCTCCTGACAAACGAAGACCGGAGATTCCTCAGATAATTTTAAGACAATTTAACCCAATTCACCTAGTCGAAAATGCTTCCTAAGGGAACTAGAGCTCTTTGAAGATGGCGCCTTGTAAATAGTTTTGTTTAAATACCTCCAGAACGCTTCTACTTAGAAAAACAAAAACTGGTACGCTTGTTAGATAAACCGATTCCATCAATTGCGAATTTCTAGTACCGGTCATAGGCGTCCGTTTTAGGTAGGTCAACGGTTATTTTAATGCATAACTTCTTTGTATTTAACTTTTAAGCATTTGTGACACTAGATTATTAACGAAAAATTTTTAAAACCCATTTTCTAGAAAACGGTGTATCCTGATGACTAAAAGGACTATTAACTTTTAGTACTCGAATACCTGAAAATTTAATAAATTTAACGAAAATTTTTAAATCCATTTTCTAGAAAACAGTGTATCCTGATGGCTTAAAGTAAGAGTACCTTTTAGTACGAGAATACCTGAAAATTTAATAATCTAGAGTCACAAATGCTTAAAAGTTAAAGACAAAAGTTATGCGTTAAAATAACCGTTGACCTACCCAAAACGGACGCCTATGACCGGTACTAGAAATTCGCAATTGATGGAATCGATTCATCTCTGAAGGCTAAACAAGCGTACCAGTTTTTGTTTTCTAAGTAGAAGTGTTCTGGAGGTATTTAAACAAAACTATTTACAAGGCGCCATCTTCAAAGAGCTCTAGTTCCCTTAGAAGCATTTTTGGACTAGGTGAATTGGGTTAAATTGTCTTAAAATTGTCTGAGGAATCTCGGTCTTCGTTTGTCAGAGAGTTTCTGGACAACCTGTATATGTAGAAAAAAAGACTGAGACCCAACACGCCTCTCTGTGGCACACCTATAGTAATATTAGTTAAGGTGGCGGAAGTTCCATTAACAATAACTTTGACGCCTACCTGATAGATAACTCTGAAAGAAGTTACAACCCTAGAATCAATACCAAAATATCTAAGTTTACAATATAAAGCAACATGATGAATTGTATCAAAAGCCTTGCTGTAATGAGGCAATACAAGACACACATTCCCATTATCACATGCTCTATAAAGTTTATCCGACACATGTAAAAATGCGGTCGAAGTGCTATGATGCGTTCCAAATTAGGATACGTTGGCGGTAGAACGTTTAAGTTTACCAAAAAATATGTAAGCATAAATAAATTTTTAAAAAAGTGCAGAGTATATTAATGGGACGAAGATGTGTTACATGTATCGGAGGGTTTAGAATTTTTAGCATACATACAAGGTATCTGGTAAGTATATGGCATACTCTAGGCAGTGTATAGGGGAGGTCAAAAAATAACCCTATATTGTCATAATAAAAATTATAAAGTGGCCCTTAACGGTGATACAGAGCCTCTAAGGGGTACCCAGCGATTTACCTTTTCGACTCTAACTTTTGAACCGACGTGTATAATTTAATGAAACTTTTATATTTTATGTAGTCCATAAAGGCTCATGAAACCATACTATAGTAGATGTTTTACACTGCCGGAACAGACTTGCCACCACACTAGTTGGGCTAAAATTTTGACAGGTATCATTTTATAGACGTTAAAGCTGAATTTTTAAATATTTTGGCCATTTCTCTTTAAAAAGGCTACTCTACATGTGTTTCGATAAAATTAGCCATTTTGAAAACATTAAGTTTTTGTATAACACGTGATTGAAATAATAATTGAATACTGCAATTGAACACCAGTCGTTTTTATGTAGTTAAATATGTGTTATTGACAACATAATTGAGCATTATTCCTAGAACAAATATTCTAACATGCATCTAATTTATGGACAAGCACTCGGCAATTGTGTTGAGGCAAGAAGAATTTATTCTGATATATTTCCATTGTGACGAACTTTTGAAAGAGATGATCGTAGCTTACGAGAAAGAGGTAAAAGGTCAAGTGAAATAAAAAAAAGGGTAAAAGCTAAGCTGGTAGCTAATCTTCTGCTAATCCATTTTAGGAAGTTTTTTCTAAATTGTGGTGGAGAGAGAGCATAAATCCCTGAGTTGGAGGAGAAAATTCATACGACAAAGTGAGCCGTTCAAGAGACCTTTCGAGAATAACTGCTACATCCTTATCACGTCCTGAAGGTACATGCCATGTCTTCCGCTGATTATCCTGCAGGAGTCAATTAAGCAAATTGGTTCTTGCAACGATTTAGGCTAAATTCAAATTTTACTAGTATTCTTTTGTTCACGGAGGAAACCGGTTTCACCTCACAGTAATAAATAGCTATAATTTGCATATCTGGCATGAAGAAAATCCCTATGCAAAAGAATAGACAAAGCACCAGCAAAAATTCATGTTTAACAAATGATCGGGAATAATTAGGAATCAACTCATTGGATCGTTCCTTTTTGAAGACATATTAAATGGTGCTATGTATTTGCCATTTTTACAACAAAGCTTAAACGGTTTATTAGAAAATGTGTCCTTAGAAATCAGTGCAATTAGTTCATCATCACTGATCAAATACTTTTGGCTATCAATGGATAGGTCAAGGTGGACCTATTTTATGGTCACCGAGGTTGCCCGACATGGCTCCAATGGATTTCTTTTTATGGGAAAATTTAAAGATACTTGTTTATTCGACGCCAGTTCACACCAGGGGACACCTGATAGAAAGAATAACACACCATTTCAACAAAATTCAATTCGAAATCGAGACTATCCTGGAATGTTGTTTCAAGTAGGTATAATGAGAAAACATCCGTCGGATAAGGAAATGTATAAATGTACAGAGCGTCCATTTCGAAAAACTGTTCAAGTAAACAAGAACAAGCAAAGCTTTCGAATCCTTGTGTTTAAGTGATTTGGAAATGTATCAGAATAAATTATTTTTGCCTCCATACATTTGCGGACTGCTTATCCATAAGTTAGGTGCATGTCGGCATTAATGAGATGTAACAATAGTGACAATTTTATTATTTTCATACGAATTATTAGTTATATTATTTGATTAGTTATTGTATTTAAATAGCTTATGTTAATAAACTTGATAATTAAATAAATTTCAAAAATCAATGTTTAAACGTGTTAATCGAAGCAAATGTAGATTATCTTTTTTAAAGAGGAATGATCAAAGTAATTCAATTTTCACTTTTATAGAATGAAAGCTATTAAAATTTTGGTCCGTTCCTGACAGTATAAAACACCTGCTGTAATATGGTTTTATGAGCCTTTATGGTATAGATAAAATACACTCGTGGGCAAAAAACCGACTACTAAAAACTAGTCCCAATTTTAAAGTTGACTTCCTCGCGTACCGCTCATTTGATTTTCATGATCTTTTTTTTAAATTGCACATTGATTTCTCAGGAACGGATGCTATGTCGGAAATTTTTATTCCGAATTTAATTTGAGCATATACGGGGCGCAACAAAGAGACGAAGTTTATTTCCCGAAATTTGTAACACCCTGTGGAGTGTAGCAGCTACAGTCGCTGTTGCTAACTGGAGTCACACTGTAGCGTCATCTTTTGTGAACATTTTGTTTTTTTTAGTAACGACATTATCTTTGTTTTTATTCCAGATACATTGTTTTAAAACAAACGCCTGGGAAAAAACTTATAAAATAAATCAAATAAACAAATAAACATCAAAACGTAGATTAATGTAAAAACAACTGAAATTTAACAAAAAGATAAAAAAAATTTAACTAATATCTAGTGCGGCCTCCTCGCTTCAAAATTGCTTCATTCAATCGATGTGGCATCGAAGCAATCAGGTTTGTAACAAATCCTTGTGGAAATGCATCAAATTCTTCCTGAAGTCCAATTCGCAGATCAACAACATCCGTCGCAAATAGTGACACTTTTTTAGTTTGACAACCGTTGACAAACTCTTAATTGAAATATTTCAAACAATCAATCCATTTCCGCCTTGATTATTTACACGTAGAAATTTCTGCCTGCGAAGCCTTTTTCTGAGGCGTTCGTTTTAAAACAGTGTATCTCCAATAAAAACAGAGATAATGTCGTGATTAAAAAAACAAAATGATGTGGCTACAGTGTGAATCCAGTTACCAACAGCGACTATAACTGCTGCACCCCACAGGATGTAACAAATTTCGGGCAAAAAACTTCGTTTTGTTGCGCCCCGTATATGCTCAAATTAAATTCCGTACAAAAATTTCCGACGCAGCATCTGTTCCTGAGAAATCAATGTACAATTTAAAAAAAGATCATCAAAATCAGCGAACGGTTCGCGAGGAAATCAACTTTAAAATTGCGGCTAGGTTATAGTGGCAGTTTTTTTCTGCCGGTGAGTTTATTAAAATTTTAATAAATTTTACACGTCGGTCCAAAAGTTAAAGCCAAAAAAGTAAATTGCTGCGTACCCCTTAAGGGCTCTGAATTTCCATACCAAACATCCTGTATTTGTTCAGAAATCTGTATATTAATTTTTATATATTATATACGCCGCACCTTGGATATGTGTAGAAATGCCATTTTGCTTATGGCTAAATGACACCTACGCCAAATAAAAAAAATATTGACGGTAGTTAATTCGGTTTAACAACATAGCTTAATTGGTGGATTTTTGCCATTGAATTAAAATTATGTACCTCCTTATACAAAGGTGGTTAAAGAAAATGTATAAATCAACTATATCCTAAAAACTTACTCTGATTCGTTGTTTTCAAATATAAGTTGTCCTTCCTGCCGCTCGTACTCCTTGCCAGTTTTGGCGGTGCCGTCTTCCGTCCAGTAGGGAATGATGACCCGCCCCCTTGCCCCTGAGCACCGAATAACCTTTAACTCATACGTCCCTACACTCTCCACCAGTTCATGATTTTGCGATTCGAACTTGAATAACCCTCCGTGATCGTCATCCAGGATGATGACGGTGGCCAATGTGGGAAACCCCAAACATCCGGCAGGCTGTGATCCGCATAGGCGCACGTAGAAGTGTTCGTCCGGTTCGAACACGTCGTCGTCGATGACTTCCAGGGTTATCCTGAAAGGACGACAAGGATTTTACCAAAAAGCATTCCAGTATGTAAGGGCACAGAATATTACTGCTATGATTTTTTTTATAAAATAACCAAATATAAGTTTATCTTCTTTGGCGTAAATTACTTCACAAAAAAATTGGATAAGTATGAAGCCCTAGAAGGGCCATGCCTACAATTTTTTTTTTAATTCAGACTTTAAACTGTGAACTCAAGAGTTGAACTCTCTGAACTCACACTGCTAACGAAATCATTAGACAAGTCCTAGCACTCAGAGTTTTCTAGATACATAATTAAGATTTGGAGGACATAATATGCAGGAGAAAATAAAAATTTTAAGATATTTGTCGTCAACTATGAAATTTTAAATGCAACACTGTATAATTCTACTGTCTTTGATTCTCGAGAAGATTTAAGGTGCGACAACACTTGTTTGGGAAATTATTCAGCCCACTTGATTTCTTTGGACCTATTTTATTTCTGGATCTAGATTGCCGTGATGTGCTAACATCAATTTCCTGATTAAATTTGATTGTTCCACTGAATTTGTCATGAATAGTACTATTTAAGTACTGGGTGTCTAAATAATGTTGCGACATTGAATTACAGCTGAAACACCTATAGCAAACAGTCACAATTAGTCGTTAGCGGTGCCACGAGACATATACCGGTTTCGAACTGCTTAGCCCTTATCAGTATACCACAGGTGAGGGCAGTAACTAAGAACCTTAGCTATTCCCATTCTGTTATATTCGATAAAATTACATGAGGCCACAAGACGTAGAACGTGTGTACATCTAGTAGTCATTGGCTGCTCAATGCTGGACCTGAAAACAGTTACAAGCAGAAAGCGACACACTATACTGAGACTACCTACTATTAAAACCCCCAACCTATATCGCTAACGGCGATTGCGATATTTGTGAAAGCGGTTAGTTAGCAGCCACGGTTAGTCGTAAGCGATGTCATTAGACTTGTATCGGTTTCGAGCTTGTTAGCTGTCATGAGTATGCCACAGGTGAGGCCAACGACGATCAACTCTGGCTGTTCACATTCTGTTATACCCGACATAAGATATATGTCCACGAAAAGTAGCACGTGTCTACTTTTAGTACTTACTGATTGCTCAATGGTGGGCCTCAATAGAGCCACAAGCAGAAAGTGACCCACCTATAGGAAACGTGAGCTGGGTGAGACAGGTTAGTTTTACCCTACTGATGACTCGTCGTTGTGATAGTAATCCTGCTCAGTACGAGAGGAACCGCATACTCCATACTGTGGGTACTATTGAATGTTCCGATATGTATCGCCATCGGTGATTGCGATATTTAAAAAACACCATAAATTCGTATATGCCTGAATTTAGGCATTAAAGTTGTGCTATAAGTGTAGCTGCATGTATTCTAACTCAATATTAACAGTTTCTAAGGTAATATTATTATATCATAAAAAAACACTTTTCAAGAAAATTATTATCGTTGTTAAACGGTAAACAATACGAAAAATGTATAGGTAGAGATAAATACCAATGAAGAGTATACAATGAAGAATATTGTATATGTTCCGAAAACAAATCACCAATAATAGACGTAATAAGTAATATGCTTCTTTCTAAGTCACCAACGTTATCAACTTCTAAGTCACCAACAATAATATTCATTTATATTGAAAAAATGAAAACCCAAAATATATCTATTTATCCTATTTTACAATTTTCTGACTATAATTTATTCAGTTTCTAAATATTTTTTCATATTACTCAACAGTTGTTTTTAAATAACTTTGATGGATTGTCTTCTTATTAATTATTATTTATTTTGAAATGTTATTCATTTAAAGATATTTATAAATTAGTTAATTATCTAATATAATTATCTTGTTAAAATTATTTTTTGATTTATTAAAGAGAAAATTATTTTTATAATTATTAAAGTGTATTAATTCATGGATCAATTTCGTATAATTATATAAAAATACATGACGAACTATGCACGCAAGATCAATTTAAAGTTTTCTGACAATTTTCAAGTTATAAAGCAGCAACTATTATATTTCATTATAAAGGAAAAAATAATACAACTGAATGTTATAAAAATATAGAGGGTGTTCCATTTAAAAAAATATACGTTTGGGTCATATTTTAAAAAAGACATATCTACGCCACTGAACTCTAAAACTCGAAAAAGTAGTGCAGTTACGATAACCACATCTTTCTATCTTTTGTAGTTTCCGAGATACCGTGGAAATACAAATAAAAAAATGTAACACTATACGAAGGCGGAGATAAAAAAAATTTCTAGTATAATACGTATATCTACTACCTACTTTTAAAGAGGTGAGTGGTCGGAATTTTGGGACGCATCAATGATTAGGTAGTGCCCGTAATAATTAATAATATTGTTTTTGTTTATGCACATAATGTAACGAAAAAGCAGTTATAATTTAAACAAAATATAATACTGATTCAGGCTGGAAACGTTTATATTGCAACATTTAAAACATAAAAATTAATTAAATATTGGGAATAGTTTACTTTAGATAACTAACATTATCCTATTTTCTATTTCGTATTGAGTTTTAGTAATATAACCCTGTCCTAATGTGATTTATCCATGTTAAACATGGCGAACTTTTATCGTGGACAAATGCAAACCAATAATTTTACAAATTTAAATTTGCGCTAGATATAGCTAATGAAAAATTCTTTTGATCCAGTATTCATTATACATCCGATCAATTATAGTAAAACTTTAACTTATTACACTACTTACTTTCTAGGGGGCGTGGCATAAGCTGTATTGTTTTTATAAAAACAAAACATTAGATTGAAATTAAATCAAACGTCTTAGACAGTAAAAAATATTGTAAAGTATTATTGATTTAAAATATAACAGATATATTACTGGTTTAAAATATAAAAACAAAGAAAAAATACATTCAAAGTAAATTATAAATTAATACTATTTTAGAGAGAACTGTGAACTAACCGTTTTTCCTTGTCTCCACCGCCAAACTGCAAAGTTCCCTTGGCCTTGACATAGTCACTTCCTGCTTGAGCAGTGCCATCTTCAGTAGTATACTCAACGGTCAATGGACAGTCGATATCCCCAGTACGCACTATCCTAACCTCGAACCTTCCACAGCTCTCCAGAACCGTATACTTCGATGGATCGAAATACACCTTACTAGCGGACTGATTAAACTCAGCCACCCCAGATTCCCTTTGAAGTTCAGCTTTTACCTCGCTCAGGTCACTCTGAGCTCTTTCGGAAATTCTTCGAAGGAGGTCTCCACTGCCCATCAATTTTCTAGTGGCTTGAATGCGGTAAAACGCCCTAGATTTGGGTCCCCTGTTCAATAACATCTCGTGTGCCATTTTTTCCAAGACGGCCAAATCCGCATGAGGATTTTGTTGGCGGAGCTCCTTCAGCGTGGTGATGTACTCCTGCTTTATGTCTTCGTGGACGTCGTCTAAAGCTAGCAGCTCAGTATTTCCCATCTCTAGGTTATCGCCTTCGGCTTGAACGATGACCCCACGTCTGTTCATTCTGTAGTCTTTCTTGATGTACTTGTACATTTTCCGGTCTGCTGCGTATGCTGTCAAGACAGTTAAGGGGAAGAAAGAGAATGTTAAGAGACCTTCCCATATTTCGACAAGGCCTGGAGAGAAAAAGCATAGAATTAAGTACAACCAAACGTAAGCGAAGATGGACCAAGTGGCAGTGACGAAAAACACCCCGAGGTGCTTGATTCTCCTTATTTCCCCATTGGGTATGACTGAGACACAGATAGCAATAATCACCAGTAAGTTATAGGCTGCAGATCCAACTATAGTTCCGGGTCCCAGCTCGCCAGCTTGAAAGTTCTTCGCATATATCTCAATAACCGACAGAAGGATTTCGGGCGCACTCGATCCCAACGCCATAAGGGTGAGGTTGGCAACGGTCTCGTTCCACATCCGCACCACGACGATCTGAGTGTCCCCGTTAGGCTTCCTCACAGACACCTCGCGCTCCTGCGAAGTTATGACTTCGATGGCAGCCATGAAGCGATCGGAAATAATAGATACACCGATGAAGAGATAGGCCAAGACGAAGAAGTAGACCAGGCCGCGGCCGATCCTCTCCGGGAGGCCGACGTCCTCGAGGGGTTGCCAGCAAGGCAGCATCAAGCCATCTATGCAGAGGATAGTGTTGTTGCTGCCCGCCCCCATTGCGTTCACCGTGTCGTGTGCGGCGTCTCGCGACTAGTCCACATACCACGCGGACACCGTAGCGATCGGAGCAGAACTGACGGCCGCCGGAGAGCCAAACCCCCTCGCAGAACTCGCGCAAGTCCGCGGAAGACGGTATTAGCCCCTAAGATAGTTGAGGGATGTATTCTAAATGAGACATGGCGAAGTAATTGAAGGCATTTGAAATTGCGGGCATTTAAAAATAAAGTTAAGTGAATATAGGCAAATTTTACGAGGATTTAAATTAATGTGATTTAACCAAATGAAAGGTGATTAAAACCGTTCTTAAGCCATTCTGAACGATTTAGTATTTGCGGGCTAACTACCCTACATGATTTCAGACTGCTAACACAATGCATATTTAAATATAAGCAAATAAATATTATACAAATTTGTAGTTTTAGACGAAAATAAACTGATTAAAGTCAAGTTAGCTCAGTGAAATATTATTTTTTTAAAGATTACTATTTTTTAAAGATATTTCAACGAAATTCAAGAAGGACGGTGTGATAATTTTATACAAGGTGTTTTAAAATGCATCATATAACATAAGGGGGTGATTCAGCACGACAAAGCAGGGCATTTTTCGAATTGGTTTAAATTAGGTACAGGGTGATTGCTTTAACTGAAGAAATGAGTTTTCTTGTAAACAGCTGATGTAAAGTGAGTATTGCCAAATAAAGTTTGCTTAGGCTGACTTAGACTTTAATTCAAAATCGTAGTAAAAATATTATACTGTCAAACTTGACATACGTTTAATATTTTTACTACGATTTTGAGAACGAAAACAGAGAGTTTTTCGAAACGTCAATAATACGGAAGTGCGCGATAGTGATGTGATTTTTGTTATTTTTTACTTATGTGCATTTTTCAGTGTGAAATTTTTTGGTTAGGCAAACTTAGTTTCAAAAATAACCCTTGACTGTTCCGTTTAGCGCAAGGGCTTATTTAATTAATCTTTATTATTTTTTCAGAAGTGTGGCAAAAATCCAATAAAACTAAAGAAAAAATTGTTTTTACGTTTTCAAATAATTGAAACTTAACATCAGAAATTAACATTACTTTGGTAAGTAGGACTAGAAAGTAGGTAAATGGTAAGTAAGTACCTACTTAACAAAACTAATAAATATTATTGACAAATTAAAATAAACTACAAAATAAACCCTTTTTACTTTCCATTGCTACTTAAATCTATATTTTTGTTGAGATCGGGCAGCCTGAAACAGTTTGTCGAAACATTTTTTATATAATAAACACATATTATAAGATTTTTGTTTACTTACTGGAAGTAGTGGATTCCATCTCTAAACTTATTTTTAAAACTACTTTTAATTGTCTACACTCACGTTTCATCAGCGTTTATTTACGGCGTGCTTTTGTCTACTAACAAAGCTCCCCTTCCGCCCCCTTCAAAACATAGATAACCGTCCATGAACACTTACAGCCGGATTCATGAAACGGGCGTAGCGCTAGTCCGACTAACGAGTTTACGCCCGTGTAAAGCGCGTTAGTTGGCCTAACCAGCTTTGCGCTCATTCACGAAACATGCGTTGCTAGGTAGCGAAGCATGCGTTGCTAGGTAGGCTGTTTATTTACGTCCATATTTGCGCCAAAAGTTAGACCCAGTATTGTACCTGTCTAAAAATCGCGTAACTTCGGCCTCTAGTTCCTTGCGTTTCCCATTGTATATTTAGTATTTATATTCAAAAACTGTACTTTTTAGGGCTACGGATTAGTTAACATATCATAAAGTAAGTATTATACATAGTAGTGAATAGGAGTATGCTTTTTATTTAAATTAGTGCGTACATTTTTCCCGTAACCTCCGCTAGTCTAACGTTACGCCTTGTTGATGAATCCGTATGTTACAGCCGGATTCATGAAACGGGCGTAGCGCTAGTCCGACTAATGAGTTTACGCCCGTGTAAATCGCGTTAGTTTGCCTAACCTGCTCTGCGCTCATTCACTAAACATGCGTTGCTAGGTAGCGAAGCATGCGTTGCTAGGTAGGCTGTTTATTTACGTCCATATTTGCGCCAAAAGTTAGACCCATTATTGTACCTGTCTAAAAATCGCGTAACTTCGGCCTCTAGTTCCTTGCGTTTCCCATTGTATATTTAGTATTTATATTCAAAAACTGTACTTTTCAGTACTACGGATTAGTTAACATATCATAAAGTAAGTATTAGTGCAACAGATGCGTAAATTTTTCGCGTAACCTCCGCTAGTCTGACTAACGTTACGCCTTGTTGATGAATCCGTATGTTAGGCTCTATTCAGACGAATATTCAGATGTATTTTATTGTAAATAGAATGTCAATATAGTCATTTTCATTTTTGCCAGCTTTCTGCGTTCAGTGGCCCACTGTACAACTTGAACCTGCAAACCTGCACGACTTCGCACACTTGTCCAGCACGGACCAGCACCTTTTTGTGCAGATTATCTGTGTGGCAAGCATTTTGATGTTTTTAAGTAGCAGTTGAGTGTAGCTCGGAAGAAGAAATTTTTATTTTAACGATGTTGTATGAAGTGAAGAAGGAGAAAAAAGCGAGAATAATAAAAACGTTTTGAGTTCACCCTATTAATAAAAAGAGAAGGTTGTTTGGTGAATTTTATAATTTATTTTCCGAATTGGAGAGAAGTCAACAAATTTTTTTTTCAGTGTTTCCGAAGATCGGAAAAAACATTTTTAGCTCTTGGATCGTCCTCGCCACCAAAACACAAGATTTTGCAGCGCACTATGATGTGACGAAATACTTGCAGTTCGTTTGAGATAAGTAAATAGAGATTGTTGAAAAGCGAGGATGTCCGACGGTTCAGCGACATGCAACTCAACTAGTCTAATAGCTCTACCACTTTGAAATCAATCCTTGACTTTTGTGGGAATAGAACTTACATTTGACTAGCGCGGCCAAGCGTAGAAATTGCAGGTCAGTGCCGGTCATTATAGGTGCCGGTCCATGCAGGTGCTGGTCTAGTGTGCCATGCTCCATTAAATAAAATGGGGACCATCATGAACCGGCTTTGCAGATATGTGGTGTGCCAATCCGTGTAGACATAATGTGCGTGACCTTTAATCGTTATTGCCTATCGTACAGATGTCTATCGATTTACTCTATCCCTGTAACGCAAAAAGAGGAATACTACTTGAATGCTATTTTATTACGCTACTTTCAGTGGCCAGAAAGATAGATGAAAAAAATAGAAAAAGTTAAGTTTTGAAAATGTTTTTAAGGAACTTTTCAATTGATCTTCAATTTATTTGCAGCATCCTAAACTCGCGTTTTTTTTTTATTTTTTAACCAACTTTGTGAAAGATATTAGTTTATGTGATATATACATTGTAACTGTACACAAATTGTTTATTAATCTATAAGATATATCAGTTTTGATTTTACCAACGAATCATTTACCCGTTTCATAAAAATTTTAAAATCTGAATTGGTAAAGAAGTCTTATATATTTATTCTATTTTGTTGACGTTCAGATAGCAGAAACTTTCCATTTCTCAATTACAATATTGTATGGGTATACAGGAAGATACTTAAATCAGGAATATTCTGCAAAATTTGGTAATGATTTTAAATATAAATATTTGCTTTCATAGGATATTTTCATTTTATTCTGTTCAAAGCAGATAATATTTTAAATTGTCTGATTATTTACTAAACAGTATAATTTTAGCCGTGGGTAGAATAGAGTGTCTGTCGGTGATTTCATGCTAATATTTTGTGGAAACACAATTTAATGGGCTAAGCCAAGGGTTCTCAACCCTATATCCGTGACGCCAGGTTTTCAATATTTGATGCGCTTGCCATTACTCACCCTTAATTGGTTTCAATATAGGCCTCAGTTACTTACTTAATAGTTTAACAAAAAATGTACATAGTTGAGTTACTACATTCCCATTCCCATCACAGCACTTTCTTAATTTTTATTTTATTTTCTCTTTAAAATATGGTTTTCAATTCGTTGCAACAAAATAAAAATAATAAATAGGTACATAATAAAAAGTTGTTCAGCTCAAATTTAGTCCGTCAGTATTATAAAACAAAACAAAAATAGGGACAATATTTTTTCTACGAACGCGAATAAAGAAACAAATAAAAAAATGAAGTTGTATTTATAGTAACAGTAATAAGATTTCAAACCCTTGACAGATGTTGCTATCTAGTAATAGCTAAATAATCGAATAAAAATTCGATTACTTTTTGTAGGTATTAACGTTTTTGTGGTGCGTGATTAAATTAGTGTTCCAAGTGTCAAAATTGGCTTACGTGTATAGCAACTCGGAGTTGATAGATATCGTTTTAATTGATGGTGATGTGAAAATGCTTTAGCCAAATGCAGCTACTTTTACCCCAGTGTGCAGTGAGTGCAAGTGTAAGCAGCGCGAGCGTGATACGGAAAATTTGAAACTGAATCGCGGAAGAGATGCAGGTTCAGGACGTCCACGACGTATTGCAGCAGTGTGGGGTCTCATAGACGAGGGTCAGTTATATCCGTACCGTGTACAACCATGGTTTCCTAACTTTAACTCTTTTCTTCTTCACTTCTTTTTGTAGGGATATTTAAAAAATGAAGTGTATTGCACCGAAGTGGAAACCTACCATTGATGATTTACGCAAACGTATCATAGTTGCTGCCAATAACTTAGCGGACAAGAAGCAGAAACATTTGTGTTAGTTTGTAGAAGCTGAGTAAGACCGGCTCAAAATTTTGTTGTAACATCAGGTATGCCAAACTATTTTATTATTAAAACCACAAATTAATTATATTATTAATTAATAACCATAGCGGTAAAAGTAGTTGCATTTGCTGTTTAAAATAGGTGTTATAAAATGTTATTTATTTATTTCCTTGGGAATTTGTTTACAGTTTTTGTCTGGTCGCCGATTGCATTCTTTGCCGCCTTGTCAGGTTTTACAGTGGATCAGTTCTGAATAACCCTGTATATGGCTGAAAAGATACCGATAACTGTTCATTACATGATCTCGTTATCTTTAAATATGGCGATAATCTAAACAACGTGCAAGTCGACATAGATAATTTTAAGTTTACCTTTCTCCTTTACAAAACAGTTAACACTTTATTTGACTACATATACTGAAAGGATTAACTTAGCAAAAGTTTAAAAGATTAGGAATCCTAAGAATTTTGCTGCACAAGTTTCCTTTTTGTTTTTCCGATTCTTGCTTCAGCTACCAAAGTCGACTTCCAACCTTCTAAGTGTTTTATGTTCGTAATTTCCTTCCCCCTGAATCTATGGCCTATATATCGTTCAGGATTTCGAAGATGCGAATAAGCTTTTATTTCGTAAGGCATTTTTCCAAAAAATGTTGATCCCGAAGCATTCAGTATTGCATTTTCCTTTTATATACAACAATGTGAAGTAATTGGAGCTCGTAAGTTCGCATATTTTCTGTTCCATTGTAAGAAAATTCCTTTATTTACCTCTTGTGATCTTATAAACGATCTTGCAAAATATTTTTAGACTCCGGTATTTTAACTATTATGAGGTTTTCTTTGTTTTTAATGTTGTCAAGGGTTATTGGTATAAGTCCCGCCCGATGACAAGTTCCGGGCAAACCAAAATTGGTAGCCACTTTTATCATGAGGTACGACGTTCCATCTGGTGCTGTTATCATAAATTTAGATATATTTGTAAATACTTCAGCTTTTTGTGCCCGACATTCCATATTTTTATTTTTTTAGAAAGCCTTCACTTTATAGAATTTACTTATATCAATGTTTTCTTTATTTTCATTGTACTTTTTATCTTGGAGTAAATGTGGTGTCTTAGGATAGCCACTGCCCAGTTACATCTTGTCAAAAATTTAAAAAAAAAAAATTGTTTTTAATTTCTATACCGCTTGAGATAATTTCACCAAATTCGGTGTGCATCTTTAAAATGACAGTAGGTATGAAACAAAAAATGACCAGTGGCAGAGGTGTGGGTTCATCGATCATTTGCCAAACAATATATATCGCCGTGTATAATATTACAAATAAAATAAGTCATCATATGTGCCATTGTATTATCTTCACTTTTCGTTTCTTTACACTTTTTTGTATTGCAAACCGATTAACAACAAAATTGATTTATTGATCAAATGCATTTTTACGATACTCATTACATTACTTAAAATAATAACAAAATAATGAATTAACAATGGAATTACTTTACTATGACTTATTGTAACAACCACCTTCAGCCAAAATTCATGCTTCAGATCTTCTTAAAATTGCAGCTCGAACACGTGCAATTCCAGGAGTAGCTCTTATTACGTCACAACCAGCTATACTTTGTTGACGTAAGTGCTCCTCAGATTCAATCTAAACCTTGTAAAGGTTGATGTCTTCAAACAAAAAAATCAGTAAGGTTCATATCGGGTGATATGAGTGGTCAAAGTTGTCCTGGTTCTTGAGTGCCCCGTCCAATCACGTTATTATCGAATCTTTCATTTAAAAATTCACGAGCAGTCAAACTAAAATGTGGCGTAGCCCCGTCGTGCATAAACCGCATTTTGTCTTTGCGCATAGGGAACATCGTCAAGTAGTTCTTGTAAAATTTTTAAGAAAATATTTGTATAGAAGGCGCCGATTAAATTAAGGCCCAACAAGAAATTTACCATAAAACCCATCTATACATTCAAAGAAAACTGGTGTTGCAATTGAGATTCCATTATATCATTAGGGTTTTCTTCCCACCAACCGTATTTATTGCGGAAGTTCATTATAGCATCTCTGGAAAAACTTGCTTTGTCGGTAAACCATATGCCAGCGGTAAAGTCAACATTTTGTTAATTTTTTTGCAAAATCCAGTGGCAAAATTGTAGACGAACAGGATGGTCTTGCGGCAGTAAGGTTTGAACCCTTTGTATGTGACAGGTATAACTGTTGACGTTTCAGGACGGACCAAACTAATTTATGATTCACATTAAGATTTGCAGCGATGTTCCTTGTACTAGTATTTGGTTCTTCTTCAATTTCGTGTAGAACTCCAACTCAGGCGTTTTAACACTGGACCTTTCTGAAATGAGCCGGACTCCGAAAAACATTTCTAACATTCTTGGATTGGGAGTTGGATGATTTGGAAATCTTTTCATATAAATTCGCATAGTTTCAGTACCATTTCTATCTGCAAGGCCATAAATGTAAACCATATTCACCATTGCTGCAAATGAATATGCATAATCCATTATTAAAACTTAATATTTAAAAAAATAAGCTTAATTTGGTATATTATCATTATATTATTATCATACAATATAAAATAAAATGACGAATTCATATTATTATTGCTTTGCATGGCCTTGCGAGAAGCTTTTAAAACGTTTTACAACAACAAGATTTGACTTAATAGTTACACTCAGTTGCAGTTATTTAGAATTGTTGATTGTTTTAAATTCAAATTACTTTCAAAATATCCTGCTTGCACTCTCAATTGGAATCATCAGGAGCTCTATCAACCAGTTTTTATAAAACAACAACAATAAGTTTAGCTTTTCTTATCAAGTTATAAATAGGTACTTAAAAGCGGCATGGTAAAAAAACCGCTCACTATGATATTGTCTTGTATTTTAATACGCTGAACCTCGATAAACTGTTCTAAATTACGAAAAAATGGAATGTTCCTGAACTGCAAATTTAAGGATTCTTCATAAATCCCTATGTTTTTTTTATACGTATTTCAAGTTAGGGAATAAGAATCTGAGATCAGCTGAGTCTAACCGTATATAACACATATTTGGAAAAATTATTGTAAATTGCTGTAAATTAGCCGAAATCGAAGTAGGTATATGTAGTTAATTCCACATATGTCCAAGGATACTTTTCTTTTCTATTTACATCACAAGCAAAAAACCATTGGACGTTTCCTGAAAAATAAAGCAATTTCTACAACAATTTTGGAATAGATAGGTATACGTCATGAAAATTGGAGTTAATATCGTATTTTTTTGTAAAACCTTTATAGTTTTCGAGTAAAAATATATTAAAGTAGTATTTTCAACCTTCGTCTGTACTTATAGTAAGTATTAACGTTTTTCTGATAGGAGTATTTACATTTCATTTATATTTTTCAAGTGCCAAAATGGCTTACGGTCATAGTAACTCGGAGGTGATGGATATTGTTTTAATTTCTAGTGAAGTGAAAATGCTTTAGCAGAACGATTATTGGATAATTGGACGAGAAGGCATTGGCCTCCACAATCTCCTCCTTTTAAAATCATTTGGACTTCTTTTTGTAGGAAGTGTATCGCACTGAAGTGGACACTATTGATGATTTACGCAAACGTACGAGTTCAAAACGGACGAGAAGGAGAAACATTTGTATTAGTTTGTAGAAACTGGGAAAACGGGCATAAAATTTTCTTTCTGTAAGATCATGTATGCCAAACTATTTTATTAATTAAAACCACAAATTAATTATGTTAATAATTAATGACAATAGCGGGAAAAGCAGTTCAATTTGCCGCATAAAATCGATGTTATAAAATGTTTTCATTTCTTTTCTTTGGAATTTTTCTTTCTTCTTCAATTTTCTGGCCGGTTGTCGATTGCATGCTTTGCCGTCTTATCAGGTTTTGCAGTAGATCAGTTTCCAGTGCCATGTAGAAGTGTATTTTTAAAATCATTTTCGAACTGCCCTTTTTACAAAATTGTATTTTTATAGTTCAAAAATGTGGTTTTTGATAAGTATTGAATCAACCTGTATAAAAACTTTTTCTCAAATGACGTCTCGTACTAACAAAAATATGTAGAAAATTTAAATATATTAGACTGCAGATTAGACAAATGATGGAATGATAGTATGCAATCACACTTCATCAATTCCTCGGTAGTAAAAAAATGTTAAATATATTATATAGGTAATAATGGATTACCTAAGATACGAGTAAAATAAACGATCATAACTCAAAAATCATCTTGCTTCTCAAATATATATTTTCGCATTAGAGAAACAAAGAGAAAAGAGTTACTCAAACCCATAGTGAATTCTACCTTTTCTATTATTTATTTGAGCATTTGGAGAGACTAGCACTATTGATTTATTATCAATCTCCCAAACACATCAGCATACAGCCTTCAGTTCGCTCTCAAATTTCCTTTTTTTGTGTCGAACTACTTTGGCATGGGGTAGATATATTTTTTCCTTGTTTGACAAATAAAATATGATTCATCAGCTGTGACTATATCGTATATACTGAATCTTTAGTGACATTAAAAAATGTAATAATTATGAGTTTTTTTACTACATTTTAAAGATATTTAAGCGTCAGGCCGAGTAGGACAACACGTCGAGTGCAATAAGCACTTTTTGTACGAGTTGCATACAATATTTTTTCCAAAAAATGTTATTTAGATGACACTAAGTCCAGAAAAATGTGACGTCGATTTGAAGGTTTGAAGGCAGTAGAATGACAGATGAGTGCAATAAAGAACCACTTTTCCACTAAATATAGTTCAATAAAGTTTTGTTTTTTGCATGAACGTAGAAAAAGGTATTTAAGCTAATATAAAACAATTTTCAATCCTTATTAATGAAGTCATATGTATGTTGATTGACACCAATTGTCCATGTAGGGTTGGAATCAATAAATAATCTAAAATCTAAATTAATTTTGTATGGTCGTATGTTCTAAAGTGATTTTTATTTTAGATATTTTATAGATTTTATATTAGCTAAAATACCTTTACAATGAAGTAAAAAATCTACAAAAGATAATAACGAGGAATAAATGAGTGAACATTATGGATTTAGTTCAACGGTGGTCGGGCCATTAGTCCGCAAAGTAGTTTCACACAATATTATTAATGCCTTGTAAAAAAATGTGTATCTAAATAATTAGTGTAGAAAATTATTTTTTGCTCGCACAGTTCAGATGAATTTTTAAATTAAATACTAAATAAGGGAAACCTAAATTGTATTTTTCATTTAATTTTAAAATAGTATCTACAGGCATGCCTAAAATGTGCATGAAACACCAAAACAAGTGCATATTGTAATAGTACTAAAGGTTCTCATCTACTGAAGAGGAGCTACGTCGAGATGTCGCTAAGGAAAGCGTCATTTTGATCCTGCGTTCGCACTCTGGGATCTGGGACGAGAAAATACAACGTGGCTATTATAAAAAAGCCATACGATATATGATATAAGCGTGCTTCACGCAAGTAAATATGAAATAAAAATAATCATACATACCTACGTATGCGATTTACCTGTCAAATTGGCTTCAGTTTTCTAATGCAAGCGGTGAAGTGAATATTTTGGTAGTCGGCTTCGTTCTCATTCATACTCCGTGCTGTTTACTGGGTGAGAAGCACAAACCTAGAAAAAATATAGACTGTGCCAGTGTCATATTGCCGGCGACCGCTAATTCATGGCTGCCCTAAAAGGTCCAGAGTCACTAAAACTTGGTTTTTATGCCAATTTACGTTGGTTGTATTTTAGCGTGAATCTAATTTGTTTACTGTGATTGGTCACATTCATGTCACATTATTTAATGACATTTAAAATTACAGCAAGTTAGTTAATTTCATATTGCAATGCAGCCATCAAATTTGCACAACCGCCAACATAAAGCAAATAAAATATCAATTTTCTGGACCTTAGGTCCCTAGAAAACGCAGCACCTGTCACGTGACCTATATCATGAACCGACGCTGTCTATATTTTCTCTAGGTTTGTGGTGAGAAGTGACACCGGTAGACGCCTGGCAGGGACAACTTTTCTAGTGATAATAATATCGATCAGTTATCGACCAGGGTTAAAAATGATTAAATTACTAAAATGGTTATTAAAAAATAGGGGTTTGTCATAGAAGGGTGAAAATTAAGGGTTGTATGTATTTTTTAATAATGCCATCATAAAAAAAATAAAAATAAAAACTTTTGTCCAATAAATAAAAAAAATGTTTGGGGTGGACCACCCTCATCACTTAGGGGTATGAAAAATAGATTAAGACCGATTCTCAGACCTACCGAATATACATATAAAATTTCATAAAATTCGGTCAAGCCGTTTCCGAGGAGTATGGCGTCTAACACTGTGACACGAGAATTTTATTTATTAAATATAGGGTGAATGCACCAATAAATGACTACTTAAGGAACTGATAAGTTTGCATTTCAGGTTGTTTTTATCAAAATGGAAATTTGTACATGCTCTAGACTTAATAAAACTAAGAAATTAATACTTTTTTAATTTTATCTAGTTAAAATACTAATCAGTCCACCATTTTTGTATAACTTTTTTTTTAATAGAATCAAGTACTTTTTCCAGTGAATGACTGCTAAATTCCAACTATTGACCGTAGATGACCTAGTAAATGACCAAATGGAGGAAGAAACAAAAAATACTTTATTTCATAAATAAGTCATGTTACATGGAATATTTTTGCATTTCAGGAACTATATAAAAATCTTTTTCTGATATCAGGATAGGAGCTTCAATCTTCTCAATTACTTTGTCATTGTTGTACCAAATTTGGTCCACCTGTTTAGGCCACTTCCATTTTTCAGACTCTGGTCATTTACTGGATGATATGGTGATCCAATATATGACCATGAATATTCTAACCTAAAAGTATTAAACCGCTTGTTTTTGACGAAATAAATTATTTTTTAAGTATCTACTACTACTAAGTTAAACAAATAACAGTATATGATCAATCCCATTTTGAGAAAATTTCACTTCAAATAAGAATGTCCTACCGCCTATCTTAGTATTTTGGTTAACACACTAGCACATGCACTGAATCACACAGGTTTGCAGCCATATTGAGACTAAATCCGATTGTGTCAAGTGCCATCTAGAAGCGTATATAGGTACTAAAAAGTACATCGTTGCCAAAATTAAGAGGATTTCAGTAAAAATTCGTAAGATTTACTTATTAAAGCTTATAATTATAGTACGTATATTATTATTTTTTGAAACAGTGTTTATATAAATTAATAAAATAATTCATTGCTTATAAGATGCCTGTTTATTTTGTTCTGTTTGCATTTTAAACCCTAGAATATTCATATCAAAAATATGATTTAGGGCGTTCCAGAATTTAGATTTTTTTTCTAAGAAAACTGGTGCAAGCCGCGTCAACATCGGATCATTATAACGAGTTATTTGGAAACTAGTTTTAAGATACCTAAAGAAGCCTATTAATTGTCACTGCTGATGCAGTTGTAATGAATAGAAAAGAACAAAGAAACAGGTCAAAAAGGACAAAAACTTGATTTATGACTCGTGAAAAATATTCCCACACAAATTTATTACATGAATTATGGTTGAACGTCAATAACCACAGTGTCTGGGTGAAACATATTGAATCATTATATTTAGTAACTACTTTAAAAAAAAGGCCATGTATTTTACACTATCTAATTACAGTAAATCAAAGAGCCACAGTGTAGTAACTATCTTTACTACCGGAGCCAGATTTCTTTTGAGTCCACAATCTTTTATATTCTTTTCGAAAATATCTCTCACTATTAATTTTTTCCTTAACATAGACGTGCATTTGGGTATATTTGCTTCAAATAGTCCACTAGTAGTCGGTAAGCCTCTTCCTTCTCATTCTTGTTCATATATTATTTACTTTTAACTTGCCAGAAAGAGTAATTTCTCTGATATAGGTACTGATAAAGTCCGTCATAAAATATACAAAATGATCCTAAAGATTAAGAGAAGAGAATGTATGTATGCTTGGAGATTGAAGAGAGATGATGATTGATTGATGATTATACCAATTTTAAATAAGTGATATGCAACAGATTGCAGAAACTATAGGGGTATATCATTGCATAGGACGTTAATAAAACAGAGAATAGAACCTATAGCAGAACTATATAATATATGGGAGCATCAAGCAGGTTTTAGAAAGGGGATGTCAACAACGGACCAAACCTTCATAGTGAAGAAAATCCTTACTATGCTATGAATATGGGATTAAAACAATGGCCTCATTCGTGGACTTCAGGAAAGTAAATAATTCTGTGAAAAGGAATTAACTAAGTAAAATATCAAAACAATTTAGGATACCAACCAAATTGATTAGGCTATTTAAAATGACCTTAGAATACTAAAAGCAAAGGATAAATAAAAGGTGAATGTTTGGATACAGGATTGAGACAAAGAGACCCACTCTCAACGTTTCTTTTTAATTTAGTACTATAAAAAGTCATAAGAGATAGTCAATTGAACAGAGAAGGGCACATATTGTTACCATATAGTAAGTTATGCAGATGATGTGGTTATAATTGCAAGAGATAGTAAGGAATAAAAAATAACGAGAAAACTTATGGATGAAGCACGTAAAGTGAGATTACAGATAAATCAAGAAAAAAGTAAGCTTTTGAGAATAGGAGAACAAAAAAGATACCAATTTAAAATTGAGAACGCAGCACGAAAAGATGAACGGAGTTTGAAGAAGTTCAAGAATATGTGTATTTGGGGGCGCTGATAATAGTTAAGTGTGATGAAAAGCAATAAATGAATAGTAGAATAATAAAAGCAAACAGAAGTTCGGCAGCAGTCAACCACTTAATGAAATAAATAAAAATGCCCAGAGGAGTAAAATTTAGAATTTACAAAACAATTTTGAGGCCGACAGCGCTGTATGGCAGTGAAACCTGGATCCTCAATAAGAAGTCAAGCGAAAACCTGTTATGGTGGGAACGGAAGATCTTGAGAAGAATTCTAGGGGCAAGGAAGACCGAGGAAGGCTATGTAAGGAGAAATAATGAAGAAATATACGCAATGTACCAGGCACTAAAAATAGACGAAGTTGTTAAAAGTCAGAAGAGTGTAGCGGCTAGGGCATCTAGAACGTATCGAAGATGAAAGAACAGTTAAATAAATTGTAGGGAGTAAACCTAACTAAAATAAAAAAGAGAGATACCGAGAAAGCGACAGCTCTGGACCTAAAAGGTCTATAAACAGCTTTATATATAATACGTATTAAAGTTGTTTAAAATAAATTACAATTTTCAGGAACTTTGTGGATATCTAGAGGCCAAATAAAGCGATTTTCAATATAGATTAATTAGCTTCAATTCAGGAATCTGTCGTCTTCTATTGTAAATGTACTTAGGGGCAGTGTATAAGAGAGACTATTATACAATGGCCAATGCAATATTAAGCAAAATAACCATCAGCAATTACGAGTATGTCATCTTAGAGCATATGGAATCTCAAGCACAATAACTAAGGAAGATTTTTATTTACTTACTTACCTGTTTAGGTAGATCAAAAAAATTAAGTTGCATCATAACAAGTACTTAAACACAAACTTTTGAGATAATGTTTTTTAAAAAATTCCACGAACAAAGCCTAATAGGGTTAAGATTTTTAAATTTTTCTCTTTGTAGTAATTCCAAGCAGCAGTGAAAAGCGATTTACTCACTGTAGGTACGTAAATGCATGCCTTTATTTGACTTTATCAGTAAGGAAATTATTTCCTTGGGATTCCTATTCAAGTTGTCTCATCAATCAATTAGCTGTATAGAACGAAGTGCCGACATGACTTTTTCTCCTTCGTCCGATAGTGAATAATGGTCTGATAGATTGATTAATCTCGTGTTATTCCCCTGCTGAGCTTGTACTATGACGAAAGCCATAGATAACAGAAAATATCATGCGTCCCAGATAGTTTGTAATGATGGGATACTAAGTACAGTTTACTCAAATTATATTTTTATTATTAACTTGTTTAGTCATTAATAAGCAGTAAATGGGAAATTTATCTTTATAATTCACAATGCAATCATAATAGCGACCAAACATAAATGCGTCTATCTTTTACCTACACGTTTTTGTGATTTTTTTAATTAAAATTGTTAATTATCCTTTTAAATATCTACTCACATATTTTCAAGTTAAATACGAGCAATAAAGCAATGAAAATAAGCTTTAAACAGGAAATTGCTAATATGTAGTGATAAACTAAGAGCAACTGAAAACTTAATGTACGTATCTGGAAGGAATCCTTGAAAACTTCAGCACATGGAAACCATCATAGAAAACATGGTAATGGCAACAAGATTATTTAATTCATGAAAATATGTATTTCAAAAAGAATCAAACAAAAGCGCAAAACTAGAAATGTATAAAATTGTCCCCGCCTTCATTTTCATACCTGATTGTGATTCCTGGGTAACATTTAAGTTCAAAATAGTAACCTTAGAACTGGGCATTAAAGAACAATGGAAAGTGTGGTGTAACGAAGCTGAGATTAGAACTATGCTAGACGTGGATCCAAGGAAAATGGAGGAAAGGTAACTTGTTAGTGCGGATCAAGGATGAATGGAGGCTTAGATGTTTTTCTTTTAAATGATGTATTTGCATTTTCTTTATCTGCTGGTATTTGTTCGGTAAGAGTAGATGGAGGAAAGGCAATTTCTGAAGTTACGTTAGGATTCAAGAAAAACTAATCTGTTGCTGAGAAACTACTTCTCATATGTATTGTTGTAAGTTGCATATTTTAACCAGATTCTAAATAAAGTATCATTAAAACGTGATTTAGTTCATTTCCGGATTTTGATTGCAAAATTACAATAACTCTGAACATCGTACAATGTTCAAAGAATCGGTACTACACAGTCTTTTTGGGAAGTTATTTTAAAAATCTTATAAATAAAAAAAAAAACTAATAAAAGTATAGGATGGTAAACAATATAGGTATAACTCGATGTTAAGGATAATTACAGTAAAATAAATCCTGTGGCTTAAGTATTAGGTATACATACATTTTGAAATTGTTAATAAATAGATATTACGTTATAAATAAGCGAGAAAATATAATTAATATAATAATAATATCCCTACCCCTCGGTCTAATCATAATGATTATCTCAGGAATCGGAGACTTGTGTGGGAGAGGGGGCGGCATATTATTATTAAGCAGGCTGTATTTGCGCCCAGGAACGACTTATTGGTAGGTTGGTCGGGCCCTATACACTATTGAGTGCAGGAATGAGGGAAACCTGGAAGACTTCAATAATTTGTGGAATGGTCAAACGTCAACCGGTATCAATCTCTCACATTGATCCAAACTAACGTTTTTCCACCCTACCAACCGCTCGACCACCAATCGAATCAAATTATTATGAAATATAGTAAATATAGAATGCGCACACATTATTTAGCTCAATTCGTTAACAAAGAAAATAATTACAATTTTGGCAGCACGATTTTTATTATTTAGTTAATCTGGTAGCGAACTAAGAAACAGTGTAGTCTGCTTTCTAGAAAGAATAAACAATGTGCGTACTGTTATGTATTTGTCTCTCTCTTATGTTTGTATATTTCGGTTTATGAATGCAAATGAACATTTTTAGTGATATTTTTTACCTTTAGGCTTTATTATCCGACAGACCTTATTAGTCGCAGGTACCTTACTATTTGTTCAACTGGATAAGATTCTGAGGGATTCTAATCATTCTAATTAGCAACAACTTGAAAATGAAGTAAATTAATGTTTGTCAGTAACTCATTGATTGATTAAAAATGGAAAATCGAATCTAATTTTGTGTGGATTAACTATTAACTAAGATCACCCAACATTAAAATTAACTTTCCGTAAAATTTGTGTCGACTTTCTTAAATCAGAATAAAAATTGTTTTATATAATATTATTATTTTATATTTTATATCATATTTTGTATTTCAGGTAACAGTCTGTTCCAATATAAAAATGTTGGTTAATACTCCCAAGTAATGCAAATCGCATTTGGTTATGAGTATGAATCAGAATCTAATCCATTACTCATGATCAGTAGGTACCGAATAACACAGGCGCAAATATCTTTTATACATTTTTCCATGGCTCTGTTCAATAGAAGACAACCGCAGTGTTTCACTACTTCACTTTACCCAACTTAAATTGCATTTTTATTTTGGTAAATAGCAAATTTTATGAATACACTGGCGACACAAACACACAAAATTCACCAACCTCTACCACGCGAAAATAATGACTAATGGATGAAGAAGAGAGAGAAATCGCGCCAGGTGCATCTATTTCACATGCAGACGACGGCGGGCTCGCCTGCATAGGAAAATGGACCCGAACGATGTTCGACTTATTCCGCTGGTAACGTATTAAACGGGAATTTAAACTGCCAACTTTTTAGCTGTGCCGGGTGTGGATCTGATGTCCTGATATTAACGTAAATACGGTAGTTTAAGACTCGGATGGGCGGATTATTTATTCTAACACTGAATACGTATGTTTCGTACTGTTTTTTGTTGACAGCACAAGGATTTTTTATTACTGTCTGTATTTAAATACAGATATACGTTTCAGCATCTCTTAATAATTTAACTTAGTTAGTATTGGATCTTATTTCACTATTTATGTAATGGAATGTGAATGATTTATATTATTATCCGTTGGAGTCGTGTAATTTCAATATTAAATATTTTTTATGTTGAAATTTATATGTTAATTGCATACTTTTAAAAAATAATTTATAGCATTAATTACATATTACAATAAGTAGGTACACAGTCTGAAAACGGGGTTTAAATAATGGTTTGAAAATTTTCTTCGCCGTAAGTATGCATTTATTTTTTTTTAAATCGCATATTCGTATTATACTCATTTTTCTCTATCTTCTCTTCAGTGCCGTTCCTGGCGGGTATGCAGCGAATGCCCCGCACGCATTCAACTATTCGCTACTCTTGCAAAAACGCACTTCTAATTGGAAGAAAAATCGGCATTAAAGGTATTAAAAATCAAATTATAGCAAAGCTGCAAACTTTGATTACAGGAAGAAACACTCAGTTGAGTGAATTGAGCTATATTAAATTTTTTGTTAATTTCCGAATGGACGTGTTTTATTTATGACCTATATTGTACGTTAATAGTCTATTTTATTTGATGTCGAAAATAAATTTTTGTCATATTTTTCGTCGTTTTATTTTATTACGCCCATTTTCATAATCAAACACTTACACTAAAGTGACTTTAGTCTTTAGTCTATAAGGAAACTATTCAGTTTAAACCTCAAACTAAAAATGATTATGAAAATTAGCCTTATCATCAAAATTTAAGCATAGTATATAGGGGCGCAAAAAATTATTCTTGCACGCAGGCGTTCGCCACCCCAGGAACGGCACTGCTTCTCTTAAATTGAATGGCATTGTGACTGAATTAACCTGTATGAATGCTATTAACAATACATTAAGCATTTGCTTAATTTTTTTGCTATATTTTTTTAGGGTAGATATTTTGAAAAATGCAGGTGCTATAAAAAAGACATGTTTGTTACTAAAATGTATCTCTCCAAAGAAAAATATATTTTTTATTTCAATTATTACTCATGGAGATACATAAGTACCTACATTAATCTATTAACAGCAATAAAATATCAAATTTCTGAAAAATTAGCCTTAGTTTCTGACGTTAGAGAATTCTTTATAATTAGACACAGAAATTTTATTTGATATTATTTATTTAGAAAATCGATTTATTAGAACACTGTTATTATCATTTAATAATCAGTTTTTCTAGAACTGAATTAACTATATACAACTGGTGGGATTTCCCTTAGCGTTACTGGTTTTAAACTACACATATCAGTCAATTTGACCTGTTGACTTACACGATGTACACAAAAGCAATGTGCAGTCGCAGACACAGTCCCGTTAGCAGTATCAAATCGTAAACATGTATTCTTTAATATTAATAGGCATTATTTTTGCTATAAATATCGGTTACGGTTCATCTCATAGTTGCGAATCTTTTAACAACATCAGTATGCTGCTGTATGACAAAAACGGTCGAAAATTCAATCAGGAAGTTAATGGGTGTATAACAAGGACAGAATTTGAAAATACTACAGTGGTAAAGGCGTATGTAAATAATCAAATAATTCCTAAACTTGGGAGAGACTCAGTGAGACATATGAAGTACCTAACAATAGTTTCTTTTAACAACTGTGCGTTGGAAGAGATTCTGCCGGTAGCTTTTAGGAATGTGCCGAATTTGAACACTATTGAGATGTCTTTTGGTAGATTAAAATTAATTCCTAAAGGTAAGTTTTATTAAAACAATATCATACTTGCTTGTAATTTGTACTGATTTTTCAATAAAATAAATATTGATTGTAGACCCTGAAGAAACCTATATATTCCAATTAACTAAATATTGCAGACAATTTGAAAATAGTCGTAGGTACTAGGCATATTCCACTTCCAATTTCAGGATTAACACACTTAATACAGGGTATCCCAACGAAAATTTGACCCCCCTCCCCCCTATAATTGGAAAACCGAATAATATTTCAAAATTCGCCGAGACCCGTCGATTTTTGTTCTTGGGGGGAGCTTTTTTGACAGTCAAGCCAACTCGATATGTTCATCCCCCTAATGCCTAGCAACCCCAACTTAAAAATTTCAAATGCAACTCCGCGACTTGTGGCTCATCATTTTATAGCCCTTTTCATTGCACAGACAGTGACGTACCGTTTTTAGATATCGGTTGAGTTTTGAGATTCTTATTGGTTACAAACGAAATGATGACAAACCATCTTACTCGTATATTAATTTCTACACAAATGCCCACCACTAATAAGTTTTTCATCTACTACACATGACCGCATTACCTAATTGTTATTGATGTGTCTATCATTTTACAAAAAAGTCAGAAATGAAATAAAAAAGCTGAAGTAAGCAAACCTTCCGAACATTCACCTTTTATTCGTACTCTGGATTTAGTATTTTCTAAGGTCATTTTCAATAGCCTGTTTTAATGATTTTTTTAATATATACATATATTAGCCTTCGAGATGTACTTGTTGAAACTGTCACAATGATCCAGCAGCTAATATACAGTCTACTACATTTTCTTTCTTTCGAAAAATAGGAATTTTTTATTAAAAATCTTTTTGGTGTTCTTCAGCATTTCTTAAAACCCCTGTGGTCCAAATTTCATCAATTTGAATAGAATAATATTATTATTATATAGGCATAAAAGTTTTATATTCTGAATTTGTATTTCAATTAAAAAAATGTAGAATGTAATGGAAATATCTGAAAATTATTTTTAATCTACAATATTGTTCCTCTATTTACTTCACAAATTATAATTTTACCGTAAAAACAATGATATTACAACAGCTAATAAAATTTATTTCAACAAATTACATTAAAAAACGAAAAGAATATTAATTTTGAAATAGTCGTGACGTCTTAGTCAGGTTCATTCATCAAATTTGGGCCACAGGGGTTTTAAGTGATGCTGAAGAGCACCGAGTCATCAGATTTTTAATTAAAAAATCAGTAATTTAATTTTACGACAAAATCGATCGGTTCAACAGGTTCAACAAGTACATTTAGAAGGCTAATATAATGTATAAAAAATCATTAAAATCGTGCGTTTCAAAAATTTTTTAGAACGTTGTCCTAAGCCTTAATGGGCCACACTGTATGTACATGCACGCCACTGCTATTTTATAAAATATGACGTACTCCATATTCTCAATTATTATTTATCATAGGTTTGTATTTTGTCTCAGCACTCATCCACTCTGATATGCATATGATTTTCTTTTATTTATTTTATTGTTATTTGAAAGAATCTATATTATAACTTTCAAAATAAAATAAGAGCGTAGCTAATATGTTATTTTTATATATTATTTCTTTATTAGGTATTTTCAATTCCGAATTAACACCGCAGTTGCAACTGGTGAGGATTGACCACAATGAAATTAATACCGTTGAAGACCAGTCATTCTACAACATATCAAGTTTAAAACATATCCAGTTAAGTAATAATAGATTGGAAGCATGGAGACGAGAATGGTTTGATGAGTCAACATCCCTGGAGATACTAGATTTCAGCTTCAATAATATAAGAGAAATCCCAAACAAAGCTTTTATAAATTTTAAGAACTTGCAAAATATTTACTTTGATTATAATGACATTACCGTAATCCAAACAGATGCTTTTAAAGAAATACGAACTTTAGCATATCTAGGACTTAGTCACAACAAACTGACGAGTTTAAGTGATAAAAGCTTCCCAAATACGCTCAGAATAAACTATTTTAAGATAAATGCAAATTACTTAACATTTATTCCAAACAAAATTTTACAAAAACTGACAGCAGTTGAAATTACTATGGATTTTAACCCGTGGACTTGTCCATGCTTGGATCGGATAAATTATTGGTTATACATCAAAAATGGTAAAATTAAAATATTGAGTGAATGTGATGGAAGCCATATACCTATATGTGTAGTTCCTAACAATACACAGACTTGCTTGGATCGTTTTGACCATGCTTCAATGTTAAAATATGTATTTGAAATTAAAAATATAAATATGTCCACACCAATACCTTTAAGTTGTGTTGCTTTCTCATAGTTAGATATTTTATAGAATCAAATGAATTAACAGTCTGTGATTGTTTTTACTTAATTGTGACTGCTCATACGAGCTTGACTGAAAATATGAGCGAATCTCTTAAGATTTGAAAAGATTTAGGTTTACGAGGTTGATCAAGAAATATTTATCTCAATATTGAAATATCAAACTTATGTTTCAATGTTGGCAACCGAAAATATATATAATTGGGTGCGGTACCTACTTTGCCAATCTACAGGGACTTATAATTAATATATGTACAGGATTATTTATTATACCCTGTAATAACGTGTTTGTCACTTTGACAGCAATAAAAAGGTATGTAGTTTTTTAACACCGATAAACACTACTGTTCCTTTAAGTTAAACTATAGTTTTAGTAGGCGCGTGTTAGTTTGATCGTTAATTTATCTTGCCAAAAACCACTCGAGCTTTTCTTTTTATGGATAAATTTGTTTTTAACTCAAAGAAAAATTTATCCGATAAAAACAAAAGCTCTTGTGATTTTACTGTTGACAATTGAATTGATCGATTTAACTGGAAAAATGAGTTTTTCTCGGAAAAGGCTGAGAAAATTAAATTATTAATTTAACAAGTATTGCATTTCTAATCACTTTTAGTTGAACGTAGGGTAGAAATACAGACATTATGTTTAGGGCGCTAGGCGTCGCTGTCCTTCAAAAATATTTATTTTAGCATCACAACATTTTTTTATGCTATTACAAAACTCTTTAAGTTTTGAATATTTTTTATACCATAATATAGCATTGTTTTATGTTTCCATTATTAAAAAGTTTACCCACTTTGTTAATAGCACCTAATACATTAATAAACCTATTAAATGACACTCTTTAATTTAAATCCTTCCTCCACTGCAGATAAAAAGTGTAACGTAATTATCAAATGTTTATCGATGACACATATTTAAGTTTATATTTCCTATTTATAAATTCCTACATTTTTATTTTGTAAAACAGAGTTTTAAAATTATTTTAATTTATTGAAGGATGCGGTAAACCAATTTTGGGCCAAAAATATTAAAACTCAAAAGTACTCATTTTTCGAAAGCAAATAGTTTTTAAAAACGCAATATGGAATCAATCGGACAACATAATTTACAAAGTCTGTTTAACTGTGTTGAGTGTATACGAGCCTGGTCTACACGTAATATTTTGTCGTTAATCTTGCATGATAAGGAAAAACTGACCAATAAGACTGGCATAAATCGTGCGGCTATAGGTACTATACCGACTTTCGTTCAATATTTCATCAGTCATTTCGAAATTATCATGGAGGAAGAACTGATCGTGACGATAATATAGTCGTGGTACGGATTCACGCGACATACGTTACGGCTGACGTTACGCAATTTCTATATTTTGTCGCGTTAAAAACAATTGTATTTTTGCAACTTAGTGCAATATATAGTGCAAACAGTTAGTGTAGTATATAGTTTATTCTGGGTTACACTTTCTTAAATATTTTGATGAAAATATAATGAATTATTCATTTGTCCGTATGACGTAAGTCATCTAAATTCTTGCCGCAACTATAGCACCATGTGCCCAAAAATGGAAGAAAAAACTAAAGTCTGGTGGTACTGGTAGTAGTAGGTACTTAAGAGAGTGTCATTCTCTCATGTGAACCTTCTCCGAGAATTATAGCAGGAACCAGAAGATTGGTATCAGACAACATTGTTGTGTTTCTGGCAACATCCCCACCGCCGATTTAATTTCTATGAAATAAAGATTTCATAAAGTTGGTTTTGTTCCCTTCACAACAAAGATGTGCAGAAATGATAGGCCAGGGGGCCTGAAATAGCATTTTTAAAGTCGCGTGTAAGCAGATCAAAATCTTTTAGGACAGTTTTCTAGAAATAGTAGGAATTATCAAGTGCTACCAAGTATACCTTTTTTACGCAGAAATGACGCCCGGTCAACCGAACCAGAACGTTTCATCAACAATATAAGAGAAATTCATCATCAGGCATTGCTAATGCGCCGGCGTCCCCTATGGCCAAACCTGATTTAATACATAAATTACGATTCCTTCTCTTAATAGTTATTTATGCAACAAGCACAAAAAGTAACACGTCGAGTGAAATAAACACTTTTTGTACGAGTTGCATACAATATTTTTTCTACGTTCATGCAAAAACCAAAAAATGTTTTATTTAGATGACACGTTTAACATGTTTGTCATAATCACAAAACGCTGTAGTAGAATGACAGAAGAATGTAATAAAAAATGTATTGCACTAGAGCAATAAATAACCACTTTCTCTACTAAATATAGTTCAATAAAGTTTTGTTTTTTGCATAAACGTAGAAAAAATATATTTCCCTACCAAATCTGATAGCAAAATGGTTGAGCGATACTCGAGTAATAATATCGAGTAATAATTTCAACTTTGACACCCTGTTATCTGTTTCCACATTATAAGACACATATTTAGCTGTGTCTTCATATCTGCTGCTCTATATAGCCCATTATTAATGATCTACTTTGTATAACCAAAACTTTAATAAAATGTACCTAGAGCGTAGTTGATAAAAAATATCGACTTTAGCAGTCAATTGCATTTTTATAAAAAAAAAACTTTCAAGAACTGCAACAAGTTTCCCTTTTTGAATACAATACGGATTTCAACTCAATTTATCACAAGACAAGAAAAGAACCAAGATGGCAGCAGCCTCGGTTATAGACGGCCTAAAATCTACAGAGAGACTGATGTTATAAGCCTGCTCACAATTTATAGCAGTACACAGAAAGAAACATACATGCCATATATTTTAACTATAAAATCGTATGCCGCATATCTCTGAAAGCATACCCGATTACACAGCTTCTGCTACAGTAAGTACGCGCGCATGCGTCGCAGCTTTCTATTGGCTGTGACGAATTGACAGATTCATGTACCATCTCCAATGCTATCATGGGCGGGTATATCGTTCGGGCGGGCAAAATTTCAGGTATATATTTTCGCTAATTAAATTATAAATGTAATTAATTTTATTACCTAGTCATTTCGTGTTCTTAAGAATGGGATAATTCAAAATCTAAGCGTATTTTCAAAGTTGTCCTAATTAACAAGTGAGGAATATTGGATGATGACATGTATGAAGAGTTTAGGGCGCTAGGTCAAAATATGAGTGTGTATAACTGATGTTGAAATATGTATTTCGTTAACAAAAATGTACTTGAGTATCATATATGTATAGTGCAAATAAAAAAAGTGGTAAAGAAGTAGAGCTGCGAAACGGAAAATAATGAAAACTCTCAGAAGGAAGATGGTATTTTTAAAATGAGTTTATGACAAAAAAAATTGGATTGCTATATCTTACAAGATGAAACTGCCTAGAATATACAGGTTGTCCCATAATTATTGCGACAAAATGATAGGGGTTGTAGAGGGCATGAAAATAAACAATTTTGCCTTATAAACCCCTGTCCGGAAATATGCCGTTTGGCCGCTACAGCAAAAAAAAAGAAAAATTTGAAAAAGTACCAGTTTATTGAAAGAGCTTAGAGTAATTGCTCAAAGTGTCCTCCACGTTGCTCAGTGTACAGCTGGGCACGATTCTTCATTGATTGGCGAACTCTATGAAATATTCCCGGTTTGTCCTGAATCTGTGCGGACGCGGCCATCACTCTTCCCGGTAGCTTTTGTTGGTTAAGAACAGGAGTTTCATACACTAAAGCTTTTAGATGGCCCCAGAGATAATAATCCAAGGGGGTTAAGTCGGGTGACTGCGTAGGCCAATGCACAGAGCCACCTCGGCCTACCCACCTGTTAGGAAATATTTCATTCAAATAGTGCCGCGCTGGCAAATCAAAGTGGGCTGGGGCGCCATCGTGTTGAAACCACATGTAAGGACTTATGTCCAGTGGCACATCCTCTAATAGTTCTGGAAGCACATATGCTGCAGGAATTGAGCATAAACGTGTTCATTCAAATGTGGTGGGAGCAAATATGGCCCGATGATCTGCCGGCCCAGGATGTTAATTACAAACTGATGTTGGTCTCTACGGAGGGCTATGACATGGGGGTTATTATATTTTCATTCCAAATGTAACTATTACGACTATTAAAATAACCATCCCTTGTAAAACAGGCCTCGTCAGTAAACAAAACGTAGCGACCAAAGTGTGGTTGTCTCAACTCCTGTTGCAACCACCAACGACAAAAACGGCGACGCGGCAGATGGTCCTCCAGAGCCATGACTTGGACTTGTAACAGGCGATACGGACTACGGGTGTAGTTGTTGATCCCGGAGAACCCGCCAAACAGTACTTCGTGCCGCTCCATATCATGTGCAATGGCACGCACGCTTGTGGACGGATTGGCCTCTACATGTTGCAGAACCTCTTCCTCAAACTCTACTGTCCGCTTGGCGAAGGGCCGACCTGCCCCTCGCTGAATTGTAGCAAAAATGCTATGATGATAGTGATGCAAACTTTAGTTACTTTTGAATACTTGGAACGATTAGTTACTTTTTTAGTATTAGGACTTGTTACCTTGGACTCGTTACTTAGTAGTAGCAGAAGTAGTGATAAGTAAAACAGATACACATACAACTAACTGAAGTAATTATTGTATGTACTTAAGTACTTATTGTCTATATTTTATGAAAATAAAAAGTCTTTCTTTGTGTAAAAAAGTAAATTGCTGCTTCTTTTTTATCGTGCGTGAAGAGCAACTAAAATTTGAAATAATAAATCAAATCAAACATCTAAAGCTAAAATCGTCAAATTAAATGCCACATGTTGGCAGTACCTGTATGGGCAATAGTATCCGTAACGATAAGTTCGCTCGTTGTCAATTATTTGTATTTCGTAGTGCTTAACATTAGTTTTTTTTTGTCCAATGATCTGTGCATTAGTTATTAGTTGAATACTCAATACATGACATCAATCGTGACCAAGTTATTTTAGAACTAGTTACATTATTTCGTTATAATGAATCGCATAAGTAGTAACTAAACAGCCCAAGTAACGAGTCTTTTTCAGATTAAGTATTTTTCTCATCACTATATGATGAGAATGATGACGTTCTGAAACCGTTCGGTGTACAATCGCGCGGCTCTTCTCCCATTACCACTTCTTCTCCGTAAATCATATGCATATCAGCAAGTTCCGCATACGAATAATGCTCCATTATGGTACCTGGTACCACCAAATTAATGCTATTTACGTTTTGCACACCAGTCACTGAAACTAACTGAATCGGTGTTTTTTTTTTTTTTTTTGTTATGATAGTCAGCCATTGAACTGAATCGGTGTGGCGACTTTAGGCCGACAGCGACAAATAAAGTAAACACAGCAAGCAGAAAGCTAAAAGTGGCTTCACGGCCCGTCTTACTACGGGCCAGACAACGCGCCGCGGACGAGCACGGATCGGGCGCGATACGCCTGAGTTTTTCCCACGGCCCGTACGGGCCCGTATGAGATTAGAGCTATGGTTCAGTTTAAAATGTCTCGTGATGAGAATGGCGGTTTATGCTGCAGCTTTTGTTTAGTTTAGTAGCACATATTTAATAATAATAATAATAATAAATTGCCTTTATTTTCAATTATAGTACAAAAGGTGTAAAATAAACAAAATAATAGGGCGAAGTGTCAGTTTAACTGCTTTTCAACTTAACCCTAATTAGAAAACCAAGTCCAAATAACAAGAAACATAATCGTGTGCAAAGTACATATAGGTAATGTTTTGAATAAGAGATATAATAATATCTAGTAACTACCATGCCGAAACAATATGGCTATATAATAATAATAATAATAATAAAAACATGATCGAATGAAGAGATCCATCACGAGATTATCACAAAGATAACAATAGCCTTTTAATTTCTTTTAAAATTAATAATTGAAACATCTAATTTTACTGGCAAATTATTGTATTCCTTTGGCGCATCTTTAAGGTGCGTACAGACCAAATTCGAGAGCTGTTAGCTAACACCTGACGAACTGAATGTGTACCAGAGGTCGCGAACAGCTCGTGTTCGCTTTGCGAGTTCGGCTGAAGTTCGGTACATGAGCGGTAAGATCAAAGAAATTGTTAGCGAGCACGTGTTGAATAGCACTTGCAGTGTAGACGTTTTACCGAGCAAGTAGGTACTGTTGAGAATTCCCATCAACAAAAATACGTTAGAAAGGTTTATTCACCCTTTACATCAACTGTATCTTATTTTAGTTTTTATGTAGATTTAAGGCATAAATAGTAATATCTGTTGTAAATATTTATATTAAGGGTTGTTTATTTATTATCTCACTACTTAGCTATAGTATTATAACTATATAGTTCCATTGTACTTTTCACGATTGCGAAATAAACTTCTTCTCCACCATCTTCTGACAATACGTTTTTCTGTTTTCTCTTTTCTACAATCGACTTGATGATAATGAAACTGGCACAGGCAATTAAAATATCTTCATCATCACTCGACATTTTAATCGTTAATACCGAAACCGAACAACCTGCTTCGAACTACTGGCGAACCCCAACTTCATACCGAAACATGTAGTGTGGACGTTGAGCTCGTAAACTACTCACGAGCTGTTCGCGAATAGCTCCCGAACTACTCGCGAACAATATCTTTGGTTTGTACGCGCCACATCTGGTGAACAAGGCAGTGGTACTTACTCAATAAGAAAAAGAAGAAAAGACGCTGGTGGATGTCATCATTAAATAAAAGTCGATTAAGGTAAGTTTTTATTTACTACATCTGAAGTAGTTAAGATATTAATGAATTGAAGAGACATATTAACGCATTTTTTTTTAATTTCAGATATTGCGCATCGGACAATGAAACATGAAATTTATAAAAAAAATAGCACATACCTTATTACAATAACTGTTCGAAATATTTTTACTGTTATTGTCAACGCAACGCAAATTATTCGCGGCAACTGTGATACGTTAGCGTAAATCCTCGACGGTTTCCCCTTCGGTACGGTACACCTCATTTTTAAATGACCCCACAAAAGAAATCAAGAGGGTTTAAATCAAGAAACCGGTGCACTCCCTCCAACCCACCGTACTCCGTACACTTGATCAAAATTTACAGAATAAATATATAAGTTGTTTCACTCTCGAACACGCCCCGCCCTACCAATTCCGCTCTCCTCACCCGTCTCGGGAACCGTTCGGTACCCAGGATCCTACACGGTCGCCGACGCTAGAACCATAACGTGTTGAGTGCGATCGATATAGTCGAGACAAAACCTTGAATATCTGTTAGTGTTTATTTTATTTAATTTTTCTTCTAAAAATGTCCGTGATATATTGTACTGTGATAATTGCCCCTCATGTTGTATATTTCATCAACTAATATAAAGAAATAGTTCACGATATAAAACTTTACGCGGTACGCCGATAAAAATTAGAATTTTCATTTGAAAAATTGTCCTGATCAATGCTATATTTTTCAAATGAAACATCAAACGTTGTATTTGTATGAACCAACATGTAAGTTCTTTGTACTGGTATTTATTAAAAAATGTGTAATATGCGATAATTATGTAAGTAGGTACTTAATTGTGTCATGTAAATTTTACACTCAAGCATTTTTAGTTCAAGCAGAGTTTCTGATAATACCAAATCTGGTACACCGTGATATCTGTGCACAAACAGTATACAGTAACATCTTTAAATAAATTAAAATAATTTGTCTCAAATTAATTAATATACGTATAGGAATACCCAAATCACTGAAATAATATTAAGTACTACATTGGGTTTTCATTTGAGTATTTTTTTTACTGAAAAGAATATATAGTTTATTAAATTACAAAACAAGAGTATAATGCATTTTTATTATATTTCAGATCAAGACTGCCAAACGACACAAACACTATCGTGTAGGAGTCCAAGAAAAGCTGCATTAAAAAAGCAAACAAAACCTATAATGCAGCATTTGTAACTTATAAACAATATGGATTATATTATTTCCTATTTTAGTTTCAAAATTTGCAAATTTTTCTCATGGCTACATTATTTTTATATAGTAGAGTACGTATTGTATATTTTAGTTTAAAATTTACAAGTGAATATATACGACTTCCAAGATTAACTAACAAAAATTTATACATTTACCTATAATCGTTTTATAATATTTATATTTATTACGTTACAAATATTTTATTTATATCTTTACATCACACTTCTGGAATATCCTCGTATATAAATATTTCTCAATTAGAAAGAAAATACTTTTTAAGTCCCTCGTACTTGGCCATTTATTGCGGCAGTATATATGTGCGGCGTACCGCTTTGATCTCAAAATATCAGAGTGCCGACAGAGAGTGGTATAACTTATGTTTGTTCAGTAAACTTTGACTTGATGGAGATACATCTAGTCGAAATTGAAGCGGTGGGGTACATTTTCAAGAAGTGCGGGCAGATCACTGCGAAGATATTCGAGATATTGAAAACCATCCATACAATTGGGCAATATGAATGGTCCAATTAGGCGCTCATTAACAATTGCGTACCTACAAAAGACAGACGACAACAGCCGACCACAGGCGACAACAGACGGAAACAGGCCGCGCCTTTGATGTTACCGACTTAATTCGGATAGAACAGGCCGATGCAGATCAGCCCGCGCCACGACGGATCAGAGTCTTCCCACGGCCCGTTGGTCCGTGCTTGCGCGTCCCGGCCCGTGCTAAAAGCCACCAGGATAGAACAGGCCGATGCAGATCAGCCCGCGCCACGACGGATTAGGACTTCCCACGGCCCGTCGGCCCGTGCTCGCGCGGCGCCGCCCGTGCTAACACGGGCCGTGGGAAGCCACTTTAATAGCTAGGCATTATAGACGGGCACATTTTCTGACACATTTGCATGCGGCGAGCAAAAGTAACACATAAATCCTTCGTGTATGTGAAGTTGTCGTGCCACATCTCGAGCTGAACCACGAGCCGCGCGCAGCCACAACAAGTCGCAACCGGCGTGTCACATTTTCGCCGACATAGACAAAGACATCGGTGTGGCGTGCGACATTTAATTATAGTATTGGTTGTGCATAGTGCGGCACATAAAAATAAGCATAATAATGAGTAGCAAGGAGTTTTTAACTGACTTCAGTGAAGTTTATAGACCTATCGCCAAAAATCTAAGATTGACGGTAAGTCGTTCATTTGGAGGGATGCTCTCACGCATTACAGTATCTTTTTTCTTAAGATAAGGCTCAAGTCGCTGTAAAAGATCATCAAATGTATTAGAATCCATCCGTAAGTAATTTTTATAGTCATCATTTTCATTAATTCGCAGCTCTTTTAGAAGATTTACATCACTATATTTCTCCCTTTCACGTAACCATTTCTTTTGCCAAATCCGTCGTTTCCTTTTCTCCGTTTCATTATTATTAACTAAAATTGTAAAACATATTAGAGCACCAGCACTAGCAACTGTTATTTTTCTTTTTTTATTTGTTTTCGACATTATCAGTTGCTCACACTAAAAATTGTGAACTGTATAAAAGAAACTCGGCTCGTGATCTCTAATAATTACCAGAAGGCCGCAAGCAACACAAAATCGTCTAGTGCATGGAGGATTTTGTACAAAAACTAACGGATTTGCATGTGTCAAGACAAAACGACACATAATCGTAATATTTGTGTGAATGTTTATGGCTTCGATTGTTAAAATGCTCAATGTTGCTCGCCGCGAGCAAATCCGTCACATTTGATCGCTGCGTGCAAATGTGCTGAAAAATGTGTTCGTCTATGCCTAGCTAATGAGTCAGGAAGCGCCTGTGCTGTAGCGGCTAAATGACATATTTCCAGACAGGGGTTTATAAGGTAAAATTGCTTATTTTCATGCCCTCTCTACGACCCCTATCAATTTGTCGCAATACTCGCAATAATTATGGGTCACCCTGATGTATACAAGTGTGCTTTTGCGAATTATGCGTGACATTTGAATTATAGTAGGCGAATTTCCGTATAAATGAAATCAAAATAAGTATACTGATAGAAAAAGACATAATAGTGATATGGCGAATAATTTAAAATAAATTTAAAAGATGAGAAGATTAATATTAAATTTTGATAAAACATGGATGCATGAAGGTCATACGGAAAGTGGTACGATATGATATGAGTGTTAATGTGTGACCGTTATAGTAACAGTGCTAGTAACCAATAATGAATACTGTGTATGTATTCTAAAGCCTTTTGAATGCGGAATGCGCAAATATTTGCGCGATTTATTTAATGGTGGGAAAATATCTACTTGTAAGAAATTTTGTCAACTATAACATTTTCTATCATTTTCATATGAAACTGCCATAGATTGTCAGAAGCTCAAAATTAATTTATTAACACCACATAATAGTGAATGCAGCCAAAATATTTGTGGTGTTTTACTGTCACAAAATTTGTCAAAAGTTGAGATTTTCCCGCCATAAATAGTTAAAACAGAAGTTGCAAAATTCCTGCAAAAAAGGCTTAAGTGTGATATCTGCGGAGTGCGCATTGGGTGTAAGTGGTTGGTGGTGGCAATTGTCATCGAAAAGGATGGCATTCTTAATTTGCAGAGAGGATGGCATAGGGGGCAAAATTAATGTAAATTGTTAAGAGTGCTAGGTTTGTGTGATTTGAACTTTTCTCAAGTGGCATGCTTAGGTAATCATGCCACCCTCTCCTTCTGTACTCACCTCTGTGTTGTGAATTAGTCAGTCACTATTATTTTCAACCTTGGATAATTGATAGTACAAAATAAAAACTTTAAATTTGGAAATAATTCTTATCATTTTTATTATCTAATGCCTCAAAATTGACGAAAGTTGTTATATTACTGTTTCTACTAAAAATAATGGATGTTAAGTAATGCAATTATTTTTGTCATTTTTGTACATTTTTTGTTGTTCCTCGCATGCTTTGTCCGTAGTGTTTGTCTACAAGCTAGCGATTGGTCACTTTCTAGATTTGCGGCCGTCTAGTATAATCTATTATTCCCATCCATTAAAAATGGCATCCTATATTGAAAATACCTTGCTAAATATACTCACTGGTACAATTAAAACCTAATTAAGATTAAATTACATTTCTCTTTTTGTTTATTCCGAATTGGAATAACTAGGGTTAAAAGATCGAAGGAAAAAATGTTAACCTTAGGTACTGTAGTACCATTTATTTCAGTAAAGTAAAATACATAAGTCATGTTTATATATTTATTATAACAAAATATATGTACAAAGATGATCTGAAAATGGTAAGTAGTTCTAATGCACAGCATTATAACATCAATCAATTGTATAATAGTATAATACATATTGAATAATTTGGCTATGGTTGTGTTCATGAATATACTTTATTCACAGTACTTTGTAGCACTTTTCTAGAAAGTCTCATCAAACCTGACACAGGATCTCTTCCAAAATATTTTACTTGCAACTCCTGACCAACTTCCAGTTCTAAAGCTGAAGGATGGGCAATCTAAAAAATATGCAAGTTCCTTTTTCTTTAACAATTTTCACAATCAATGCCGTTTTTTTGTGTGTTAAAGTGTGTTGAAACTATGCTGCTATGATAAATAAGATGGCAAATTTTTTTGTGTTTACACCAGTGGTGGCTGGTGAAATTTCAGGTACCTATGTACTAGCCAACTTGTATTTTTTGAAAATTACTATAAAAATATTTAATAAAATGATGTCTGCATTAAAATTGTTATAAATCTCTCAATATTAAATATTTATTTATGAAAGTTGGCATAAAGTCGCTTTACAGGATGTTAAATCCAGTGCCGTAGTTAGATTTGAAATAAAAAAAATCGCTACAGTTTTTGTAAAATTTCACAGTGAAAAAAATTCAAAGTAGGCCCTGAAAACAAAAAACATATTTTAATATTTTGTGCCAAAATAGAGTTTTTACTGGTCCATCTTTTAGAAAAAACCCGAAATAAATCGGATAATAATTACCATTTTTACGGGCCTGTTTCCATTTGAAATGGGTCACACTGTATATGATGTGACAACTTTAACATATAGCATGAGTCCAAGGTCAAACCAGTCCTCAAAGTCATGTCAAAAATCATAGAAACGTGAACATAAAATTAAAAAACTATATGATTTTTACCTCGACATGATTTTTCATGTTTTGTATATTAAAAATCATGTGATTAATTGCATAGTCTAAACACACTTTTAAAAATAGAGATGCTATAAAAATACTGTCGTAATGCAAGCCTTAACATTCACTCAATTTAGTGAGGAGATTTAAAAATACATTGCAAATTTTGATAAAAATAAACAAATACCTTTCTTTGGTCAAGCTGCGAATTGTGTAACAACGCAGGTGGCATTCCAGGATACAACGTTACCATTACACCAATGTCTCGAACTTCAACAATGGTAGCTTTATAAATACCTCCAAATTCTAATTCCGGAGTTCTCTCTGTGGTTAATAATTTATTAATGATTTCTTGAGCTTCATCCATAGCATTTTGACTTGGAGCAAAAATTTGGTAAGTTGTATCATCCACAGGTGAAACCTACGTACATATAAAAACAGTATATTTATTTATGCAGGGTATTTCAGAAAATACATAAATCCTAGTGGCAACATATAAATAAAATAAAACCAAGGCTATTATAGATAGATAAATAGATGAAATAAATTTAACTACTTTTTATATGAACTGCAGTTTAGGACTTTGGTGCAAGATCGACGCAGATCCGATGATTTTATATACTTTAATAGCAAATAATGGAGATGCGCCACACATCATTTGATGCAACAGAGATGTAGCTCCAAGAAGCTGTGTCACTCTTGCTCCCAACGCGCAACGAATTTTGTTTTGGTATTTATCAGATATTCCTTCTAGGTTACTAGGGTTACTACTGTTACTAGTAATAATAGCTCCTTGGAGCTGTGTCATTCTTGCTCCCAACGCGCAACGAATTTTGTTTTGGTATTTATCAGATATTCCTTCTAGGTTACTAGGGTTACTACTGTTACTTGGTTAGTCGTGTGTTTGTTTGCATGACGTATTCGACTATCGTCTTCCTAATAATATTTGCAGTGATTTTGATTGTGTTTTAATATAGTCAATATGGAAGTGTTGAGTAGTGAATCCGAACCTTATAGTGGTGGTTCTAGTGATGAATACGTAGCAGATACATCCGATAATACGTCAAGTAGTGAAAGTGATGATTTGGAAGTTAAAATAAAAACTAGAAAGTCGACTGATAAATCACAATGGGCTAGAAATAAACGGAAGAAACTTTTAGCAGCTGGAAAAAGATATTTTGATGCAAGAAGGATGTAGCTCCAGTAAAAAAAAATACGAACTTCATATTTATTAATTAGTATAAGTTTTATGGTATTTATTACACTTTACTAACGTCCTTTTGTAACTCGAAAAAAAAAACTGATATCTGATAGAAAATTACTGTCTACGTTTTTTCGTTTTACTTAAATTAAACAATTTTGGGCTGCGTCATTATTGCAGCAAGATCCTCAATTGTAGCAAGTCAGTCACTAATAAAGTAATTCTTTAAAAGAAAGGAAAAAAAGTAGCTTAGAATATAAAACAAAATGTAAACATGTATAAACTAAAACAATGTACTTACATCATATTAAATATAAAAAGACAAAAATGTTAAAAATTTGTAGTAGTAGTAGCAGTGTAGGTACTCTTGAACCAAATAAAAGCTATTTCTAAGTACTTTTTAATAATTTACTTAAATTTCCGTAAACTACAACAGATAGCATCTGGTAAAATATAATTATTTAACCTGGAAAATGTTTCTAGTTGACGGTGGCAGTCGCGAAGAGTTAATGTTCCATGTGCCATGATAATGTACGCTAGCGTTACTTATAAAAGCATTTTTATTCTTATGTAATTCTAAAAGTTAGTATATAAAGAGTTGGCAAAGTTCCCAAAAAAATTTGCATTTGCAACAAGTCTAACATAACACCTTTTTTTGAATTCTAAATATTTGAATAGCTGAAGAAGAGTTACGTCAGATGGTAACACCATGACACAAGTGAGAGTGGAAGAATAAAAAATACATTTTTTAGAAGAGTACATTGACTAAAATTTGGTTTTAATTTACGAATAATATATTAATAAAAATAAGGTTTCTTAAAGAAGATCAGCTTAAACGATTATCAACAGTCAAACCCAATAACATAACTACAGCACCATTAGTAATATTATAATCGGGGGAAAAGGGCTTAGCAGGACAAATATAGATGAGTGCTGCTCCCTGACAGATTTACTTCAAATTTTCTGTAGAAACCAGCAATAATGTAAGCTTCCCAAAAAGTTATGTCCAAAATAATTTTTATGGGAGTTATGGTTTTATTAAAAATTAAAAATATGTTTTTTCTCTAGAACTGTTTGTCCAATTTTGATGTCCAAAAAATGTCATAGAACTCGATAGGGCAACACTAAAAAAATGTCTGAAATATTTTTCACACAAGAAACTGGTAGGTATTAGAGTTATCACTGCATTAAATAATTATTTTTTATTAATTATAATATGAAATAATTATTCAAATCATATGATCTGGTCTGATCTGATTCATGATTGTTTTAGAATTAAACTGAATATCTTTAAGGTCTACATACTAAAGAAGTTAAATACATTTAGATGAAAAGGATATATTAGAATTAGATAGGTACAAATAATAAGTTATATAAATTTACAAATTGTGGAGGTTACTCGGCCAATTTTTTTTAAGTTTTACATTTTATTATAAAAATTATTTAGTTTATCTATTAATTCCATTTTAAAAAAGACTGAAATAATCAATCTCTAAAATGCAATTGCTTATTGATTTTTATGCAGGGATGTTATAGCTGTTAGAAAAAAGAAGATATTTTCTTTGAGAGTTTGCCACATCATAGATTTCTTAACAGGTTTTTTTCTAAGTCAGAAGTAGCGGTAGAAGATTGAATTACTTGTGTCTGACTGTTCTGATAAAGAATATACATTCAATTTGAAACAGCTTCCAACCCTTAGAATAACTTTATATTTTTAATTTTTCCCATAGAAATTAAAATGTAATCAACTTGTTTGATATCATTATTGTTTATAAAGATATATGCCTTAATAACAAAAATAATTGGTTGCCTCTAGGATTTATGATTTATTTTTCTAAAACAGCTTATATGTATTTTTTTTAAATTTAAAAAACATTTTTTTTTAAAACAAATCACAACGTAAATAGTATTTCAATGTTATAAAACATTTATCCCAAAATCAAATAATTCCTATGGGTACAAAAATTATGTACCACATATAAAAAGTAATAATATAATTAACAGACATAGTTCTACTTACATGAACCCCTGTTTCTGCAAATAATTTCTTTAAATTAATTCCACCTACACCCAAGAGCCTTGATCTCTTATGTGGTTCAATTTCTAATTTTTCACAAACTGGCCAATTTTCCTTTCTTTCGGTTCTATCAAATAAATAAACACATCTATTGTACAAATTTGATATATATATCCATACACTTTGCTCAAAATCAATGCAGCACTAAAAATGGGCCTCAATTTCAAGCTTGATTTTCTCAGAAAAAGTTCATTTAATTCTTACAATCTTTCTCTATTTTCTTTGGCCTACCTCGTAAGATACAAAAGAGTTTTACCTGTAAGTTGTGCACTTTGAATTTTTTGTAAAAAAAGGTAGTAATGTAAATATAATTTAGCATTCTTACTGAGGACTAAACCTTCAATTAAAAAAAGAATAATAATGATTAGTCGTCTCAAAAAACTTTGAAAGTGGAGCACATTTTTGATGGTTGAATTTTGCTGTGAAGTGTATTTAGTCCTTTGAATAAATGTCCGTAATAATGTGAAAAGTAGTACCTAGGTTTATCAATACATTCGTTCATAACACCCACTATCTTAGACTTTGCCTCAGCTGCTTTCTGTATAGCTTCCATAACAATCTTCAAAGGCAATCCAGGAATCTTTATATCTGCCTGTAAAGCTGTTACTCCCTTTTTAGTTCCAGCTATTTTAAAGTCCATATCTCCCATATAATCTTCAATTCCCTATAACAAAATTGAAAACTAAATATTATTTATATGTTTCTGTAATACAAATAATTTGAGATGAGAATAAAAGGGCAAATAATACAAGTACCAACCAGTAAATCCGTGAGCAAACGGTAATCTTCTATATTTTTTTTAGCTTCATCGTAACGTGTTATTAAACCGACAGCAACACCGGCTGCCGGAGCAGTGATGGGTACGCCAGCATCCATTAAAGCTAAACTGCCACCACAAACACTAGCCATTGAACTAGAGCCTATAAAGAACAGATATATTCTATAAAAATATGAACATTTTAAAGTAGAGATGGAGTTAGGTAGTGAAAATGTTCTTGGGAAGATTTCAAGGAGTTTTCTGTACATATTCCCCATCATTTTGAATTTCATGTTAAATTATAACTATAGAACCTTACAAGTTATGTTGTATATAAAGTGATAAACAAATGGAAATTGAGCCGACAATATCCAAAAAAATAGAAAAAACAGTACAGTTTATCATTTTCAATCACAAGATTAATCCAAACTCTCCTACCATCCAACTAAACAATCATGTTATCCGTAGCAAGCCTTCAATCAAATACTTCGGAGTTATATTAGATCAAAAACTCAACCTCAAAGAGCACACAAATTCTATTAAAATGAAGTGCATTGCCAGAGGGAAACACTTTCGCAGCTAACATACAAAACCAGAGGAATACCCAAGAAAACAGCATCACATATCTACAAAACCATCTGCAGACCAATCCTAGAATATAGTCATGCTCTTTATCTAAATATCCGAAAGAATGCAATTCAAAATCTCAAAGTAGCGGAAACTTTTACAATAAGATTTTATCACAAAAATATGTCACCCCAGAAACTCTCTCCACAACCCTTCAAATGAGTTACTGTACGATAATACCAACATCCATCAGCAGAGGACTGCAGAAATTATCCATTAAGTTCTGTCAGACCACCCACAGCATGGAAATGCAACAGTCTTTTTTTTAAACAGAAACTGGCTGAAGGACTTTGGTCGATGGCCATTTGGTTTAACCAATAAAATACGTTAATTATTATTATTTATTATAAAAAACGTTAAAAACAAGGAGAATATAATACCAACAAAACTACTGTTTTTTTGTACGTTCATGCGAAAAACAAAACTATTGAACTATATTTAGTGAAAAAACTGGTTCTTTATTGCACTTATCTGTCATTCTATTACATCATTTTATGATCATCACAAATATAAATATTCAAATCGACGCCATATTTAGTCCATTTTTTGGGAGATTGTATTACGTTTTAAGCAATTGCATATTTTATATTATTTTCAATCATATTTATTACATACTGGATTACGAAATTACTAGAAAATGTAATTCATTAAAAATAATATTAGTTTCCTGTGAATATCAACTGAATTAAAAATAAAGTGTGAGTTAATTTGTTCCTGACATATTTTAGTAGTTAGAATAACCATCGGTGGCGGCTGGTGAGAATTCAGGCATGCCATGGCCATATCTCAATAAAAAGACAGGGGACTCAAACCAAACTTTAGGATATATGTACTGAGGCCATATAGACAAGGAAAAAGTTTTTACAGTTTGCGAAAAAAGTTGAAAAAATGTTATAAAGATGTAATTTTATCTAGGTATTTCAAATTTTATTAAAAAGTAATGATATTTTAAAATTCTTATAATCTATTACAAATATAAAATTCAAATGTAAATGGCTTTAACAAATATTATAATTTTTCGATATACTTAATTTGTAATTCTTCGATAAAATTACATGTAATTTAAGAAAAAAAATGTTTACAAAAATTAAAGAAGCCAATCTAAATAATCCTAGGGTGGGCACACAGTTTTTTCAACTTTTTTTGCAAACTGCTAAAACGTTTTCCTTCTACAAAAGTTGACTATATGACTACAGTATACATAATTATATCCTAGTTTGGATTGGGTCCTGTTTGGTTACTGAGATATGGCATACTTAAAATCTCACCACACTGTTGATAACCACAACTTACAATAATCATACACACATGTTTGAAAAACCAGACTGTTATGTGGAAGGAAATATTTCTACAAAACTATTCTCACGAAGTTTCCAGAGAAATTTATCTGGGAATATTCATGGGAAATATTTGAGAAAATTTTGGGAACATTTCCAAAAAAAAAATATATGCAAAATTCCCATCTCTAATATAAATTAAGTAATGGCATTGTTATTTATACTATACTTACTATTTATATATATATATATATATATATATATATATATATATATATATATACCGGGTGTTCCCTCTAAGACTTTCAGTGCGAATATCTCAGAAACCAGCATAGTCAGTGCGACGAAATTTGGTATACAGACACTAGATGGCGCGTAGAATCTGATGATAAAATCAATTCTTATACAGGGTGTTCCATTTTCCAAGAAATCGATTTAATTTTGATTTTTGGTTGTCAGCCATGCTTAAAACTTATGGTTAAATTGAAATATACTTAATTATGAACACATTCTGATAAATAAACATTCAAAAATTTCAAAATTTAACATAAAAAAACGCCTCCAAAAGTACCCAAATTTCATTGTTTTGTCATGTAAAACGTGCATAGCCTTGAGCCAGACTTACACAGAAGAAACTAACATCGCTAAACGTCAAAACTATGAATTGTCATTGAATTGTCAAATATTAATGGCATAAAGTATTTTACTTTACAGCAATAACGCTAAATAATGTATTTAATGCAATTTACGTATGCACAATGGTGTTATTGAGACTTGTCTAGTTGAACCTTTTGGAGCATTGGGGTCGCCTTGTCGGTACAATCTACCGCTACAGCTAGGGTTACAGTGTGAATATTGTAAAATATCTGTGGATATTTTTAAATTGTTCAATTATAATGTAATAAAACTTCAGTAAATTGTTTTTATGTTACTACAGTGTACATAATAATTAGGTACCCGTATTTTCATCACAAAATAATTTACAAAATTGTGTAAGTACCTAAAGAATATCTCTCTTTTCCAACTGCTGTAATTATTGATTACTTATTTAGCAACAACTAAATTCGAACAAAACGATTCCTAAAACTTTTTATTATAATGTGAACGTGTTTGTCGTTGAGAGTCAGATTGGAACCTACCCCAGCACCACAAAAGAAATGTTACGAAAGCATAACCTAGAAATTATTGAGATTACTTCTGCTTGTGTCCACATATTTCAGCAGTTCAGCACTTTACTTATGTTCCTGATGAATAAAATATGTTTAAGAAGAACTCTACATCTGTAAAATAGTAAACAATGAACTACAATGTTTGTATTTCATATGATACAGAACTAAAATTAAGCAACTGGTTTCTGCTAGGAAGAATCACCTGCAGACGTACTATACCCAGTAGGTACCTATTAAGTAGTCATTTAAAGCTAGATAATAATTTGTAATTGTTGTTTTTATCTTTCAGTTATGTGTGAGTACCTAGTGCCAGACTGCCACCAGAAAGAATAAGACAAAAATATTAGACATTTTCTTGCAAATAATTCAGAATATGGAATGATGGATCAGGATAATATTATAAAGAAGTCTCTAACTCACTTTGAAAAGTATTCTATAAGACATTAAATTCAGTTGTCTGTCGTGGGTTTTAAAATTTCTAAACGAATAAATTTAAGAAAAATAAACTAATTTCATAATTCTATGTACAGTATGAAAACATCTCGTTAGAATATCTTAAAAATGTTGAAAGCTAACTGTTGTTACAATATACACAACATAATGTAATAAGGTTGGTATCAAACAATGAAATGGCAAGATTTGTTTGTAATCGTACATGCATGACCATCCCTCAGATTGAACGTTGCTCTGTAATAGAAATTAGAATACAGAATAACTGTTTAATATCAAACCAGATGTAATAATGTAGATACTTAATGTAATTTTATTTTATTGTTAATAAATTAAAGTCTGTATTTGTTTTATTCTACACAAATTATTAAACAAATGTTTAAGAAATAATGAATACTTAAAGATGAAGGGTCAAGTTAATCAATTTAGTCACTAATAAAAAAAAATAAACCACTATGTACGCAGGTAGGATTATTTTTTAATTGAAATTATGCTGGTAGATATAAAAAATCACTCAGTAACATTTTTGAATATTTTGTCCTTGTAGAATACTGAATGAATCATACTTACCTTATTTAAGAACTGAATTTTAATTCTTCAGTGAAATTTATATTTTAGACATCTTACTTTTGTTATAAAATTATTAAACACAAGTGGTATTTGCTGTAGTGTATAATAATACTTACTAACAATTTAATAAACTTTAATTTCCGTTATACTTGCATTATTTACATTTTTATTTAGTTCACTAGTTAACTTACACATTCCATGCACTTTAATTTTATTAAATAATTAAACCAAGTACAAAAAGTTAAGTATGTCCTTATTTATGGCAAAACGTAAAGTCTAATGTTTTCTAGCAAAATTTTACTCGTCTCTCTCATCTATCTGTCGCGAATAGAAACTAATCTTGGCATCTGGCTTCTTCAGTATCTTATCGAATCTTCTAACCAATGAATAACGTAACTGTGTATGTCAACCTGTTTCCATAAGAGTACTTTGTTTTCCTGGTTCCTATCTATTGAAGATATGCTGGTGAGACATAACATTTTTGTGGATATTTTTACGTTTGTTCTTTCTGTTCTACAAATATTGGAAAATACCTTCTCATCCCTGCTCTTGAAAGTAAGCCAGAAATTTCCCAATAACTTCTCCATCTGAAAGCAATTAAGTAAAAATAATTCTCGTATATGGGTAAATGAGCAGTTTCTTATAAATATAACCCTACAGTTCAAACGGTCAAAAGCAATATGCAAGTTGCAATTACCTACAACATTGACATTCTTTTTCTGTACTTACCTCTTAAAGTATTCCTTAGGAAATATAACATTAATCGTAATTAAAGACCTTATGTTATCATCTTTTATTTTATTAATGTACTTAATTTTTGTAGTAATAGGTTTCCAATTTCTACTCAGATTTGTTTATTGTGGAATCGTTTTTGAAGCAGGTGAATTTTTATTTATGCTACTGGAACTGAACTATTCACTCAAGGAACCCATTAAATCATTATTTATGATTGTTTCTAGAGTTTAAAGCCTTTCTACCACTTGTTGCCGGCACGTTATTATTATTTTTAATTCTAGGTTAAGCAACCACAAGTTTAGATTGTCCATACATAGCTAGCGCCTTGCGCGCTTCAAGTCGACAAGGGAGAGGATGTTCATAAATTCAGCTTTGTTTGCGTAATAATTTATTAGTTTGAGAGTGATATGGTGAAAAATAATAATAATAATAATTCCGATAAGAATTACTGTATCGTAAGGAAGATGCAATTAAAAAAACGGCAAATGTTTCACAATTTTCTGTGTTCTGAGTATTCATTACAGACAAGGTTGCTCAAACTTCCATTTTCTTTTAATAAAACTATATCATTATTGCAAAATGCGTACGCACATTTAATGTAGGTACCTCGTGGTATTACATATTTATAATAAAATTTCTACAAAAATACTCAAACTTGCTTTGACAGTTTCTGTCACTTCACGTTTTGATGTCTATCCATGCGTAGTTATGTGTGTGTAAATTGGACTCATGGCTGTTCTCATTTGGCATGACAAAACAATGAAATTTGAGGACTTTTCATAGGAGTTTTTATGACAAGATAAAAATTTTTCGTGACTTTTTATCAGAACGTGTTCATAATTAAAGATATTTCAATTTAAATACAAATTTTGCTGAGGTTCGCTGCAAAAAATCGAAATTAAATTCATTCTCTGTAAAACCGAACACCCTGTATAAAAACTAATGCCATCATCGAATTCTACGCGCCATCTAGTGTCTGTATACCAAATTTCGTCACACTGGCTATGATGGTTTCTGAGATATTCGCACTGAAAGTCTTAGAGGGAACACCGGTATATATTTATTGTTATATGGTTAATTCAAAGAAATAGTTTTTCAATCATATTTACCATTTGACTCCAATACTTCTGATGTCAGTCTTATTGTAAAAGGAAAGTCATTAGGAATAACTGGAGCTAGACCTTTTTCAGCTAAAGCGCCATGTCCCATTTCTCGTCTACCAATTGGTCCCACTCTCCCAGTTTCTTTTGTTGCAAAGGGTGGGAATTCGTAGTGCAAGAAAAAATTCTTTTCTTTAATTCCGCTAAAAATAAATTCCACAAAAAACTTTAAAAATTATGTAAACGTAAGCATTTCATCATTTGATATAACAATGGACAATGTCTCGATAATCTGAATGCCATTAATAAGGATTTCTCGGTTATCAGGATTAATTATTTTTCCTAATGTGTATTTCATAATCTGTATTTCTGATGCTTTGATAATCTGAATTGTCAACAGAATTGTGCCCGGATTCTGAATTGCCATTTCATACATCTCAAATGATGAAATTCTATGACTTTTATTTCAAATGGTCACTCGATTATCAAAAACATTTGATTGTAGACAAATTGAGTAATGAGAATCACATATTCACTATGTCGAATTGACAAGATGGAGCAATTTCTAATTGTCTACACATTACAGTCATTGCAAATAGAGACGTGCAACACATAATTTAGGGAAACAAATTAAACGCTCGTTAAATTATTTAACTGCACGATACATTTTCCGAATAAAATAATATAGAAATAGGATATTTTATTTGAATGCACGATACATTAAGAAATGTTTGATAAACATAATAACTGTTCAGTTAAAATTATTAATTCTCAGTGAAAAATGTATTCGCAAACTGGAAATAATAGTTGCACGAGTGAAAAAATACATATTCGATAAAAACAACAAATGCTCTCTAAACATATAAATGTGTTCATCACAAATAATACTTGCTAGTTAAAAATAATAAATGCTCGGTAAAAATATTAATTGTTCAATAAGAATATTAAATACTCGGTAAAAATATTGAATATTTAATGAGATTATTAAATGAACCGTTAAATATATATATGCAGTAAAAAACAATAATTACTCTCTAGAAAGTGTAAATGCACAGTTATAAAAATTATTTGCAGAAAATAAATTCTTAAGTTTAAAAAATTGACTGTAGGTTAGGTTAGGTTAGAGTAAACAATGAAATCAGCTCGGGACAGTCGTTTGTTCATTTCACTGCAAATCATTCTATTGCGCACACGCGCTTTTAGATTCAAATCTGCGAACCAAAATAAAATATTGTACATAAAGTAATGAACACTTTTGAAATTTGTATTGTGCAAAATGAATAAAATATCGAAACATACTTTTAAAACTTATCGAGCATTTAGTATTTTTATTATGCAAATGCTATTTAAATACCGAGCATTCTTATACTGCATTCATCATTAGTAGTCAAGCATTTCTCCTATTTTATATTGCAAAATATATTAAAATATCGAGCACTTTAATGGGACCCATAATTTAGCTATAAGCTGTGCATGCCTCCAACAAGAAAATCCAACTTTAAGAAATTAACTAGACTATAAATTATAAAAAGGAATGTTAAACAGTATTTATTACTCTTATCAATATTTTAAATTATATATAGATAGGTACTTAATATTTAAGATAAAAAAAAAAATTGAAAATTAAGTAATACTTAGATATCTTTTGTGTAATTAAAACATTTATATTTTTACAATATTAAATAATGAAGAAAAAAATATCACTGTTTGTATTAATTTTTAGTTAATTTTTTAGTACCTACCTATTTAATGAAAATGTTACTTATACAGAATATTAACGATAAATTTGGCCAAACTTCACCGACATATTTTACCTGTCGATGAAATAATTGAGGTTTGTTATAAAACAATTTTTTATTTAGTTTCCTAATAAGGGAGTTACAGGGTGTTACAAAATTATACATTTTTTTTATCCATAACTTAAATACAGGAAAATATTATTTGAGAAAATTTAGGCTGTGACATTTTTACATGAACTATTTGTTTATGCACTCATGAATTTCAAATATATTCCAGCAACGTAGTTCCTCCGTTTAATTTTTGGCAGAATATTATTTTAGTAAAGTGTTCGTAACATTGAAAGGTCTGGCACAATTAAGGCTGTTAAATATCCTTAACGTTATTAGTAATTTAAAATAGTAAACAATAGACACACTAATTACAATAATAAACCAAGTAAGTGACACTTTTAATTATTTATTGTGCTGAACATCGGTCAGTGGTCGCGCGGTTTAAGGCGTTAGTACTTGAATCGAGGTGACTAGACGGAGTTGGTTCGAGCCCAGCTGCCGGTAGACCGTATATAAGCTATATTCGTGGAGAGGATTGGCACCCTCTCTGTGGGTATGGTAGGGTGGAATAATGTTAGCTTGGGTCAATGTGAGAGATTGATGCCGGTTGATATTTGACTACCCCCCTAATTAATGAGGTTTTCCAGGTTTTCCTCATTCCTGCACTGAATAGTGGTTAGGGCCTACCAACGTAAGTCGTTCCTGGGCCCAAATGCGGCCTGCTTAATAATAATATGCCGCCCCCTCTCCCGCACAAGTCTCCGACTTCTGGGCTAATCCCTGTAATTAGAATGAGGGGTAGAGATATTATTATTATTATAACAATTACTGACAGTTACCTTGCAACAGCATTTTATAACGTAAGTTGTCAAAACAAAAATTGTAACACCGTGTAGCTCTCTTATTAAGCTTTGAATAACAAATTTTTATGTAACAAACCCAAATTATTTTCATTGATATAATATGTTGGTGAAGTTTGACCAAACATATCATTAACACCCTGTAGAAGTAGGTACACCCACACATAAAGGTTTCCAGTTCAAATCAGTATCATAACTTGTTTAAATTTTGTGATTAACCACTTATCCATCACACATGTGTCTAGACAAATATAATTATTTACACTAACACTAACTGACATACGTAATCATTGATTCCTCCCTAAATCTCTATTAACACGTTCAGTGTGATACGGGACGTATGTGTCCCGTACCGATCTCCCGCACCGACGGTAAAATCACAAAATTGCTCCACGGTACGAATGCTGTAAAATCGTTATTATTCAATATTATATAAAGTTTTTGGTATGTATGTGATCAGAGTCACTTGCTCTATCATCTGGCAAGGAAAAATGGTACGGGACATATATGACTCGTATCGCACCCAGAGACCGAAATATTGGTCACGGGTCATTTATGCAGGTTTAAACACGTGCAGTTGTTTGTCGTACGATCACGATCATAAAATTTATATCTAGAACAGTCTTGCACTAGCAGTGGAGCATATAGGTTCACAAATAATCAGCTCGCGGGTGAGAAAAATTGTAGACTTAGCTTTGAATCAATGTATAAATTCAAGTTCAGAGGAGTTTAGTGAGGACTCGGATGATTCCATTGCAAACAAAAATTATGTTCCGAGTGACTCTGAAATAGATTCTGGTGATGACAACGACGAACGTGAAACGAGTGACAATATACACATGCTGCGAAACTTGTGCAGGCAACCCGGGATATTGTATTTCTTGTTTCAACCATAAAGCCCCAATAATCCTAATTACGGTTCCAAAATTCAACAAATTAATATCTTCATTTGTTTCTTTTATGATAGAAGTAAATATGTTTTACCAATAACCAAATTGGTAAATACAAAACTGTTTTATTTTCGATATGAATAAAGTATTTTATATATGACAAAAATTTTTTTTATAGGTGTATACATTTTTTAGCTATTTGTACTCTTATCCACGAGCTTTTCCAGGTCCTACTCATGCATATGATTCAACAATACCTTAAAATATTATACATAATGTTTGTTCTTAAATAAAATCATTTTCTATATGAAAATAGTATTAGGAAATAACATATCACTTACGGGACATATGTGTCCCGTACCGCACCGGGGGAAAACCACGTACGGGACGTATATGACCCGTACCACACCCTATAATAATTAAGTAAAAATTGTCCCGCACTGAACGTGTTAATAGTCGTTCAGCTCACCCCTTTAAAATTAGTATAAGTTGAAAACCTTAATTAATTATTCTCAGTTAATGACTGAATTGAGTAAATACCTTGTCAATATACTTAAAGGGTCTAATTTTAAAGCACTTTCATGTGAATCCAATGTAACTGTGCAAAACACCTGTGTCTGTCCTCTTTGAAACATTGCTGATCCATGTAACGGTTTGTATAAGTTTACTTTGCATGAAATATCCCTTAGCTGATCAAAGTCACGTCCGTCACATCTCTTTTCTTCTTCAAACACTAAACCACGAAACACATTTTTCACTATTTTATTATAGGCTTCTAAAATCATACTCAAGTCTACATCTGGAAAACTAACTCTAATTTTCTCTGACCCATCTGTTCTAACTTCTGATAAAGCATTATCCCTACCTAATTTATCATAACTATAGTTTTTAAATATCTCTTTAACACGCATCTCTGTAAGCGAACGTAATGCTTCAAGTATTTCTTCAGATAATTCTACAGGGTTTTCCAACTCTCTTTTTTTCTTTCCATATGCTTTCTGTAATGCCTCTATGTCACTAATAATATTTTGAACTTCTTTAGTTCCTGACTTTATTGCTTTCAGCAAATCTTGTTGTAAAATATTATCTGCATTTCCCTCTAACATAACAACTAGATTTCTCTTGGTTGCTGATATTATTAGATTTAAAATAGACATCTGTAATTCCTTTCTTGTAGGATTAATCACTACTTCATTATCAATAAATCCAACACGCACGGCACCAATAGGACCATTCCAAGGTACATCGCTGAGTGATAAAGCTGCAGATGCCGCATTAATTGATATTACATCTGGATTATTAACGCCATCTAAAGCCAACATATTACAAATAATTTGTGTTTCATAATTAAAATTTTCTGGAAATAAAGGTCGCAAACTTCTATCTATAAGTCGAGAAGTTAAAATTTCCTTTTCTGTAGGACCTAATTCTCTGCGGAAAAAATTTGTAGGAATCCGCCCTGCAGCAGCAGATTTCTGTCTATAATCTACAACGAGCGGTAAAAATGTACTAGAAGATGGTTTGGTTTTTGATACAACTGTAACCATTACGGAAGTATCTCCTAAAGTAGCCACAGCGCATCCATCAGCCAATCTAGCATATTGCCCCGTAGATATATTTAAGTTGCGTCTGAAACAATTTTAAATAGAGCTTACAATTATAAGCTGCATATAATTTTAAACACTACGTGTAACTTTAGAAATTGCTTACTCTTACTACATTAAATAATAGCATAGCGTAGAAAGTTTAATAAAATCTAACCTTACTATATCCGAAACTCACCCATTTGAAAAAGCAGTGTTAATCTCAGGTGTTTTTAGTTTCCCACTGTATTTCCTAGTGCTTTGTATAATCTTTTTTAAGACATCAAAACTTTTAAACTTTTTATTCCTATTTATTACAAACATTATTTTTTAATTTAACATTTAACTTCTAACCTAAAACAAAAACATTCAAATAGTAGTTCAAAATTCAGAGTTCAGTGCACGTTCAGGTTCACTCCATTTTTTATGGGTTGTGGTGTTCTGTCATCAGTGTTCAGTTATCTGTGCATCTTCTTCTTTAAACAATGGCAGTAACTGAGTACGTTCACCGAAACAAATTTTACACGATGGTTAAACCGTGCCGCTTTTTTCTCCACACACTGCGTGCCTGGCATGATTGTGCGGACCAATTCGCGAATTGAACGGAGTCTGGGGAGCCCTTTAAAGTATTGTCGTCATGGAGATGGAATTTCGTCAAACAGGAATATTATCGCTATGTTCATCATTATGTGGGATTAGTTAGTTTAACTTGAGCTTCTTACAATCTACCATGACAGTCAATGGCAGTTTTATGATGAAAATGATTGAATATGTTGCATGCCCCGCCATTAAATAATTTGCGCGAATTTCGCGTCCATGAGAACAAGACTTAAGGGCGTGTACCGTAATTTAACAAATGTTACCGTGGTTATTTACGGTAACTGAAATTTGTAGTTGAATGGAGGGACAGTAAATCCACAAAACGATTTACAGGGCGCTGAACTGGGGTTCTGGTTAAAATATTTGAATTACGGTACATGCCCTAACACCACAATAAGCTGTGATTGCACTAAAGGACTACTGGTGCACCTTTTCATACATTCTGAACGTTCTCCAATTCAATTATTTCATTTCTTTGACAGTAATATATTTTGCCCAATTTTTTTTGACAAGAGTTTAAAAAGTTTACTGGAATATTAAAAGTAGTCGGTCAGTTTGTTTAAATGTTTAATCGAAACTATTCATAATTAAATTGTAGTCACTTGACTAATTTCGTTATACCTAGTTTTTATTGGTTGTATGTTTGTAGAATTAGAAAAGTTGTAATGTTGTAAAGCAAGGTTATTTTTTTGTATAAGACAACTTACTGATGCATGCCATTTCAATTTAATTAAACAGGTGACCATGAACATAAGCTTTCATTACCTTATCAGTTTTTAAGATTAAATATATTTAAGTTGTTTTATTCACATTGTACTTCAAAAATTTAAAGATGTCCCAAAGTGCACCTCTTGTATTACGTTTACTGGCTGCTTCGGTTCCTGCTGCTGCAAGAGCAGGCAAAATTATAAAAGATGTAATGAGTGGAGGTGAACTTGCAATTGTACAAAAGGTATATATTTAATTATTTTATTTTACAAATACATATTTTATTGAAACAAATTTTTTAAACTGGTCACCATGAAACATGTAAAAAAGTACATTTAATCTATATCTACTAATTATAAGAAAGTTTTTTGTTTAAAAAATGTTTAGTAAGAAATAGGTTTTTTTTTTAATTAATAGGTAAAACTGATATAAAATTCAGACAATTTTTTTAGAATGAAAGAAATTTGTTTGCAAAACTGTTATTTTCACCTCTTTCTTCATCCTATTTCCAGAATATATTTAAAGTAAGTATATACATATGTGAAAGAAATTTCATTAAAATTGTGCAAACCATTATCATTGTAGAGAACAAAATTCTTAGATGTAATTTAATTATTTACATTTCAACATTTGATAATATAGATACCGAGGTATTTAAACATTAATTTAAAGATAATTTTATTCATATTATAACTGAAAAATTGTATAGGCTGTAATATATAACTATAATATGTAACTGATAGCTTAGAAATAGTAAACATTTAATAGCTTGGCAAATAAAAGATATGGGTTCATATTACTACTATTGTTACAGGGTTTAGGACAAAATGATCTTCAAACTGAAGCGGACCGTTCTGCTCAACGGTGTATAATTGCTTCTTTATCGCAACAGTTTCCAGATGTGACTATAATAGGGGAAGAGGGGCCAAGTAGCCCTAACGATGAGGTAAGAACTTATGCACTGGTATATTATTGAAAGAAAAATAAAATAAATATTTTAGGTACCTAGTGATTGGGTTGTAACTGAAAGTGAACAAGAAATTCTTTCCAAACAGTGTCCGTCGGAATATGTTTCTACAAAAGCTGAAGATATAGTTGTTTGGGTGGATCCACTCGATGGAACTTCAGAGTATACTCAGGTGAGTAATAATATATAAATAAAATTCTACACAACGCTTTTTATGTAAATAGTTCTATTAAACATACAGGGTGATTCACAGCTTATCTAAACAAATTTAAGAAAATTTTTGTAAAATCCTTATTCCGAGTAAAACATTATTGAAGTTGTAGTATTTTCGACCTTTACATTCCCAATATCGGATTACTTATAGGATTAACTTTTTGTAATGCGAGTATTTACATTAGTTCTTCAAGTGTCAAAAATGTCTTGTGCATATAGCAACTTGGACTTGATGGATATCGTTTTAATTTGTGGTGAAGTGAAAATACTTTAACATAATGATGAACTTTTACCATGTGCAGTGAGTGCAAGTGTAGCATGATACGGGAATTTTGCAACTGAATAGTGGAAGAGGTAGACGTCCGGGGCATCCACGGCATATTGCAGCAGTGTGGCATATCATACACAAGGCTTAATTATATCCGTACCATGTACAGTATGTCCAAGCATTAATACCAAGGGATTGGACGAGGAGGACCATGGCCACCACAATCTTCTGATCTCTTTTTGTGGGGATATTTAAACAAGTGTATCGTACCAAAGTGGACACTGTTGATGATTTACGCAAATGTATCGCAGCTGCTGCCAGTAACTTACGAGTTCAAAGCGGATAAGAAGCAGAAACATTTTGTGTTAGTTTCTAGAAACTGGGTAAGACGGGCCCAAAATTTTTATTGTAACATGGTATGTCAAACTATTTTGTTAATTAAAACCACAATTTGATTCTATTAATTACTAATCGAAAACAATAACGGGGAAAAACAGTTGAATTTGCTGTATAAAATAGTTATTTATTTCTTTCATTGGAAATTTTTTTCAATTTTTTGTCTGATTGCCTATTGCATGCTTTTTCTTCCAATGCCGTGCAGAAGTGTATTTTTAAATCATTTTCAAATTGCCCTTTTTGATTTATTTTTTACAAAATTGTATTTGTAGAGTCCATTCAAACTTTTTTTTCTGAATCATCCTGTACATAAATGGCCAAAATCATATCATTTTTTATTAATAAGTATTATTACAGGTCGTAAATATGTTATTACTGAAGTAGTTTGTATATGACCAAAAGCAACAAAAAGCTTATGAAAACAACATTCAACATGAATAATTTTTCTACAATTAAGTAGAAAACTAATTGTAAACTGAGGTATAATTAAGACTAAGCAAAAGCCATTTTAACGTAATTTATTTTTTGTATCAATATTAATGAAGTAAACGATAGAAGTTTTCCTAAGAATTCTTCAAATTGTAATGTGCGACAACATTGCAATTCATTATTTGTTATGTTAACCTCAAACTATGGATCAAAATAGCCATACATCGTGCATACTTCCTTTGTATTGTAACTAGAGGCTATCGTTTATTTGTATAATATACATATTATACAATTTTAAGGGTTAAATTAGTTTTGTTAATTTTTAAAGTTATACAGGGTGTTTCAGGAGGAGATGTACATACCTCAGTATGTTTTTCAACATTCAATTTTAAGCAAAAAATTTTCTATGAACTTTAAAAAATTAAAAAAAAAATAATTACATTTTCTTTAATAACTCTGATTTAAATTCATGAAATTTTGTATGCGGAGGTTTCTTGGGACGGAAAATTGAAATTTTATGGACGATTGGCTGTATCTCTCATTAGGGTCCTTTTAAATCGCTTCAACTTTTTTGTGCCACATTGTATGTCATTTCGGAATAGAAAAACATTTTTTCCTACCTTTTCTACTTAAGAAATGTACACGTTATTGAAGTCTCCCTGCATGCAAATTATGTATTAAAGTGCTAATTATGTATTAGCTTCGTCAGTAAAAAGCATCATTGGAACTAGTTGACGATTAGTGTTTATCTAATTCACAAAATTCCAATCTTCTAGCATGATGTCTTGGTTGAAAATTTTGTACGAAGTTAATACATAATTAGTACTATAATACATAATTGGCATGCATCATCATCTTTAGATGAGTTTTTAATGGGAACGGCTGCTCCTAAAGACTTCAATAAGGTGTACATTTCTTATGTAAAAGAGGCAGGGGAAAATGACATATACCGTGGCACAAAAAAGTTGAAGCGATTTAAAGAATCCTAATGGTCGCTTGTGACGTCCTCTGGGAAATACAGCAAATCGTCCATAAAATTTCAATTTCCCGTCCCAAGAAACCTCCGCATACAAAATTTCATGAATTTAATTCAACGTAGGCGAGAGTTATAAAAGAAAATGTTATTAATTTTCTGTTATTTGACATCCTTTATATCCTAAACGAAGCGTTTCCAGACCTAAATTCATAGAAAATTTTTTGCTTAAAATTGAACGTAGAATAACATGCTGAAGTATGTACATCTCCTGAAATACCCTGTATATGTATTTAAATTCATTTTGAAAATAACTTGAGGCGTTATGAATATAAGTAATCTTGTAGGGTCTTCTTGATCATGTGACAGTACTTATCGGAATAGCTGTCAATGGTAGAGCAATAGGAGGCGTAATCCATCAACCGTATCACAATTATCAAACTGAGAAGGATGTGCCGGGTCGAACATTATGGGGACTTGTTGGACTCGGAACTGGTGGATTTGATGTAGTAGATCCCCCTTCTGACAAATTTATCATAACAACAACTAGATCACATTCAGATGGAATAGTTGTTAAGGCCTTGGAAGCATTAAAACCTGACGAGATTTTAAGAGTTGGTGGAGCTGGGCATAAAGTAAGCCAGAGGATATTTAATCTGTTTTAAATTAAAGTTCAAATTTATGAGAACAAAATCAAAGGAAAGGTATAACCGAGAGGGTAACCACTCTTGGAAATCTTGTCACAAATCTTATGAAATCTTGCGAAATCGTGTGAAATCGCAAGAAATCGCGCGAAATCACGCAAAATTCCGCAACATCTGGAGGTAAATTTATCCGTAAAGACTGACAATACTATCGATCTTGCATCACTATCAACGTTATTATACTTATGCACGTTTTCATTTTGCTAATAACGAAGGTTCAAGCTCATTATTATGTGCACTCCTTAAATAAATTAGCCGGAATTCCGTGAAATTGTTTGGAAATCTCTATTTTACAAAATCTGGTCACAATTTTGATCCCAGTGGTTACCCCCTTGGGTATGACCAATATACATATTCTCATTAATCGTGACTTTCAGGTGTTGCTTCTGCTGGAAGGCAAGGCTCATGCATATGTTTTTGCTAGCAAAGGTTGCAAAAAATGGGATACATGTGCACCCGAGGGAGTACTTGAAGCTCTAGGAGGAACTCTTACAGATATTCATGGCAATCACTACAGTTATGCAAAAGATGTGCTGTATCCTGATGCCCAAGGAATCTTTGCCACTGCAAGAGGTGTAGACCACAAGTCTTTAGTATCAAAAATTCCACAGGAACTATGTGATGCATTCCCCTATTAACTGAATATGGTGTCAATATCTTTTTGTTAAAATATAATTGAAGTTTAATTTAGTTTTTACATTTGGTTTTTATTATATATTACCACACCTCATAGGAAAAAGTATAACAATTAAGAATAGGAAGATTCATAATTAATCAAATGATTATAACATATAATTTCAAAATATAATTCTACTTCCAAACAGTTTTAATTGCATATGATTAATATTACGCTATGGTTACAGTGCAAACAACTGTGCGATTTGGCTCAAATTTGTACAAACTCAAAAACCTGCTGGCGATTACAGTATAAAAAAATTGTTACGCCAATGGCTAGTTGTCATCCATGTGTTTTTTGTATGGCACGTACGACTGCTGCATGGGTATTTATTTTTAACATTTTTCAATATGGCTGGTGAATATACTAATATATTTTCAGTTTTTGACAAACAGGTTCCTTCTTCAGTGCTCTGAAAATATTGATGATTATTTTCAGTTAAGTAGTAGTTTTGCACCTACTGGTCTAGATAAAAATCACTCAAATGCTAGTTAAGGCTGTGGTTTCAGTAGATGTCTGTTTTGACGCATGTTGGGACAGATAGATCAAATAGAAATATACCACAGTAGTTACTATGTATGCATAGCGTTCAATAGTTTTTATACAAATTTGTCAGAACAAATTTATTTCGTATGCCGTATACTGGTTGTTCCCTCCTAGACTTTCAGTGGGAATATCTTAGCTACTATTGCAGCCAGTGTGAGGAAATTTTGGTATATAGGCACTAGATGGCGTGTAGAATTTGATGACGGCATTACTTTTTATAGAGGGTGTTCAGTTTTGCAGAAAATCGATTTAATTTCGATTTTTTGGTAGTGAACCTCGGTAAAATTTGTATTTAAGAGCAGGACTTCTGCCGCTACGGAAAAGGATGGCGCCACGGGTATTTATTTTGCTGGATTTACAACTTTATTAATACAAAACTATTTTAAAATTTCTCTTCACAGATATATTTTAGACAATGCAAAGTAGGTAATGACATATTTTTATAAGATATTTTTATTGTATAAGCCCAATAAACGCATTTTTAGTTTGAAAATGAAACTCAAATAAAAAGTTTCTAACTTGTTTATTCCAAAATGTATTACCTTTAGATCTTAGAATAGACCTTTCTACACAACTCCTCAAAGACAAATTTCAATAAGAAACCTACTTTAGAATCTGTAAAGTTTACAAAATTGGATGTTTTTCCCTCCATATTGTTTACATATTCACATATTCTCTTAGGAATTAGAAGGTATTACAGGCTTTAGATTTAGTTCAGCTTCTATGCCACAGATGTCACTAGCACGTTTTCATGAATAGTTTTATGGGAGAATCAGTGGCGTCCTATTTGATTGATTTATATTGACTGAATATAAATATAGATTAATTTAATATACGTGACGTATATACCCACTTTGATTTCCAATACATGTATATGTATTTAAATAATTATAAAATTGGTATTTAATGAGTAGTGTAAAATACAGCCCTTTTTTTAGTAAATTGTCATTTTAAAATAAGAATATATACCGAGGTAATTTATACAATCTTAATTTAACGTATTATCAATGGTGACACGGAAAGATAAATAATACTTATGGCGAGTTTGTCATTTTATAGTAAAAAATGTACCTATTTGATTCACCCATCATATATTTGGTAGGATTTCCGCACTTAAAAATTAAGGTAGAGTTCGAGCGATTTTTTGTTCGTTGCAATTAAACAGGGTATAAAAAGTTTTTAAATAAATGCTTTCACACAGCCACTTATATTGTGAATACCATTCTTCTCAAAACTTTCGAACATTTTGTTATTTGATATTCCTTTTTGTCAATTTCAAGTGAACCCACTTAAAATTGACAAAATTATTAATTTGAAAAATATTCTCATTTTTCATCTAGAAAATGGTATTTTCAATACAAACGGGACAATAAATTACAAACACTTTGACAAACTTCCACATTTATAATCGAATACATACATATAAATAACACTACTGATACATAATTATTTTAATTGTATGAACAACCGACACAGCTCTCAACCTCCGCGGCACCCGTAAGTTCTAGGAGGGTTCTATAGGCAGAGGAAAATATGCGTTTCGTCGATGTCATGACAACCGCCGTAAATAAAACTGATTTGCAGCGGTTTTAACTGGTGCTGGTTCCGCGGACATTTCTTCTGCATTAGCATTATATTATGAAATCAAAAAAAGAAATCATACCTAGACGCGTTCAGCAAAAGCACTGACTGTGAGAAGGCGTTCGGCGCCCTACGTTTTAATATTATTATTAGTGATTTTTACAAATTTTGTAATAGATATAAACCATGTATTTTAATCTAGACACAAATTACAAAATTTATATTAAAATACCTAGATTAAAAATAATTTTAAGTGGTACGCTAGCCGCCACCTTATTATTTAATGCTGGCACTACGTATTATAATATGTAATTTGATTTATACCTACAGTGTCTTTATTGTATTGCGATGATAATATTTATTTGTAAATATTTTTCAAAATATTTTTAGACATTTTGTTCTACTTTTAGAAAAATTGAAAAGTCATAAATAACACAAAATATTCAGATTTTTGCTCTTTTTAAATATAGTTTTCCCGATTTTTTTGATAGGGTATTCAATTTTTAGATAATATTTAAAATTGGCTAGAATCACAGGTACTATTTTCTAAAACAGATACTACAAAATGGTTTTGATATTCGGTCATTTCTCCGAACTTAACTAATATCAGGTAAATATTGTAGAAAATTTATGTTCATAAAAATTCTATATAGCTAAAAAAATGTGCACAGTAAGTAATATATTAACATTAGCTTTAACATTAAATGGATACATTTGAGTTCCTATAAAAACTCTTTTTATTTGCTTTTGAGATAAAAGGTGTTTCAACGTTTTACAAAAAATATACAAGGTGTTCAGTAAAGAATGGGCCAAAATAATGAATCTGCAAAATATTCGAATTTTATTCACCTATTTAGTAGCTTAAAATGAATAATTATTAGTATTACAAAACTCCACCGAATGGGGGTATCGCCAGGCACTATGGGTTATTTCACTATACGCATATTATGCCCAGTGATAATGGTCAACTTGATACTTGTTATAAGCATTTTTCAGAGTATTGTTCGTGTTCCGTACTGTTTTTAGTCAGTATGAATGCAGAAAAATAATAAAAAGTGTGTAATATGTTTCGTATTACACATATTATTATTAGTGTTGTTTATTTTCTTTAAAAGTTGATGGAATGGTTTATAACCCATATCTACGTTACTTGTTGGTTAGGGGATTTGATATTGCTTCATGATGATGAGTTTCTTTTGAATAAATACACAATATTAATATTTAATAAACATTTTCGTAACACCCTCTATATTTAAAACTGAAGTATTTTTGAAGAAATATTCATGTAAATCACCCCATTTATTTATAAAAGTTTTATCAAGTATAAAATATACTCGTATGTAACGTTAACTTCAGTTTTGTTTTTCATTACATTATAAAGTTTTTGGTTTAAAACGAGGTAAATATATTTAATACATAAATTTTCAGCACTTTTCAGAAAATAAATTATACAGTGTAAATAAAACGTTTCGAGACAATTTACATTTTTCAGTGTTAGGTACGTGAAATAATGTAGTAAATGATATATTTATTTCTTTTTTCTCAACTAACCATTATATGTATACGCATGTGCGCTATGAGTAAGTATATATGGCTGTCTCATAATGAGACTCTCATTCATTCATTCCGAGAACTAAGACCATTTCAACGGAACCGTGCCGTGCTTACGCTTAGTTTTCACCACAAAATATTTGTTTTCAATTCGTAAATTACTTCTCTATTTATATCAAATAGAGAAATGCCAGTTGCGTTAAAAGTGTTTAATGCAATAAAAAATCACATTGAAAAAATGAAGCGTTTTCTAAAAGAACAGTAGGTATTTACTAACCTAAATAAGTTTCAAAAACAATTTTTTGTTGTTGTTGTAAATGAGTGTCCTTTTTATTTTAAATTAATATATAAACTGCATATTATTATTGAAAAAGAGGAAATGTGTCAAAGATTACGGTCACTTTACGTTAAGGGTAGCGCATTTCTGTTAAACAAGATAAATGTTGATATAATTACCTAATCTCAGTATAAACAAAATCTACTTTCCACATTTCATTAAAATTGACTACATTCAGGACGTAACTTTAAAATATGAAAAATTCCGAAAGGGAGAGTTGTACGAAAAGTAATTATGGTAATTATTTACACTACGTAAACCTCTCCAATCTTAACAAAATAATTCCTACCCCTTCCCCCTATTTTCGAGGGTGCTGATCACGAATCTGAAGCAGATTTCGGCGCTCGCATGTAGTTTTCGAAAAAAAAAATTATTCAAAATTGTAGCCTCTATGTATACATTACATTAGGTTGAAATTGCAATATAACTCATACATATTTTGACAACAGTGTGACGTCATGGAATGAAGACGGCAGAGATGTACAATGCAATTTCAACCTAATGTAGTGTATACATAGAGGTTACAATTTATATATAATTTTTTTGTAAACTACATGCGAGCGCCGAAATCTGACTTCAGATTCGTGATCAGCACCCTCAAAAATAGGGGGTCGGAATTTTGTTAAGATTGGAGGTTTACGTTAATGTAAATAATTACCGTAATTATAGAGAACACTTATTTAGTCTTCTCTTCTATCTGTTCCAACCAACCGTAAATACTCAATACAACTTAAAATATCTCATTATTTATCAAAAATAACTTGTCTAGGATCATTGGTCTTTCATTTTAATTTTATAAAATGAATGAGAGAACAGCCACAGTAATTCGCAATGTCACAATAATAAGTTAACAGATAACCCTTTAATGTGTCTAGGATCATGATGAATCAGTTACTAGTTTGAATCTGAAAGTTGCGCTGTATTATGGAGCATGCGCAAATGCATCACAGTTTTATATTCCCCTAATTTTCAACGCCAAGGTCATACATTGTATGTGATAAAAACCAAGGGCAGCGGTAACCTTCGCAACTACCTGCGGAACGTATTCTAGTCCCACTCTTTTAATGATATTTCTAATACCAATAAGTAAAATAGAGAAATACTATAAATGTTTTATCTTCAAGTTGTTTATAGCAAGATGGAAACACTTTAAAAATTTGTTAGCAATTTTAGTTTAAAATCTGACTATCCTACTGAATTCAGTATTTTTTAAAATTTGTGCCAAGTCTAATGAAGAAATAGGTATATTATTACTGGTAAAATTGATATAATTACTTTTGATAGTTTTCATTATTTCAAAACTATTTAAATAATAAGAATAGAATATTATTTTTAAAATATTACATTTAATTTAACAGTAATTATTAAGTTTTAATAGATATATGGTTTAATTATAATTTAAAATTACAGAAGTAATAATAAATAACAAATACATTAACCAAGGAATGCAACTGTGTACTTACATTTTGAAGATTATTGTAAGTATATTGTATGTATTTGGTTTTGAGTGTTCTATTTTTCAAATAAAAAAAAAGTTATAGCTGTTTGAAGTTGTCAAAATGTAACGGCAAGAGTAAAACGCTTGGTATAATATTTTAAAATTTGTAAATATACCTATCATAATTTGGCGTCGTTCTTCGGATCAGTATTTTCCCAGATGACAATCGACGCTAATTCGCGGTGGGACATCTTGTATAATAAAGATTTTTAAACTCTATATATTCTCTGATTTATTAAAAAGAAGATGCAAATACACACCTCGGTCAAGTGCCTATTGTACACCAATGCTTACCTACTACAAACTATATTTTTGATTAGTTTTATTATACATATTATAAGCACTGCTGTATTAAAAATATATCGCCAAAAAAAATTTATTCAAGGTCAAACTTGATGTTTTTGTTTTATCTTCATTGTTACTAGATCATTGTGACTAAATATTGTTTATAGAAAATTGAACTATTATTAATTTTCATTAATGCATATTAACATATTTATAGTTACATATATACATATATTTTACTGTCAACGATTATAATACGTTGATTTTCAAATAAAATTTTACATTTTCAAGATAAATTATAATGTACTACACTGGATAATGTGGAGACAAGTTGTCGAAAACAGCGACACCTGTTGCTTAATAGAACAAATAACCAGCATGTTCAACTGCCGTCTTTGGTGGGAAACCAATATAAATTAATAATTTTATTCGAACTGAGGTACAAGTAGCGCCAAAATTATGCGGTGGCAGAAGTCCTGCTCTTAAATTGAAATATCCTTAATTATAAACACATTCTTTTTAGTTTGTCTTAAAAAAACTCCTATGAAAAGTCCCCAAATTTCATTGTTTTGTCATGCACACACGCAACAACCGCATGGATAGACTTTAAAACGTAAAGTGACAGAAACTTTTGTGTAGGAATTTTATTATAAATACGTAATACCACAAGGTACATTGAATGTGCGTACGTATTTGCAATAATGATAGTTTTTAAGAAAAAAAAATGGAATTTAGAGGTTATTAGCTGCTCGCGTGCGCTGAGCTTTATCCGGCATGAATACTCTGAAAATATGTGAAACATTTATTTTTTTTTTAATTGTTATAATAAAACTGTTTTCCGAAATTATAAAAGCGATAGGGGACAATCCCTATGAGCAGAAAACTAAATTTAACACGTCGCATGCCCTTGACTCAAATCGAAACTCCGGCCACAAAACATATCTCGCTGCTATGCTGCCGCAGAGCCCTAGACCAGAACAATATGTAAAACTTAACCTAGAGTTCCAAATAATGAAAATAATTAATAATGTCTCGGCGACAAGTGGTAAAAAGGTTCTAAAGTCTAGAACAATCATAAATAAAAATCTAATGAGTGAAAACCAGTATTACAAAAATATCTGTTACAAAAACTACTCCACATCTATCAAATCTGAGTAAAGTTTCCAGCCGTATAAGTGTGCCACAAATTACATTCGTACAGTAAAAAGTTTGAAGGGAAAATGTTAGTGTACTTAGTAGGTAATTATAACTTGCATATTATTTTTTGCCTTCTTACATTGAATATATGAGTTGTATTTTCTTGTACTTATGTGTCATATTATCTACTTCATTTCAAAGAACTATGGAGTTAAATTTATAAGAAATAAACCAGTTACGCAGATACTAGAATTGTTTTTACCTAATTAGTTTCAGACGGAGAAGCTATTGGGGGCTTACTTTCAAGAACAGAGATGAGAAGACATATTTCAGTATTTGTAGAACAGAATGAATATAAGGTTCTTTACAAATAGCAGTGTAATTTCCAGTAATCGTCGGACTATTTGCCACGCGCAGTAGCAAAGTTATAAATTATAGTAGTCCGCTTTTTCAATTTTACTTGAAAATCAAAATATTACTAATAATTACCGTTCAACCAATTGTAGTAATATATGTATGGTAATTCTAAACAAGCAATTATTTTATGTTGAAAAGACATTTTGCTACTGCGCATGTTAAATAGTCCGATTACTGGAAGTTACAGCTATTTAGAAAGAACCTATAAACGTATTCATTTCACCTTTGTGATGTAGAGAAATTAAAAATATCCACGAAAATGTTTCATCTCACCGCTCTAGGTAAGAACTTAGAAAACAAAGTGCTGTTATGGAAGCAGGTTGACATACACAGTTACGTTAATCATTGATTAAAAGATTCGAGACACTGAAGAAGCCAGATACCAAAACTAGTTTATATTTGTGCAACAGATAGATGAGAGACGAGGTTTTTCCATAACCTACTTATATATACGTTACTAACTTTCTGTACTTGGTTTAATTATTTAATACAAAGTACTGTACTGTATTTTCTAACTTTTTATTTTTACGTTATATTCTCACCGCGAGAATGAATTGTCCAGGCGAATTACATCGTTATCTTGCCTCTCCGCCATTCAGTCTAGGACTAACGTAGTGAGAGGACGTGCCTGCAGCGACACTAATGTCGAATGATCTTAGTGTGGTGCCAAGTGCAACACAGCGAAGTGGAAACCCCATAATTTACCTGCTTAAAAGGGTGAGTATTCCTTTTATTATAAGTAGTTACTTTTTCCGCTTTCTCTAATAATTGCGGCGCAGGCAAAATAACATAACAGACAGATAAAAAACACAAAACCAAACGTATGTCCCCGCAAGGAGGACTCTAACACGGACTATTACACACACAGTGAAAGTTTTCTACATCATCGACATAAAATACAAATAATATACTGACAAAAGTTGACTGACATGTCAAGCTACAACAACAAAAACACGTAAACAAACAACTAAATCAACAAATACAAAAACTCACCAAACGAAACATCCAATTAAATGCACTACATACCCTAACAACAAATTACGGACAAAAAATATTTATATAATCTGACAATAACAACAAATTTACACAAAATACTAGACGAACAAAATACAGCAAACTAATATTTTTAAAATGACGAAGTCACCCGCATGGGACAGAGCAGGACCACGACCGCGAGAGGTCGTGTCCTGTCGAATTACTCACACACGACGCCATAACTATACTAAGACCTACAGAACCGACTTTTTACAAATTTCCGCCAAAGAAGGGTCCACCGCCCATATCCGGTCACACTGGATTTAGGACGGATGCAAGGAGGTTTACTGACTGGGAGTGCTTCCAAGCAGAAATGCAGAAGCACTCCACGCTACCAGTTATTGAAACCACCCAAGACCTGGAAACGACATGGCTTACCCTAGAAACAATCATCAAAACGTACTGACTTTAACTACGACAGAGACAATAGTCCCTTGACTATCAAATCCCAGAGGCGCACTCCCCGAGAACATCAGACAACTAATACGAGACAGACGGCGACAAACACGGCTCGCCATTCATTACTCAAACATGAACTAAACAGACGGGTGAAGGCGGTCCTGAGCGAGCTGACCCAGAAAAGATAGGCTAGACACTTGAAGTCGCTGGATCCACAAGACAACAGCTGCTGGAAGGTGCAGAAGGCCTTATGGTTGCCCGCCTGTCGCAAGATTCTCCAATCCACGGCAGCAGGGGTGTAGTTTACACAGACCAAGAAAAGGTCGAGGCTTTGGCCGACAGTATAGAACTGCAATGTAGACGGTCCCAGCTGCCCGACGAGAACAAGGAGTTTAAGTGGGCCGTCGAACGTCCAGTCAGCTGCGTCAACAGAGAGTTAGACAATGACATTATACAACCTGCCACCCCTAACAAACTCAAACAAATAATACGACGCTACATAGGACTACACTGAAAAGACTACCACGCAAGGATATTGCGGCCCTACTAAACACAACCAACGTAATGCTCAGACTTAGACACTTCGTTACACGCCGGAAATCAGCAAACATCATACCCATACCCGAACCTTTCTATCCAACTACCGACCCATTAGTCTACTCCTGGCTACGAACAAAGTGATAAAAAAAATTATCCTATCTCCTCCTAAAAACCCATTCCGAAGAACTGCGAGTCATTCCCAACGAACAGTTCGCTTTCCGCTCCGGCCACTCCACCGAACTCCAAATCCTACACCTGACAGAGCACATCACAGCGGCAATTCATTGGAGCTGTCTTCTTAGATATCGAAAAAGCTTTGGATACGGTTTGGCATGAAGGTCTACTGATGAAAATGCTCACTGAACATTACCCCATATCCTTTACCAAACTAATCAAATTCTGCCGTCACCACCGAAAATTCCGTATCCAAATCCAACAAACGCAGGCTTCCCCCAAGGTACCATCCTATCCCCACATCTTTGTTTCTGCGCCAAAAATCCACATACAGTCACTTCAGACTGTGGAAAACATACCTTTACGCTCAGCTACCGCTGCACCCTCGTATGTACAAGTTTTTATATTTGAGCAGTGGGTTCGAATGAGGTAAAATAGTACTGGTCGATAACTAGATATAAAATATTTCTTTAAAATAACCACCCCGCTAACCATCACTCACTGTTGTTCTTGTCGTGGTCAAATGAATGCTCGTAGATGCTACATACACCGATATTTGTTAGTTAATTCCGACACTACCGAACTGCAAAATCAAATTGTAGGTGCAAAATGTCCGACCTTTCATTTTTAACATATAAATTATACCTACCTGCATTAACCTTTATGCATTAAATTTGAAGCTACAGGAGAAGCAGCATAATATTGCCAGTTTGTATGGTCACATAAGAGGATTTAAAAATAAAATTAAGCTTTTCAAGTTTTTACTAGAAAAACATGATTTTCCATTGTTTCCAAACTGTAAAGAGCACTTTGAAAAAATGAAAGATTTTGAGAGAGTTTAATATTTAACTCATAAAATATATTGACACAATTGATGGAGAATTCGAAAACCGATTTCAGCAAAATTTCAGTTTTTACTCAGTCACTTACTTTTTCTGTTGAGAACGTAAGCAGAGCAGAGCTCCAACTGGAATTGGGTGATTTGCAGTCAGATCCTTTTTACCATTGAAGAACCGAGATAGGATTGGGCATTTCTAAGATACTTTGGGGAGAACGTTACTCTAACTTGTAGTAGGTAGCTTCTCCATGAAATTTAAATTAATGTTAAATATTGATACACTGGTTAGTGAAGACCAACATCTCCAAATGTTGTTACGTGTTGTTTTAAATAAAAATAATTATACAAACACGGTTTTTGTACCTATTGCTCACTGATAAAGTTGTATACAAAGTATTTTATGACACGGCCCTCCTAACCTTAATTTTATTTACAGTGGTCCTCGATTGCTCTGATATAGGGTTTGTTTTCAAGATAATGCAGCTTTCTTGAATATGTGCTAGGACTTTTTGTTTATGCTACACTTTTGGCTTCACATTCTTAAAAAATTGATATATTTGAAATATCTGAATTAGTAAAGGTTTTAATTGGTTTTACGCTGTCTTATTTAATTTAAATGTAAACTGGTGTAAAGAAAATATATATTCATCCAAATAATTTGTGGTTGCCAACTTGATTTATTCTTTTGTATAATGTAGCAAGTCTTCCTTCTTTTAAATGCATCATTATTTTTAATTGAAACATGTAGGTATAGCAAGTCTACAATATCAAATAATTGTCAACAAAAAAGTGAACGATTTTATTTGGCACACCTCTAATACATATTTATTATTAGAGTTTAGACTTCGACGTTTTTTGGTAGGTTTTTAGTCTATCTCTCAACTCCCTTCTTAAAATTTTCCCACTAGGATTTTTTGGAATTTCTGAAACGAAAATGATTCCTCCTCTAAGCCATTTTTGCGATGAGACCATGTCTACGATAAAAAAGGAACTTACATTAATAGTAAATTAAGTATATGTATATATACGATATGGTGTATATGATGTACAGTGCCTTCATAAATGATTACAAGCCACGAGACCAGGACTGTGATTGTCGAAGAACAACTCGTATGCAAATAGATTTCTTGTCTCTCTCAATTGCCGTAGTGAGGAAAAGAATATTCGCATATGAATAGCTCTGCGATTGATTTGAGAATCTCGACCCTGATCACGTGGCTTGTAATCATTTATGAAGGCACTATATAAAAATTAATATGCAGCTTCCTATTTGTAATAAAAAAGTTGTACAAAAAGGTTCTGTCTGCATTTATTTATTTATTTATTTATTATTATTATTATTATTTATTTATTTTTTTTTGGAAATTAAAGTTTACTTATGAAAATGAAGGCCGATCCTGTGTTATTTATTGAATACCTCGGAAACCCTATTTAGGTCGGTGCGATTCTTAAACAAACAAATAATGCCGTATATCGAGGCGCAACTGGGAAAATTGAGAATCGACGAGAATCGTCGAGACATGGATCTAGAGATGCTAGAAAATACCTGGAAAATTTGTTTGGTCTATAAAAGAAGAATAAACGGCCGAGTTACTATTGAATTACAGTCTTGCATTGGAGTGTTTAGTTGGAAATTTCCTGGAGTTTCAAAGTGAAATAGTGTTTAGTTGAGTTGTAATTAGTATTCAGTAGTGTACTGAGTAGTTAATAAAGATAACTGATTAATTAACGGACTGTTTTTCTGGTAAAAGGAACAGTCGGGTTGGGAAACCCGTGACAATTTGGTCTCAGAAGTTGGATTCGAACCCAAGCCCACAAGGTGGAAGTTTGAAGGACTTTCTGGAACGCTGTGCGTGGGTGAACGGTGTTACTCGAGAAGGACAATCTCGAACATTCTAGAACTTTATACCGAAGTGAGACAAAGACCCAAGTGTGGCATATCACTGCACTCGTTTCATTGCGAGTAAGGCAACGGTGATATCTAGAAATACATTCGTGGATATTCTAGAACTTTCCAAATAGAGTGAATGCCTGTAACTAGAAGCCAAGTCAATATGGATGCACAAATGACAAAACTGTTAGAAATGATGCAAACAATGCAAAATAAAATGGAAGACCAACGGAAGACAATGCAATAAAAATTTGAAGATCAAGGGCATACAATGAGGGATCAGATACAGACAATGCAACAAGAAATGAGAGACCAGACGAAGACAATGCCAGAAAAATTTGAAGGACAAGGGCATAAAATCGAAGATCAGTCCCAAACGATGCAGATTAGAAAAGAAATTAAAAGAACAGGGACAAACGATGCAGGAGAAATTAGGAGAATAAGGGTATAAAATGAAAGAACAGATGCAGATAATACACCAGAAAATGAGAGTTCAGACAAATGAAATGCAGGTGAAGTTAGAGAAAATTTGAAAATACAGTAGAGGAGAAACTGTTAGAACAAACAAAAGAAATCGATGAAGGACTGTTACGACAAAGAAACAAACCAGGTTAGAGAAGAGCTTCGACATAAATTAGACAACATAACAAAGGAGGGCGTAATTAAATTAGAAGGACCTGTTATCCGAACTCAGAAAACGAAGCCACGTGAATTCAACGGCAAGGTCTCTTGGAACGTCTATCTGCGTCAGTTCGAAGCGGCAGCTGCGGCAAACAAATGGTCTAATTTTGAAAAGGCTACTGCTCTGACAGTTGCTCTACGAGGGGAAGCTCTTGACGTTTTACAAGGAGTTCCTGCTGGGCAGCAGAATAACTAGGACCTTCTAAAACAGCATATGGAAATGAAATATGGGGATAAGCACCTGCGGCAAGTGTACCAGGCACAATTGAAAAATCGTCACCAGCAGAGTGGAGAGAATTTACAACATTATGAGGCCGCTGTTACTCGTCTGGTTCGATTGGCTTATCCAACAGCCCCGTCCGAATTCTTAGACCAGCTCTCCATCCAAGTTTTTACTGATGACCTAAGAGATTGCGAAACCCAGCAGACACTACGACTCGCCAGACCTAAAAGGTTGAACGACGCTCTTTCACATGCACTATAATTCGAGGCAGCAAAGATGGCATCCGGTAGACATATTAAAGTTCGGGCCATCAGTGATAATGGCGATAATATGGAAAATGGACACATAATTGAGACACTGAAGGAGGTCATTGATAAACTCAGCCCAACTACTAGGCCAAAGAAAGAACAATCTGATAGGCGAAGGGATCCCCTTCTTCAATGTTGGAACTGTAGGCAGATGGGACATCCGAACTGACAGTGTAGAGCCCCAGTTTCAGATCAACAAAGGCGCGACTCCCAAGCGGCAGCCTCCGGGGTACATGTTAAAGTGCGGATCATCAGTGATAACAGCAATAGTATGGGAAATGGAGAGATAATCAAAACACTGAAGGAGGCCATTGATAAACTCAGCCCTACTACCAGACTAAAGGGAGAACAACCTGAAAGCCGAAGAGATCGCCCACTTCAATGTTAGAACTGTGGACGGACGGGTCATCTAATGGGACAGTGTAGGGCCCCAGTCGCAGATCGGCAATGGCGCGACTCCCACGCAGGCAGGAAATATGGAAACACAGATCCCCTTTCTAGACCTTGTCCGACCAGCTGCAAACGCTGTAGTAGTCTTGAAAGAAAAGAGAACATATCATTTGTTGTTTGCGAGATGCTCGCAGCCCAACCTGAAGACAGATGGAGTTCAGCGGCGATTTGGGAAGACCAGCAAGCTGACTGTGACATCAAGTATTTACTAGACTGGAAAGAAGCCATAAACCGACCCTCCTAAGGATGAAGTTAGTAGTAAAAGCCCAGCATTAAAGAGCTATTGGGCTCAATGGAAATCCATGGTGTTAGAAGACGGTGTCCTAAAAAGAGCATGGGAGAATAATGACGGAACGGAGGTCAAGAAATAATTACTACTCCCGAGGTCCCGGATCAAGGAAGTGCTGAAGGAAGTACATGGAGGTACTGGTGGCGGCCGTTTCGGTGTCAATAGGACTCTGCAGAAGATTAGGGAGCCTTTCTACTGGTTGAGCTGTAGGACGGATGTAGAAGATTGGTGCCGAAAATGTGACATATGTGCAGACAGCAAGGGACCGAAGACCCGTTCCAGAGGCAAAATATGCCAGTACATTGTAGGAGCACCGTTCGAGAGGATTGCCATTGATATCACTGGCCCCTTTCCGAAAACCCAAAGTGGGAACCGATATCTGGTAGTAGCCATGGACTACTTCAGCAAATGGCCGGAAGTATACCCCCTTCCCAATCAAAAGACGACAACCGTAGCAGAAGCGTTAGTCAACAACCTGTTCTGCAGATTTGGTGTACCCATGGAACTACATTCAAATCAGAGCAGACGTTTCGAATCAGGTGTGTTCCAAAAAGTCTGCGAGCTTACGGGAATCCGGAAAACTAGGACCACCCCACTACATCCCCAGTCAGATGGTATGGTGGAACGCTTCAACGCCACGCCGAGCCAATCTGAGGATGTTTGTGAACGAGAACCAGACAGACTGGGACAAACTCATCATTCCACTATTCCTGTTAGCTTACCGCTCAGCTGTCCATGAAACTACTGGAGAGACTCCCGCAAAAATCTTTGCAAGAGAGCTTCACCTTCCAGCCGATTTGGTATTTGGTCGTCCTGCGGAACAGCCCACAGAGCCAGGCACTTATACCCATGAGCTAGAACGAAGACTAGCAGCCGTACACGACCAAGTCAGATCTCGAATGCGACTAGAGAGCGATCGCATAAAGACTCGATACGACGTCCGGGCCAGTACAGTCGGATTCCAACAAGGTGACCTGGTGTGGCTGTACAACCCTACGCGGAAGAAAGGAAAATCGCTAAAACTACAAAACCATTGGGAGGGCCCCTACACCGTCATTAAAAGAATCAATGATGTCGTCTACCGGATACAGAGCACTCCCAGAGGTAAGATGAAAGTCGTCCATCTGGAGCGTCTGCCCCCCTATACTTGAGTGTTAAAACATGTTTTAGGTGATTCTAGACAAAAGTGTTTATTTTATAGTTCTACAATAGTGTCAGTATAATTTCATAAAGTAAAAAATAAGAATAGCGTGCCGATTACATAAAAAATTCGATTCTTACTTAGCTTAATTTTTTTGACTAATGTTTCCTGCTACATAAGGTTCAGAAAATTTGTATCAGAACATACTTTTTTTTTAAATTTAACAAAAACTACTTAGAGCAATATATTTTTTTTATCTCAAAAATAATGATTAGTGAACTAATGTCTAATGTATGGTATCACAGTAGAGTACATGATACTTACTCTTAACGTATTCCTGAAGTTCCGCCTCTGTGACATCTTGTTTTTCATTTTTTACTACAAAAGCCAAGGGCAGTTCTCCTGCTAGTTTATCTGGTAGTCCGACAACTGCGACGTCTCTAACTTTTGGATAATTTAATAAAAGCTCTTCTAATTCAGCTGGAGCCACCTAGCCACAAGCATATTATTGTAGATATTATATTCTGTGGTATTGTACAGGATGTCTCAAACTCGATAGTATGGGCTGAGGTATGAGCATATTGTGAGGATTCAAACAAATTTTAATAAGATTTGGGACACGAGATGTTAAATGGGATGAGGAAAACTCCATTATCTTTGGGATTTGACAGAAACTACTAATGACGTCATCAATTATATGTTTTCCAGTAAGTATTTTTGTGACATTTATGCACTTCAAACAACGAACATTTAATTATGTTTCAACGACTATTTGATCCTTCCATCGCTAATGTGATTTTTAAATGGTGACCCTTTAGGACGATATTATATAATAATAATTTATTCACCCAAAAGGTACAGTAAATATAGAAATAATATATCACTAATAATAATTTTTCAAGGAGGGAATACATTTTTTCCAATAAGTGACTGAACACTGAACACTTGTTTCGGAAACAATAAGATACACAACTACTGCTTAGAACTATATAAAGCAAACAAGCAATTAATATCGCTAATTCCTGGCAATACCTAGGTGTATCTCTCAAGTATGGTCTAACATTAACGTCTAATTCTTTTGATTGTTATTGAAATAATAATGATTCAAAGGAATTTTATATTTAATAGAATTTCTTATGTATTATTATAGTCCAAAACAACAAAATCCACTAATAATATTATATCCTTTCTGTTACCTTATCAGTAAAACTCAAATATTAATCTTATGTGTATCTTTCTTTTCCACTTTTATTTTTAAGTTATTCTCAAGGGTCATAAAATAAATAACGCATGAGATAAAAGCAACAATACGACTCTAAAAAAATCGTTGAATAAAACTGATCAAGAGAAATGTAGCATTGGATATAACAGAGTCATTGAAAAACAGTTGAGGAAACTGATATATTTACAAATAAGCCCTCACTACTAATTTTTTAATTGATTTTATCGAACTCAATAGTATGCGCTTTTGATAACTACTTCAGAACCAGATATTCTGGAATTAAAACTCAGTTGTTAAGATGGGGCAAATGATATTAAAAAAATGTGCCACTTTACTATACCCAAAAACCACTAATAACATCACCTGATATCCTTTATATTTAATTAGTTCTTTGAGCCTTTCCACTACATAAAAATCTCCGTCTTCATCATAGTATACTAAATCGCCAGTTCTTAACCAGCCGTCAGAGGTGAAAGTCTCTCTCGTTGCTTTTTCGTTTCCATAATACCCCATCATGACGAGCGGTCCTTTACAACACATTTCGCCTGCTTGTTTAGGCTCCAGACTTTTTCCAGTTTCTGGATCTATCACTTTGCATGACATAAACGTCCCAACCTTACCACATGATCCTGGTTTTTGGTTGTCCTTACTAGGTATTGTAACGGCAAATGTAGCCTCTGTTAATCCGTAACCTTGCCGAAATAGTGTTAAGTTCTTTAGTCTGAAATTATTCGAATTATGAAACAGATGGGAATGTTATAACAGTATTTGAGATATACGTGGACAATTTAAAGTACAATTACGTATATTAATCACTGATTTTAAAAATATTAATATTTCTACATCTTTCCCAGATGTAGGTAAGTGCAATCAATGGTTTTAGTTTAAGAAATATTTCATAAAATAAATTTCTAGGTTGTCATTTGTATTTCAAATTAGTCAGAATACAGAATTTACATTGCTTATATGAAGCCTTTCAAGCGGGGAAGAAGATACATAGACATGGGTTATTTTTTGTACTTAGTATAGTTCTTCCAAATTTATAAATTTAGTAGAACCATATACATGTATATGGGACGTACATAGTACATCTCTTTCGTCATTTTCACTTTTTTCTTTTTATTCAAAATATCCCACAACGTCGCATACTCTTCTACATCCATCCTATCTGCACCGCAGAGAAACAAAGAAACATATCTGACAAGTCGCGGCTAATTACCACAGATTAAATATCTCTGATACATTATCTGAGAGTATCAGCATCTGAAAGGGCTTTAAAGTGATGCCGTTGAAATATAAATGTCCGCAACAGCATGAGTAATATGTACATATATTGTGCTGTAAAGAGTGACAAAGAAACACATACAACTGCGAAACGGAAAATAATGGAAACTTGCAGAAGGAAGAATATAGAGGTTGATGGCGACACAAAATATGCGATTTATAGAACAATCCATGGATGGTAATTTAAAATTGAGTCTGCAACAATAACAAAATTAGATTGCTATCTCACAGGATAAACTTTGCCTTGAATATTTAGAAAGGTGTCTTCTAAAACGCGAAATTCTCGCAAATTTCGCAGATTTTGATCTAAATTATTAATGGCAGAAAACTGCCAACTGTTCACGAATTTCGCAGAACAGGAATATTGTTGCAATCTTCATCACTAAGTGGGATTAGTAAGTTTAACTTGAGCTTCTGGCAATCTACCATGACAGTCAATGCCAGTTTTACTATAGAAAATATTGCAGTTGCCAAAATTGGCTAAAAGTTGACTTTTCCCACTATTAAATAATTCGCGCAAATGTTCGCGAATTTCACGTCCATTAGGACAAGACTAATGTCACCTTTTGGAAAAGGACGGCGGCATACCTATTAGAACGGGATTTTTTGGAACACGGTTTACTCGTTTTTGACTCATGACGAACAGGAGACATAATATGGGTCCAATTTGAAAAATTAGTTGAATTTGTTTTATAGTTGAGGCAAGAATTCAAGCGACTTACGTCAGGGTTGACATAGTCTTTTTGTAATTTAGTGCATTATATAGTGCAAGCATTAGTGTAGTATAGGTATAGTTTTATTATTCTCAGTTGTAGTTTCTTAAATATTTTGATGAGAATTAATTATTTATTTCTTCATACGACGTAAATCAACGAATTTTTGCTGTAACTATACCGCATATGGAACCTGGTGCTGTAGTTGTAATGGCGAGCGCACCCTATTGTAACTGACGATTAGAGAACATGAATAACATGAAGAATTGTGGAAATTATAGACCAGATAAAATCGAAAAAGATCGAATTCGACGAAACAATCCTTAAATCTGAATTACTCAAAATCACGGAAAGAGGAAAATGTCAATACATTAAGTAGGTACGTATTTCCGGTAATGTTATGTCTCTTGATTGAACCTTTTTCAAGTAATACGTCTATGGAATCTTGTCCCCTGCCTTGTCTAAGTGCTATAAATTAGTCACTATTTATACTATTTTGAAACTCGGGTATAGATAGTTTACTTATAAACATTAAACTTATTTGCAAATATATTTGAAAATTATTCTCTGATTGATTCATATTCTAAGTATTCTAGTAGTATTTCAGTATTATCTAAACTAAATGGGAATATCTTCATATCATTAAATCTTAACATGTTACAGTTATTGTCAAAAACAGCCGTTGTGAAAATGATAGGAATCGATGTGCAATAGTTTCCTTACCTTCCTTTTAAGGCAAACTCTGTGCTCTTACTCAATGGTGCGGCACCACATACGACTTCTTCAACACAAGATAGGTCATAATTAAATACTTTCGGACTTTTTTCTATAAAAATAGCTAATGGGGGTGCCAAGGCTAACGATGAAATTTTATAGTCTTGTATCGACTTTAAAAATGTATCCTCATCAAATCTTTTCAACACTATTAATTTCCTATTGTTAGCTATTACATTGAGACCAGCATTCAGTCCATATGAATGGAAAAAAGGCATCAACCCAAGCACGTTTTTTGTATGAAATGAATAGCTAGGATCTCTGAAAGAAAACTGTAATTATACATACATTTAATTTTTTCGATTCACTTAGTTTCTTTATGATTTAATTAGAAAAGTTCATTCAGTCATAGTAGTTCATACAGAGAAGTTCAACTCTGAATTGTTCCCTTTAAAAGGCTAATTTTTCACTGTTACATTGTGCCCATCAATATTGCTATTATAGTTTTAGTGTATGTATTGACATACATGTAAGTGACAATGATTAAAAATCAATTGGTATAAAGTTAATTTGATTATTTCTTAATTAAAGTAATAATCCGTCGATTTATTGTGATTTTTAACTCTCTCTTGGCTGATATCTGCCACGTTTTTGCTGTGGGATTTCTTGTGGTATTTTTTTTTTGTTTACGATTAGAATATAATCATGGTTAATGAATTGTGCCTCGTATGTAAAAAGATATTAAGCAGACAAGTGCCAAAAGTTCAATGCTCAGGATGTAAAACAATGGCTCATACGTAGTGTCTTCAAGCTACTGTTTCAGCTGATGCATATTGGAGATGTCATTGCTGTGAATATAAAGAATCATTTACATTCGGAGAAAGTGAATATTAACGTCTATTCAGAATTATATGTCGCAATTCGAAGAACAGCAAAATGCTGCCATAACTACATTAAATAATAAGTTTGATGATTTTCACAACGAATTAAACAACTGGAGGAGCAGATGAATGAAATAAATCCTATACGTGTAAAAGCTTCTCAAAATGAGGAAGCCATACTTAAACTAGAACGTCAAGTTACTAGTCTAGAGCAGAGACTTAGGTCAAATAATGTAATCGTTAACGGTATTCCTGAAATTAATAACGAAAATCTCACAGAAATTATCTATAATATTTTGAGTTGTCTGGGTATTCAAGAAGCTAATGTAATAGAAGAATGTTATAGACTGCCAAAATACGACGCAAGAAAGCCTAGATCTATCTTAGTCAAATTTTTTAACAAAGAAATCAAGAATCGTGCACTCATGGGTATCAAACAACGCAAAGGCGTTAAAGCAAATGAAATTGGGTTTGTTGGTATTAATACCCAAATATTCTTACATGAACATCTTGCTTCAGCTGTTAGTCATCTCTTCAGTAAAACGCGTGATATGTCTAAAAAATTAAGAAAACGATGTTGGTCAAGAAATGGGAAAATTTTCTTGCAACATCCCACTAACTCAAAAACAATAATAAATAATTCAGAAATGATTTATTGCAATTTGAAGAATTTACAGTTAATAACGCCGCAGAGGACCCCACCCATAATAATTTTCGTGACTAACAATCTCAATTTTTTTAATTTATTTTATCAGAACGTTAGGGGTTTAAATACGAAATATCAAGACTTCTTTACATCGGTCATAGCTATGGATTATCCTATTGTAGCAATTACTTGTAGAAATTACTGAGACTTGGTTACAGGATGATGTTAATAACTCTGAGTTATTTGATGACAACTATTTAGTATTTCGTTCTAATAGGGACTTAAATGCTCTATTACGTGTCAGAGGAGGTGGAGTCTTAGTAGCAATTTCCAAATGTTTTAAGTGTGCTCAGCTGGACTTGAATATTTTTAACACTATGCCGAAAATTGACATTGTTGGTTGTAAAACATTTTTACAGAATGTTGTAGTTTATTTGTTTGTTGTTTATATTTCTCATAATTTATCTGCTGCTGAATATCAGTATTTCTTTGAAATTTTCGAATCTTTAAATTACATTCATAATTGTAAACATTTTGATAATGGGTGATTTCAACATGCCTGAAGCATACACAATCACAGATCTACACTGGAATATGTCTGTAATGTATGGAACCCTTTTTATGCAATGCATGTTCAGGAAATCGAGAATGTTCAACGTAAGTTTGCTAAATATATGTCTTTTAAGGCTGATGGCTTCTATCCTCAACAAGGATGTGATCATGTAAGTTTACTTCAACGATTTAATTTACCGACTCTGATTTCCAGAAGGAAGTATCTGTCACTTATGTTTTTATATAAATTATGCAATGGAATAACCGATTGTAGCTATCTTTTAGAGCATTTAGATTTTTTTCTTCCAAGGATTAACGCTAGGCAAAATTCATTGTTTTACGTACCACATGCTAATACTAATTTAATGTTGAAGTCACCTATCTACCTTATGTGCAAGGAATTTAATTCAGTGTAATTCAGTTGATATTTTTAATCAGTCTATTTTGTCTTCTAAATCAAAAAGAATATTGCTCAGTTATTTATTGGATTATTAGTATGTTTGTTTTTGGTATTTACTGTATAGGGTTTTTGGTAAGGGAATAATTGGGGGTTGGGAATTAGTTTTGATACATATTGTTGTTTCTTAATAAATTGCTATCTATTTTGTGCATTTAACATTGTCTTGTAAATGGTATCTCACTGTTAGACAATAAAGCTATTTATTATTATTATTATTATTATTATTATTATTATTAAAAGTTATCAGTTGGCTTTTACTTCAAAAAGTCGCCACGATCTTCCACTGCTTTATACAGGTATCAATATGGAGAATGAATAATATACAGAGTGGTCCAATGAAAACTTGACATGGAGGTTTTGGGTGATAATAGTATATATGTAAGTATATGAAAGACGTCCATTTATTTTGGAGAGGAAAAACTGATTTTCAACATAGCCACTTCAAACCTTCAACAGTGGGATGACAAATCCCAAAAATTTGAATTGGGAAGAAGGGCGAGTCATATTATATCGTTGGAAAGCTTCTTAAATTTTCTAAACGATGGTATGCAGTTTTTGGAATTTACATGTACCGGTTTAGAAAAACTGATTTGTTTTCCGAACTGAACCTGTTTGACGAGCTATAATCATTTAGTATATCACTATACTTATAAATTGCTTTGTATTTTTTACATTTCATGTATCAGTAAATAATTTGAAATTTTTATTGGCAGTTTTTCTCTTTACTGATGAAGAATTTACCGTTAAAAAAAAACAATGATTTATTTAACGGACATACCTGTGAAGTACAATCCAGCTACATATATTATCACTTTAGTAAATGTTCGAACTTCCTGTCTTCAGCATTCATACAATAATACAAATTTTGTTGAAAACGTTCTCGCCCATTATAATGACAGTGTTTCTAGGGTGACTTGGTAACATTCGTTTATGATCCATTGGCATAGATCTTCTAATGAAGCCGATAGAATTGAATAAATTATGTTTTTTAAGTGGTCCTAGAAAAAGAAGTCTAATGGAGAAAGATCTGGTGATCGTAAGAGCTATTCTAAGGACCTGTCCTCCTTATCCAGTGACCCGGAAAGTCACGTAACGTAAGTTACCCTTATTAGTCAAGTGAGAAACTGAAACTGAAATTTCGATTAAATTTTCGAATTATTTTAAATTCGGTAAAGAGAAACACTGCTAATAAAATATTCAAGTTATCGTATTTACTGATAAAGAAAATGTCAAAAATGTAAACTAATTTATATAGTGGCATACTAAATGTGTAGCTTCCCAAACAGGATCAGTTAGAATTTTTCATTATTAGTTTTTTGCATGCATAAAGGAAGCTTCATAAATAACGATTCGAAATTTTTGAAGATGTCAGTCCTGAAATTTTAGATGAAATTTTGTTGGCACAGAAATCGAAAATCTATTTTCAGTAAGATATTATCCTATTGTTATATTTTTTGTTCAATATTTTCGAATGCACCTGATAATATACTACCTATAAAGGTTGCACTCATAATTGGTGTATCAGGTACATGTCGAAGTGACGAACTGTATAAAATGAAATTGACTGATGTTAATATTATGGAAAATAAGGTTCACATCGAAATTCCAACATCAAAAACCTACCAGTCAAAAGTATTTATAGTGAGTAATGAAGAATGGGTAACTTTAATTAAAACGTATCTTGCACTTTGTTTAGACGTTTTAAATGAAAACTTCTTTTTACAATTAAGATTCGGTAAAATCACTCGCCAGCCATTTGGCCACAATTCGAGTCAGTTTCGCAAAAAAAGCAGTATTTCTAAAGCTTCCGCATTGTGAAACATACACGGGACACTGCTTCCGAAAAACGGCAGCCACACTATGGGTAAATAGCGGTGGTGACATTTTCCGAGTCAAGAGATTAGAGGGATGGAAATCTTCGACCGTAGTACTATTTTTCCGGTTTTTTCCCACTTGCAAATCCCGCTTCACAGGCTTATTTATTTAAAAGCCAAAATTTTCAAACATTTTAAAACCGCTCAAAAAGTTATTAAAAACGAAAAATGGTTAAGATAGCAATTATATATGATAATTTAAGGGTCCAAGAAGGTACCAAAGCGCGGGCGCAAAAAAATATATATAACTTTGAGCCTGGCACAAAATTAAAAAAAGGTCTTTTTTTCCAGGTAGGTTACTTAACAATTGCATTATGCAAAAACTGTCAGTCCAATCTTAATCGGCCTTGCGGCTCTCATTTTGTATTTTAGTCAAGTACTTTTCTCTAAATGTATGGCGTGATTGGGGTAATTTTTCATTGTTAAATAAAAATTTAAAATTACCTTGTTTTTTGCCTACTTTTTTTGCACTTTCGATCATTTTGCAGCTAACATTTCATAACGAACAAATTTATAAGTATACATTTTTTCTCTAAAATGCATACTTACCGAGTTATATGCGATTGTTTCCGGGAAAAAACGCGATTTTTGCATTTTTTCACTTTTTCGTTGTTTATGCAAATAGCACAACTTTTCAAGCTGGCGCACCTCGATATTTTCAATAGGTATACCATTCCCGAGCGATTCCAATAGTTATCTAAGTTACGTCACGTTAGAGCCATATTTGAAAGATTTCGTCTTAATTCTCCTGGCCTATTAATACTGTTATGAACACAAACAACACTATTATTTTTTTGATGTCTATGGAAACAAGCCACAGTGTTGTATATTTAACTTACAGAATGTGTCAACAATAACAGTAAGTGCATATTTCACAACGATTATGCGAAAAAGTATATTTAGATATTAAGGTCGTCGCGTCGGTGAGATCTGCGAACGAATGGCGGACTTCATTTATCACCTATGAAAACTATTTAAAAAATGATACAGCATACATTTAATAATAACTCAAAATATTCTTACCTTGACTGCAATAGACTAGCCAATATATTTCTATGTGAAAGCAGCACCCCCTTAGGCAACCCAGTGGTACCAGACGAACTTAATATAAAAGCACCGAGTTTTGTTGCATCACCAGTAATGGGTTGAAATTTTTCAGGTAAAACAGGATTTCCATTTAAGGATTTTTTCACAAACATTTCCAAATTTTCTGTTCCAGGGACGTACCTATTGGAATCAATTATAATAATCTCTTCAATAAAACTTAATAATCCCTTTAAATGGAGAAATTTGTGTGAAACATCTTTGGAACAGAATATTATTTTCGGTTTACCAATATTCAGGATATGGTTCATCTCATTCGGGGTGTAGTTGTGATTGATAGGAGCCATTATGCAACCAATGAAGAGTGACGCTAGAACAGGAATATAAAATTCCAAATTATTTTCACTGCTGATTGATACAACTGTGTTTATTGCGTAGCCACGAGCTCGTAAAGCTTCTGCTAATTCGCAGGATCTCTGCAACAGCGATTTGTATGACAATGTCCTCCCAGTGAACACGTCAATCTGAAAAGAGTTATACAGGGTGTTAAAAAAGAGTGTAAAATATTTCAGGAGGTAATAGTATGAACCAAAATAAACAGAAAAGTCTTAATAAACATGGGTCCGCAAAGTAACGGTTGCGGAGATATGGACCACTATTCGTTTTTCAAACATTTTATTTTATTAGGAATAAACCGACAAAGGAATCTTTTAACAAACAAAAAACAAAGTTACAGAAGATGTTCAAAGTGCCCTCCGTCAATTTCCAAGCAGGCACGACATCTTCGTCTCAACGATATTCGAACTCTTTCGAAAACACCCTCCTTGGTTTGGATTTCTTGACACTTTTGATTAATCCGTAGCTGCAGCTCTTCCAGGCTATTTACAGGAGTACCATACACTAATGTCTTCAAACAAAGAAATCTAGAGGGTTCAGATCAGGCGATCTTGGAGGCCATAAAACAGGTCCGGCCCTTCCTACCCATCTATGTGGAAAAGTTTGGTGTAAATGCTCTCTAACGGCCATGGAAAAATGAACTGGAGCACCATCATGCTGGAACCACATTTGTTGCCTCTAATTCAAAGGAATGTCTTCCAAAAACTCATACAGTGTGTTCTGCAGAAAGTTGAGGCCTGTTAATCGGTTTAATAAAACAACAGGACCTAGAAACCTGTCACCTACAATACCCATCCAAATGTTTAATGAAAAACGTGCCTGATGTTCAGATTCTATTAGAGCATGAGGATTTTCGTCGGCCCTAATATGCGTATTGTGAAAATTAAACACTCCATTTCTTGTGAACCCGGCCTCATCAGTAAAAAGAATGTTTGCAAGAAAACGAGGGTCTTCAGCATCATGACATAGAAACCAGCGGAAAAAACCAAACGTGCTTGATGATCATTTATTGGATTTAAGGCCTGTACTCGTTACACATGGTATGGATAAAGCAGTTGCAATAAAACTTGTGCACTGAGATAAACGTTTAGGCCGATATTATTGATCCTTATTTGATTAGCCCAGTTATTTTGCAAATCGATTAAAACTCGAAGGTTATTTGGAATTTCTGCAAAATACTCATTTAATCGCAGATTTACCGTTGCGAGTTTTGGTTTATTTTAGTGCTACTGTTAGAGACTTTTTGAATTTAAAGTTTCCTATTAAATGGTTAGGATGAGGAAATAATTATCCTCAAAATTGGCCACCACGATAGCCACTCTCAATAAATGTGATTATTTTCTTTGGGGAACATCGAAGGGTTTTATTTATTCCTCGCCAATTGACTCCCAAGAAGATTTGTGGAATTGTATTAAATGATACTGACTCTTTGAATTAGGACGAGGCAATAATTGGCCACCATTATCGCCAGACCTCAACAAATGTGATTATTATTTTTTTTCGTGGAAAACAGTGAAGGATTTTGTTTATTCCTCGCCAATTGAATCTCGAGAAGGTTTGTAGAATAAATTTCAATTTTTGGCGAAAAGTAAATTTATGTTTCAGAGAAAATGGTGCCCATTTTGAACAATTTCTTTAGTTTTAATTTTATTTCTTTTGTTTTTATTTTATAGTTTTATTACTAGACAAATAAAAGACAAAGTATACTACTGACTTTTTGATTTCTTTTCATAAACATTATTAAAATCTTGTTTTAATTAATGCATTTTTTTAAAAACCTTAGTTTTTTTAAATTTAACGAGCCTTCGAAAGTGTAAGTTAAATTCTGCGTGGGATATTATCATTCTTTTTAAAATTCGATCAGTAGGAGTTTTGTATAATTTTAGGGGTGATTCATCCTCAATGAACACCTTGTAGTATTTCAATTTACTTGAATTCATAGTCAAATAAGACCAATAATAAACCTAAATTATGTACCAATATTTGGCCCCACTTTGAAGATCTGTGACTCCGCCTGTGTGCAACTTTGTATACGACCTTTACAGAAATGTTTAAATATTAGTCTTAAGTACTATCGTTTGCAATAATAATGACACTCATTAAAATGAATTTTGCGATTTTTTTAGAACTTCCGATGTATTTGTAATGAAATCTACTTCACATTTTTAATATTAGTTAGTAGTTGTTTCACTCACCGATAGAGATTTAATGGCATTTCTACTCAGAACTTCCAGAATTTCAAAAACTGTTTTAAGGGAGTGTCATTATTATTGCAAACGATTGTACATCATCTTTTAATAAATTTCGAATTCATTCAAATATATCTATCTCACATAACATAATTTAATTTCAAAACTTGATTAAATTTAATCTAGATGAAATCTTGGAATTCATCTGAAATTAGTAAGCCAGCCCTTAGAGTTTTAATGTACAAGTTGTAAAAAATATTAAAATATTTTTTATCAAAATTTAGATAACCATTTCACAAATATCTCACAATTTTCAGGTATAATTTTTGAAAAATAATTTGGAAAATAATGTCTGCTTTGTCTGTACCAGTGAAGGGTGCTAGCTGCACTATATTGGAACAATCAAATATGATTTTAACTTTTCCTATTTTATCATGCATTAATACTCAATGAAAAATCACTGTCTATGTCAAACGTTTAACCATATTCCCAATACTGTCAAAATTTAATTTAAAGCATATACGTATAACCCACACCCTCTACTATTGAACACAAATAAAATTAACATTATTTTTGAAATTTTATTTAGAATATTTAGCTTAATTGGTCAAATGATATTTTACATATTACCAAAACATGTTTCTTTTCCACTTCCTTTAACCTATACCCTAATCTTAATGAAGCAATCAGTAAATCAATAGTAGGTATTATACTTGAACTTATGGAATAACTGTTACTTAATTTGTTGCTAATTAACATTATCTAATAATATAACAAATATTTTATATTTGTACATATTCGACTTAATGCTTACAAAAATATTAAAAGTATTGTACATGATTACATTCTCTTTAAATAAAATTGAGAGAAAAATGTCTAATTTAGGTATTATTAATTATCCCAGCAAACAGTAATAGCACAGAATATATAGCTAACGCTAGCTATATTTTCTGTGGTAATAGTGATAAAAGTGTAAATGTAGGAATGAGTTTCATAAAATAATATTTCTCAACACTTAAAAAATATACGAAACTCACCATAGTACTTACCATAACATCACCGTTTGTTGCAGCGTTTGTTAATAATTTTTCAAAAATTTCTTTTCCTACGGTTTTATCCGACAAAGCCTCAACAGGTTTAGGGCCATGTATAACAAATGTATCTGCTTCCAGAGACATTTTTATTTCTTAAGCAAAATCACTGCACTGAATGAGCACACTTTGTGACACTATTTCAAATTTTATCCAATACCTGTGAATTAATGGTCACAACAACATCCAGTGGCGTACTTCTAAAGCTATGTCTGTTTTATTAGAACGCAGTTTTCTTCAAATTTTCAATTTACCTCTAGTTTGTTAGTGATGTATTTTTAATAAGTTTACGAGTATTTAGCCGAGTAACCGGCTTAAGTAGGATATAATGAAAGAGCTAAGGTCACCGTCTTTCTCGCCGTAAAATGATCCAAGTTGTGATGTTTTTAGGTACGGTAACAGAAATCTCGAAAAGTAGAACACGTAGAACAAGAGTAATATCAATTTCCCTTTTCATTCACGTATATATTTGTTATATTCTATACATATATCCTGTATTATTGCTGTGTAGTGAATGAATAAAAATTATTATTATTATTATTATTAAATTTAAAATTTTGGATGTTTTGTTTATCCACTTTTACTATTTAAATTCTCCTCAAATAGAGTAATAACTTTTAAATAGAATTTGTGAGACACATTATTAACACGCTTTTATTAGCTTGACCTGTATGTATGTAACGGAATCTTTTATTTTACTTTCTAACTCCACATTTTAACAATTATTTTCACACATATACTTATAAACAAAAGTGAACAATCTTGTATGCAGACTATGTAAGCTTATACAGATTTGGAAAGTGAGGATCTTGGTGAATTGTATTTTGCCGATTGCGTGTATTTGTGTCATGCTACACGCATACTTCGACCATTGTCTTTGTAAACAATGCTTCGACCACAGCGTATTCGCATCAAGCAGTGTTGCCAGATAGGAGAAATTCAGTGCATGAGAATAATTTCAAAGAAGCATGAGGTTTGGAGAAAAAAGCATGAGATGGCTTAATTTATCAAAAAACACCTCTTGACACAGCTTAATTTTAATATTACTTTTGTAATGTCATTTTTATTTCATTAAAAAGCATTATGTTCTGCTATTTTATCATAATTTTACATTGTAAGTAGGTAGTAACAAGTACTTACTTAAAAGTTATTAACCACGTAACCTTTCTAATTTATTTTATTGTTAGGCCGGGCGAACGTTGAGGCGCAGTTGACGTGACGCAGGGTGACTCACGGGTCGTAAAATCTGTTGTTTCTAGAAAATGTAGGTACCCTTACGGAATAGAGTTAAGAATCACTGCAATACAGCGTGAATACAGCACACACACCGCATATCCGTAGACTGGCATACCCGTATATGTATTTATTGCTAATTATTAAGAGAGCAGTCTACAATAAAGGACATTTCAAGTACCCAAATATTGTAGATACCTACCTCTATCTATTCAATTTTGCCCTCGATTTTGCCTTTATTTCTTGTTAGGTCTTTGTTTTGGTAGATTTCAAAGAGTAATTTTATTAATTTCATTATTTCTTTTTGTGTCTACTAAAAAGCATGAGATTTTGTAATCAAAATATGAGAACATAAGATTTCCTCGGAATGCATGAGATCTGACAACACTGGCATCAGTTGACGGGACAGTTAGATTTGAAATGGCGAATTGGCATTGGCGATACGGAACCGATTACCGTAGTAGTGGGGAATGCTAGACCAATGCACGTTGCCGCCCCTCTTAAAGTTCGTACCTTCCCTGGGATGAAGCGGCAATTTCTACTTTCTCTGTAAAGATCCGCAATTTCCGAATCTGTATGTATTATATAATAATATTTACATCTACAATTAAATTTAATAAACTACGTATTCGTATTTTGAAAGACTTCTGTACTTAAAAATGTGTTGGTTATACCGCATTCTGTCGTTATATATTCACTTCTTAAATGTCTAAAATTAGTTGTATTTGTAGAAAACACTATATCAAGGAAACGGCGTCTTTAAGTTATTAACTTAAGTTTTCGGTCAGACTCTAGGGGTGAATTATTTTATTTCTATAAGTTCTGAGTGTATGCGTGTGTATCAAATTAAGTTATTGAATAGTGGACTAGACAAATGGAGTTTTAGTGATCTGTGGTGTGTGGGTTATTGGGTTATCTTCACTGAATATCTTGGCGTGCTTATTATCTGCTTATTAGTTAATTTAGTATTTCATTAATTAATTATTTTGAGATTATGAATGACAGTATGTTACTGCCTTATTGTTTGATTTGTGAAGGTTGTTAACCGCATGTGGCATGGCATAAGATATGGGGTATCTTAGGACTGGTAGCTGCGTGTGACACAGTCCGTTCGTTAGCTGCAGTGAGCAGCAAAATTTTTTACAGCTGATTATGTCTACAGTACGTACATTGAGCAGATTTCCCAGATTAGTGACTTCAAGAGGAGGCGGATTGTTAGGTTGTGCAAAGCAGGTTTGTCGATTAGAGAAATTTCTTGAATTACTAACAGAACCTTACGTACCATAGGGAATATTAGTGGACTCGTCGATTGCACTTTTAACTCTCAGAGACCGATTTAGCAGCAGCCGAATTTTTGGAAATCAGTGGTTTGAGGAACGTGGGGGGATGGTCGGTATGCAGACAGTATATCGCTGAATACGAAGTTCTGGCCTCTTGTCTCGTCCACATTGGGTGCTGCCTCTCATTCGTCAACATCGAGCTAACAGCTTACAATGGAGTAGAGAGTAGTAGGAGCAAGAATGGAATCAGGTGATCTTTAGTAACAAATCCCATTTCTACTTGGACATGCACAGTGGTCGTGCAAGGGTGAGAAGGCCACGTGTTGAAAGATGTGATCCACAATTTGACAGAGAGCGTTATGTCCATCACACAGTAAGTCTTTTGGTATGGGATGCTATCGTGTATGGTAGCAGATCACTACTGGTTTTCATTAGAGCAACATGACAGCCCAACGTTACATCCAGGAAGTGGTGGAGCCATATGTTGTTCCATATCTTCACACCATTCAAAACACAATTTTCCAACAAGACAATACTAGACCTCATATTGTCAGACAAACAATACAATGGCTTTTATGGATCAACATCAGATCAACCGTTTACCCAGACCCCCCTTGCAAATTTGCTGGAGGTGCATGCGCCCCTGTTAAATCGGCGCCAATGATTCCTAGTATAGTAAAATAATATATTTTTTCTACACCCGTATTATAACAATGCACTTATATGCCTATAATCCGTTTCATAATGATACCCATTACGATACAGATTTTTAATCAATAGAAACCCATCATTTTTCAATCAAGCATGCTGTGCATTTGACGTTTATCCTAGGTTCCTATGTAATTATTTTAGATGTCAAAATCAGTACGTATTAAATTTTCGTAGATACCTAGCTAAACTTTGATAATTTATGAAAATGTCTGATCAGCGATATAGAAGAATTACCATCGACTCCTCCACACATAGCGGAGAAAGCAGAAAATGCAGTTCAAAATATTTTACCCCAAAAAGTCTAAGAAAGTGTACGAAAAACTTTATCAACGGTTTATGGACTGGAGAAATACAAATAATATTTCGACATTCTCCGAAAATGTTTTAATTGCTTATTTTCAAGAATTGATGGAAACTATGAAATCATCTAGTACATGGACACATTATTACAATTTTGTAGATTTTTTTTGTAGAAATACGAATAGTTACTGTTACCTATTGTGTTCAATAAAAATATAAAATTTATGGTTTTTGATTATTTATCGGGTGTAGAAAAAATAGCGTATGCAACTCTCATGTAATGGTTATTAATACACTCGCATAAACCATACGAAACTTGCCTTCCACTCGTTTCGTATCCCGGTTAATGCTCGTATATTATAATAACCATCATTACATGATCGTTGCATAATATACTATTATTTTATTCATTGCATTGTCCTATGTGATCTCTTTTATATGTTGTAAAATAACTCTTATGTTTTTGACGTGTGGCGAAGGTGTATTTAGTCGTGACCAAGAATCATAATCTGCTCCTTGAGTCGTGATAATATTTTATTATTTTTATTAATGTTTTTCTAATTTTGACATACGAGCCCTAACTATATGTTGGAACAAGCATTTATTTTTTGAATCATGTGACAATCTATCAAAATGAGTTGACAGATTTTCTTGTAATTTTATGTATGCGTTAACAACATATTCCTTGCCATTTTAAGCCATTATTAACCGCAAGCTACCTTTCCTTTTTTTGTTATAATTTATTTAGTTATAAAATGTTTGAATTTGGTGGCAACTAAATGTTGGAACAAATAAATTTTATAATAACTGAAATACAGTTATTAAGATGTAACATCGCCATTAGCCTTAACAACCGCTTGAATTCTAGCAGGCATTGTACCAACAATGTCTTCACACATATTTGGCGAAAAATACTCCCAAATTTCTTGCAATTTGGCGCGCAACTGGGGAATTGTCCGCTGGGGATTGTTTCGCAGGTGTTGCTTCATTTTATTCCACAGGGTATCTATTGGATTAAGATCCGGAGTGTTGGGTGGATGACATAACACCTTTATATTGTTATCCCCAAACTATTTTTTTGTAGAATTTGCCGTATGGCATGATGCACCGTCCTGGTGAAATCCAAAATCTTTGTTTGAATATAATTTTGAGATACTTGGTAGGAATACAGTATGAAGAATTTCTTGATATTTTTCCGCATTGATAGTGCCTTCTATAAATTTCAAGGTGCCTAAACTCTTTGCCGACATGCATCCCCACACCATAATACCTTTTGGAAACTTCACTGTCCTTTTAAGACAATCCTTATGAAAAGCTTCAGTCTTATCTCGGATTACACGTTTGCAATAATTGTCTACACATACATCAAATTTTGATTCGTCGCTAAAGATAACTTTATGCCAGTCACTTTTCGTCGACGATAGTTTAGACTTTGCCCAAATGTATCGATTTTGAATTGCGGTCAGTAACGGTTTTTTTTTGGCCTATAAATTTCAGTCATTTATAAATAAACGTACTGCACAAAAAATATATTAAACATACCTTATAAAAACTCAAACCACATTTGCGCATATATTTTGGGCAACATTCTCTTGAAACATTGAATTCCACCGTGCAGTAATCTCTATCAAAGTTCCCTTCTTCCTGACTTGCATACTTTAACCAAATGCCTTAAATTTCTTTGAGAAACTACTTTCGGCCTACCAGAACTTTTACCGCTAACTTCAATATTTGCAGATTCTCTGTATTTTTTTATAATGTAAAAAATAGTTGTCTCTACTAGGGTTAATTCACTTGTGATACCATCCACAGTCTGGCTTCTAAAATATTGCTGGATAATTTTTTCGCGTATTTTTCTATCGATAGATTTTCCTCGTCCCATTATTACAAGTAAAATTGCGAAATATGACTAACTAACGTGACACAACAAACTGCTGGTAAAACGTCAATACAACAATATGATTTGTCAAAAGACTATTTGTTTTTATTTTAACGCGTACTTAATAAAAATATGAAATAGTGTGTATGTGTTCCAACATTTAGTTGTCAGCAAATTCGAACATTTTATAACTTAATAAATTATAATAAAAAAAGGAAAGGTAGAGTGCAGTTAATACTGCCTTAAAATGGTAAGGAATATGTTGTTAACGCATACATAAAGTTACAAGAAAATCTGTCAACGCATTTTGATAGATTGACACGTGATTAAAAAATAAATGCTTGTTCCAACATATAGTTGTTAGGGCTCGTATAAAGTGACACTTTTTAAAACTGATTGACATTATGAAACGTCTTACTTTTTGTAACTAGTTGCATAAAGTAAAATTTTATGCAATTGGTGACGAAAAATGTTCTCAAAATTAGTGACGAAAAGAATTATTCTATTTATTAAACTGTTATAATACAAGTTAAAAACATAAATTATAAATTAACTAATTATTATAAATATTGATAACACAATTATTGCAATTATTTTTTTCATTGCTCGAACTTGCTGTTATTTGGGAAGCGGCGCACATTGCATAAGATGTTTCACCAAATATTTCTTGCGCTATAAGTTTTTTATTATTCATGGAATTTTCAACATATCCCTCCGCAACAGAGCTAGATTTCCAACCTCCGTGCCTCTTTAATTTTAAAATATCAGCGCCACTGTCTGCTAGGAAAGTGGCAGAGCTTCTTCTGAAGCAGTGGCCAGTATATAGAACAGGATTTGAAAGACCAAGAAATTGTGCAATAACTTTTGGCAGACTGCTAAATGTGTTAATTCCCACAGGATTTCTGGTACATTTTCCATTCGCATATTTTACAAAAAATCTGTTGTGTTTAAGAACCTGGGGACGCAACTTAATATATTTTCTTAATATTTCAACAAGATTCGTATTTTCAATGTCTCCAGTGGTAATTGCAAACTGCCGTATAACTTTTGTTTTTGAAGAAATGTTAATTCTGCTTTTCTGCATGCTCCTGCCATTCCAATTATCATTGCAACCTTAGCCATTAAGTATTCTTTGTCATCAGCTTCCACTAAAAATTTGGCAAAATCTTCTTTAATAAAAACTTTTGACTTTTTAGCACTGTACCCGTCCGCTTGCCTTTTAATATATGCTACCAAATTTGTATATTTTTTAACATCAATATTCCTTTTCAGATTTAGTTCAGACCTTAACATTGAGTAAAGTGTCCATAATGTGGAAACTTTGAGATCTTTCTTACCCTCAAAATATGCAAGTAAAACTTTCTCATTAACATGTTTAATTTTTTTTCTTATCACACCACGTAACAAATTTTCGTATGCCAAATCATAAACTGCCTTTGACTTTTTGGGAATTACTGATAATAGAGCATTACCTGCTGCCTCTTCAATATCGCTTGGTAGCTCTTCAGAACTTGAATCACTCATTTTTTAAAAATAAAACTAAAAATATATCAATCTCGCTAAAAACCTTCCGTCTAGACTTTTTTACAAAATGTCAAACTGACAACTAACATGAAGTAACAGCAACAAACTAAATTTATGTTTTCCAAATTTTTGTCAATTATATTAAATTTTATTTTTTTATTACTTTCTTCAAAATTAGAAAAAATCTTGTATGCAATACGTTACGAAATGAAATTTTGTGAACTTGTGAGTTTTTGCATTTCGTAACTGATGGCATAAATAGCTATTTTTTTATTAGGTGTGTATTGATGAATACACCTAAACATATTATTCTCACATGGGAATACTACAACATATTATTTGCATCACAGTATACTAATAACATACTAATGAAAAAAATTATATAATTTTTTAAGTATCTGACTTTAATGAACTTCTGGACGTTAAACATAACCGTTAATTGCATTCATAATTAAAATAATTTATATACAATTTATTAAAATATATAAAATTGAATAACAAATTCATATATTTATACATGTTAATTAAAACCTTTCAGTAAACGTTAACAATTATTAACTTTTCAAATGAGGCCTCACATTTATTTATTTGTTTATAAACAATGTAAAAAATAACTGTGCACACGTACGTTTATATAACGTTTTTAAAACGTTGTACTGGTTAATTAAACGTTTTGCGTTTCAACGTTTATTTTTAGTTAAAAACTTAAACGTATAAAATATATCGTTTAAAATACGTTAAATATTAATATTCGCATTTCGTTTATTATTTATATAAAATTTATCTGGTTTTTGTTTTTATAAACTAAGAAGTAAACAAGTTAGGACAATATATTTGGTATTTGTTTTTGTACTTTGTTATTAGTTGTGGTCTTATTCGAGTTTATTTTCACTCGATTATAAAAGTATAGCGCATAATTTCTCAAAGGAAGAACTGGCATAGGTACTGGAAATCACATCAAAATTCAGTAACTTTAGCTCATCTTTATGTCCAAAAGTCTCCCCAAAGATATCATCCAAGACGTAAGACCATTTTACATGTGGCAATTTGCGGCCGAGGTCTGGGCAACATAGGGGTGTTATTAGACCTAGGCAAATTGTGAATTTCGAGAAAGAAATTTAAAATATTTACCATGCACGTTTTAGTTACGGATGATTACAACAGACATCATTGGACATTGAAAAATCCGTATGTCACTCAGTGAACACACTGTCAACGTCACTAGTACGACAACATGTCGCCCTGTGTCCACGGCTTTCCCGAGTTAACACCAAAATTTTTCTCACCTGCTTTGCGCAACCCAAAACCCAACAATCCTCCCCTTCTCAAAGTCATTAAACTGGAAAATCTGCCCAAATCTGTGTATTCTAGGTATAATCAGCTGTAAAGAAATGTCGTTTGCAACAAGCTTCACAACACAAAGGTGACTAGAAATTTTTTAAACAGAAATGTAACATAAAGTACGGCCTATACGTAGTATATCTTCCTCATCTTTTGGTGTAATCTTTTTTGGATGACTATCATCTCGTGTTTTTGGAACCACTGAGATTCTCCTAATCGGTCATAATTTTTTTTTAAATAAATTATGCGGATTGTAATTGTGGCATGCAATGTGGCCGACTGCGTAGGTATTAGTAGAATTTGAAATTTGAAAATCATTTAATGACTCTAATGTCAGGCATGTCTGTTTTCATCAGTAAATTTAGCTAAATTCATTTTTATTTTGAATATGTATTGAATCTAACCTTGTATATGGACGTGTTCCTTAGCATAGCTAAATAATCGGTATCAAAGTACGTGCATATAACTTCATTAATATTAATTGTAGGAACATTTATTTGAATTGGTTTAAATAACTTTACAGCAAGAAAACAAACGTGTTCTTAATTTGTACTTTTAAGTAAACAATTTGTATACTTCTTTAACATATTTATTACTTTTCCATTTCCATTCTATTATATATATCGATGTAACATTAGATTAGTATTTTCTTCAAATATTTCTTCAAAATTTTGCCGCTTTTGGTCCGTGGTATTTCATCCATAAATATAACACCTCCACTTAACTGTTTTTCTATCGAAACTCTCTCTGAAATTTAAAATTATTTGAAAATTATTATTATACAGTGTGTCCACGGATGGAGTTGACAAGAGGAGAAAGTCTTTTGTTTTTGACTTTATCGAATAATGTCACTGTTTATAAAAAGTTCTGTTTTTCGAATAACTGAGACTATCATAGAAGCGTCTTAGATCAGATATACAGGGTGCTCATAAATTAAAAAACATGAAAATACTCAAGAGAGAAATACCATTATTTATTATTTTACACAATATTTTTATAAAACAAATCTGTTTCTAACCCGAAATAGCGTCCTAATACAAATTATTTTAAAATCAAAATTTCAATTTTGACATTTACTCTACACACTACGAATAGTTTGTCATTTCTTTTCTTATGCGCTCTTTTAATATCATGTGGCAGATCATTTGAATAAACCTTTTGTTTTAGGAAAAAAGTCAAGGGGCGTAAGATCAGGTGATCTAGCAGGATAAAGGGCCAAATCTTCCTATCCACCATTATTTGAGCAAGGCTGTAAAATGAGCAGGACAGCAGTCCTGTTTGCAAAACAGGTTATTGCGTACTACTGGTTCCCAAGTATGGTAAAAATGGTAAACCAAATATTTCCAAAAGGTTTTGGCAACAGGATGGCTGTCCTGCTTAGAAGGAAGATTTCGCCCAATCCTAACCTTTGAGGTGGGAGGTAGAGGTAGAGTAAATGTTAAAATTTAAATTTTGATTTTAAAATTTGTATTGGGACTCTATTTGAAGTTATAAACAGATTTGTTTTATAAAAATGTTGTATACAATAATAAATAATGGTACTTTTCTCTTGAGTATTTTCTTGTTTTCTTAATTTATGAGCACCCTGTATATCTGATCTAAGACGTTTCTATGGGAATCTCATTTTTTCGGGAAGCAGAACTTTTTATGAAGAGTGACATTTTTTGCCTCCTCTTGTCAACTCCATCCGTGGACACACTGTATATCACTTTCAAATATATAAAAATTAGAACATTTTGATCTATAAAATTTTTAGTTGAAAATATATATTTTTTGAGACTGTTGAGACTCACCTCATTGTAGTATATATCTTATATTATAACTAATTTTTTAATGTAACCATAGCTGGTTAGCAACAAAAATGTGACGTATGAAAGTCAAAATAAACAACAATTTTCGATCCATAAAATAATTTATAATTTCCAAACCTTCAATATTTTACTACATAATATATATTAATAATAACGTATTATCATAATCATTACTTAGCATTTCAAGAAATTAAATATCCTGACCCTTGGAGATCTTGGGCCCCCAGGAAGACAGTAGAGCTAAGTGAGGTTCTACATAATCTTTCAAATAACAAATGAAAATTAAGTAAATATTTAAAGTGAATTAATAATTTCAAAAATCAAATTGTAACACTCTAGCGTGGTGACAGGTGGAATATACAGGGTGGCCAGATGAAAACGAAACAGAGCCATTTTCAGGAACTGCGTCAAGATTGTAAAAAAACGCTCGATTTTAGATTAAAGGGGGACATTCTTTGCTGGTATTTTTAACTCTGCCACTTTCACCCCCAAGTAAGGGTAGCATCACCTCAAAATATTTAAATGACATTGGCATTTATTTCGAAAGCTCTTACAATTCTCTTTACAGCAGACTTTAAATTTTATAATTCTGCCCAATACTTAATAAAAAGTTTGATTTTAAAGTTGAAACTTATGTACAAACAATTAGTAACGGTAAAAATGTCACTCATTCGAGTTAAGCACCCCAATGGTAGAAGTTTAGTATTTCTTGCGTTACATTAGTTTTGGGCGATTTGGTATCACTTACGTAAAACGCAATTCTAAAAAACAGAAATGAATACTGTACACATACAACGAATGTAAAATTAGTGGATTCCAAATTTATTTTCTAGTATTATTTGGAAGCGTTGGTTGGCAGTTTATTTAATTGTGTTTTTGTAAATTAAACACTGGTTTATTGCATTGCGGAAAGGGTAGATATCATTTCGCTTTACTTTATGAACAATAAATGTGCGAATAGAACAGCTCGGCTATTTAATGAACAACATCAAGATCGACATGTCAGGAGGAAGTATGTTCTAGAGTTAGTAAAGGAATTTCAAGAAACAGAGAACTTAGCCAATAAAAAACGAGAAATTGAAAAACCTATAGTTAATGAAGCTAGTGAAGTTGCAGTTTTGGGACAAAGTTCATCTCAGTTCAGAATCGCCGACGAATCACTCCGAAATTGCGCGAACGTTTCAAACAAAATATTTATTCTTGTATGGAAGCGGGCGGTCATCAGTTTGAACATTTAATCAACTAAGTAGTAAGTAAGCAACTAAACATAATAATTTAAATTTGAAAACGTAAATTTTTTTCAAAGTATTGGGCGGAATTATAAAATTTAAAGTCTGTTATAGAGAGAATTGTAAGAGCTACGCGGTGTACAACAAACTACAACTATCGGCCGGTCCCAACTCCATGCCGGACTGAAAATGTCACAGGCACGAAGAGTTCTACATGCAGTAGACACAATTGAAAGCTGTCGACCTTTATCGCGATCGGCGAGAAACGATATTTTGCAAACACGGAATTCCAGGAAACAACTACTCTGCGTGCTAATGCTCCGACCAGCATTGAATTACATCTGGAAAACCTATAGCAACAGCTAGAGTCATTCGTCAGACGCCCACCAGACATATACCGGTTTCGAGCTTATTAGCTCTCATCAGTATGCCATAGGTGAGGTATCCGACGAATAATCCTAGCTGCTTTCGTCTGTCTAACCCGACAGAAGGGACCATGAGTACGCGGTGTAGAACTAACTCCATCTATCGGCCGTTCGCTACTCCATGCCGGACTGAAAATGTCACAGGCACGAAGCGTTCTACATGCAGTAGACACCATTGAAAGCTGTCGACCTTTATCGCGATCGGCGAGAAACGATATTTTGCAAACACGGAATCAATGGTGTCTACTGCATGTAGAACGCTTCGTGCCTGTGACATTTTCAGTCCGGCATGGAGTAGCGAACGGCCGATAGATGTAGTTAGTTCTACACCGCGTACTCATGGTCCCTTCTGTCGGGTTAGACAGACGAAAGCAGCTAGGATTATTCGTCGGATACCTCACCTATGGCATACTGATGAGAGCTAATAAGCTCGAAACCGGTATATGTCTGGTGGGCGTCTGACGAATGACTCTAGCTGTTGCTATAGGTTTCCAGGTGTAATTCAATGCTGGTCGGGGCATTAGCCCGCAGAGTACTTGTTTCCTGGAATTCCGTGTTTGCAAATTGTAAGAGCTGTTAAAATAAATATTACTCAACCCCCAATGCCATTTAAATATTTTGGGGTGATGCTTACCTTTGCTTGGGGGTGAAAGTGGCGGAGTAAAAAATACCAGCAAATAATGTCCCCCTTTAGTCTAAAATCGACGGGTCTGAGCATCTACAATCTTGATGCAGTTCCTGAAAATGGCTCAGTTTCGTTTTTATTTGACCGCTCTGTATAATACAGTAGTATATTAGTAATGAAGATTAATTTTTTTATGAACACCGACAATTAGTACAATGCAGTCCATTAAATTGTGAAGTGGACTTGAAGATCAATCGACAACAAAGAAGAATCAACAATCAACCGCTAAGATAGTACTCCACCCCTTGTTAAATTGCTATCATCAATAAAATTATGGTTATACCTAAATAATAATATAAGTTACCTTAGATTTGAAAATCTCTATGATGTAAACACAGAATTCCAGGAAACAACTACTCTGCGGACTAACGCCCCGACCAGCATTGAATTATACCTGAAAAACTTACAGCAACACTAAAGTCATTCGTCGGCGTGCCACCAGACATATATCGGTTTCGAGCTTATTAGCTTATCAGTATGCCATAGGTGAGGTGATTAACGAACAACTTCTGTCTGTTTTAAGTCTCTCTTACCCAACAGTAGCAACCATTTGCTACTCCGTGCCGGATGGAAAAGCCATAAACAAGAAGCGTTCTACATCGCCGTAGAAACCATTGAAAGCTAGCGACGTCTATCGGTTTCAGGTGTAATTCAATGCTGGTTGGGACATTAGCCCGCAGAGTAGCTGTTTCCTGGAATTACGTGATAATAAACTAAAAATACAAACCTGCTATGTAGCTTATTATCTCCTGTTCACTAATTTCTACAGATGGGTGCCGAACAATAAATGCAGTAGGTAGTTCACCTGACCTCTCATCTGGCTTACCAACCACAGCAGCATCCTTTATAGCAGGATGCTTTTGTAAAATATCTTCTAGTTGAGCTGGTGGAACCTACAAATCATATTATTATAAGCGTCATTTCACACAGGACAATATTATCGATGTCGGTGTCGGTCTTGGTGTCGGGTTGAGTTAAAAATACATGGATTCCAATGGAGACTCATTGTCGGTATGTGTGAACACTGTATCCGATACCGATACCGACACCGATAATATTGTCCTGTGTGAAACCGAGTGTTTGATTTTTATTTATAAAATTTTGCCGCTTTAGTTTTTATGCTTTAAAAAGTAATACGTGTCTCAAAACAATAAGAGAAATTGGATGTTGTGAGTTAAAGTGATTTGCCTCGGTGGCTAGTAAAGTGTTAGAAAACGCAACTTAAGGAAAAAATGTGTGAAATTTCAACAATGCTGAAACGTTTTGATCTCTGTCAAGCTGTTGCAATATTATTGATATGTACCAGTAAGCTTTGAGAAGTAAAATGTTAGTTTTTTGTTAAAAAACGTAAATATTGACCCCACTATTTATTGTATTAAAAGTTTAAGCTATAAATACCTACTTGAAATCCTTTGTATTTAATAAGATCCTTTATCCTATCCAAAATATATAGGTATCCTTCCTCATCAAAATATCCAATGTCACCCGTATGTAAATATCCATTTTGATCAATTGTTTCTCTAGTTGCTTTTTCGTTATCTACATATTCATTCATTACTGTTGGACCTTTAAAGCATACTTCACCACTTATATTGGGGCCAAGAATGTTCCCGTTCTCTGGGTCAATAATTTTTGCCTGATGACCTGGTACCACTCTTCCTACACTTCCAGGCTTGTAATATTTTGGCGACATAATTGCTATTGCTGTACATTCCGACAAACCATATAGTTGGCAAATTTGAAGTTTGAATCTGAAAATATTAATTTATTAATGACAAAAAATAACAGAAACAATATTTTGTCTACAAATAAATATAATATTCCCTGTCTCTTTAAATTTGTTTACTAACTCTAGAACATACTTCCTCCTGACAGGTCGATATTGAGTTGGATATTGTTTGGATTTTGAGATTCATATTTTGAGTTGTTGTTGAGTTTGTTGTGCTGTAATTTTCAGTTTTTATTATTTTTGTTTTATACTTAACTGTTACTAAAGATTTAATCGAAATAATCAATTGTTCTTCATTACTTCTTACTGTTCTTATTTAGAATAAGCATTTTCATCTACGTATAATAATTTTTCTTTGTAATATACATAAGACAGTTAGAAATAAAATACAAAATATTAATAGTGAATGAAATTAAAATATGTGATATTAGAAAAGGACATAGAAAATTGCAATAGATGGTTTTTGTTAAAATCAGATTGTGGTATAATTTTGAAATTTGGAAAATATTATTTAAGATTGACAATACTTGACAAGGGAAAATAACTATTTTAATTTTAAACTATGATTTAACATACAGAGCGGCCAAATGAAAACGAAACAGAACCATTTTCAGAAACTGCGTCGAGATTGTAGAAAAACGCTCAGACCCGTCGATTTTTGATTAAAAGGGGGCATTCTTTGCTGGTATTTTTCACTCCACCACTTTCACCCCCAAGCAAGGGTAAGCATCACCCAAAAATATTGGCATTGGAGATTGAGTAATATTTATGTTGAGCTGTTACAGTTCTCTTTACAATAAACTTAAAGTTTTATAATTCGGCCCAAAACTTTGAAAAAAGTTTACAATTTAAATTTTAAATTATGTTCAGTTCCTTATTTACTACTTAGTTGATTAAATGTTCAAACTGATGACCGCCCGCTTCCATACAACATACATAGGTACATTCTGAAGCATTTCAGGAGTGATTCGACAACATTCGTCGAACGATTCTTTGACGCAAATCTTGCAGCGACGCTGGCTGTGTTTTATAGATTTTACTTTTTAGGTATCCCCACAAAAAAAATCAAGGGTCGTTATATCCGGTGATCGTGGAGGCCACTCAATGCTGCCTCTTCTCCTAATCCAATTCCGTGGAAAACGTTGGTCCAAATACTGATGGGCAATTAACGCATAATGCGGAGGAGCACCATTCTGTTGAAAAATCAAATGATTTTCATCATACTCTGGAACATTTTTTAATAATATTAGTCCAGGCAGGGTCATTAGCGTCTTCCAGTAATTGCAAATACATTTGGCCAGTCAAATTACCAGGTAGAAAAAAAGAACCCACCAGCCGGTCACCGAAAATTCCAGCCCATGCATTTAATTTTTTTGCTGTGTATGCACCTCGTGAAAAACTCTTGGTTTGAATCTGACCAATAGCGGCAATTGTGGCGATTTACCGTCCCGTTCAAGAAAAAACTGCATTCATCAGAAAAACGGATGTTAAAAAGAAACTCTGAATCGTTCCCTGCTCGCTCACTCATTATTTCGTAAAATTGCAAACGGCGGTCATAATCATCCTCATGAAGTTTATGGACTAAATGTATTTTGTATGGATGCAATTTATTCTTCTTCAAAATGGTTTGTATGCTAGTTCGATTGATCCCAGACACAGATGCCAGCTGCCTCGTACCTAATGTAGGATCGAGATTACCTTGTCCCAAAACTGCAACTAGCTTCATTAACTATATGTTTTTCTCGTTTTTTATTGACTACGTTCTCTGTCTCTTGAAATTGGTTTACTAACTCTAGAACATACTTCCTCCTGACATGTCGATCTTGATGATGTTCATTAAATAGCTGAGCTGTTCTATTTGCACATTTATTGTTCATACAGAAAGGCGAAATGATATTTACCCTTTCCGCAATGGAATAAACCATAGTGTTTAATTTTCAAAAACCCAATTAAATAAACTACCAACCAACGCTTCCAAATAATATTAGAAAATAAATTTGGAATCCATTAATTTTACGTTCGTTTTACAATCGCGTTTTTTTTACTAAAGCGATAACAAATCTCCAAAAACCAATGTAACGCAAGAAATACTAAACTCATACCATTGGCGTGCTTAACTCGAATAAGTGACATTTTTACCGTTACTAATTGTTTGTACATAAGTTTCAACTTTAAAATCAAAATTATTAAGATTGAGCGGAATTATAAGATTTAAAGTCTGTTGTAAAGAGAATTGCTTTCAGCTTTCAAAATAAATATTACTCAACTCCCATGCCATTTAAATATTTTGGGGTGATGCTTACCCTTGCTTGGGGGTGAAAGTGGCGGAGTGAAAAATACTAGCAAAGAATGTCCCCCTTTAATCTAAAATCGACGGGTCTGAACGTTTTTCTACAATATTGATGCAGTTCCTGAAAATGGCTCTGTTTCGTTTTCATCTAGCCTTCCTGTTTATTAAAAAAAGGTATACAATACCTTAATAAGATCAGTATTTTTTGTGGATGTGGAATATGAAAAATCATAAAACTTTACAAATTGAGAGAAATATATAGAGGACAGATAATAAAGTATTTTTGGCCAAAAAAGAATAAATGACGAATTGATTAAAGTATTGGAGGGTCATCTGCAACTAATGCAGTTAAAGACCAACAAAACACATATTGCCACGAGGAAGAATGAAGAAGGAAAATATTTATCAAGAACAAATGACTACAATTATGCAAATGGTATTAAGAGAGTGAAGAACAATAAACAAAACAAAGGATCGAGGAAAACTTCTAAACAAAAATAGAGGATATACTTTTTACACCATCGACAATATTTCAGATATTTCAACTGCTTTCACAAATCACCTGTATTAAATATTGGATAGGTTTTTGCAATTAACATCAATAACTTTGACAAGCGAGAATTGATTTGATAAAGATGTTTTTTTCCGACATAATACTGAAAATTTCCAAAATGTAATCCAACAGAATCCTAGATATTTAAGAAATAAACATGCAAGCAAGCAATCATTTATTGTTTACTGACCTTTGCGAAGCGATATCCTCCACTTCTTTACCAAGAGGTGCAGCTCCACAGAATATCTGTGTTAAGGAGCTCATATCGTAATTGTCTACTAAAGGACTTTTTGCTAAAAAAAGTAGTAGAGGTGGAACTGTTATCAGATGATTAACTTTATATTTTTCAATCGACTTCAAGAAAATGTCCGGTTTAAACTTTGGAGAAAATACCATTATCTCTCCAATCCATAAGCACGCATACATTAGTAGCAATCCAAATATGTGAAATAGTGGAAGAATTCCTAACATGATGGAATCTTCATTTATGTTCAAGTAGTCTGGATCACTGATAAAATATTAATGAAATTAGTAGGTATGCATATGTTACGGCTAAAATTTGTAAAATAACTGGTTAGAATGTAAAGTTATTTTTATATAAAAGGCCTATTCTACAATATTAACGAATAATTTATAAACTAACCCATTTTCTGGGCTAATTTACGTGAAATAATCAGAGATACTAAGATTTGGTTAATTTATAAACTATCCAATTTGGTCTGGCTGGAATAAAAACCATCATTTTGGCAAAATACGTTGTTTAAGGTTTTTAGTAATTTAACAACTACATACCTACTTAGAAAATTAAAATATTGAAAAATAAATATAATCAAAATAAAATGATTGAATACAAATAATTGCAATCTTCAATTTTACTGCTACTTAATTAGCTCTGTATATTACTTTAAGGCCGCATTTCACTTGGTACGGGCTTATGTTATTTAATATTTAAAATAACAGTCAATATACATTTATTTGTTTATTAATATTATGGTTTGTCTTGTATGTTTTCCATGTAATCATTAATCTGACATTTCATTGGTCAATGCAATTTGAATAAAATTCCCTAATTCTTTACCGCCAAACGGACTTTTTGCTGGTCTCTGTTCCTTGCCTCTTTTTTCTGGGGCTCTGCTTGGGAAGGTCGAATCGGCAGCGTGTGCTCGATACACGAGAACATATCGCTTTTGCGGATTTAGCTGCATTTTTTGGGCAAATTTTGTTTATAGTTCTGATAATCCTAGTGTCAACCAATGCTGGTTGGATTTGTGCCCTATATTTCACCCCTTAAGCAACATTTCACCACGAGGCCGTCTTACAACTAAGGCCTCGTCGATCTCGTTGATGTCATCGTTATCGTCTTCGACGTATTATCACCATTGTTTTCTTTGGTTTTTGCATCCCCATTTGAACTCACTGCTAGCGTGGGTTAAGAACATAGGGAAGTCTCCTAGTCTATGAAGGACCTTTCAAGCCCTTGCGATTTTAGGGCTCCTGTCTGCATCTTCGACACCCGGAGGACTAGCTTGCTAATCACCTGCCACTAGAGCTGCATGACACGACAGATAAGCCTTTTATTATTTAAGCATGTTGCTTTCCTAGTATGTAATGCATAAGTAGTTGCTTTATTTTATATTGCTTGTAGTTATTTGCTTGCTACCCATTAGGGTGGTACAATTATTGCTTATAGTTATAATAACTTACCTAGCTTATTTCTTTTTATTATTGCCAAGTAGTTTATTGGTTAACTAATGTTTCCTATAGCATAATTACCAAAAATCTAGCCGCTTTCATTAATTAATTTGTGGCTTGCCTGAGTACTGCATTTTACTCTTTAGGAATCTGCTGTTGACACTTATTAATACTTATGAGCCTTTGGTTAAATTAAAATTTTAAACCTAATTAAAATTACATATTGCCCGCCTAGGTAGATAGTTCTTAGTTTCCTTAAACGTGTACGCCGAACCAAGAGCGCTGTTGGAAAGGTTTATATTGCATATTGCATACGAAATAATAATCAGAGCTGATTGATTGATTAAAGTTAATTGCACATTGCACCATACCCTAAGGGTAGTTTTATTTGTACCCTTTTCCCATTTTTTGTCATTTAAATTCATAAAGGTAATAATTCCGAATATCTCTCCAGTACTAATGTGCATAATCCATCGGGTTGTAAAACGGGTGGCGCCTATATACGTAATATTTAAAACTATCAACCCACCCCCCTCTCTGCTGAGCGCTGAGCTAGGGCCAACTATTAGTTCTGGAGAGTTCTGGAAGCCCTTAAAGGGAAATAGCATTCTGTTTATTATTCCTACCCACGAGATTGTCACACACTGAGGCTGGCTGAGCCAAATTTGTAAATTATGGCACAAGCCATGTATGTAACATGGCTTGTATCACTCGGAAGCAAGTTCCTCGACTATCAACCTGTATGAAGGTAGCTAGACCAGTCGGACTACACCAGCCTGGGTAGACTACTTACTACAGTAGTAGGCTTTGTCTAATAAAACTATAAAATAAAATAAAAATAGAAAAAATAATATTAAAACTAACGAAATTGTTCAAAGTGCGCATCATTTTTCTGAAACATAAATTTACTTTTCGCCGAAGATTGAAATTTTAACGATGTCTAATATATGATGATCATTTCTTATAACGTTGAATTTATTCGTATATACGATTCCACAAACCTTATAGGGATTTAATTAGCGAGGAATAAACAAAATTCTACAATATTCCCCAAAGAAAATAAAAATCGCCATTTGTTGAGGTATGGCGATCGTGTTGGCCAATTTTAAGAACAACTATTTCCTCCTTCTAACCAATTATTTGGAAACTCAAATTTCAGAAAATCTCTAACAGTACCACTAAAATGAGGCGGTGCTCCACCATGCATAAACTAAAACTCCAGTCTAAGTTGCAACGGTAAATCTTCGATTAAATCAGGGAGAGTATTTTGCAAAAATTCCAAATAACTTTCGCCATTTAATCGATTTATCAAAATAACTGGTCCAATCAAATAAGGCTCAATAATACCGGCCCAAATATTTATATTAAACTCGCGTTGAAAATGTCTAGGAGTGATTGCATCGGAATATTCATGAAAATTACGAACATTTTGTAATTCCTCTATGAGTGAAACAAACCTCATCAGCGAAAAGAATTTTTTGTGAAAATGAATATCCTGATGCAAGATAAACTCGCAAAAACTTTTGAATGTGATATGGATGTAGTAGATTATGATTAGGAATTCGTCGTGCAGCTGTTCTTGATAATCCAATTTCTCGAGACAAACGTTTAGTACTTATTTGCGGTTCATCTTCAACTGTTTGCAAAACATTTTCTTCATTTTGTAGCCTTATTATAGTAGGACGATCCTGGATATTATTGAAAAACTTTCCTGCTGTTGAACACTTCATTCAACATTAGAAAATGTTTCTCTATTGGGAATCATTCTATTTGGAAATCTTCTACGATATTTTTTTGGGCTGTTCTAAATTCAAAAAAGGATACCACATCTATTCCTTCTTCTATGATAAGTAATAACCACCATATAAATGATTGATGAATGATCGTTAACACGTTTGCGACATTCTTTTCTGATGCAGTTGTTGTCTCAGATGAATTTGATAGCATTATTGAGAGTAACAATTGTCATATTTTACATTTAATGAAAATCTCGGATACTGATATAATGAAAGCTATTAAAAGATTAAAAAACAATATGTGTATGGGCCCTGATCTAATTCCGGCATTCTTGCTTAGAGATTGTGCTGTAATCTTCTCCAAGCCTTTACTCATCCTCTTTAATAGTTACTTGTGTCTGGAGTATTTCCTGATATTTGGAAAGTATCACGTATAACGCCTGTCCATAAGAAAGGAGCAAAAAATGAATTTACAAATTATAGGCCCATTGCTATTTTAAATAATTTTTGTAAAGTGTTCGAATTTGTTTTGCACAGCTTTATGTCATCTCATACCTCAAATATTATTATTCACGAACAGCACGGGTTTATTCATGGTCGTTCTACAATAACTAATTTATTATGTAAAACTCAATACATTTCTGCAGTTCTTGATGTTGGAAGTCAAGTCGATGTTATATACACAGATTTCTCTAAAGCGTTTGACAGGCTCGACCACTCTAAGTTGTTAAATAAACTTAACAACGTAGGCCTCTGCACTGGTTTAGTAAAACTATTTCAGTCATACCTCTGTAATCGATCCCAATATGTGCAATATCGTGGATTCAAATCTGACACGTTTCTCCAAACATCAGGTGTTCCTCAGGGGTCCATACTTGGACCTCTTTTATTTGATATATTTATTAACGATATTGCGGAGGATCTTAATATACAATACCTATTATACGCTGATGACGTAAAATTATTTTGTCAAATTAACTCTGTTTTGGACTGTGAAAATCTTCAGAATAACCTTGTTTCACTTAACGACTGGTGTAACAGAAATATGTTGTTTTTACTGTTTAAGAAAGGTATTTTAAGCTAATATGTATCAAATCTCCTACAATTCCTATCAATGAAGTCATATGTATGTTCTCTGATACCAAACATCTAGGTATGCTAATGAACATCCACAGACAAAACTCTATTCAATAATTATCTAAAAAATTTAATATATTTTCAGGTATTAACAATATTGTGTGAAACTAACTACTCAGTGGACAAAAGCCCCAACCTGCGTTGAATTACACACAATATCTACCCATATATTCCTTATTATTAGCTTTTGTAACATTTTTTACTGTTTAAGAAAGGTATTTTAAGCTAATATGTATCAAATCTCCTACAATTCCTATCAATGAAGTCATATGTATGTTCTCTGATACCAAACATCTAGGTATGCTAATGAACATCCACAGACAAAACTCTATTCAATAATTATCTAAAAAATTTAATATATTTACTAACCTCTGGAGTGGGAACTCGAAATTCAACCACAATAATTGAGGAGGCCACCTGATGAAGCGATCCTAATAAAACGTAGAAATAAGTGAGATCTCAATTATTGTGGTTGAATTTCGAGTTCAGAGGTTAGTAAATATATTAAATTTTTTAGATAATTATTGAATAGAGTTTTGTCTGTGGATGTTCATTAGCATACCTAGATGTTTGGTATCAGAGAATATACATATGACTTCATTGATAGGAATTGTAGGAGATTTGATACATATTAGCTTAAAATACCTTTCTTAAACAGTAAAAAATGTTACAAAAGCTAATAATAAGGAATATATGGGTAGATATTGTGGGTGTAATTCAACGCAGGTTGGGGCTTTTGTCCACTGAGTAGTTAGTTTCACACAATATTGTTAATACCTGAAAATATATTAAATTTTTTAGATAATTATTGAATAGAGTTTTGTCTGTGGATGTTCATTAGCATACCTAGATGTTTGGTATCAGAGAACATACATATGACTTCATTGATAGGAATTGTAGGAGATTTGATACATATTAGCTTAAAATACCTTTCTTAAACAGTAAAAAATGTTACAAAAGCTAATAATAAGGAATATATGGGTAGATATTGTGGGTGTAATTCAACGCAGGTTGGGGCTTTTGTCCACTGAGTAGTTAGTTTCACACAATATTGTTAATACCTGAAAATATATGAGAAAAAAAGAAATATGTTGCCTCTAATATCAGCAAGTGTAATGTTATGTCGTTTTACCGAAAAAAAGTACCTATCATGTTTGATTATATATTGCAAAACAGCATTCTCAAGAGGCCTGATAGCATTAAAGACTTAGGTGTTATTTTTGATTCTCAGTTGAGTTTCTTACAGCACATTCACAGTTCCTTATCCAATGCTTACAGGAGTTTGGGATTTATTTTACGAAACTCTAAAGATTTCAGGAATCAGTCTACTTTGCGATTATTGTATACAACTTTTGTGAGATCCAAACTTGAATATGGTTCAGTTATATGGAATCCAATTTATATTACATATACGTCATTACTGGAAAGAGTCCAACGAAGATTTTGAAGTCTGCCACATATTTGTCAGATGGAGTTTATCCTATTCGAGGTACTCCACAAGAATTGTTTTGTGCCCGTTTTAATCTACAAAGTCTTGCCAGTAGACGTACAATGCAAGGTATTATTTTATTATATAAAATTATCCATTTTAAAATTAGATGTGAATCTATCACCAAAGATTTATTATTTAGAGTTCCCAGATTGAACTCTAGGAATTGTGATTTGTTTATGTTACCCTTTGCCCGTACAAATATGTTGTTAAAGTCGCCTTTGTATCAAATGCTGAACAATAGCAACAATATGGAGGGTTTCGATATTAACTTTTGTGGTGTACGTGATATAAAAAATATTTTCAATAGGTGCATGTGTATATTCTTGTTTCTTTTTATTTATTTTTATTTTGTTTAGTAACTTTTTTTGTTTTTTAATTATTTTGTTATTTTTATATAATCTGACAATTTAACTTTTAGGTTTATTATTTTTTATTTTTACTAGATTTTAAACTGTTTTTATATGTTTAGACTTTTATACTACTTATATTTTATTTTATACAATTGATTTTTAATATGTAGGTATCTTTTTTTAAGTATTTTTTCTCTGTTATTGCAATTTTTTCAGTTTAACTACTTATCCTTTAAGTGGGTTACACCCGTTGGATATTTTAAGAGTAAATAAATAAATAAATAAATATTTTTCCACACTTCTACAGTTTTCTTCCTTCACAGAAACCTAGCAGAAGTAACATGCCAATTTGTTCGCTGAATGTAAATTTTTCAGCCATTATCAACGAACAGTCGCAGAAATAAAATAGTTTTTCCTCAACCGTCATAAAACAATGACATTTTTTGACTGTCTCTGTGGTTGACTTTTTCCTTACTGAGGAATAAAATAGTATCTTAGCAACAAAACTATTAATTTCTATTCTTACGAGGAGGAGTTAAAATTAATAATTAAATGAGAGATTATGGTTGGGAAAAAATAGCATGTTTTATTCGGATCAATTGTCTCGCAATTTTACATCCGCTCGGCAACGCTACGCAAAAAAATTTGCTCACCAGAAAACTGACACTTTTAATCCTAATACAACAATACACTATTTATTACTGTCAAATTTAAAAGACAAATCCTACTACTGACTTTTTGATTTCTTCTAATACACGCTAATAAAATCTTTGTTTTTATTAATGCATTTATTCTTGAAAATATAATAGTTTTTTACAATTTAACAAGAGTAAAAATGTGTTTAAATTAAATTATGTGCGGAATAGTATCATTCTTTTTAAATTAGATCAATGGAAAAAACTTTGGTATAACTTTAGGAGTGATTCATCCTCACACTTTGTAGTGTTTAAATTTACTTGAACTCATAGTCAAAGAAGATCAATAATAAACCTAAATCATATACCAAATTTGGTTATTCTAAGTTAAAGTAATTTAGAGATATTAATTATTTTCGAAATAATTGGCCCCCCTTTGAACTCCTGTAACGTCTATGTGCAACTGTGTATATAGGTATGTTTGGTTAAATTTTATTTTGGATCGACCTACATGTACCTGCTCTGTGTCGGGTCTTATGTGGAACATCCTCGTATTATCATTTATCAACCGGTCAGGTAATTAATTCGACCCAATGTTGAATTTTTTCAACTGCTATCTAATACAATTGGAAAATACAATACAATATTTTGGGCAGAGATTCTACTTTTTCTACTTCTACACTGCCATTGATATGTATCATTTTGAGAATGTTTCCTATACATACAGTGTACCCCACCGACAACTCGTCGCCGAGGTTTTCTTCGGTTTTCTGCAAAAGCTAAAAAACTCCTGTCAACTTTTGTTTTGAGGAGAACATACATACGTTATGGATGCTGTCATTCCCTAAATGTCTTTCTAAGCTTCAATCTTTCCAATTTTAAATGGAAAGTGGTATTGTAGATATGATACATAATTTTGAATAGCTTTTTATTATCTTTTAAATGTGATCTAGTTTATTAATTTTCGTTCTTGAGAAATTAATGGTGAACAAATCAGCAAAGGTTCAGATCATTAAATTCACTTACTACTACAAATTTTACTTTGTCACATGTAATTGCCCGTCACAAACCTCCATGTAGTAATCGAAACATACTCAAAATGTTATCTGCCTTGTCAGATTTTACAGTGGACCAATTTCCAGTGCGGTGCAGATGTGTATTTTAAAATCATTTTTGAACTGCTCTTTTTTATTTTTCTTTACAAAATTGTATTTATAAGAGTACCTTGTATATTCTCATTTATTTAGATTTTAGATAAGTTCTGAATAACCTAAGTTAATTCTTAAATTCTGAATCATGAAACTGCATAGGTATATAATTTTACCGAAAACTATGAACATTTTATATACATTTTTGCGTCTTATAAGATTGCTCCTTCAGAAAAATGTATCATTTTAGCAAAGGCGCCCGTCTGTGCGTCTGTAATAGTAATTAGAAACTGAATGATTATGAAAAGTGATGGTTAGGTAACGTGTTTAGTTTTATAAAATAAATAAAAGAAAAAATCAGTGCGCTGCTTTTTTTTATTTCATTAACAATAAAAAGAAGGCACACCTGAGTAGTTTAAATACTTTTATTTTATCAGTAGCTAAAACATTTTCATTTGTGTAGTTGATCTTTGGTCATGTTAAGTCGGTCAAATATTCTTAATAAATTGAGATATTAGGAAACTGTTTGTTTGCCTGAGACAGTGCAATGAACTTATTTAATTACACAAGTATTAAGTATTATTTATCTATAGTAAATCTATAAAAAACTATAGTAAAACTTATAACTGTGATTTTCCATTGGGCCTATGCAGCATCCAAAGTATTTTTTTCTCACGAAGAAAGGGAAAAGCCAATCATCAATAGCTTATCATGATTTATTTACTTACTGGATACACTTATATCTAACTAAAAATTTCTAAACTATCGAATATGTGCATCCAGTGTTTTAACGAAGAATAGGGAAAAGCTAATCATGAATAGCTTATGCTGGCTGGATCTATCTAAGTACTTCTATACTAGGTATCGAAGATTTGCTAAGTCTAAGGTTTCTCTGTTTGTCGGAATATTTGACCAACTTAAACCTTTTTCACAGATAGCAAAATATCCAGAAAGACAAAGAAATACTTATAGTAGTAAATTTATGGTTAGTATATTGAAACAACTGTTAAATTTAACAATCAGATAGAAATACTATTTACTTGCCACTTTCTAATGCATCTAATTATACAAGTGGATAAAACAATATATCGATAGCTGATCATATTCGCTTTTAACAAAATAAATGAAGTACATACCTGCAATATTTCATACAATTGATCACATTTTCTTGGGACAGCACCACCCCTTTTGGAAACCCCGTTGTGCCAGAAGAGTACACTATCAGTGCTTCCGCACTATTTTCCTTAAGAATTTGAAATGTGTTGCAGTTTACATCTCTGTTTATTAATTCATTAAAAACCAGTTCATCATTTTCTACATCTGCTGAATCGAATACTATTACATGTTTTAAGAAATTTAGATCTTTTCTCAAATCTCTTACTTTATCCAAGACATTCTGTGAAACAAATAGAATCTTCGGCTTGCTCAGGCTCAGATAATGATGTATGTCATCTGAAACCAAATTTTAAGGCTATTTGAAAAAACTTTTTTCTATGTTATTTTGGTTATATAAACTGAAAACAACCTCGTACAGAGAGAATGTAGATGTTTCTGTTTAAACCCTTGTAGTTCTAAATTATAATTAAATTTAGACAAAAATAGAGGCTTGTTTTATTTATTACGATGATTTTTTGACCCTTGAAGACACACCTCTAAAGAGAATTTTTAGCCATGATGTTCAAAATCTGTGACAATGTGGTTTTGAAGATTTACTAATTCGTTTATTCAGTATGAATGGACAATTATTATTCTAAAGTTCGTTTTGGAAAGGGGGTGAATCTACCCCAACAATTTTGTGGGTATTTTTTCTGATCTTAAAAGAATACAATATAGTATATTAAGTATTAAGAACGGTAAGGGTAATTTACCGTCCGAATACAATTTTATCTGAGAACCGTATAACCCTTAACGTTCGTGATGCTGATACTATCTTTTCACGATCGCAATAAATGAAAAAGAAGTTATATATAGGTACGTATTTAATTCTTTATGTAATCAGATTTTTTTAAAATCTATTGTTTATTTTTGTCATGACTTTCCTAATTGACGAAATTGACAATTCTGGAACTGGTAGCTATGGTATTATTTATCAATAATTGGTAATTCTTAAATTTTATGGCACGTTGTTGCATTTACTAGAATTTAAAAAAGCAAAGTGTTTGTAAAATGAGCGACTCGTCTTCAGATGCAGAGTAAGAAGAAGCGTAGAGTGTTGAATGTTCCACATTAATTTCTGAGAAATCAAGGGAGCGAAATGGTGTGAGACAATAAACCAATACATTACTGAGAAAGTTATGGTGGCGTACTTTGTCCAAAGGAATGAAGGAAGCTTATGGGCAGAGTATTCAATATTAAAAGGTACAATTTTTGTTCATGGCTCACTTGACATTTTGACATTAATTGGGTACCTCAAATGGAAAAATGTTGGTAACGAACCAAAAAAGCTAGTGTATTTTTATTAAAAATTCATAACACAATATTTGCTTAATTAGATTAGGTATTGTTCAAACACTTTGCGTAAAGAAATTCTACGTCTTATTTGGAGAATGTTTTAAAAAATAATTTACTGCTTTAGTAAACATTATTATCACTTTAGAACGAACTACTGATTTCACGATCATAATGAAATAAGTGCGTCATAAAATAATTTTCTTATTGATCTTCCTGTCCCTTCATGGACTTTCTTGGGCACGACCTTATGATGGCGACTTTGAAATTTGGTTCAAAAACACGTTCGGGATGCAACGGAACGGTGAAGGAGGAAAACCAAAGTGCTTGTTTTGTCCTAGCAACATCAAGTGTAAACTTGGTTCCGCAAAAGTTAATGAATAATGTGTGAAGCTCTTCTGAAAATAGATGTAAGTGTGAAATATTGCTTAAAAGATGCTACTGTGTTGAAAGATACTTTTGTCATTAAATACGTCATAAAAGTCTCCTATACAATTTTCTACTATTTCCTTCATCATTATGTAACATATCTGAGTATACAAAATATTTCAGGCTAGCCATATTCTTCTTATATATAATACTATATCTATATATCAATTTATATAATAGTGACAATCAATAAGATGTACCGATGTGAAAGGTATGCAATCACTATTACACTATGCCAACTTTAATTCAATGCGTGCATAAAAATAATAATAATGTTCATGTCTCGCTATTGTAAACTAATATCTATCAGTCACAAAATGTGAATGTTAATTTGAGAAAAAATTGAATATTGCATAAACTTTTATTTTAACGTATAAAGAATTAAAATGTGGGTATCACAACGATTTTATTTTGGTACGAAATTGACTTTATGAATATTGAATTAATTAATAGAATTGACCAAGAAAAAACCAGTTGCGCAGTATTTATAACAACAACTTGTTTACCTAATACATATATTCGTAAAATTTTGAGGTACCACGTCGTGTGTTCCGAATCCTGTTTTAAGTTTTTTAGTCAGTATCGTAGATAACGTAAATTTTCAGATACTGATACTTGGTTCTCTTTAAATAAGCAAGCATGTAAAATTAATAACAAATTTAAATGTTGCCTAAGGTTACTTTGCGTATAAGAATTACAGTTACATTTCCTTACTAGTACACCAAGATGTCTAGTTAGTTGATACGACATTGTTCAAATCCCTACCGATTGCATAATTATCTGAATTGATGTAAATTCCCATCAATTCCATAATTCTGTGTGACGAATGATATACCGTGAAAATAGCTAACTAAGAAATATATGTCCCGGTTCCTAATTGAAGCACCAGATAACAGATATTTAATTCACAAGGTAAATTTTGTTGATTTTGCAAATGATATAGGTCATTCGTTTTGCCGTACTTCAGCCACTCTTCCAGCTAATAGAGGTGTGCACGTGCACGGGTTAAAAAGGCTGCAGTAATAAACTGCAGTATGCAGATAAAATTCTTCACAATAATGACAATATATTATTCTGCAATACTTCTGATTCATGTGCTAACCCATTACCTGCTACTATATCTTCTACTTCACTGGCCTCGATAGTTAATTTTACTTTAAATGGAATTATCTATAACTGACACCGAAATCGAAAAAACATGTACTGTTCCAATTTTTGTAAGTGATTGTACAATCTGCACATTTAATTTCAACATCAATAAGTACATCCTTCTTTTAAATAAATTAAATTTTAAACTGAATTATGAGAAACCTATTGCAAATCAATGCGATGTTAAAAATGTCTACGGTAAGGGGATTATCGTTTTGTTAGCCTCAGTAAGCGCATCCTACGGTCGTAGAAACAAACATGGTAAGTGAACTAAAAAAGCTTGATCGTGCAAAAAAGTAATTTTCTTTAGTTTATCTCTACAGGTGTTCAATATATTAAAAAATAGGAATTTCAGGAATTTTATTCATTATACAATATCGTTTCCATTTCCACGGTTATGTTTATGAAAACTTTTTTATGGAACTTTATTAGGGAAAGTTTGACATAAGCAATTTGGGACACTCTGTATACATATTATAAACATATGGCTGATTTACCTTTGGTAGAAGCAGGATTGATTGGAGTTACTGTAGCTCCTATATAAATTGCCGCTAATGCCGGAACAGCAAATTTCCAAGTATTTGGAGTAATAATTCCGAGCCTCTCATTTTTACATATTCCCATTTGTTGCAGAATTACTGCCAATTTGACACTACTTTGTAATAATTTTCCACGAGAAATTTTTTCATTTGTAATTTCTTCTATCTGTAAAATTAACTTTTGTGTTAGTTACATATTTAGGAATCTCCAAAATTAACCGACAGTCAGTCGGTTTTAAATTAAATGTTAATTTATATAAAAAGTGAAATTTTGTTGGTTTATTCAAGCATAGATTACTGGATGTCCGAAAATTATAATCAAATATTTCAGAGGGTAACTATGACAAAAAATGAGATCAAAACTGAAACTTTAAACATAAGTCGACAAATGGATCCAAAGTGCACGTTTTTGTTTGAGTAGCACGCCAGGTGTTTATAGCGGGAACTAAAGCCAAGCTAGGCACTAAAGCATAGAATCTAGCAAGGTATTATTTGCGCGCAGCGCGATGGTCGATATACTATATCCTAGGTCCAAAATAAGAGAGGGAATAGGTGAGGGAAAAATGAATGGCGAAATTGGCCCACGAAGTATAAAATATTTACTTGTTCTTATTTTATAAGAAAATACCATTAATTGCCCGCCGATTCTAATATAATCTCATCATCTGATGAAGACGACGGTTCGGTATACATATTGCTACGATTTTAAGTTTAAAACTGTGGCAAAACTGTTAGAACATTGAAATTTATAAACTAGAAAAGTCTGGCGCTTCCAACATAAAATTCACTTTAAATCTTTTTAAACGTGGATTTTTCTAATTTCTGAATGCAAAATATAAAAACTTACTACTTAACTATACTTGACATTTCTGTTATCTTTGTATTAATAAAAGATAATAACTTTGACACCTTGTACTTTGGAAACTATCAACTTACAGGCTAGGGCCTCATATTTTACAGGAATTTTTGTTACTGTTTTGTACAGACCTTTTAGAGATAGTATATACACACATCCACATCATATCAACAATTTTTTTATTTCTATGAGATATTTAAATAAACAACGTAAATTTAGCAATTTACAAGCGACTAGACACGTCCACACCCTTGCCGTTAACCATCATGAACTAGTGAACGTGATTCAGTATAAACAGTTGACATTTTGGGTAGTTAATAATTCTTGATTAATTTTCTGGATCACGACCACAGCTTTCCTAATGGAAATTTATTATGTTCACATCCTTTATTTCAAACACACCTTGTTTAACAAAATATATCTTAGTACGTCATATTTGAATATGAAAATATACAAATAGATTTTCCTGATACCTTGTCTATATAAATCTTTGAGCCAATAAATTTTTGTAAAAATGAAAATATGTCTGTTTTTATTCTGTTGTGTCAATAAACATATTTTACTAAGTTTAAATTATTAAAAAGATATAGTAGTAGTCTAGTTATAAAATAAAATAAACAATGAAATTTCTGAACTTCATATATATTTTTTATAGATAAAATTGAATAAATAAATCACTTACCAATAATGTATCCGATTGTTGCTTACTTCTTAAGCTATTATACAGAAGTTCAGCGAAGGATAAGTCTTTTAATTTTGAATTGTCGATGGGACCTCTAACTATATAAGATGAATTCATGACTTGAGAAGAAGCTTACAGTTCAACGTGCAGATGCTTAAATGAAATGAAAAGTTGTTATTGGAATAGCCTGTTTACAATGATTGGTTTGCTGATACTTCCTGTTTGTTTATCGTCAGAGTTTAATACTGGGTTACTTAGATTTAAGTAATATATTAATTAAAATAAATCTATAAAAGATATAAACATATAATAAATAACAATCTAACAATAACTACTTTGAGATATTAAAGCTAAAACTGAAAATGTTAACGTATAAAATATGATTGTAAGAACTGTGTAGTTCATTGTTGCTATTTCTAGATACAATGTTCTAATTTGTCGATAATTCTCCCGTGGATTAATTCAGTTTAATTAGTAGGGATTAACAATGTTAATAATGTTGAAAAAAATCACGTCATAGCACTAACTAATGGGAGAGAATTTGCGCATAAAAACTGGCAATAATTACACTTACTAATTTTGTTAATTTATTATTTCTGTATCATCCAGATGAATAATAATAAAAGTAATAATAATACAATTATTTCCTGTTAGAAAATTACTGTATGGGTAGATATTAAAACTTGGATCCGCAAAATTTACAATAAATAACAACAAAGTCGGACATACACATATAACAAACTTATCATTGTGCATAGAATTTATTTATGCTATAAAATCATCTGTCAATTAGGTATTTTTTCGACATAGATCTAAAATAATTTATATACTTTATTTCCTTTAAATAAAAGGGAAAGTTGTTGAAAATTTGCAAACCTATGTAATCTTGAAAAATACGACTTACAGAGTATCTACAAAATGGTAAATAAAATGTATGTGTTTGCCTAGTATTAACACTATCTGTAATTTATAATAAATTGAGAGAAATCAACTTATCAGGAAAGATACTGTCGTTTTTAAATAACTTCTTAACAAACAGAACTTAAAGTAGTAAAGTAGTAGATAATGAAAAAAGCTTTAATACAGGGTGTTCCTAAATAAGTGTCGCAACGGAAAACTGTAATTTACTCTTGAAAAAAGAGGATCAGGTTCATTGCTCTAAAGTCAACCGTTTTCAATAAAAATGACTTTCTATGAACGGTTCGAAAATCTTTTGTAATTCAAAAAATAGGTAGTAATAATTAACAATTTTAACGAGATTTAACAACAGATAGGATTTTAACTTTTTTTATCAATTTGGCAAGTAAAATTTACAAAAACTGTTCAAAAATACGTTCGCGAACTTCAATGCATCCATTACATCTTCGAATCATGTTTCTTTCTGCCGCTGCGGCAGAATTTATAATTCCGTTGCGACACTTATTTAGGAGCACTCTGTATATTCACCTTAGAAAATGGAGTACCACAGGGTTCAGTATTAAGCACTACCTTATTCCTTCTTGCCATTAATGACTTGGGAAGCCTTATCCAGTTAAACATACCCTTTTTCAGATGATCTCATACATGCAGGGAAGGTTACTTCAACAACATGTAGCTTACTCCAAAAATCAGTGACAGATGTCACCAAATGATCAAGAACGACAGGCTTTAAGTTTTCCTCAGTTAAATCTAAAGTCATAAAATTTACCCGAAATAGAAAAAACCTTGCTCCACTTATAACACGTACTATACGACATACCATTACAAGTTGTGAACATTGAATGCCCCGATGCTGACTCGGTTCCTTCTAATTAGTAGTTACTCTAAGTCTAGCGTTGTATTAAACGCCATTAGATTCTCGAGTATTTGTTCCCAATAATAAAAGTTGTGAGTTTTTAAAAGTTAATTAAGTTTTTCTAGTTATCCTGACATAGGTAAACACATATATTGACTAATTATACAGGAACAATCTCGTACTTAAGCTACGAGTAACAGAATCTAATTAAATCTTGCTTTGCGTTCAAGATACATTCCAGTTGCTATCGTTGGAGCCATCTTGTCATTCAGACGTGATACTCTTCTCGTGTATGAACGATATGTCATACACTGCTTATACGACCTTAATTAGTAAAAAAGTAAAAAACGCTGGGAGGTTTGGACCCCCTTGCAGATTTGCTAAAGGTGCATGCGCTCCTGTTAAATCGGCGCCAATGAATCCTAGTATAGTAAAATAATATATTTTAGTTTATTCATTGCATTGTCCTATGTGATCTCTTTTATATGTTGTAAAATAACTCTTCTGTTATTGACGTGTGGCGAAGGTGTCTTTAGTCGTGAACCAAGAATCATAATCTGCTGCTTGAGTCATGACAATATCCGCCAAAATAATCACGCCATATAGATATCGTACTTTTATGGTGTTACATCCTGAGATATGTATAATAGACAGCTATAATTTATTAATACTGTTTTTTTTATTAGATGTGTATTGATGAATACACCTAAAAATATTATTCCCACATGGGAATACAACAACGTATTATTTGCATCACACTATACTAACAACATACTAATGAAAAAAATTATATAATTTTTTAAGTATCTGACTTTAATGAACTTCTGGACGTTAAACATAAAAACCGCTAATTGCATTAATAATTAAAATAATTTATATATAATTTATCAAATTATATAAAATTGAATAACAAATTCATATATTTACATGTTAATTAAAACATTTCAGTAAAAGTGAATAATTATTTTCTTTTCAAATGGGCCCTCACATTTATTTATTTGTTTCAAACTCAATGTAAAAAAAACTGCACACGTACGTGTATATAACATTTTTAAAACGTTGTATTGGTTAATTAAACGTTTTGTGTTTCAACGTTTATTTTTAGTTAAAAACTTAAACGTATAAAATATATCGTTTAAAATACGTTAAATATTAATATTCGCATTTCGTTTATTATTTATTTAAAATTTATCTGGTGAAATTTTTTGTTTATAGAAACTAAGTAAACAAGTTGGACAATATATTTGGTATTTGTAACAGTACTTTGTTACTAGTTGTGGTCCTATTCGAGTTTATTTTCAGTCCTTTGAGAAATTATGCGCTAGGCATACAGCAAATCATATAAAAAATCGGTAACTGCAGCTCATCTTTATGTTCAAAAGTCTCCCCAAAGATATCATCCAAGACGTAAGATCTTTTTACATGTGGTTCACCGGAGTAGAGAAATTGGTAATTTGCGGCCGAGGCCTGGGCAACATAGGGTAGTTATTAGACCTAGGCAAATTGTGAATTTCAAGAAAGAAATTTAAAATCCCGTCGAGGAGCAGCCTAGACAACTGCAGCGCAATTTGATACGATACAATCCAGCTTTGCCGAACATTAAGGCACGACTTATTTCACCCATTTCAGGTGCAGCAGGTACAAGCCTTACTTCCAAGGGATTCTCGCTTCAGTGAAGTTTTGCGAATGGTTGTTACATCAGCAGCCTTAAACCCAATCTTTTCCATGCACGTTTTAGCTACGGATGTGGCAATTTTCGCAACAGACATTATTGGGCATTGGAAAATCCGTATGTCACTCAGTGAACACACTGTCAACAACGTCACTAGTACGACAACATGTCGCGCTGTGTCCACGGCTTTCCCGAGTTAACGCCTGGCAACACCGCAATATGGTACGTAAGAATCTGTTAGTCATTCTAGAATTTTCTCTCCCTTGCTTTGCGCAACCCAACAATCCGCCCCTTTTCAAAGTCATTAAACTCTTTTTTAAACAGAAACGCTATAAAGTACGGCCTATGCAAACTCCAAAAAAACTTAACAGAAAAACCTAAAAATTTAATATTTTTTTTTACCTTCACCGAGAGAAGTAAACGTGCAAAAGGTTATCAAAATAAAATAATATTTAACAGGTTTTCTTTGTCACGTAGTATATCTCTCTCATCTTCTGGAGTAATCTTTTTTGGATGACTATCATTTCATATTTTTAGAACGACTGACATTCTTCTAATCGGTCATAAAGTTTTTTAAATAAATTATGCGGTTTGTAATTGTGACATGCACAACGTCTGTTAGAACGACATTGTCAAAAGTGTTGATAATCTATCTAGATTAATATAAATCAAAAGCATTTATTTATTTCATTCAAACACTTACCCTTTATTTGTATATCGTGTGAAACTGCTTATAATTTATATTAATCTAGACAGATTATCAATACTTTTGAAATTGTCGTTTCAAAACTCAATTCTCCAAATAATTTTAATTTATATGTTAACTTTTTACAATTAGATATATGATTGAATTTAAGATAAAGGAGGCCACCTGAAACAGTAATCCTAGAAATACAGATATAATTCAAATCTCATCTATTGCGGCCGATTGCGTATTAGTAGAATATGTGGATTTGAATTTTGAAAATCATTTAATGACTATTATGTCAGGTATGTCTGATTTTGTCAGTAAATTTAGCTAGATTCATTTTTATTTTGAATATTTATTGAATCTAACCTTGTATATGGAAGTGTTTCTTAGCATAGCTAAATAATCGGTATCAAAGTACATGCATATAACTTCATTAATATTAGTTGTAGGAACATTTATTTGAATTAGTTTAAATCACTTTACAGTTTACAATACAGCAAGAAAACATGTGGGTTCTTAATTTGTACTTTTAAGTAAACAATTCGTATACTTGTTTAACATATTTATTACTTTTCCATTCTATTATATACATATATATCAATGCAACATTATATTAGTATTTTCTTCAAATCGTTCTTTAAAATTTTGCCGCTTTTGGTCCGTGGTATTTCATCCATAAATATAACACCTCCACTTAACTGTTTTTCTATGGAAACTCTCTCTGAAAAATTTAAAATTATTTGAAAATTATTATTATATAGTACTTTCAAATATATAAAACTTAGAACAATTTGATCTATAAAATTTTTATTTGAAAATATATATTTTTTGTGTATAGGTATGTTTAATAGACTGCATCAAAATTTAGTTTTGTTTTAAGAAATACTATAAAATTATATGAAAATTTAAAAAATAAATCCACAGCGATAAAAATTAAGTGCTAATTTTAATTGTCATATCTAGAAATTCAAATTAATCTGTATCTTGTTTGTTTTCTTTCACGGCAACATGACTTGAATAAATTCTCTTATAACCAGCCGTTGAGACTCATCTCAATATAGTTATATATCTTATATTGTAACTAATTTTTTAATGTAACCATAGTTGGTTAGCAACAAAAATGTGATGTATGAAAACAAGGCAAAATCAATCACCAATTTTCGATCCATAAAATAATTTATAATTTCCAAACCTTCAATATATTACTACATAATACGTATTAATAATAACGTATTACCATAATCATTACTTAGCATTTCGAGAAATTAAATATCCTGACTCTTGGAGATCTTGAGCTCCCAGGAAGACTGTAGAGCTAAGTGAGGTTCTACATCAGCTTTCAAATAACAAATGAAAATTATGTACATATTTAAAGAGAATTAATAACTTCAAGAATCGAATTGTAACACTCTAGCGTAGTGACAGGTGGAATACAGGGCGATTCAGAACATATTTAAACAATTTGGGAATAGATCCGTCATGAAAAATGGAGTCGATATCGTAAATTTTTTTCATTATTGAAGTTGTAGCATTTTCAACCTTTACATCGCTGGGCCACTGTAGTATCTGGACAGGCGATTCCAAATATTGAAATCCGATTACTTTTTGTAGCAGTAAAGTTTTTGTGACGCCAATGTTTACATTAGTTTTTCAAGTGTCAAAATAGCTTATGTAGTAGTAACTCGGAGTTGATGGATATCATTTTAATTTATTACGATTTGAATACGCTTTAGTAAAACAAGAGATGGAGGATCCAGGACTTCCACGGCCTATTGCAGTAGTGTGGGTATCATACATGAGGCCCAATTATACCCGTACCATGTACAGCGTGTTCAAGCATTAAGACTTACGGTGAGCGCTCTATCAAACGATATATAACATCTGTTCCAACAACCGTCGAGAACTGTTTAGTACCGTGAGAAATGTTTGACCAACACCGTCTTACGTCGCATTCGCCAAGAGTACATTAACAACTAAACTGACTGACTAATTCTGGACGGTTCGGAATCGATTCTTGCTGTGTTGGAACAAACCCATAGTTTTCGCTCAGTAACTCCTTAACGGATAATGATAAAATATGCGGTTTTTAATAGACTTCAAATATTATTTTACGTCGGCGCTGTGTTTTGAAATTTTTCATATTTTCAAAATGTCAAAACACAGCGCCGACGTAAAATAGTATTTGTAGTCTATTAAAAAAAACGCATATTTTTATCATTTTTCGTTGAGGAGTTACTGAGCGAAAACTATATCCCTTTGGATCGAGCGCTCACCGTAAGCCTTAACACCAAGGGATTGGACGAGGAGGACCGGTACTATGGCCGTCACGATCTCCTGACTAAATCATTTAGACTTCTTTTTGTGGGTATATTTAAAAATGAAGTGTATCACACCGAAGTGGATACATACTATTGATGATTTACGGAAACGTATCATATCACAGATAAATTATAGTTGCTGCTAACGGACAAGAAGCAGAAACATTTGTGTTAGTTTGTAGAAACCGGGTAAGATGGGCCCAAAATGTTATTGTAACATCAGGTATGACAAACTATTTTAGTAATTAAAGCCACAAATTAAATATATTAGTAATTAATAACAATAGCGACAAAATAAGTTAAATTTGCTGTATAAAATCGGCGTTATAAAATGTTATTTATTTCTTTCCTTGAGCATTTCTTTCCATTTTTTGTCCGGTCGCAGATTGCCGCCTTATCAGGTTTTACAGTGGACCAGTTTTCAGTGCCGTGCAGAAGTGTATTTTTAAATCATTTTCGAACTGCCCTTTTTGATTTTTTCTTTACAAAATTGTATTTGTAAGAGTCCCCTCTACACTTAGAATTTTTTTTAGATACATCCTGAATCACCCTGTATATAATACAGTAGTATAGTAGTAATGAAGATTATTTTTTATGAACACCTACAATTAATACAATGCAGTCCACTAAATTGTGACGTGGATTTTACTTGAAGATCAATGGACAACAAAGAAGAATGAACAATCAACCGCTAAGATAGTACCTCCACCCCTTGTTAAATTCGTATCATCAATAAAATTACGGTTATACCTAAATAATAATATAAGTTACTTTAGACTTGAAAAACTCTGTATGATGCAAACACAGAATTCCAGGAAACAATAACTCTGCGGACTAATGCTCCGACCAGCATTGAATTACACCTGAAAAACTTACAGCAACAGCTAAAGTCATTCGTCGGCGTCCCACCAGACATATATCCGTTTCGAGCTTATTAGCTTATCAGTAGGCCATAGGTGAGGTGATTGACGAACAACTTTATATGTTCTAAGTCTGTCTAACCCAAAAGTAGCAACCATTTGCTACTTCATGCTGGACTGAAAAGCCATAGACAAGAAGCGTTCTACATCGCTGTAGAAACCATTAAAAGCTAGCGACCTCTTATACTTATATTTCTAGATTTTTCAGGTGTAATTCAATGCTGGTTGAGGCATTAGCAGAGTAGTTGTTTCCTGGAATGACGTGTTAATTAATTAAAAATACAGACCTGCTATGTAGCTTATTATCTCCTGTTCAGTAATTTCTACAGATGGTTGTCGAACAATAAATGCAGTAGGTAGTTCACCTGACCTCTCATCTGGCTTACCAACCACAGCAGCATCCTTTACAGCAGGATGCTTTTGTAAAATATCTTCTAGTTGAGCTGGTGGAACCTACAAATCATATTATTATAAGCGTGATTTCACAAAGGACAATATTATCGATGAAGGTGTCGGTACTGGTGTTGGATTAAGTTAGAAATACCTCGGTTCAAATGGAAATGTTCACACTGTCTCCGATCCGATAGAAATATCGGTGGCTGTCATTGATATCGCTGTGCATGTCGGATAATTCTATAGAATTGGATGATTAATTTAAAACTTCGTTTTAAATGGCAGACCAATTATGAAATGTCGGCACAGTGACCAAATTGCGTTTTAATGTATTACACTGAGAAAATGCTTTAGCAGAACGATTTCCCGGTAAACATGTGCCAAATGCAACTACTTTTATTGCGGTGTGCAGTGTGTGCAAGTGCAGTGCAACGCGAGAAAAATTTGAAACCAAATCGTGGAAGAGCTGCAGATATTGCAGCAGTTTGACGTATCATATACGAGGCTCAATTATATTTGTACCAGTACAGCATGTCTAAGCATTAATAAGGGATTGGACGAGGACGACCGGTACCATGGCCGCCACGATCTCCTGACTTTACATCATTTGGACTTCTTTTTATGGAGATATTTAAAAAATGAAGTGTATTGCACTGAAGTGGATACCTACTATTGATGATTTACGGAAACGTATCATAGTTGCCGCCAATAACTTACGAGTTCAAAACAGACAAGAAGCAGAAAAATTTGTGTTATTTTGTAGAAACTGGGTAAGACGGGCCCAACATGTTGTAACATCAAGTATGTCAAACTATCTATTAATAATTAATAACAATAGCGACAAAAGCAGTAAAATTTGGTGTATAAAATCGGCATTATAAAAGTTATTTATTTCTTTCCTTGAGCAATTTTTTGTCCAGTCGAGAGATTGCCGCCTTATCAGGTTTTACAGTGGACCAGTTTTCAGTGCCGTGCAGAAGTGCATCTTTAAATCATTTTTGAACTGCCCTTTTTGATTTTTTCTTTACAAAACTGTATTTGTAACCTGTATTTTTTTTTCAGATAAATTCTGAATCACCCTATAAGGATACAATAAATATAGTGGGTGACAACGGAAAGTGGAAACACGCTGTAACTTTTTATGACTGATAAAAATTTGAAATTGGGTGGGTTTATATTAGATGGTGCCATGAATTTTTTGTGGTCATTTCGGATTTCATGACATTTCCGGTTTGACTGGAAATAACTATAAATTTATATTTTTAAATGGGACACCCTGTATTTTTTGAATCAGCGGATCATTTTATACTATGCACTACGCGTAGTGCTGCCAATATAACTGATGAACCTAGTGGTAGTTCTGATGAAGCTACCGAAAACTGATCACAAAGGTATGTGCCAATTTTGCAAATCAATTAGAACGCAAAATTGAATTAAAATTTGGGAAATTTGAAGAAAAGCTCAATGAAGTATCAAATTCGATTAAAGCTCTTGATGTTAAAATCAACACCAATACTGTTACTTGTGATAATCTTACTTTGAAATTAGATTGCACTGAACAACTCTTGAAAAAAATTCTCTTAGACTTTGTGGTTTAATTGAACATGAGAAGGAAGATGTTTTGGATCTTGTCATTTCCTTTATTAATAATAAGCTTTGTGTTGCTTGTGATGTCCATGATATCGACTCAACCTTTCGTATTGGCAAATTGGGTTCGAACAAACCTCGTAGTATCTTGATTAATTTTGTAACTAATATCAAAAAGACTGAAGTTTTTGGTGCAAGAAAATTACTAAAGGATTCGCATACAGCTGTATTTGAAGATCTTACTCCACAAAGATATGGAACTTCTTAAGTTAGCGAAAAGAAATTTGGCAAATAACAATGTTTGGTCAGCTGGTGGAAAAATACTTGCCTGGAGTGAGAAGAATGGAAAGAAAAAAATTATCAATTCGGTTAATGATTTTTAATTATTGTTTGTTTCTTTGTTTTTTTTTGTTGTATTTTAATTATAGAAATGTTTTTTCTTAATAAGGTGTTAACTTTAGCTAATTCATTTTATCGTTAATTTAATGATATGGTAGGACTATATTTCTATTTAATTTTTGGTTGGGTATTTATCGTTGGATCAGCTCTTTTTCATTGTTTTTATATGTATCAGTTCATTTTTGTGATTTACAAAAACCTTGATTCACGTATAATTTTTATTTAGCGTTCTTAAAAATCTCAATTATTTATTATCATGTTTCACACTAAATTATTTACATTATAAACTATTACCAGCCTTAGTTTGCTTTTGTTTTAATTTATTTTGTTATTACACCACCTCTAATTATCTTTTGTTTAGTTTGTACAATCACGCTAACATATGCAAAACTCATGTATTGATTTTTCTCATTTTAACGTTAGATCACTGTCTGCAAGTGTTGAACTTTTTCAGACTTTGTAGTAGATGGCTCTTTTGATATTATTGGACTATCGGAAACTTGGCTAAATTCTCGTATTTTAAATGCTTGTATTTCTATGCCAGAGTATAATTTAGTCAGAAATGATCGTAGTGGTAAAGTTGGAGGAGGAGTTGCATTTTATGTAAAAAAATGTTTCAAGTTTTGTGTTTTAGAATTTGATGACAATATTTCTTTGTTGGAGCAACTTTGGATTAGTGTTAAATTGGAGGGTAAAAATAATTGCTTTGGAACTATATATTTACCTTCTTTGAATAATTTTAATTCTTTTATTGAACATTTAGAAAATATTATAGTTGGTCTTATTCCAGAATTTGATTACCTCGTTTTTGGCGGCGATTTAAATGTTAACTTTTTAACTGATAATTTTTATCACACTAGATTAAATGATTTGTTTAAAAAATATAATTTGAATCAATTGGTTACTGAACCAACTAGAGTTACTTCGACTACCAATTCCTTGATTGATCTTATTGTTACGTCATGTTCCGATATTGTACAATCTGTTGATGTTTTTAGAATGGATGACATTTCTGATCATCGATATGTGAATTGTAAACTTAGATTAATAAAGTTGCCGCAACAGGTGTTTTTTAAAACCTTCAGAGACTATTCTAAATTTAATTATGATTTATTTTTGCTAGATCTTCAATCTATTTTTTGGGACCGTATTTTTTATTATGACAATGTAGATGATATGTTAGCCTTTTTAATGAAAACCTTATTTTTTTATTCGATACTCATGCTCCTTTTAAAACTTCTAAAATTACCAAGCCACCGGCACCCTGGCTTACTGATAATCTGAAACTAATGATTAAACTGAGAAAAAAGGCTCTACTTAAATACAAACGATTAAAAACAACTGAATCTTGGAACGATTACAAACGTATTAGAAATCAAGTAAATGTAACAGTCAAATCTGAAAAAAAAGCGTATTTACATCACAAATTTAAAACAGATCCTAAAGAGTTTTGGAAAACTTTAAAATATTTAAATATTTGTTCTGATTCTGGTTCTAATCAAGATAATCAAGCACTCCTAATGATTTTAACAACTTTTTTATGAACAGTGTGCCTACTTCTAATCGAGTTAAGGATGACGTCTTTGAATCATCTTATCTTAACACCACTTACCCTGGCATTACTGATAATTTTCAGTTTAAGTTAGTTAATCCTGATGCCGTGTCTAAGCTCTTGTTTAAAATCAAAACAAATGCCACTGGACCCGATGGCATTTCGTTAAAAATGTTGTTATTTGTTACACCCTATTTAAATGACCATATTACGTTTATAATTAACAAATGCCTTTCTGCTGGACAATTTCCGAGTGTATGGAAAAATGCTAATATTATTCCAGTTCCTAAAATTGGGAGCCCATCAGCACTTTCTCATTTTAGACCGATAAGTATTCTCCTGTGTTGTCTAAAATTCTTGAGAAAATCGTCTGTGAACAACTTACTGAATTTCTAACCATGAATAGAATTTTATCTGATACACAATCAGGGTTTCGAAGTAATCACAGTACAACAACGGCGTTACTTAAAGTTAGTGATGATTTGTTCCGTGCTCATGATGCTAATAAATCTTCTTTTTTAGTCTTGTTAGATTATAGCAAGGCATTTGATACAATAAATCATTCTACTATGTTGATCAAGCTTAAGTACTTTGGGGTTGGTAATGTGGCGCTCAATTTTTTCAGTAATTATCTAAATTTTAGACGTCAAAAAGTGAGTATGTCTAATACGTCTTCAAAATTTCTTCCTATAAGTAAAGGTGTTCCCTAAGGAAGTATCCTTGGGCCCCTGTTGTTTTCTGTGTATACTTCTGACCTTTCACGTTTTTTAAATTTTTGTTCCGTACACCAATATGCCGATGATACGCAATTATATTATTCTTTTTTGTATAAAGATTTGGAAGTTGCCATTTCCAACATCAATTTAGATTTAGACATTATTTGCAAATTTTCCATTCAGCACGATTTAATTCTTAATGAAGTGAAAACTCAGCTACTTGTGTTAGGCTGTCATCGACATTTAATTTTAAATAATCCTGCTTTTGAAATTAAGATCAATGATATAGTTATTACACCAGTCAATGAGTGTAAAAATCTTGGACTTATCATGGATGTAGATTTTAGATTTAGGACTCACGTATCTAAATTAGTTCAAAAGTGTTTTCTCAAATTAAAAATTTTATATAGTTATAGGGAAGTTCTGTCCCAGGACATCAAATTAAGGTTGACTGATAGTTTAATTTTATCTTTACTATCGTATTGCGATATTGTGTTTTGGCCTGCTTTACTACAAGTTGATAAAAATAGTCTTCAAAAGGTACAAAATGCCTGTTTGCGGTTTTGTTATAACTTAAGAAAATATGATCACATTTCTGGTGCTCTCAGAGACTCTGGTTGGTTTACGCTAGGCGAGCGATTTAAATTACATTTAGCTTGTTTTGTTTTTAAAGTTATAAATTTAAATATGCCTGAATATTTATCTAATAAGCTTCTTAAAAACAGTGATGTTCATGATCGTATTACTCGGCATAGAGAATTATTAGTTAGACTAGACATAGCTCTGTAATGTTTCATCAATGCTTCTCTTAAAATGCTCCCAATATTTTTAACTCTTTGCCTCATGATATCAGAGGAGCCACTAATCTTCACGCTTTTCAACGAAAAATCAAACAGTTTATTATGAACAGTCGTGATCGTTACTAAGTAATTTAACTTAAATATTTTGCGACTTGTTAAATGTTATTACTATTTTTTCTAATATTACGTTATTATGGGTGGTTATATAAGCAGCCTGGTTGGATACCGCCACCCTCTATTAACTATTTTTTTTAATTATGTAACTTAAGTGTAAATAAATTCATGTTATTATTATTATTATTATTATTATTATTATTATTATTATTATTATTATTATTATTATTATTATTTTACGTATGGTAGGACCAATTTTCTGTCACATTTTCTAGATGCAAATAATTTTTTTTAATTTTTAAAAATAAAACTGGAAGGCCGCGACTGGCATAAATTGTTTTCTTTTTTGACGGATTGTAAAAATTGTTGTTCCACAAAATTCAGAAAAAAATCCTTTATTAAAAAATCAATAGGGCCTACCCTCTTTATATTTGAAAACAAAAAATTAGTTTTTAAGGAAATACAATAAATCGAAATTTTTAGTGGTAATACCTAAAAAAATGTACAAAAATATTCAAATTTAGAATAATTACAAACAAAAAAGAAATGTGTATGTATATATATGATTGTAGTGGTAAGGAGTAAATGTGTGTTTTATTGATCCAAGAAATAGTAAGACCTCCACAATGATGAGGCTACTTATTATTGACCAAATCGATTGCCGCAACTTTATATAGTCTTCCTCAAGTTTCATGACATGTTTCATGCATTTTTTTCCAATTAGCTGATGTAATTGTAAAATCTGTTTCTTAAAATTTTAGGAAGGTGGTAATTTAATTCAATGAAATTAAAAACATAGTAGTATGAATGCAATCGTAGAATAATGTGTCCCTGAGCGTTAGCCATCTCATCAATAACGTTTTTCTTTGCAAAATTGACTAGGTATATGCAGCAATTCATCTTTCTTCAAACTAACATCGTACGCAATATTATGGATTTTAAGAAATTCATGCATATTTTTTTTGTGCCAGTATTTGAATCCTTCCTGAATGTCTTGAATGGTATGGGGCACTATATAATGCAATGACACTATTCGCCTTCGCTGTGTTTGATATGTATACTTTATGTCTAATTAACCGACCTTGTTCGTTGTCCGTCCTAATATCCACATCTTCTCTATATCACTTTTCGCTTGATCTCTACTTGCATCAGGTTGAGGTTCTCCCGAGAAATCCTCCCAAGGCCGGAATATTATCTCCGTATCTTATTAAATATGCAGTATCTAATACCACAACATTTTGAAGGCGTAAAACGAATAAATACAATAGAGGCACAAGGTGCTAGATAAATTAAAACAAACACTCCCTTATTCACACAACACTGAGTACTCACAACACTATTGTATTTTTCACAACATTTTTTAAACAATTATCTATTTCAGCACTAATTTATAATGAGCTAACATTAACAGTAATTTAAAAAATACCTGGTGTATCATGCTCGAACCTGCAAATTCACCTAGCACTGAAAAGTAATATCCTGACTGCCAGCAAAGTAAACAAGTAATAATCTAAGTTGCATCGTTAACTGTCTTTGTCTTCCTTACAGTGTTGGTAGACTGTAGTTTGCTGTCCGGTATTCATAAATTTAAACTGCTTCTAAAAAAAGTCATTGCGAATTTGCGAAGTGTCATATATACATATTTTGTACTTGTGAAAGGACTAAATTTTATAAAGACTAGGACCCATTTCTGTAATGTACAGAAAGCGGTTACCTTCTTTTTGTTGTTCCTGTTTGTTATAACGTTGCATTCAAATAGCGGCATGTGGCCGCTATGCCAATATAAGTTTTTATAATTGAGTAGTGAGTTGGATTGGAGTAAAATAATACTGATTGACGACGAGATACAAAATATTTCCTTAATACCACCATGACGAAATACCATAAATAAGATTAGAATTAATACTTCTAATAACACAATTAAAATAATTGAACACAATTATTATTTTTATCTGATATCTGTTAATCTCAATTAATAGACCACAGCTGAGATTAGCTGAAAGTAAATAAAATACAACATGGTCTATCTTTAACTTCAATTATTTAGGCGGGGAACAACATTTCTAAAAAGTGCCTGCACGCAGGATAATTTTTGCCGTTTCAGTTTTTATGCTATAAAATGTAATACGTAAATCAAGAATGAAGATGAAATCAAGTTCTACGTGCCTCGCCAAAACTCTCGGTAGAATAAAACGTTTATTTGTTCAGTACCTAAAACCAATATGTTAATTAAGTCACCAATGTTCTCGATGTTAAACTATTTTAATAATTTAGCCAGCTGCTGTGATATAAATGTCTGTAATATAAATACTTTATTACAAAGTGCCAACCGGTATTATTCCCATACGGATATTTAGTTGATTTTATAATTTATTGTGAAATATAGGTATCTCCATGTGATGTAGATTATTTTAATTATAATTATTTTTATATATTGTACTATTTCATGTTTTAAATTGTGTATTTTATATTGTATATTTGTATTTTATATTGTGTATTTGTATTTTTTATTATTATTTTATATTTTTTTATATATGTGTATTTACTGTTCAGTTGTTGCCCTGTAAATGGACTTTCTGTTGGGCAAATAAATAAATAAATACGTGTCTCAAAACAATGAAGAGAAATTGGACGTCGTGAGTTAATGTGATTTGCCTTGGTGTCTAGTAAAGTGTTAGAAAACGCAACTTAGGGAAAAAATATGTGAAATATCAACACTGCTGAAACATTATGATCTCTGTCAAGCTATTGCAATATTATTGATATTCTTCAGTAAGCTTTGAGAAGTAAAATGTTAGTTTTTGTTGAAAGACGTAAATATTGACCCCACTATTTATTGTATTAAAAGCTTAAGCTATAAATACCTACTTGAAATCCTTTGTATTTAATAAGATCCTTTATCCTATCTAAAATATATAGGTATCCTTCCTCATCAAAATATCCAATGTCACCCGTATGTAAATATCCATCTTTATCAATTGTTTCTCTAGTTGCTTTTTCATTATCTACATATTCATTCATTACTGTCGGACCTTTAAAGCATACTTCACCACTTATATTGGGGCCAAGAATTTTCCCGTTCTCTGGGTCAATAATTTTTGCCTGATGACCTGGTACCACTCTTCCTACACTTCCAGGCTTGTAATATTTTGGCGACATAACTGTTATTGCTGTACATTCAGACAGACCATATAGTTGGCAAATTTGAAGTTTGAATCTGAAAATATTAATTTCTTAATGAGAAAAAATAACAGAAACAATAATTTGTCTACAGATAAATATAATATAGATATTGAGTTGGGGATTGTTTGGGTTTAGGTTTTGAGATTCATGTTTTGTTGCTAAATATTTAATCCGTATAATCAATAGTTCCTCCTTATTATTTTTATTTAGAATAAGCATAAGTTAGAAATAAAATACAAAATATTAATAGTAAATAAAAATTAAACATATGAAAATAGGCACACAAAAATGCAATAGATGGTTAACATCAGAAGGAAAATAATGTAGTTTTGAAATTTAGAAAAAAAAATATTTAAGTGACAATACTTGATACGAAAAAAGAACTATTTTAATTTAAATTATGATTTAAAAAATATTAAGAAAAAAAAAAGGTATAAAATACCTGAATAAGATTGTTCGTGGAAGTAAAACATTAAAAATTATTATGAAAAAAAGAGAAACTTTGCAAATTAAGAAACATATACATATAGAGGATAATATAATAGGGTATTTTTGGTCAAAAAAGAATAAATGACGAATATATTTGTAACAAATTACGATTAAAGCAAGACCGGCAAAATACATACTACCAAGAGAAATAAAGAAGAAGAAAAATATTTACCAATGAACATATGACTAAAATTTTGGAAATGGAATTAAGAGATTGAAGAACAATGTGCAAAACAGATGATATCCTTTTAATACAGTATATTATTTTTCTGTCCTAAGGCATTTGATCTGTTTGAACTGCTTTCACAAATCAGCTCTATAGCATATCGGATAGTTTTTTTACAATTACAATCAATAGCTTTGACAAGCGAAGGGTTGATTAGACAAATATGTTTTTTTTATGAAATAATACTGAAAATTGCTAAAATGTAATCCAATAGAATCCTAGATATTTAAGAAATAGACATGCAAAGAGGCAATTATTACTTGCTTACCTTTGCGAAGCGATATCCTCCATTTCTTTACCAAGAGGTGCAGCTCCACAGAATATCTGTGTTAAGGAACTCACGTCATAATTGTCTACTAAAGGACTTTTTGCTAAAAAAAGTAGTAGAGCTGGAACTGTTATGAGATAATTAATTTTATATTTCTCAATTGATTTGAAGAAAATGTCCGGTTTAAATTTTTTAGAAAATACCATTCTTTTTCCAGTCCATAAGCCAGTATACATAAGTAGCAATCCAAAGATGTGAAATAGTGGAAGAATAGCTAACATGACGGACTCTTCATTTATGTTCAAGTAGTCTGGATTACTGAAAAAATATTAATGAAATCAGTAGGCATGCATATGTTACGGCTAAAATGTAAACTTGATTAGTTTGTAAAATAACTGGTTAGTATACAAAGTTATTTTTATAGCCCATTTTCTGGGCTAATTTACTTAAAATAATCAGAGATACTAAAATAGTTCTTTTTCTTTGGTTAATTTATAAACTGTCCAATTTGGTCTGGCTGGAATAAAAACCATCGATTATATAAGTGATAAAAGGTAGTTAACCTTTTATCACTCATGTAGTTTAAGGTTTTTAATAATTTAAGAACTAGATACCTACTTAGTTCGAAAATTAAAATATTGAAAAATAAATATAATCAAAATAAAATGATTGAGTACAAATAATTGAAATTGCAATCTTCAATTTTACTGCTACATAATTAGCTGTATATTACCAGCCAAACTTGTAAATTATTACATACATGACTTGCGTCATTCGGAAGCAAGTTCCTCGACTACCAACCTGTGTGAATGTGGCTGGACCAGTCGGGCTGCACCAGCCTGGCTAGACTACTTATTACAGTAGTAGGCTTTGTCTTGTTTCAATTTACTTGAACTTATAGTCAAAGAAGACCAATAATAATTAACCTATATCATGTACCAAACTTGGTAATTTATAGGTATTAATTATTTTTGAAGGTCTGTAACGTTTGTGTGCAACTTTGTATATAGCAATATTTTGGGACCCCCTACACGTACCGGCTCTGTATCGGTTCTTATGCGGAACAACCTCGAATTATCTTTTTTCAACCGGTCAGGTAATTAATTCGACCCAATGTTGAATTTTTTCGACTGCTATCTAATACAATTGGAAAATAGAATACAATATTTTGGGCAGACATTCTACCTTTTCTACTTCTACACTACCATTGATATGTATCATTTTGAGAATATTTCCTATACATACAGTGTAGCCCACCGACAACTCGTCGTCCAGGTTTTCTTCGGTTTTGTGCAAAAGCTAAAAAACTCCTGTGAACTTTTGTTTTGAGGAGAACATACATACGTTATGGATGCTGTCATTCCCTAAATGTCTTTCTAAGCTTCAATCTCTCCAATTTTAAATGGAAAGTGGTATTGTAGATATGATACATAATTTTGAATAGCATTTTATTATATTTTAAATGTGATCTAGTTTATTAATTTTCGTTCTGGAGAAATTAATGGTGAACAAATCAGCAAAGGTTCAGATCATTAACTTCACTTACTACTACAAATTTTACTTTGGTAGATGTCATTGCCCATCACAAACCTCCATGCAGTAATCGAAACATACTCAAAGTGTTATCTAACATTTTGAAGCATTTTAGAGCAATAAGACTTGTGCACGATGCGTTGCTCTAAGTTCTGTAATGATTCAAGATGAGAGGCATAAATTCTTGTCTTTGAATGATCCTACAGAAAGACGTTCAATATTGATAAATCTAGTGAACGTGTGGCAATCTTGTAAGTCTCCTCCTTTTAATCCATGGATTTTCTGGATATTGGATATCTGTTTTTCTAAATATCCTTAAATTATTATCCGAGCAATCGAGGGCGATAATGACACTTAACTCGGCCTTTTTTTGCTGTGGGAATATTTAAAGATAAAAATGTATGCCACTCAGACCGAATCTTTACAAGACTTTCGTTAACACATCGTACACCAGTGCAACCAACCACAAATGCTCCATAATGTTAGAGAGCATTTTAAGAAATGTGTGTGTGAAAGTTAATTTGATGACATGGACTTTTCACCTTTAATTACTTTAGAACTAACCATTTAAATTAAAAAACTTGATGACATTCAAAAGATAACTGAATGTTTAAATTGATGTATTATGGAATACCACTTTCCATTTAATATTATAAGGGTAAAGACGACTCTGACATTTATAAAATCTGGTGCTCTCAAAACAAATGTTGATGGGTTTGAGCTGTTTTTTGTTTTTGTATCTAACGAAGAAAATCTGAAAGTTTTCAGTGATCCTCACTGTATACTGCGTACTTTATCTAAATATTAATCTGTGCCTTTTAATAATATGCCACTATTTTTTATGTAGGTGGATTTTTTCTGATTGCCATATATCTCTAATATATAAAATTCTCGTGTCACAGTGTTAGACGCCATACTCCTCGGAAACGGCTTGACCGATTTTTATGAAATTTTATATGTATATTCGGTAGGTCTGAGAATCGGTCGCAATCTATTTTTCATACCCCTAAGTGATAAGGGTAGTCCACCCCAAACATTTTTTTTTATTTATTGGACATAAGTTTTTATTTTTTTATGATGTGGCATTAAAAATACATACAACCTTAAATTTTCACCCTTCTATGACAAACCCCTATTTTTTAATAGCCATTTTAGTAATTTAATCATTTTTAACTCTGGTCGATAACTGATCGACTATCACTAGATCAGTTATCCCCGCCAGGCGTCTACCGGTGTCACTTCTCACACAAACCTAGAAAAAATATAGACAGCGTCGGTTCATGATATAGGTCACGTGACAGGTGCCGCGTTTTCTAGGAACCTAAGGTACAGAAAATTGATATTTTATTTGCTTTATGTTGGCGGTTGGCGGTTGTGCAAATATGATGGCTGCATTGCAATATGAAATTAACTAACTTGCTGTCATTAAAGAATGTGGCATGAATGTGACCAATCACAGTAAACAAATGAGAATCACGCTACAATTCAACCAACGTAAATTGGTGTAAAAACCAAGTTCTAGTGATTCTAGACCTTTTAGGGCAACCATGAATTAGCGATCGTCGGCAATATTATACTGGCACAGTCTATATTTTTTCTAGGTTTGTGCTTCTCACCCAGTAAACAGCACGGAATAGGGATGAGAATGAAGCCGTCATCTAGTGTTAATATAAAAAGCAAAAGGGAAAAGGTAACACTTAATTCTTGTTAATTTTAATTATAGTGTATTTTAATAGAACGAATATTTTTATAACTGTTTTATATATTTTACATGTATTATTAGTAATAATTTATTATTACAATCATGTTTGCTAAGGAGGGACTTGATAATAATATAATAATATAAATTACATGCGAATCAATTTATTATTGCGTCTTTGAAACTGCAATATGATTGTTTATTTTAATGCTGTTATTATTTTTATTACATTATTTTTTAAGTACTAATGAGCTCATTAAATGATTTGTTAGTAAATATTTGTATTTACATGAAAAAGCAGTAAAAATGTTAAATATATCCGAGTAGCAAAAGTTGCTTAATAAATTTTAGATAAAAGAACAATTATCTTTAATTACTGTTTTTATTTTTATATATTTTTTTAATCTACAAATTAGTAATTATTTTGTTTTGACACCTGATTCTATATATACTACATTAAGTTTTACTAGCTGCTATTCTATCTAACAACCATTTTGGATGATTATGTAACTATTTAAAAAAATATAAATGACTGAAACAGTTTTCAAGTAACTTCTGAAGAAGAGAACGACATGTATCTTTTAATATTAGGGAAAGTTGTTGAAGGCAATTATTACTAACAAATTTTTTTTTCAATGTTAAAAATAGACTAAGTGAGAAACAACATGATTTCTTTCGTGGTCGATCTGTTGCAGATATTTTGGTAGCTTTTGTTCAAAATATAACGGAAGGAACGAACTATGGACGATAGAAAACAGATAGTTACCGTGTACACTGATTTCTTTAAGGCATTTGATAAGACATCTTCCTTCCATGTCTGTAAAACAAGAGAATTTAGGAGTGCATGTGTATACTTTAAGAACCGGTGGTCTCAGTTTGTTTATGTTATTATAGTATTATTCTTTCCTAAGAGATAATCCAGCAGCTATCATTCTAAGCCCCACCTACCACACAGTCGTCATTATGGTTACTTCAATTTTCCTAATAAAATCGTATTCTATTTTCCAACAGGTCTCAGTGTGTTAAGATAAAGAATTCTATATCAAATTATGTGTGCGTTAGTTCTGGTATACCGAAGAGGTTTCATCTGCCCTTTGCTATTTATAGATGATATTGTTTTCAATAAATTATTATAGTTGATTATTTAATGTATGCTGATGCCCTTAAATTTTATAGACCTGATGCATGATTGTTATTAGCGCCCCCAAATACACATATTCTTGAACTTCTTCAAACTCCATCTCGTTACTTTTTCTAATTCCCTACTATCTCTATCAATCATGGCCACGTCATCTGCATAACTTACTATTTGGTGACAATATGTGTCCTTCTCTTTTCAACTGACTTTCACTACAAAACTTATGCTAGTAATAAGAAGCATTACAATTTACTTAAAATAAGTGCCAGGAGAGGTGTCTCTTTTCTAATTTTTACTCATAAAATTTTTAGCAATTCCATTATTTATTATTCTATTCTCCAAAGACAAATGATTAAGGGTCGGCATTACTCATTCAGATCATATAACTTTTTTTTTACTGTTTTTTTTTTACTTATCACACAAATGCTACTAGTAATTCCTCAGTTCATCAGTTGCAGCAAAACTATAATATATTTTAATCATCTTGATACTTTTTAAGTCTCATTGCCATTGTGTAGACGTTAGCTGTTAACATATTTGTTTAAATACTTTGTTTTATACTATCACTTCCTGAAGTTTGACTATTTAAACATGACTTACTCAGTAGATCTTTAATCTTTAGTTTTTTTATTCATAAATATGTTATTAACTAACAAAATTGTATGTATAAGAGTCCCTTGTATATTCTCATTTTTTGTAGATTTTATATAACCTACCTAAGCAAATTCTTAAATTCTGAATTATGAAAGTGCATAGGTATATAATTTTACCGAAAACTATGAAAATTTTATATACATTTTTGCGTCTTATAAGATTGCTCCTTCAGAAAAATGTATCATTCTAGCAAAAGTGCCCGTCTGTGCGTCTGTAATTAATAGTAATTAGAAACTGAATGATTATGAAAAGTGATGGTGAGGTAACATGTTTAGTTTTATAAAACAAATAAAATAAAAAATCAGTGCGTTGCTTTTTTTACTTCATTAAAAATAAAAACAAGGTACACATGAGTAGTTTAAATATTTTCATTTTATCTGTAGCTAAATCATTCTCAGTATGTAGTTGATCTTTGGTCATGTTATGTCGGTCAAATATTCTTAACAAATTGAGATATTTGGAAACCGTTTGTTTGCCTGAGACAGTGCAATGAACTTACTTAATTACACAAGCATTAAGTTCCATATTTATCTATAGTAAAATTTGTAACTATGCTGTGATTTTCCATTGGGCCTATGCAGCATCCAAAGTATTTTTTTCTCACGAAGAAAGGGAAAAGCCCATCATCAATAGCTTATCATGATTTATTTACTTACTGGATACACTAAAAATTTCTAAACTAAATATGTGCATCCAGTGGTTTTTTTTCACAAAGAATAGGGAAAAGCTAATCATTAATTGCTTATGCTGGCTGGATCCACCTAAGTACTTCTACACTAGGTACCGTATATTTGTCTAAGGTTTCTCTGTTTGGCGAAATATTTGACCAGCTTAAACCTTTTGCACAGATAGCAAAATATCCAAAAAGACAAAGAAATACTTATAGTAAAATGATCAGAATCTTCAAACAACTGTTAAATTTATAAACATATAGAGTCGCGGCAAGAATTCAGACGACTTACGTCATGGCTAACGTTACGCAATTGTTTTTATTGTCAACGTAATTTTCGATATTTGGTCCCGTTAAAAACAATATTTTTGCAATTTAGTGCAACATATAGTGCAAACATTTAGTGTAGTATAATATAGTTTTATTATTCTCGGTTGCAGTTTCTTAAATGTTTTTATGAAAATATAATAAATTATTCATTTGTTCGTATGACGTAAGCAGTCGTCTGAATTCTTGCCGCAAGTATACTATTAGGCCACTTTCTAATGCATCTAATTATACAAGTGGATAAAATAATATATCGATGGCTGAACATACTCGCTTTTAATAAAATAAATGAGGTACCTACCTGCAATATTTCATACAATTTAACACATTTTCTTGGGACAACACCACCCCTTTTGGAAATCCCGTTGTGCCAGAAGAGTACACTATCAGTGCTTCCGCACTATTTTCTTTGTGAATTTGAAACATGTTGCAGTTTACATCTGTGTTTATCAATTCATCAAAAACCAGTTCATCATTTTCTACGTCAGCTGAATCGAATACTATTACATGTTTTAAGAAGTTTAGATCTTTCCTCAAATCTCTTACTTTATCCAAGACATTCTGTGAAACAAATAAAATCTTCGGCTTGCTCAGGTTCAGATAATGGTGTATGTCATCTGCAAACAAATTTTAAGACTATTTGAAAAAATAGTAGCGCTATAATGAATTTTAAATAAAAACAGAGGCTTGTTTTATTTATTGCGATGATTTTTTTACCATTGAAGGTACACCTCTAAAGAGAATTTTTAATCAGTATGTCCAAAATCTGTGACAATGTAATTTTGAAGACCTACTAATCCGTTTATTCGATATGAATGGACAATTATTACTCTAAAGTTCGCTTTGGAAAGAGGGTGAAGCTATCCCAACTATTGTATTTTTGTGGGTATTTTTTTCTGATCTTAAAAGGTTACAAAATGCCATCAATATAGTATATCAAGTATTAAGAACGACACGGGTAATTTACCGTCCGAATACAATTTTGTCTGAGAACGGTATAACCCTTAACGTTCGTGATGCTGATACTATTTTTTCACGATCGCAATAAATGAAAAAGAAGTTATATATTTATTTTTTATGTAATGTCAAAAGTGACGTTATTGAATTAATTTTCAAAGCAAATTTTTTTTAAATCTATTGATGTTAATTGTTGTGACACGACTTGACGAAATTGACAATTCTGGAACTGGTAGCTATGGTATTATTTATCAATAATTGGTAATTATGAAATTTTATGGCGCTTTGTTGCATTTACGAGAATTAAAAGTTCCAGGAAGTTTATAGGCAAGTATTCAATGTTTCGACATTAATTGGGTACCTCAAATGGAAAAATGTTGGTTACACACCAAAAAAGTCAGTGTATTTACTATAGTTGACGGCCAAAAATCTAGAGAGTGACTCATAAACCTGCTCACAATTTATAGCAGTCAACACAAGGAAATATACATGCAGCTCGTATATTTTTCCTATAAAATGGTGTGCCGCATATCTCTGAGAGCATACCCGATTACACAGCTTCTGCTGCAGTAAGTACGCATGCGCTGCAGCTTTTGATTGGCTGCGACGAATTTTCAGATCCAGCTGTTCCATTTCCAGCGCTATCATGGACGGGTATATCGTTCGGGCGGGTAAAATTTCGGGTATATCGTTTCGCTAATTTAATTATAAATATAATTAATTTTATTAGTGATTTAGTATTCTTAAGAATGGAGAATATTCAAGCTCTACAGAGTATTCTCAAAATCGTCCTAATTTAACAAGTAGGAAATATCGGATGATGACCTGTAGAGTTTAGAGCGCGAGGTCAAAATATGAGTGTAAGTGATGTTGAAATATGTATTTTATTAACAAAATTGTACGTGAATAGCATATGTGTGCAAATAAAAAAGTGGTAAAGTAGTACAACTGTGAAACGGAAATCGATCGAAGCTCGCGGAAGGAAGATGGTATTTTTTAAATGCGTTTTCGACAAAAAATTCGATTTCTATATCTCACAAGATGAAACTTAGTCCGTATAAATGAAATCGAAAGAGTATACTGATAGAAAAAGACGAAATAGTGATATGGCGAAGAAACTATTTAAAATAAATATTAAAAAATCAGAATCTGGATTGAAGACTATATTAAATTTTGACGAAACATGGGGCCCAACTTTCGTTTAAGGGAAATCAGTTACAAAAGAAATTGTTCTATAGGAAGGTTCTACATAAGATTACTAGTATATAACCAATTTTCTTTTTCCGCGGAAATGTTTCGTTTTCCGGAAAACTCAAATTTTTCTTATATTGTATTTTAACTGAAAATTGCCTCAAAAATTTCTTTTTTAAATGTCTTTATATTACATGCTGCTCTAGAAATACAAAATTAATAAAATTGCGGCTTTGATTTGATGTAAAAATGTAAAAATTTACGGAAAATTTCAATTTTCCTTCGACTTTAGAATAAGGGAAATCTGTTATAGAAATGATAATTAGATAATTTGATTTGACTACTAATTTGCGCTTTAATGATATATAATTTTATTTGCGGAATTTCTTTTTAAGGAAAATATTGAAGAAAATCATTTACATATTCATGTTTTTTGAGTTTTGTGAATAAACGAATGTTCAAGTTATAAAAAGAAAGTGGATTTGTAGCATTTTTTTTAAATTGAGCGCGCCCGGTCGACGTTTCGAAATCCGCGCGCGCGGATTTCGAAACGTCGACCGGGCGCGCTCGCTTCGCTCGCGTATATTAATTATATCCACATATATATAATTTCATTTGACTACTAATTTGCGCTTTAATGATATATAATTTTATTTGCGGACATTTTTTTAAGGAAAATATTGAGGAATATCATTTACATATTCATGTTTTTTGAGTTTTGTGAATAAACGAATGTTAATCAAGTTATAAAAAGTAAGTGGATTTGTAGCATTTTTTTTAAATTGAGCGCGCCCGGTCGACGTTTCGAAATCCGCGCGCGTCGTCGACCGGGCGCGCTCGTTTCGCTCGCGTATATTAATTATATCCACTTAGATATAATTTCATTTGACTACTAATTTGCGCTTTAATGATATATAATTTTATTTGCGGACATTTTTTTTAAAGGAAAATATTGAGGAAAATAATTTACATATTGATGTTTTACGAGTTTTGTGAATAAACGAGTGTTATTCAAGTAAGTGGATGTGTAGCATTTTTTTAAAAGCGAGCGCGCCCAGTCGACGAGTCGAAATCCGCGCGCGCGGATTTGACCGGGCGCGCTTATATTAATTACATTCACATCGATCTTTGTTATATAAATATAAATGTTAAATAAAAAGCATGTGATTTTGTAAGAATTCTGTATGGATTTAAAAGTTAAAGTATCTTTTGTGACAATATTGTGGTAGATGTATCAAAATAATGATTTTTATTTTGAAACTATTTATTTGAAAAATCTCCATATTCTAATTTTATACATTTAATTAGTTCATCCATTGGATCTAGGCTCTTTTTCTTGCAATGGCGTCTCCACAAGTAACAGAGTCGGTCTGCAAATTCGTCTGGTGGAGAAGTTGACCTTTTAAAAAAAAATTTTGCAGCCGACCACGACGACTCGAGCCGTTGGGTATAAAAAATTCTACCTTCTTTTCGCGCTTATAAAACAGTTTAACTCGCATCGAAATCGAATGAGATATTTGGTAGGTATCTGTAAACAGGCATTTATCATTATCAGGATCGTAATTATGACCGATTTTTAAAACGGTCAAGTCAAGCCTTGGGTAGGGCAAAATATTAGAAGATTAAAAATGTTGAGTTTTTGTGTTCAGAAATACGTTTAGAATTAAAAAAAAAATGTCACATTTTTCCACTTTTCTACATTTTTTCCATATAGGTAACGAAAACGACGCATTTCCCCGGGAAAATTTTGGCGTTTCTGTGTTAAGAAAAATGTCTATAATTTATAGCAACAAATATTTTGTATGTAACTGATTTCCCTTTTCTAGTCTACAAAATTTCCTTTATAATGGAAATGACGCATTTCCGCGGGAAAATTTTGGCGTTTCTGTATTAAGAAAAATGTCTTTAATTCACATCAAAAAATATTTTTTATGTAACTGATTTCCCTTTTTCTAAAGTCCACAAAATTTCCTTTATAATGGAAATGACGCATTTCCGCTGGAAAATTTTTACGTTTCTGTGTTAAGAAAAATGTCTTTAATTCACAGCAAAAAATATTTTTTATGTAATTGATTTCCCTTTTTCTAAAGTCCACAAAATTTCCTTTATAATGGAAATGACGCATTTCCGCGGGAAAATTTTAATGTTTCTGTATTCAGAGGGGCCTCTAAATGCTATTTGTTATATTTTTTTTTTCATAGCTGATTTCCCTTAAACGAAAGTTGACCCAAACATGGACGTATAAAGGTCATACGAAAAGAGGTACGATATGCTATAATAAGCGTTAATGTGTTAATGTGTGACCGTTGTAGTGAGAGTGCTAGTAACCAATAGTAAATAGTGTGTATGTATTTTAAAGCCTGTTATTCTTTTGAATGCGGAATTCGTAAATATTTGCGCGATTATTTTAATAGTGGAAAAATCTCTATTTGTAACAAATTTTGTCAACTACCTATAACATTTTCTATCATTTTCATCATGAAACTGCCATGTAGATTGTCAGAAGCTCAAAACAAATTTATTAACACCACATAATAATGAAAGGAGTAATAATATTTGTAGTGTTTGACAGTTTCGCAAATTCTGTCAAAAGTTGAGATTTTCCAGTCATAAATAATTAAAACAGAAGTTGCAAAATTCGTGCAAAAAGAATTTCGCGTCCATGAGGAGAAGGTTTAAGTGTGATATCCGCGGAGTGCGCATCAGGTAGGTGTAAGTGGGTGGTGGTGGGCAATCGCCGTTCACAAGGACGGCATTCTAATTTGTAGAGGATGACACAGGTGGCACATTTAAAGTAAATTGTTAATGTGCTAGGTGTTTGTGGTGATTTTAATTTTGATCTGTGTAAAAATAAGTATTTTAAAATTCTTTGCTATCGGTTATCAAGCTTTAACCTTAAATATTTGGTGAATTGACCAACGCGTGTAACTAGTATTCCTGTACTATAATAGATCAGATGTTTGTACATTTTCAAAATAGTGTCTTCTGTTGCGTGTCCGACAATGTCATCTCGGATCATAGATCTGTTTTCTTGGATATTGCGCCAGTTAAAGGACCCCTTAATATGAAAAGCTATAGAAGGGTGTTTTCCCAGCGTAACTTTCTTGATTTTGAGAATTTACTTGGCACTGCTAACTGGTCTTATCTTTATAGCTCGACGGATTTTGACACTACTTTTGTGTATTTTTATGAGTGTTTTTGTATTTTTTTGACATTTGGTTTCCAAAACGCATGTTTAATATTAACAATGATAGAAAGAAATGGGTAGACCCTGAAGTCATTAGATCTAGTCTGCATCTCAGAGATTTGTTTGTTTTGAAAAATATATATGCCCTAAAGTCCTCATATTGTGATGCCAGGAGGCGTCACGGTGATCTGTTGCGGTCACGAGAGATTTTTACCAGAAGAGAATATTCACTCAGATAATGCCAATAGAGAAATATGGAATGCTGTTAGAGATATTACAGAAAAGAGTATGACACATAAACGAATCGCTATGGTGATGATTTTACGGTAGTGGTAAATGAATTTAATAGTTTTTTTGCTAAAGCACCCTCTTATTTGACTGACCAGATTCCGTCTGTCGCTTCAGACCGCGTCACTGATGGGATAAAATCAAGTCACAGTACACTGTTTTTACTACGCTTTGCTGAAGATGAATTGTTTAGCATGCTTAACAGAAAATTAAAGAATAAAAAATCATCCGGAGACGATGAAATGCCTATATTTCTTATTAAAAGTGTTTTACACCCGATTTTCGGTAATGTTTTTAATAAATTTATCATTTTCTACTGGTAAATTTCCACAAAACATGAAAACAAATAAGGTGGTACCAATATATAAGGGTAATCCCTCGCTGTTTCCGAACTATAGACCGGTGTCAGTTCCGATTAGTATGTATATCGAAACTTTTCGAATACGCCTTTCTGGAACGTCTGCAGCTTTTCTTAGACAAGAATAAGATTATAAAATCTAATCAACATGGATTTTGTCATCACAAATCTACCACTTCAGCAATGTTTGAAATGAATGATGATTTAATACAGAAAATTGATGCGATTGAATATGCCCAGCAGCGGTGTTCTGTGATTTGAGTAAAGTCTTTGATTGCGTTAACCAGTATTGATAAGGGAGTACTTCAGGGATCTGGATCCGTGCTGGGACCTGTGTTGTTTATAATTTATGTGAACGAATTGAACTCTGTCGTGTCTGACTGCCATCTTACGGTATAAGCAGATGATATCTCATTGATTGCATCTAATAGAGACAGCAAAGTTTTGGAAAGGAAATGTAGTACCGTTCTAATTGACATTGTTGATTATCTTGGTTCCCATGACCTTCTTTTTAATGCTGATAAGACAAAAATTTTGCGTGTGGGTAATTATTACCAGAGAGAGGTGGATGATCTATCGGTTCGGGTTGGGAATGTCTCTATTCCCAGTACACACACAAATGTTAGATTCTTGGGAATATCTTTTGACAAAAACTTGAATTGGAAGTGTCACTGTAAATCGTTGGCATCAAGGTTGAATTAATTAAAATTTGTTTTTATCAACCTTCGATCTGTATACTTACAGAGGATCAACTGGTTCATATTTATTATGCCAGAGTGGAATTTATTCTGAAATATGGCGTGTGTTTTTGGGCCAATTTTACTATAAGTAATGATGTGTTCATACGTAAAAGAAAATTGTTAGAAATTTAGCGAAAATATCAAATACGCAAACATGTAAACCTATTTTTCGTAAGTTAGGTATATTAACATTAACTTTATACAGTTTTGAAATGCCCGTTTATGTTTTTCAAAACTTGTCCAAATTTAAAGCGTGCAGACACATGTATCTTTTGTCAGGTTGAACATTCACCCAAAGTAATGGGTTTACAGATTTTTAATAGATTTCCTAGCAATATAAAGTGTGCTCAGAATGTTTGTGGCTTTAAGTCGCGATTAAAGACCTTTTTAATAAAGCGGTCCTTTTTCTGTCTCCTGCAGTATTTGTAAATTTTGCTGTTTTTGTTTAGTTTTGTTCTGTGTATTTGTTTTATTTGTTGTATTTGATTATTTTGTTCGCTCATTTGTTGTTTGCAGTTTACAATATTTAGTGTGACTGTTCTTTTTTTCTGACTATTCTCATAACATTTATTATTGTCAAAAAAGGGAAAATAAATTATATTATTATTGTAACCTCTAAATTAGGTTATCGTTGAAACACTTCACGTAGACAAACGATTTTATTGTCACTCTTGATTATACAAGAAATCTGCTTCAACAAATTCACAACTGTCAAATGCTTTACTTTGACGTTTCAGTCATTCGCGTTCGACTGCTCAATATAAACTGACTCAGCGGCCGAAAATGATCTGCTTATATAGGTTTTTACAGTTCTCGAAGTTTCTGAGATCTCGAGAACGTGTCGAGAAACAAATAGAATATAGCCTAGAATATTCCGGAAAACGTCAAAATAAAGGCATCACAAAAATTATAAATTCTAACATAAACAGAAACGTGATTTACAAACTAACGAGGTAGGTGAGCTTCAATTATAAATTCCAACGTAAACAGGAACACAATTAACAATCCAAAAAGGTAGGTGAGCCTTCGTAACATTATTATGATTATTATTAGGTTCAGTCGACGTCAACTTATTTTTTATAGTTCTCTGTGCTTTAACTCTTCTCAAGTGGCACGCTTAGATAATTAAGAATTACAGAAAACCTATTCCAAATCAATGCGATGTTACAAATGTCTACGGTATGGGGATTATCGTTTTTTAGCCTTTGCAATCAGTAAGCGCATCCTACGGTCGTAGAAACAAACATGGTAAGATAACTAAGAAATCTTGACGTGTAAAAAAGTAATTTTCTTTAGTTTATCTCTAGAGGTGTTCAATATATTCAAAAATAGGAATTTCAGGAATTTTATATATTCAATATTCAATATCGTTTCCATTTCCACGGTCATGTTTATGAAACCTTTTTTATGGAACTTTATTAGGTAAAGTTTGACATAATCAATTAGGGACACTCTATACATATTATAAACGTGGTTGATTTACCTTTGGTGGAAACAGGATTGATTGGAGTTACTGTAGCTCCTATATAAATTGCCGCTAATGCCGGAACAGCAAATTTCCAAGTATTGGGAGTAATAATTCCGATCCTCTCATTTTCACATATTCCCATTTGTTGCAGAATTACTGCCAATTTTACACTACTCTGTAACAATTTTCCTCGAGAAATTTCTTCATTTGTAATTTCTTCTATCTGTAAAATTAACTTTTGTGTTAGTTACATACTCTCCAAAATGAACCGTCGCTTTTAAATTATATATTAATTTATCAAAAATTAAATTTTGTTGGTTTATTCAAGCATAGAATACTGGATGTTCGAAAATTATAAGCAAATATTTCAGAGGGTAACTTTATGACAAAAAATGGGAGCAAAACTGAAACTATAACCATAAGTCGACAAATGCACGTTTATGTTGGAGCGGCACGCCAGGTGTTTATAGTGGAGTACTAAAGCCGAGCCAGGCACAAAAGCAGATAATCTAGCAAGGTATTATTTGCGCGCGGCGCAATGGTTGATATACTATACCCGAGGTCCAAAATAAGAGAGGAAAGAGGTGAGGGAAAAGTGAATGGCGAAATTGACCCACTAGGTATAAAATATTTTTTGTTTTTCGTATTTTATTAAGAAAATACCATTAATTGGCCGTCGATTCTAATAAAATCTCATCATATAATGAAGACGACTATTTGGTATACTACTATTGCTACGATTTTAAGTTTAAAACTGTGGCCAAGATGTTGGAACATTGAAATTTATAAACTAGAAGAGACTCTGGCACTTTGCTCCAACATAAACACTGTCGCACTTCTCCTAGCTCTTGTCTTGAAGCTTGGCGGGCAGCCCGGCGTGAGGCTTGTGTCTTGGCCTGGCGCTGGCGTGCCGCTCCAACATAAATGTGCACTAAGAGAGCTAGAACCTTTTAAGAGTGGTCTACACTAGTTGACCGAGTCCGCGCCGAATTTCCTTGTCTCTTCCGTCATTTTTTTATCTGATCTGTGGAACTGCATTGTTGGTAGCATAATTTTTGAAATATATTGTAGTAAAGAAGCATATTATTTGAAATATATTGTAGTAAATAAAATATCCAGAAATTTAAAATTTACGAAAAATTACAATTTTTTTGGAAAAATTTTATAGGAAAAAGTTAGCTATTTTTGTATTAGTCAGGGTGGAGAATTGGCCATTTTTATCTGATAAAAAAAACATTTTTAAAAACATGTAATTATTTTACATAAAAGGGAATAACTTTGCACTGTGACCTTTAATTCTAAAGTTGTTTGGCAAAAATAGGTTTATTACAAAATGTTTTACTTAGATGACACTAGATGTAGGAAAATATGACGTCGATTTGAACGTTTATGTTTGTCATGATGACAAAACCCATCATCATCATCATCATCTGTAATTCTACTACAGCGTTTTGTCATCATGACAAACATAAACGTTCAAGTCGACGTCATATTTTCCTACATTTAGTGTCATCTAAACAAAATATTTTTTGGTTTTTTCATGAACGTAGAAAAAATATTGTATGCAACTCGTACAGAAAGTGTTTATTACATGCGACGTGAAATTGTCCAACGAGGCCGTCAGGCGTCAGCTTGTTGCATAAATAACTATTATTTGTATTTGCTAATGTCTATCTCTAGGGCGCCAAAGTTTTTGAAAAAAATTAAATATTCGGTTACAAAATGGAAAAGCGCCAGTAGAAAATGTATTGATAAAATACTTTTTTTAATGCTATTAGTTAACGTTTTGTACAAATGCCTTAAACTGGATACCTCAGTTAAAAAAATATTAATATTTTTTTGTGTATTATCTGATTGTCCAAATTTTGTGATTATTATTCTTACTGACATTTAATTGGCCCAGTAACCATTTTAAACGGAGAAATGTATCTGAATTTCTTACAAACTATTGTACCCGTTGAACTAGAAAATGTATCCCTACTGATAAGGAGGGAATGTAGTTCATGCGCGATAATACTCCTTCTCATTTTACAGTAAATGTTAGGCATGAAAATAATTTTTTGCAACTAAACGGTAAAACTTATCAAAATTTTTGACAGAATTTACTTAAAAAAGTATTAGCTTTTAACAAAAATGTGACAATCAGATACCCAATACATAAAAAAATATATTTTGCATTTGGCATTTGTGCAAGTCGGTAATTAACATTAATTGCATAAAAAAAGTCTTTTACGAATATATTTTCATATAACAAATTTTATTTTAATCAGTCAACGCTTTTCCGTTTTATAATCGATTATTGAAATTTTCTCAAAAACTTTGGCGCTTCCTAACACCTTAACGATGCATTTTTGCATATAGGTAAATCAGCATAAATCATATCTGAAAATTCTAGAGTGATTGACTGGCACATGCAACTTAGGGTCACCCTGTATCTTCAGCTTGGTTTGCTTGCAAGCACTAAAAATTCAGCGGAACCGTCCACCAAACGCTAACAGAAAGCGGCTGAGGCCTGATAACGTTAGACGCAGCCATTATCTGATGTACATTTTTTAAAATGTTTTGATTGTAATCAAGAGAAAGTTGAGTCATATAGTCGTAAGGCAAATTTTATTAATGACAAGTACAACTTTAGTTTGTTTATTACGATAAAGTTAAAGTATTGTAATTTTTTTAAATAAAACGTGGAAAACGATACAAATGACGCCTTATTATGTTCCTGTTTGGTCCCTATTTGGACCTTTTTTGTTTTTAATTCACTGGAAGCACTGATGTTAACCTAACTTTATGAAATAGGCTTTAATTTTAAACTCCAGTAAACCTAAAATTATTATACTTACTTATCCGTATAAACATGAGTCAAATACCTAATAATAATAATAATAAACATTAATTTCTCTTTCACTAGTTACACAAAAGCTAGTCGAAATCCATGCGTCTCCTGGAATTGATCGAAACGTTTGAAATAGAGCAAATAGAGAGCCAAATTAGGACTATTTGGCGCTCAATTCCAAGTAGACAAACAGAATCAAACTGGAATATGTTTGTATTTGAACACATTTTGAAGATATTTATTTCTATTTAAAAGTATTTCATTGTATTTAAATAGTTTTGTTTCTATTTAAACGTATTTAAATGTATTTCTTTGTATTTAAAATGTGTTATAAAGTAAATACTTGTATTTACCTATTTATGGAGTGACCTTCACCTCGCATTATCACGAAATATCAAAAATGTTTCACATACTTTTTTTTTTTTGTTTAATCGTTTTAATTATGATAGGTCTCCAAAAATAATATGTGGTAAATAAATTGGTCAATGAAATCATGTTCTTCATTTTGTTTTTTTCCATTTATAAACAATTAACACGCTTTTAAAGAAAAAAATTGAAAACAGATACTACAAATTAGGCACCCATTGAAATTTGTTTATTTCTTTTATAAAAAATTATAAAGTGGGCTTAAAATTGCACTAAACACCACTCAAACAATGACATGCTATTTCAAATTGCATACATCTCGACAACCGGGTTTTTGATGTACAGGTTTCTTAAAAACACCGTTCTTAAATGCAATTTTCAACAAATTTACAACAGTTTTTATAGGCTGTCTAAAAATACTTGTCTTGTCTTTACTATGCCAATTATGCAAGTTTACTCCAGGGTGTAGAACAGTTTACAGGCTGCTTAATATTAGAATAACAACACATATTTTTATATCTTATGATTTATCATTACATTTTCAACTAGTATACATGCTGCTGCTCCCTAAGAAAATCATATGCGGCATTATAAACAGTATCACACTCCACAGAACTGTTTAAAAAACATTAATACTTTGATTGATACCTTTTTATAAATTATTATTAAGTATTTTTGACGTAATGGGATACAAAACGAGATGGTACAATTTACTGTCTTTATATGAGTAACCGTATTGTTTAAGGTTTTTCCTTAAAAAGTTAAAGGAAATATTTCGTGTTCAACAAATCTAAACTTGTTATAGTGTGCTTCTATGCTAATAGGAATCCTGGGTCAATTTTTTTCTCTATTAAATGCCAGGTTTGTCCCCATGGACGCGAAAGAAAAAATGGGAGTAAATTAACAACCAAAACACATAATACCGTATGTATCCAATCTGACACATTAATAATTAATGAAAAACATCAATCGCTCAGAGGCAATGTTATCCACACTTTTTTTAGTTAATCAGAAAAGTTTAATTAATAGTGTTTGGAGACCAACATACTGAAAAATCTAATTTTCTATTTATCTTGACGGTAAGAGATAATTATCAAACGAAAATTGGGTCTAAAGAAAATATTAATCATTTGAAAAACACTTACAGACCAATACACATTACACTTAACCTACTTTACAAAAATTTATAACAATATACTTACTACTACTACTACTACTACTACTAAACCAGTCTCTTGGGTTTTATGGTGGAAAATAAGTAGATATTCTTAGAATCAATGTATATTTGTGTGAAATTAAGAAAATGTAAAAAAAATGTACTTAATATAAATAATCTACATATCTGAATTCGGTTTATATGGTTATTTAAACATGTACGACTTTTAATTGGTAAATAACTTACCTGTGGGCTTCAAGTAATATTAAAATAACTACAAAGTTACAATTTCACAAACTAACCGTTATTACTTTGATTATTATTGACGATTGATTAATGCACCTCTTTTATAACATAATATTAGTTGCGCATTTAATATGAATATGAAAGTAAAAATTTGTTAGGTATCATTTTCTGTAGTTTATTTAATTATCAAAATTATGTTATCTCCCGAGTATTTACTTAACCATAACATTTTATCCTTAAAATGTTGTATCCAAATTTTCACTATTTAAATGTCACCGTGATTTGGTATTATTTTCCTTTAAATCCTAAGAACTCCACCATATTTTATATCCTAGATGGAGATCGAGACGATATTTTAATTTGCTTAGATCTATATATTTATTTAAAATCTGATCATATTAAACGACGTCTGTCTCATTTATTTATTTTATGTAATTTTGGTGCTAGATGCATAACATGTTTTTATTTCATTTATTGACCTTTAAACCATTGAGACGCATTGGACATTAAACCCACAATTAGATCATTAGGTGTGGTTTTTATAAAAATAAACAAATTTTTAAAATCGCATGCTGATATTATAACGATTACGGAAAAACATTCAGAGATATTCTTTTTGCTTGAAATTTTCTAAAGGAGCACTAAATCATTACAATATAATAAATATTTAGATATTTATTATTTATATAAGTGATGGAGACGAGCATATCACCTATAACATGCTTCCAGTCCCCAATATCTATAATTTCTCGCTAGGTATATAGCAAAAATTATACTTATTGGAGCACTATTGACCATAATGTTCCTAGATATATTGCAACTAATTTGTCAGTGTCGGTAACAATTTTAATTTTATGATAAGTAAATTATGATAAGTAAAAATTGTCTAACATTTTATAATATTATTTCTATACAGGGTGATCCACTTTCGAAAGCGGAAACTTTAGAGGCAGACAGAGAACCACATTTATTATAAACTATGTTCGAAAAATGGTTCGTTACAAAGATACAGGGTGTCAAAATTTTGATCAAAAGTTCCAAATTTATTAATATTTTTAAAACTACTTTAGATATTTAAATGAAATTTGGAACCTTTGAATAGGTAATCTATCTACATATTTTTATGTAAAAAATATTATTTTTCTTTCACCAGTGACGTGCGTACGGACAGATCTTCGGGAAATTTTAATTAAAAAAATGGTATGCCAATGTTCTGTTAGAAACAAAAACTATTTCTAGAATCCTTGTTCAATTTACAACAGAAAAAGGCTCTTTACTTTTTGCGTTTGACACACCGTTTGCCAGTAGAAAATTAAATTACCTAATGATATATCTTTCAACAACAATAACAAAAAGAAAGAAAATTAAGGTTAATATTACAAAAATTGCTCAAAATGTAGTCCACCCACCTCAATACAATTTCGACATCTTCTCACTAATGCACTTATTGCAGCAGATTTCATGCGGATTTTGCCGCATATCATTGCAGGCTTGCTGAATTCTTAAAATTAAATCTTCCCTTGTTAATGCGGGATTAGCGTAGACTTTATCTTTAATAGTGCCCCAAACGTAAAAGTCTAGCGGATTAAGATCAGATGACCTGGGTGGCCAGGCCACTGATCCAATACAATTAACCATGTCATTCATCCCTAGCCGGCCAATCCATCGTTAAGGATAATTAGTATTGAGCCAATTCCAAAATGCGGGGGAACTCCATCCAGTTGTATCCAACTCTCATACCTTAAATTAATGGGTAAATCCTCTAGGCAGTCCTGCAGATTGTTGTTAAGAAACTCCATAAACAGTTCAGAGTTCAACCTTGGGGGACCACAAACATTACCATCAATAACGCCCAACCAAACATTTACGGAAAATTCATTTTGAAATGATCTTGGCCGAATTTGTCGAAGATTCTGATGTGCCCAAATATGGATATTATGGTAATTTGTTACCCCACGTCTGGTAAAAGAGGACTCGTCCGTCCAAAAAATGTTATGCGGATTTTCTTCCGTCGAGTTTAAAAGCCACTGGCAAAATCTTATTCTTTTTTCAGCATCACCAGGGTGCAAATCCTGAACAGGCTGTAGGTGATATGCATGTCTGTGGTCATCGTGTAGTGTTCGTAATATTTTAGACTTAGGGATGTGAAGATGCTGAGCTGCCTTCCGAGAGCTTAGCCTCGGATTGTTATCAAAAGTACGTAGTATACGATTATTCTGAATATTATATCGACGGTTTCTGTTCCGTTCGTTATTAACACGCAGGCCAAAGTTACGAAAACTGTGATGTGCTTTGATGAAAACGGGAGCATCTGGAACTCTTCTATTTGGATAGCGTCTATGATATTCACGAACTGCCGCTTCTGCATTTCCTTCACAAAATCCGTAGCAAAAAAGAATATCTGCGTATTCGTTGTTAGAAAAAAGCATTTTTCAGATTAATACTTACACAACACTTTAATAACAATGTTAATAATAACTCGAAATTAAATTACCTGACACCATTCAATTAACTGTCATTATAAAATGCAAAAACACTGGCAGTAGTAGTCTTTTTTGTTTCATGGCCTACTACGACAGATTAAAATTTGTTTGAATTCCAGTTGCTTAAAGAATTTAAATTTTTTACTGGCAAACTATGTGCCAAACAAAAAAAAGTAAGGAGCTTTTTTCTGTTGTAAATTGAATAAGGATTCTAGAAATAGTATTTGTTTCTAAAAAAACATTGGCGTACCATTTTTTTCGTTAAAATTTTCCGAAGATCTGTCCGTACGCATGCTACTGGTGGAAGAAAAATAATATTTTTTACGTAATAATATGTATCTAGATTACCTATTCAAAGATTCCAAATTTAAATATCTAAAGTAGTTTTAAGAATATTGACACCCTGTATCTTTGTAACGAAGCATTTGTCGAATATTATTTATAATACAAACTGATATTATTTTGTGGTTCTCTGTCTGCCTCTAAAGTTTCCGCTTTCGAAAGTGGACCACCCTGTGTACTTTATCAAGAAATAGGTCGCGTCGCCGGAGTCTGTTTGGCCATACTGTCGTATTACCTACTGACCACAGCTTTCCTAATGCAAATTTATTATTTTCATATCCTTTATTTCAAACACAAAATATATCTTAGTCATGTCATATTTGAATAGGTATAACATGCTCTGGAGATACTTTAAAATGTACGTTCAATGTTATTTTTGCATACTTTTATATGCATATTCAACGGTCCAAAATATACAAATGGATTTTTTAATACCTTGTCTATATAAATCCTTAAGCCAATAAATTTTTGTGAAAATAAAAATATGTCTGTTTTTATTCTGTTCTGTCAATAAATGTATTTTACTAAGTTTAAATAATTTAAAAGATATAGTAGAAGTCAAGTTATAAAATAAAATGAACAAGGAAACTTCTGAACTTTATATACATTTTTGATAGGTAAAATTGAATAAATAAATCACTTACCAATAATATATCCGATTGTTGCTTACTTCGTAAGCTGTTATATAGAAGTTCAGCGAAGGATACGTCTTTTAATTTTGAATTGTCGACGGGACCTCTAACTATATAAGACGAATTCATGACTTGAAAAGAAGGTTACAGTTCAACGTGCAGATGCTTAAATGAAATGAAAAGCTGTTGTTATTTATTAAATACTTTGTTTACAAGGATTGGTTTGGTGATACTCTTTGTTAATAGTCAGAGTTTAATACTGGTTTACTTATACGGGGTGTCCGATAAGTATATGGCATACTTTTGTGAGTGTATAGGGGAGGTCAAAATAATACTAGTTTCTATAACAATTTATTTCCTAAAGTGCTCCTTAACAGAGATACAGAACCCCTAAGGGGTACGCAGCTATTTACCTTTTCGGCTCTAACTTTTGAACCGACTTGTATAATTTAATGAAATTTTAATATTTTATGTAGGCCATAAAGTCTCATAAAACCATACTACAGTAGGTGTTTTACACTGTCAGGGAAGTCAGGAACTGACTTACCATCATACTCGTTGGACCAAAATTTTGACAGGCGTCATTTTATAGAGGTGAAAATTGAATTTTTAAATACTTTGGCCATTCTTCTTTAAAAAAGGTACTCTACATTTGTTTCGATAAAATTGACCGTGTTTTCGAAAAAAAAGTTTTTGTATAACACGTCATTGAAATAATACATCAGAATAGGCACTGCAATAAAACACCAGTCGTTTTAATGACGTTAAAAATGTGTTATTGACAGCACTTGAGTACACAAGACTAAATTGGAGCAGCGAATATGCTGACATGCAACTAATTTATGGACAAGTACTCTGCAATTCTGTGGAGGCAAGAAGAATTTATTCTGATACATTTCCAAATCGACGTTTGCCGCACCGAAGAATTTTTAAAAGAGTTGATCGTAGCTTACGAGAAAGATAAAATTTAATGTAAAATAAAAAGATATGCTATAAGATACTAATTTTCTGCTAATCCATTTTAGGAAGTTTTTTGCCGCATCGTGGTGGAGAATGGCCTCCAAAAAGAGCAAGGGACTCTCAATTAGAGGAAAAAATTCTGGGTGAGATTACTGAAAATCCCTCTAATAGTGTAAGAAAAGTTGTCGGTCCAAGTTCATGCGACAAAGTGGGCCGTTCATGAGACCCTTCGAGAACAATTGCTACATCCGTATCCCGTCCAAAAGGTACATGCCATGTCTCCCGCTGATCCTGCAAGAGTCAATTACGCAAATTAGTTTTTACAACGATTTAGGCAAAATCCAAATTTTACAAGTATTGTTTTGTTCACGGATGAGGCCGGTTTCACCAGAGACGGAGTAATAAATTGCCATAATTTTAATATCTGGCATGAAGAAAATCCTCATGCAATAGTACAGACAAAGCACCAACAAAGGTTCATGGTTAGCGTATGAGCGGGGATTATTGGGAATCATCTCATTGAACCGTTCTTTTTTGAATACAGATTAAATGGTGCCATGTATTTGCAATTTTTACAACAAAGCTTAAACGGTTTATTAGAGAATGTGCCCTTAGAAATTAGAATTCAGATGTGGTTTATGCATGACGGTGCACCGCCCCATTTTAGCAATTTAGTTCGTCAGCAGTTATCAAATACATATGGTTGGCGATGGATAGGTCGAGATGGGCCCATTTTATGGCCGCCGAGGTCGCTCGACATAACTCCATTGGATTTCTTTTTATGGGGAAATTTAAAGAGACTTGTATATTCGACGGCAGTTCACACCAGGGAAGACCTGAAAAGAAGCAAAGCGTTCAATTTTTTTAAGAAGCGAAGCTTTCAAAAGTTTTTCGGTGCGGTAAACGTCGATTTGGAATTGTATCAGAATAAATTCTTCTTTTCCCAACATACTTGTAGAGTGCTTGTCCATAAGTTAGATGCATTTCAGCATTAATGTGATGTAGTAATAACAAATTTTTTTTATTTTAATATGTATTATTACTTACTGTGTTAATCGATTACCTATTGTATTTAAATAGCGTATGTTAATAAACTTGATAATTATAGTTATTTATGCAACAAGTAGAAAAGTAAGTGTTTATTGCACCCGACGTGAAATTGTCCAACAAGGCCGTCAGGCCGAGTAGGACAACACGTCGAGTGCAATAAGCACTTTTTGTACGAGTTGCGTACAATATCTTTTCTATGGTCATGCTAAAACCAAAAAATGTTATTTAGATGACACTAAGTCTAGAAAAATGTGACGTCGATTTGAACGTTTATGTTTGTCATGATGACAAAACGCTGTAGTAGAATGACAGATGAATGCAATAAACATTTTATTGCACTAGTGCAATAAAGAACCACTTTTTTACTAAATATAGTTCAATAAAGTTTTGTTTTTTGCATGAATGTAGAAAGTATTTAAAAATTCAGTTTTCACCTCTATAAAATGACAGCTGTAAAAATTTTGGCCCAACGAGTATGATGGTAAGTCCGTTCCTGACTTGCCTGCCAGTGTAAAACATCTACTGTGGTATGGTTTTATGAGCCTTTATGGCCTACATTAAATATTAAAATTTCATTAAATTATACAGGTCGGTTCAAAAAGACAAACTAGTGTTATTTTGATCTCCCCTATACACCCACAAAAGTATGCCATATACTTACCGGACACCCTGTATTTAAATAAATGGCAAAGCTTGTGGGACCAAACAAATACAAAATTAAGGCAAGTTCATGAAAAAATAAAGTCCAGTCATCTACCACAAATGAACAGAAAAGACAAAATTGTATGCCGCAGATTACGAATTGGACACACGCGTGCCACACATGGTTACCTAATGACGGCCTCATGTGCAACTTGCAACAGGCGTCTGACAGTACACTGTACAGCACATCCTTTTAGATTGCCCAGTGTATGCTGATACCTGTGACACAGCAATGCTGCCTGTGAACGGTACAACACATCGGGAAACCTTAAATCAGCTAACTTTAATAACATAATTAGATTTTTGCATGGGATAAATATGTATATAATAAATAGCTAGCTATACTTGGCACATGTATCCTAAATTATACAGGGTGATTCAGAACGTATCTAAAAGAATTTGGGAACAGGTGCGTCATGAAAAATGGTCGACATAGTAAAAAAAATTTTTATAAAATCCTTATAGTTTCCGAGTAAAACATTATTGAAGTTGTAGTATCCTCAACCTTTACATCGCTGGGTCACTGTAGTCTCTAGACAAGCGATTCCGAAAACCTAGTCCAGATTATATACAATGTTTATGAACAATGTTTCCAAACAGGTGCGAAACAGGTGGTATACAGTTTCTATATTGTTCAGATTTGTTTATAGCCTGTATCGGAACAGTATCGGGCCTGCTGAGTAATATAAAAATATTGTTTTCTGTTTCTCATTGAAATGGAAAACATATACAGGTTTCGACTAATCTGGACGTCTTAAGATAAATGGCACAAGTACGGTATTTGATGAGGCATGTTTCCTACTTTTATATTTTGTGATTTTTCTACTACGTATGATGTGGACTAATGTTATAAAACCAATTGATGATTTGTAGTCTACGTTTTCCTTCACTTGTAGTAAATATAAAAATAGAAATAAAAAGAATGATGCTTTAGAAAATTTAGCACAGAAATATAGTTCCTTTTGTTGAGATTGAAAAAAAATACATAGCCTAATTCCACTGAGAACATAAGAGAACTGCTAGATTCTAAGACAGAATCTGACATATCCACCTGTTCGTTTCCCTATTTCCATTACGAAGTGAAATAAATAAAGTGGTTATGCACAATCCTACTATAACGTCACACGACAAGGCAACACTCGGGACTGACACTGTTCCCATGCAATATTTCGACACTGTATTCCTACTGTATTATTTATATACATTGTTCATAAACATTGTAAGTAGTGTAGTAATAGGAGCGCAAAAAAGATACTCTAAATGTGGTAAATGAGTAACGTCTGAAAATAGAACATGCCGTCATAAAAATAGCTCGTCTAAAAATAGAACATGACGTCATATAAAAAATAGAACCTCTACCATCACTTCTAAAAATAGAACATCTGGCATACTTAAAAAAGAAATCTTTTCTTGGAAAATGTAACAATAGTTAGGAACATACTGTATTTTATTACTTGTATGCAGTTAAAAATAGAACTTACTGCAGCACTCTATCATTCATTGTAGTTGCAGGGTGTTCAAGTTTAAATTTTATTTTGGATATTTGTAAACAACTTCTTAAGAAATCCAAATATTTGCATAAAATTTGTAAATTGGGCACTACACCGTCATTAAAAAAATCAATGACGTCGTCTACCGGATACAGAGGACTCTCAGGGGTAAGATGAAGGTCGTCCATCGTCTATACCCGATTCTGGTAAACAAACAAATAATGCCGTGTATCGAGGCGCAACTGGAAAAATGGAGAATCGACGAGAATCTTTTGAGAAATGGATCTAGAGATGCTAGAAAATACCTGGAATATTCGTTTGGTCTATAAATAAAGAATAAACGGTCGAGTTAGTCAGTCTTGGAATTACAGTCTTGAATTAGAGTGTTTAGTTGGAAATTTCCTGGAGATTCAAAGCAATTTAGATAGTGATTAATTAAATAGTGTTTAGTTGAGTTGTAATTAGTATTGAGTAGTGTACAGAGTAGTTAATAAAGATAAGTGATTAATTAACTGTTTGCTTTTCTGGTAAAAGAATAGGTAGGGTTCCTCCCTAGTATAGGGAGATCAGTAGAAACACTCGGGCCGAAATAATAAGTCGCGCATAGCAACTCGCGCATCCATTTCAAGCTGCAGAGACCTCAGTTTACATCCAACTCCGGGAGTGCGAACATCAGTTATACAGAGCCGTATTAAAGCAATATTTTGAGTCTGATCGAGGAACGAGTCGCTGCGCAGCAGTTAGATGTTTAAACATATCATCTATAAATAGTAATTTAAGTTTCTTTAAATTTCCTAAAGACATAAATAAGTAATAAGTAATTTATAATATACTGTACAAACCATATATTATATTTTACTGCTATTGCCTTACCTATTAACTTATTTCTGAAGTATAACATTGGAATATAAATACTTCTCATGAAAGTGAAGTTTAAAATATACATATTTATATTTTTCACAAATACAAATTTGTATTTTAGAGCAAAGTTCTGTGCAGTGGCTTCTAATAGAGAAGATATATTAGAAAAGCTGCTCAGGATTAGTAATAGTTCATACAAACTATGTCAAATACATTTTGAAAATAATATGTTTTCTAACGATTCGCGCAATAGATTACGCAAAAAGACCGCTCCAACGTTTCCTGCACAAGACGGCTCCTCTTCAAATTATGTAGATGATCATATTTCTTGTAGTCACTATAGTGATAGTAAGTCTCAAAACAAAATAATAAAAAATATTTTCTTTTTACAAATTTACATTTTCTGCACTTTTATCTCTAATTTAACAATTTTCAAAGTTAAGTAAACATAATTTTTCTATTCTGAAAAATACTTGTCATCTGGTTTACGTAGATCATTTAAGACAAAAAAAATCATAATAAATTATTTGTCCACTAAACTTCAAACATCAAATTTTAAATTTAAAAAAATCCCAAAAAATGTCATTATCACTAATAACAAAAAAAGTAAGTAAATAAATAAAAATGTTTTTTAGTGTAATAATATATATTTTAAACTTTTTTTTTAAAAGAGTCCAAAGAAGTAAATCGAATTTTAACATTGTATGTTAGTAGCAGTAAATGATAGTATATAATACATGTTGAATTGCCCATTTATAACTGTATAATGAATTATTACATAATGTGGATAGATATAACGTAAACTTGTATGTGGAATAACTACGCTTTCACGCGCAAATAAAAAAATCCTATTCCGGTCCTGATCACTGATTCTGTAAATTCCATCGAATGTGCTATCGCACTCACATTTCGAGGTCACCGCAGAAAACTGAAAGCAGTTCAAAGTGCCGACAACGGAGTGAAACTGCTGGTCTACCTATGCTGTGAATAGATTGTACCAGGAACGATGGTCACAACCACTTTCCTACGTTGTTGTCAGCGGCTGCGAGACACACAAAAAGGTTTTTCCATGAGGAGAAATATGTGTAGGAAATATTAGAGAAGCAGTGTAGGAAAATCATCTGTTGCATCCCTATCATCTGCAACCTGTTCAACTGATTTTACCAACGGATTGTGATCAACGAATGCGCTTTTATGATGGTTTTTGGGGCAATGTACTAATCAAGTAGACTTATATTTGTTTATGTGTATGTTATGTTTCCACAAAATGCACTTAAAGGCAACTGAAAATTTTCACAAGGCTAGGGAAAATCATTTTCAACAACAGTTATTAGTAAATGTTTGGGATGGCATAGTCGGCGAGGTACTTGTGGGTCCCTATTTCTTTGAAGCGCGACTAAATGAACCACCATTTATGCAGAATTTTTGAAGAAAAGATTACCTGAATTGGACGATTTGGCATCATAAGTTCGGACACGTATGTGATTTTTTCGAAATGGAACTCCTCCACACAGTACTCGAGAAGTAAGGATACTTTTGAGTGAAATGGTTTGAGAGCGATGTATTGGATGCTTTGGTTCTGTGTCTTTCGGGTCACTTGAAGTCATTGATTTACAGTACAATTGCTACGGTATGAGAATTGTGAATCCGTAGCTGCTGAAGTAATTAGGCGAATACCTAGAATTTGAAAAAATATTCGTCATACTGGGGTGCGTTTCTCTGACCAGCATTAAATTTCAACTGAAAAATCTCTAGCAATAGCTAAAATCATTCGTCGGCGACCCACCAGACATATACCGGTTTCGAACTTATTAACTCTCATCAGTATGCCATAGGTGAGGTGACCGACGAACAACTTTAGCTGTTTTAAGTCTGTCTAACCTGACAGTAGGGATCATGAGTAACACGGGGTAGCAGAGCTACTTCTAGCGATTATTCGCTACTAGATGACGAACTAAAAAGCCACAGACAAGAAAAGTTCTACATCGCTGTATAAACTATTGAAAGCTAACGACTTCTATCACGAAACGGTGATAACAATAAGTTGCAAACACAGAATTTCAAGAAAAAACTACTCTGCGGGTTAATGCCCTGACCAGCATTGAATTACACTTAAAATTTAATCTACATGAAAAAAAATCTCAACGATAGATCTTTTTAATACTTATAAAGCTTTTCTATTGCAGTTATCATCAGGAAGCTGTAGTTTAATGTTCATACATTAGGTATACTAAACTAATATTTTCCTCATAAGGTACATAAAGTATCAGAAAAGGCAATTTTTAGACAAAAAGCTGTTAAGTAGTTACAATTAAATTAGTGGTTTTTAGACTTTCACGGCCGGCGCTATTATAGATTTTTTCTAAGTTCATGCAAAAAAACAAAACTTTATTGAACTATATTTAGTGGAAAAGTGGTTCTTTATTGCACTAGTGCAATTCATCTGTCATTCGACTACAGCGTTTTGTCATCATGACAAACATAAACGTTCAAATCGACGTCATATTTACCTACACTTAGTGTCATGTAAATAAAACATTTTTTTGGTTTTTGCATGAACGTAGAAAAAATATTGTATGCAACTCGTACAAAAAGTGTTTATTGCACTCTACACTTACTTTTTGTACTTGTTGCATAAATAACTATTAATGAATGAATAATAAATAAGCAAATGCTTAAATTTATTAGGTATATTTAAATACATATATGATGCAATTGAGGTAGGTATAATAAGTAAGTAATATGTATGCATGCATTCTTAAAACTATTTTTTGATATTTCTCGAAATTAAAGCTTTGACTCAAGTTGAGATTTGCTTTTGGCTTTTTCTCTCAATATTCTTCTTAATATTTTTCCGCTGGCATTTTTTGGTATCTCAGAAATGAAAATTACTCCTCCCCGTAGATGCTTTTGAGGCGACACCATACCTGAAACAATGTAATGTATATGGATATATCTTATATGCTAATGATAATGCGTAATACTATTTATGAAATACTTATGGATGATTCATTAACAATTATTTCTCTTTAAAATCTCGAGAAATAATGACTTCACCGCTATAAAAGAATAGTAGGTTAATTTCTTAGAAAATTTCACAATAGTATTTTTCAGCCAATTAAAGGCCTGTATTTTGTAGCGTTACTATAGCAACTAAGAAAATTTCCGGAAAGTTTTCTCTTCCTTGGGGTAAGGAGCATGAAATTACACTGGAAATTTTTTGACATTTATAAATAAAATGACATTTATATTTAACTTCAAATTTATTCTATCATAATTTAATAAGTACACTTCATTGTGAAATTTTCTTACCGAATACCACTCTAGCTTCAATTAAAAACTGGTAATTTTTTCTTGCACACGAATATTTTTTAGAAAATTCCTGTGCTCGAAAAAATTTCCAGTAATAATTGAAGCTCTAGTGGTATTATAAGTGAAAATATTAAAGAATTGAAAAATTGTACCAAAATAAAAATTCTGGCAGTGGCGTAGAAGTTAGGAATGGGAATCTGCCTCTCTACCTCTGTCGTACAACTCTGGTAGTAGCCATATACGATTTTGTAGCATTTTTGACCTAAACTTATGCCAAGTTTGATAGAGAAATATCAAACAGGGTTAAAGTAATGGGCAAAAATCATTTAATTTGTACCCTGTAACTCCGTAAGGAGCCATATTTTATCTAAGCGTTATGTATCAATTCTTCCTATTTTCAGCCCAGAATTATCCAGTTAGCGTATGTACAATTAATAATGAATCGCCCTGTATACAAATTCTTTTTCCAAGTGCACATAGATTTATAGTCATGAGAACAATAAAAAACATGTAAATCTATAAATAATACAATATCTGCAGAACATTAGTACTACTGTTTGTGAAGTCAAAATAAGGTTACACTTCTATGTATTAAGTATTTTAAATATAAATAGCCTGATACCCTTGACTATAAGCCATGTACATAAATCAGAACCTGAACGAACAAAAAGATATTCAATCAAAACCCGTCAGAAGAAAAAACACTATGAGGCAATTTTTGAACAAAATTAAATTCTCTTTTAGAAAACAATACTAATTTTAGCAAAAAATCAGTGGCATACAGTTTTTTCCGCTAAAAATAAAAACTTAATGTCGCAAACGTGACTGCAAGTGCATTACATAATAAATTTACACACTTAATTAAGATGCTCTTTAATGAAACTGGTGCATACCAAAACTTACGTCAATACATCAACAAATTTTCAAGAAAATTTTAAGCATCTTATATCTCGATAACGAAAACTTCCGGATACGCATTTATACAGGATGTATTTAAAATACGGTTTCAAACTTCTACTGCGCATAGAACTCATTAATATAACCAAAAAAGATCCTATTAACATCTGTTCACATGGTGTAAAACGTACGTTACCAAGTTTCATGCTTTTGTTATTGATAAAACGGTAAAAAATAAATAGGCATACTTTTTACGTCGAATAATATGGGCTAGTTCATTAGCGTACCGTGAAAAAGATATTAAACTCGTAAATTTTCATTGACCTTTTTTAGAATTATTTCGACAAATCCATAATTTTTAAATACTTCTATGTAAAAAAGCCGCCTTTGTATAAATCGATATTGTTTGGAAATTTATTTCTTTATTTATTTATTTTAATTACAATATCCCAAGGGACTAACTCAGGTACGGGATGAGGACACAATACAATAGATGTAGATAACAAAATTAGTAAGGATTACAGTTTAAAACAAAATTTATTAAAAAATATCAATTTAAAAAGAAATCATAATAAAAACAAAGTATATCTCTACGAGTATATAGAGATATAACTATAACAGGAAAAATGTAAAAAACATTTCTATAAGAAATACATTAAAAATACATCTAAGAATAAATGTTGTTGATTTGCTGAAAAGAACAAACAAATATATCAAGCGAATCCTCGACATTATGGTAATGTTTAATCGTTTGGTATAATGGTGACGAGATCATAGCGTTTGTGCGAGGTACAGGTAGTTTAAAAATATGATTGTTTCTTGAATTAAATGTAGGTACTCTAAGAAAAAATTGTGAAAGAATCTCCACAGATTTAATGTAATTATGTATGACCTTGAATAGGAAGAGTATTGAACAAACTGCTCTACGTGATGAAAAACTACACAAATTAGTACGCTGCAACAAAATCTCATTAGCTATTCCTCTAGAGGCATATTCTCCATCAATCATCAAAATTGCAGACTTCATGAGTCTGCGTTGCATTTTTCGTATTGCAGTCAAATGACTGCTATACATAGGAGACCAAACGACCGAAGCGTATTCAAGTTTAGAGCGCACAAACATTATATATAATATTTTTAGCGTATCTATAATTGCAAAATTTTTAGAATTTTGTACAACAAAACCTAAACTCTTATGTGTTCAATGAACGATAGCTTTTCGTCAAACAGTACTCCAAGATCTTTGACAAACTCAGGTCTACATAATGTGATGTTGTTAAGCTCATAATCAAATAATATCTTGTTTGATTTCTTGGTGTAAGACATAACATTACATTTGTTAGCATTTAATGGCATTTTATTTAACAGACACCATTCCTTAATTTATTTATTTAAATACAGTGCCCAACGGGACGATTCCAAGTTACAGGTAAAGGAAAAAAACATTTCAAAATACAAAATAAACAATGACAGAAATAACTCGAATATGAACAAAATATCAAATAACAAATAAACAGTAATAGCAAAAATATAACATAAACAATAAAAAAAAACAAGCAATAAAATCACAAACATGTCTTACAAAAAAAAACAGCTAAACAAATAGAGATTTAATAAAATTCATTGAGTGAAAAAATATATCAACTCGATCTTCATACAATTGGTAGTTAGTAATCATTTGATGAAGAGGGGATGCCGTAAGTATATTAGTACGAGCAGTTGGCAACTGCAAAATAGAACTAGATCTAGAATTTAATCTAGGAACTCGATAAAAAATTCTAGATACCAGAGAAGGGGCATTTAGAAAATTATTAACAATTTTGTGTGGAAACATTAGAGAGTACATAATGCGCCTACGCTGCAAGCCATTTAAATCAAATGTTGATAACAAAATATCTTCTGGAATGCCATGAACCGGATAAACACCAAAGTTGATGAAATGTAATGTCTTTAAATATCGACGCTGTACTTTTTCTAATAGGGTTATATGGATGTTATAAATCGGACACCAAACAATAGAGGCATATTCAAGTTTGCAGCGAACAAAACAATTAAACAGTGTATTCAATGTCACCGTGTTGCGAAAAGCCTTAGAATTACGCAAAATAAAATCCAGGCTTTTAAATGCATATTCAGTTATTAAATGAATATGCAAGTCAAAAGACAGATTATCGCAAAATGTTACACCAAGGTCTTTGAACTGCGACACTATTTAAAATAGTATCATCCAAAAGATAATCAAAATGTTGAATCAGTCTCCGGCGGCTATACGACATAATATTACATTTACTGACATTTAAAGGTAAATAGTTATCTTCACACCAACGGTGTACTTTTGTTAAGTTATCTTGTAATCTATAGCAATCAGATAGTGACTTTATCTCAACAAATAATTTAAGGTCATCCGCATACAATAAAAAATTAATATTTAATAATTGAGTTAAGTCATTGATAAATATAATGAAGAATAAGGGCCCCAAAATAGATCCCTGAGGAACACCTGAAAATTGAGACAATTTATTTGACTGAAAGCCACAATATTGAACATAATGGAAAGGGTTTGCAAGATATGAGCGAAATAGAGTTAAGAGAGCACCAGATATATCTGCAGAATGTAGTTTATCAATCAATAGGTGGTTAAGACGATCAAACGCCTTAGAAAAACCGGTGTATATTACGTCTACCTGACTGCCTCTATCTAATACCTCGGAAATATATTGTACTTTGTAGACTAGGTTTGTTGTTGTAGAACGTCCTTTTACAAATCTGTGTTGATGTTGGGAGATATATTTCTCGACATGAGAGTAAAGGTGATTGTGGATAACTATTTCAAAATTTTTTGAAAAATTGCTTATAATTGCAATAGGCCTGTAATTAGTTACATTATTTTTGGAACCTTTTTTATAAACAGGACAAATCCTAGAAATTTTCCAAGACCCTGGAAAGACACTAGATTTAAGTATGGCATTAAATATAATTTTTATGGGTTTAGCAAAAATTATTACACAATCTTTTACTAAGAAAGCTGGTATTAAGTCTTAATATTATTTAAACATTGCTGGAGCATGTAGCAGTCGTGCAGAGAGTTAACTTCTGTAAAAATGTTTAGATCATCCGCATATAAGATGTATTTAACATTAAAATGATTAATAATATCGTTAATAAACAAAATGAAAAATATGGGACCCAGAACAGAACCCTGAGGTACTCCCGACGTCTGCAAAACTTCATTAGATTTGAACTCCCTAAGTTGTACATATAATAATTGACGATATGTAAAGTACGAAACGAATAGATGAATAAGCGAATCTGAGAAACCATACGATTGTAGTTTTAATAATAAAATATTATGATCGATTTTATCAAATGCTTTTGAGAAGTCAGTATAGATTACATCTACCTGATTTCTCCAGCTTCGGCAATAAATGGCGTTTTACATACAAGATTGGAAACTGTTGAGCGACCAGCTATAAAACCGTGCTGACATTCAGAAATTATTATTATTACTCGCAAACTGTTGCTAATATCGACTTAAACAAAGACGGTTGTTTATTTGAAAATTGTCGAAAAAACCTGAAAAAATTTGAATGAAAAAATTTATGAGTGCAACACCCACCTAAGCAAAACGCCTATTTAATAACGAAAAATGATCAAGCTCCTGTTATTCGAGTTAATAAATTAACTACGTTACATAAACTTTGTCTAGTTATTTATTTTCGACCGTTTTCTCAATAACAGAAAAAAACTGTTTCAATTGTACCCTTTCTAAACGTACTTTTCAAACCACATGATAATAGGAACTGATTGGCTTATTTGAATGAGTTCCGTACGCAGAAGAACTTTGGAATACCCTGTATAAGATTTTTTTATTTTTAAATATAGAACTTGCTCCTAGATTTTCTTAACATCGTTATGTAAACCTTAGTATATTTTTTATAACGTTTTAAATGTAAAGCAAGTGACAGAATGCAGAATTATGAAGTTTTGTTTGCGCGCGAAGGGCGCCGTATTCTTGAAATATTGTTTTCTACAAATACAAATAATTTTAAACAATTGAGAACTGAATAATATAGAGGTTAGTTATCTCATATATAGGTATTATATGTTGTTATACATTGTGTATGTTTGAATATTTGTTAGTTTGTTTGTAACAGTTATGACGTTTCTTATACATTGTTTATGTCTTAAATAATAAAATATTTGTTACTTTTTGATGTCACCTGCGAATATTCAAGATATAGAAGTAAAGCGAATACTCGTATATAACGGCAGACAGCGGTCTAACCAACAAATTTTTAGGAGCAGTAATCTTTCAAAATATTTGTTTTTTAAAATTTAATTGTAGATGAAAGTTAGAATAGCGAAGTAATTTGTCTTACAAATGCTTTTTATAATTTATTATTTTGTTTGAGGAGAATTTAAATAGTGAAAGTGGATAAGCACAGTTTTATTTTTGATAGGTACTACTTTTGTTATACGTGTTTAATTTTTCGAGATTTTTGTACCTAAAACCCCCACAAATTTGATCATTTTACCCCCTAACTTCTACATCAATGGTAAAAAGTATTTCTTTAATACAAATGTTAAATAAATATGTCTAATTTCTGAAAATAGATATTTTTGATAAAATTCGTTAATAAGTTATTTTCAGATATTTTTACATTTTCTAATCAGAATTATTCTATAAAATTTTAAAAAGTAGAATCAGTAATTTATTTATCGAATAAAAACTACAGTTTATTAATAATTCGATTTAAATAATAGATACATGCATGGCTGCTCTGCACGTTAAAGACGTCAAGTTCGGAAATGGTTAGATATGATTTGCGGGAAGATGGTTTGGTCGAGTGGTCCACTGATTTGACCTGCTCGCGCACATGACGTTAATCCATTACATTTTTTCTTTATAATTTGTTTCATGATTTGAGTCGGTAATTCTAATGTTCTAAAATCATTTTTTCTTTATAATTTGTTTCATGATTTGAGTCGGTAACTCTAATGTTCTAAAATCTTAATCTGAAGATATTACTTACTGGCAACATACAACTGTAATTCTTTTTCTGTTACGGTAGCACCATCATGTAGCACAACAAATGCTAAGGGCAATTCGCCAGATAATTCGTCTAGAATGCCAACTACACCTACGTCTCGGACTTGTGGATGGTTCAGTAATATGGCTTCTAATTCAGCTGGAGCAACCTAAGATAATAGGGAGGAAATATAAATAAGTCGCACAAAAATAGAACAGACAAAAGATAGAACTCATATAAAAACAAAAATAAATGAAAAATATTATGAAAAATAGATTTTTTCTAATCATCATTTTTCACATAAATCAACTGCTGCATTCAATTGTTATCTGGACTTAAAATACCTTTGTCTAGAGATTCGTTTTTGAAGGAATTATCTGTTATTAAACAAATTGCTAAAGAATATAATTTTAGTGAATATTTAACTGATATAATTCTAAATAAAAATAAAAATTATTATTGAATCAAATATATATAAACAATGATACTAACAACAGTATTCACACTGAAGTATCAGTAGATAATAATACACGATTATACTACTCCACTTTCACTTATACAGGATCATCCTCATATAAAATTAGTAGCTGCTTCAAACCCTTTACTAAAACAGCATTTCAAATTCTATCAGGAACTTATTTTTTAATAATAAAGATAAAATAAGTAAATTATAAAAAAAGAGGTGTATACCGGGTGACTACGGCAAGTGAGAACACGCTGTAACTTTTTTATGACTGCTGTTAAAAATTTGAAATTGGGTGGGTTTATACTAGATGGTGCCATGAATTCTTCGGATTTCATGACATTTCCGGTTTGACCGGAAATGTCCGAAAATTTATATTTTTAAATGGGACACCCTGTATTTTTTTACATTTTTGGAATCAGCTGATTATATTACGTATGGTAGGACCAATTTTCTGAAACATTTTCTGGATGTAAGTAATTTTTAAAAATAAAACTAGAAAGCCGCGACGGGCAGAAATTGTTTTCTTTTTTGACGGATTTTAAAAATTGTTGTACCACAAAATTCAGAAAAAAATCATTTATTAAAAAATCAATAGGGCCCACTCTCTTAACATTTGAAAAAAAAATAGTCTTTAAAGAAATACAATAAATCGAAATTTTTAGTGGTAATATAACTAAAAATATGTACAAAATATTCAAATTTAGAAGTACTTACATCCAGAATATGTGTCAGAAAATTGGTCTTACCATCCGTAATTCCATCCGCTGATTCCAAAAATGTCAAAAAATACAGGGTGTCCCATTTAAAAGTATAAATTTACGGTCATTTCCCGTCAAACCGGAAATCATGAAATTCGAAATGACCTCAAAGAATTTATGGCACCATCTAGTATAAACCCACTCAATTTCAAATTTTTATCAGCAGTCATAAAAAAGTTACAGCGTGTTCCAACTTTCCATTGTCACCCTGTATATGTTGTCTTGTTCAGATTGCAATAGTGTATATTCAGTGTGTTTTAGGAGGAAATGTACAATGGTCGTCAGCTTAAAGTCACCAGTTCCATGGTCCATTCTTTTCTAGTGCCATTTATTATACACGGTGCTAGAAAGGGACAAAACATAAAAGTGGTGACTTTAAGCTGACGACCATTGTACATACTTCAGTCTATGAATTTAGGTCTGGAAACGCTTCATTTAGGATATACAGGATGTCAAATTAAAAAAAAAATTACATTTTCTTTAATAACTCTCGACCATTTTGAGTTAAATTCATGAAATTCTGTATATGGAGGTTTCTCGGGACGGAAAATTCAAACTTCATGGGCAAATGGCTGCATCTTCCAGAGCGCGCCACAAGTGACCATTAGGATCCTTTTAAATCGCTTCAACTTTTTTGTGCCACGGTGTGTGTGCCAAGATGATGATGCATGCAAATTTTGTATTAGAGTATAGGGAGAATATACAGAAATACTAAAACTAATTTGAACTGATTTCCGTCATTTTGCAAAACATATTCGTAATATAGGCCATACATGTGATTTGGAAAATAATTTTAATATACTGCACATAGCTGATGGGTGTTTTATTAAATAATTTAGAAATTTTGAGATATATCAGATTAAACATTATCAAAATCAATTTGAATCGACATTTTCGGTATTGCTTTGAATCGTTGAATATTAAATAGTTTCATGTTTTTCAATATATGAATGTTAAAATAAGTTTTAGATCTATGTATTTAATTATTAATATTATGAGTCAGTTTGGTTGTTGGAATTTAAATCGTTTCTTGGGACAATTTGTTTCAACAAATTACTTCTGGTAATAATTTATATATTGGGCAACGCATGTTTATAATTATTTCTACGTAAGTAATTTTGTTTTTTTGTTTATAAGAGTTACTTTAATACGTTCAGTGGTTGTTTTTTGATTGAACTTAATAAACACTAAAAAAAAGACTAATAAAAATACGTATATATGTACCTGAAATCCTTTATATTTAATAAGTTCCTTGAGTCTGTCCACTATATAAAAATATTTTTCGTCATCATAATATGCAAGGTCACCAGTTTTAAGCCAGCCATCAGATGTAAATGATTCTGCTGTAGCTTTCTCATTGTTGTAGTATCCCATCATTACAAGAGGGCCTTTAACACAAATCTCGCCCACCTGATGAGGGCCTAAAGATTTTCCCGTATCTGGATCTCTTAGTTTCAATGCCATATGGTTTACAACTCTTCCTGATGATCCCGGTCTTTGGTCACCCTTTTCTATTAGTGTGACAGCCAATGTGCATTCGGATAAACCATAACCTTGTCGAATTGACTTTAGATTAACCAACCTAAAAAATATCGGTATACAGGATGATCCTGAATAATGTCAAAGTATACAGAATAAATATATAAGTTGTATCACTCTCAAACACGTCCCGCCCTACCAATTCCCCTCTTCTCACCGTTCGGTAACCAGGGACCTACACGGTAGCCGACGCTAGAACTATAACATGTGTGCGATCGATATAGTGTGAGACAAAAAACAACTTTATTTTAATTTATTCTTCTTCTAAAATGTCCGTGATATATTGTACTGTAAATAATTCATTCAAAACGTGGTTTTTACTTTTTCCATTGTCCAAAGGATCAGCAAGGTATGTATTTTATATTTCATCAACTAATATAAAGAAATAGGGCAAGATATAAAACATTACGCGGTACGCCAATAAAAATTAGAATCTTCATTGAAAGATTGTATTTGGGCGTTATTTCAAATTATTTGTTTTATCAAAGTTTACGAAATTAAAGATTGGTTTAAACTTTGGTTTTATGAACAGTTTGTTTAAAATAACAGAAAAGTGTATTTTCCTTCTTGACGCATATTTACGTGTTCTTGAATTTGTTACGGAAAATTTGATATGCCCGGTTAGTATACATATTAAGCAAAAATCATCTCTTTGTAGTTGCCAAATGATAACGTTTTCTCAACTTAACTGGTCAAATATTTTTGACAGTTTCAAACCATTTACAACTGCTGAAAAAACAAACCTATTGATAATCATCATAGTTACCTCTGTTTTATTGACTCCTCTGTGTGCTTGCTGAGTGGCGCTGCTCCACATATGATGTCATCGACGCAAGACAAATCGTATTTTAACACTTTTGGACTTTTCTCCAACAGAACTGCTAAAGGTGGGGCAAGGGATAACGTCCCTATTTTATAGTCCTGTATACATTTCAAAAATACATCTTCATCAAACCTTTTTAATACAATAATGGTATTTTTATTTAACAGTGCTGCCAAAGTAACATTTAATCCAAAACCGTGAAAAAATGGCATAAGTCCCACATCAATTTTCTTTACAATGTAATACGTAGACAACCTAAAACAAGATATTAAAATTTTAACTTAACAGCCCTTGCCAAATCAGACTCATGGCAAAATAAGTTGAATAAATCTAAATACAATTAACAATTTAGGTGATAACTTCTGTGACCAATTTTGTTTAAAACACGATTTACAATAATAGCCTTTATTTAGGAGTTATAGAGTCTTACAGACAACTTAACTAAATAGAGTCGTCGGGTGGGGCTCGCAAGACCACCACTTCTCTTTTAAACTCAACAATATTATATAATATATCTGAACAAATCGAAGAACAAAAATGGGAATTGAATGCCATTTCATTTTAAACACACAAGATGTGAAAGGTTAGTTCTTGATGACGGTTTTTAATTAGTATATCCCGAATGTGTAGAGATAAATTAATGAAATTTGGCACAATCCCAGAAATCACATACTTTATCTCAATTAGTGTTGGCATCTTGTCCTGCTTCTTGATCGTATCTTGGTCCTGCAAGACAAGACAAATCAAGACCAAGATAAGAGTTGCCAACTTGAATTGCCAGACAAGACAAGATTTAAAAATAGTCTTACGAGATAAGACAAGAAAAATTGCTACGGTAAGAATACTTGCAAATATAAAAAGGTGTAGTAAGTATTTCATGAATATTAGCTAAAAAATAAATGAAGGACATCCAACATATAAAATTAAAAAGTTGATCTAGGTAGGTCCAGTTCTCCTGAACTAGAACTAATTACAAATTCACTGCCACTTGTCTGGAACAGCTCAGCTCAATTCTGTTTCGCCTATATTGTCCATTACTTATTTATTAAATATGTAAAACTGACCGTTTCTATACTTAATAACGTCTACCTTTCGATGATCGACCATATCGATAGAAAGTTCCTTCTTTTGCAAGCCAAGACAATACTTTCTCTAATTTTGCAAGATTTCTTGTCTAGTCCAATATTAATCGCCAAATTTATGTACATGTTTTTGAAATATTAATGACACACAGAAGTTCAAAACAGTTTTTGAACTTCTGGAAGTTCTGAGTAGAAATTTCATAAAATCTCTATTGGTAAGTGAAACAACTAATTACTAATGGCAAAAGTTGAAAATAGATTTCATTACAAATAGTGTGTTTAGGTAGTTACTTTGAGCAATGATTCCAAAAATTGTCCATAAATGTGCATAAAAACTCACCTACTAACTGAAAAACTAACTATTTAAACAGTTACCCATATTTCACTAGTTAATAATTATTTCCGTAAATTATTTTATGAAAAATAACAAAAAAGCTATGATTTTCACACACCACCTTGGAGTTAATAATGTTAGTCACATAAATTCAAACAAGGTGTCAGGGCTAACCATTTCGTACTTCGTAGTTTCGTAATGGGTGAAACAGATTTTAAAAATAAAAAATTCAAAACGTGGAATAACCAAATCACTAGCTTGATGTATGCGTTCAAGATCATGAGAGGGCAAACTCGTGTCGTAGGCACAGGTAACAGGTAGATGTCACGAGCAGTAAGCGAAATGTCCCGCACCAGCCCTATCCTCTGGGTTTTATAGTCGAGGTCGACGAAGAGGTCCAGGACAAAGGAATAAGCTGTGACAAAGGCAAGTTTCAAGTGGAAACAAAACAGGTAATATTTGTGAAAAGGGATTTGATAATTTCAATACACGTAAATTGGAAGTTAATATGAGATACTTTTGCATCTTCTGAAACCGAACTAAGGTAATGGTTTCTTTAAGTAATGCACTGCTTGACGCATATATTTTAAGAGGTGCGGCACTAACGTATCACGGGCAGTGTTTTCTCTTATGTATTTAATTAATATTTTTTGTGATGTACAGTGTGATTAAATAAAATATGGCGCAGTCAGTCATAATCAGTGATAGTGATAACGAAAAAGTATTGCAATAAATCAGTTGGAGTGTAGTAAAATAATGACCAAATTCTGGATAACTATGATTGTGAGTAGAGAATCTGGTTTGTATTTTTAATTTATTGGTGAGGTATAGGAATGGCAAAGGCGAGGAGATGGCCATTAATATTTTCGTAAATAAACATATTTTAATCATTATTTGACATGTCTAAAAATTTTAGTTAACTCTGTTGAACCCTATTCGAAGACATTAGTACATATAACACTGTCACCGCTGTGGAATTGATTGAAAACTTCCTTACCTGGACTGTACTATCCTAACCATTATATTGAGATGTGACAATGACACCCCCTTTGGTAGCCCTGTGGTCCCAGAGGAACATAAGATAAATGCACCTAGTTTTGCTGGATCACCAACTAACGGTTGGAATTTGTACGGCAAAACGGTTCTACCTTTAAGACCATTAAAAATATATTCTTTCAAAGTTTCAGTCTGAGGATCTGCGGAAACTGTTAAATTTGAATCGATAATAACGACTTTATCTATGAATCCTAACTCAAGTTTCAGTTCTACAAATTTATTAGCAACTGCTGAAGAACAGAATACTACTTTCGGCTTACTAATATTCAGGATGTGGTTCAGTTCTCTTGAGGTATAGCTGTGGTTGACAGGGGCAACTATACAGCCTATAAGAAGTGACGCTAAAACGGGAATGAAAAACTCTAAGTTATTTTCGCTGCTTACTGTAATCACTGTGCCAGGTAAGTAACCGTAGGTACGAAGAACTTCAGCTAAATTACAAACTTCTTCCAATAAAGTTTTGTAAAACAGTTTCCTTCCAGTAAACGCATCTTCCTGCAAATAAAAAGCTAATGAGTGAAATTGCAATAATTAACTGATGTATTTTTTGCAGTTGTTTCAAAAAAAGTTCGAATCTATTTTTTTAATGTATTTTGTCTTGTTGTTTTAAAAAAGTTCGCACCTAAGTGGATTCAAATAGAATCAAAATAACTGCATATTTAAGAGGATAATAGTAAATACCCAAGTTTCTTGTACTCTAGAGCACTTTGCAAAATACCGGTACGGTGGTGGGCATCATCTATTTAAAAAAAAAAAAAAAATATAGTCGGATATAGTTAATAAATATTTATAGCAAACAAAATGATATTTAAGTGTAATTGTAATTTTAACACCCGAGACGTAGCACGTTTCTATATCAGGAAACAACTACTACGCGGGCTAATACCCCGACCAACATTGAATTATAGGTACCTGAAAAATCTTTAGCATACAGCCAAAGTTAGTAGTCAGTGGCATTACCGAACACATACCGGTTTCGTGTTTGTTAGTTCTCATTAATATGCCACAGGTGAGGCAACCGACGACTAAACCTAGCTGTTTGTGTCTGTCAAACCCGACAGAAGCAATATCGTTGCTGCCCATGACGATTCTTTCAATTATACCTGCAGTATATCAGGCCGGTGTTGGAACCTGGTCCAGCATAGAGTAGCAAGTGACCACTAGATGGCGTGACGTGCCAGCTATGGCATACTGATGAGAATTAACAAGTTTGAAACCGGTATACGTCTGGTAGCCCTACTGATGACTAACCTAGGTTATTTACTATAGTTTTATAGGTGTAATTCAATGCTGGTCGAGGATTCTGAAGAGTAACTTTCCCTGAAGTTCCGCTTTTATTCAGAACCATGTAAGTTTATATTATAACAATATTTAGATATACAGTTAAATTAAAAAAATACGTATTTTGAAAGTTTTCTGTCCTTAAAAATTTGTTGGTTAGACTGCTTTCTGTCGTTATATAGGGTGAACCGTAATTCCACGTAAATATTAAAGGGGGAGGGGAATATTCTATGGCTTAATTTAGGGACGGTCTTTTATATATATATATATATTTCTATTTGAGCCCTACCTGCAAATCTTTGCAGAAAAATAGAAAAATATCTATTCGCGTTGGTGGGGTGAACCTAACCTAATTCAGTTTTTTTTTCAAAAACGGCAACCTAAAATTTTGAAATTTGGTACATGTTTTCTATTAATGGAACTACGTTTTATCAATACATTTTTATTTGCACCCTTCACTTCAAAGTAGTTGAAACAAACAACCCTTCCTGATATTCGACTGCTTCACCGGTCTTGTTAAACGAATTGTGCCTAATCTAATAATTACCGTCGTGAACAAGATGCAGAAGGTTTTTAGCAATCAGGAATATGCATATATGCATTTGATATATGGAGAATATAGGGAAAATTCGAATCGTGCTCGGATATTGTAGGTACAGGCAGACATTTCCCAATCGCCGAATTCCAGACACTCGGGTATTCGCAGAGGTGCATAGACGATTAGTGGAAGATTTTGCAGAAGAACACAACGTGAAATTCAGCATCAACCTGAATTTGCTGCAAAAATATTATTTATTGACGAAGCTTCATTTACAAGGAATGGCGTTTTTAATTACCATAATATGCATCAATGGGCAAATCAAAACCCACATGCTTTAATGGCTGGATGCTATCAACACACTTTTACTATTAACGTGTATTACTGGAGAATATTTAATAGAGCCCTTTATACTGCCAAGATATTTAGGTGGACAGCGGTATTTGCACTTTTTAGAGCACCATTTATTTGAATTGCTATAGATATACCTCTTCAACAAAGATGGCATATGTGATATATGCACGATAGAGCTCCCGCGCAGGCAATGGCTTCATAACAATTTTCCACAGCGATGGATTGGTAGAGGTCAAGACGCACCTATGAGTTGGCCACGTTGGTCCCGAGACCTCAATCCCTAAGACTTTTATCTGTGGGGCCATATGAAAAATGTGGTCTACTCTACAGAAATTAACTCTATAGAGGAATCGCATAATAAAATATTTATTATTGGCAGAGAAATTCAGTGGAAACGCTACGTAGTGTTAATTTTAATTTCATTAGAAGATTGCAATGTTGTGAAAGATCCGTCGGAAGACATTTTGAACACAATATGGTGTAGTTAGTGTTTTTTATTTATGTCTTATGTACTTTTCGAGTTTTAGTTTAAATTATTAAACATTAAAATGACACACGCCTCTAATGTGTTTTTATTTATTATGATTTCCAGTTTGAAAGGGTGGTAATTGATAAGAAATATTTTTTTACTCAGAAAGTATTATTTTTTTGGAAAAATTGAAAGAGCAAGAAAAATTTCTAAATTCATAGATCCAAAATACCGTAATTTTAATTTTGATCTATAGCCATCTAGAAAAAAGTTCTGACCAAAACATCAGGAAAGGTTGTTTGTTTCAACCACTTCGACGTAAAGAGTGCAAATAAAAATTTATTTCTAAAACGTAGTTTCATCAGTAGAACACACAAACCAAATTTCAAAATTTTAGGTTGAGCCGTTTTCGAAAAAAAAAAATTAAAACGGAATTTTAGGTTCACCCCACCAACGCGAATATTTCTGCAGGGAGGGCTCAAATCGAAAAAAATATAGAAAAGATATAATTAAGATTATAGATAAATTGGGCCATAGAATACCCTCCTTCAATATTTACGTGGCATTACGAGACAGCCTGTATATTCGTTTTATGCCGGTACCTTTGAATATTCGTAGGTGGCATGAGATTACATTTCTGTTATGTGCTAAGTTCTTTATTATTCAGTTCTGAAATTATTTGTATTTGCAGAAAACACTATTTCAAAAATACGGCGCCCTTCAAGAATTGTTCCGTTTTATTTTGATATTATGAATTGAGTTATTAACAATTATTATTCTCAAAACAAAGTTATGTTCTCTTTATGTGAATTTTTAAGTGAATAAAATAAATAATAAGGTTGCATTAAGAAAAAATAAGAGTGAAGTGCATAATTAGTATTCTTGCTTTAAATGTATATCGCATTTCTTTCTAGAGTAGTATCACAGCATAAAACTTGCCCGCCAACTAGGAGATTCACTGCTGTATTTATGTATGCTGTGGTAGTATTTCATCAATCATTTATTTAAGGCTGGTCACATAAAACCATATAACTAAATAAATAAGACGCTTTTAAAGGATAGGTACCTTAACATCGCGTTCCCGAGCGTCATCTTACGGCCATTTGGAAAAACACTACTACGTGAGAAAAATTAGCATACAGAAAACTGTGTCACAATTTAAAAGGAAAAGCAAAGTTGCCAGTATAACTGGTAGAGTTCGCTGTAGCGAAATTAAAGTAAAGAAACTAATAAATAATAAAAAATCTGAGGTTAAAACATGGAACATGATTTTCTATGAACATGGATGCAATGGATGGTTAAAATTTAATATATTTTTGCAACGTGATGAAGGTAAGTTATCGCTCTAGTGCATTCTGATAAATGTCTTCTGTGTTTGATTAAAATTTAATATAACGCAAACAGTTAATTATAGTTAGTGAAATGATTATTTAAATTGCCTTGCCTGCTTTTGTTTGTTTTATTTTTAATATAAAATACTGTTGAATATACTGCTGTGTACCAAACTGCAAAAATATATATTATTCCTATGGTATCACAGATACTTCTTACAGAAATCAAAGCTTCTTCAGCGTTACTGCAGACAAGGAAATGTTTGGAGTTAGAATCAATTCGCAAATTATGTAAACCAGATTTTAATCTCACGAACAAAAATTGTTACTTTGAATTAAATGTTTTAAAAATATTGAGAAGAATAACTTCACCTTATTTTGGTATTTATTTATTTAAGGTTGATTCGTTTTTTTAGTGAATGTAAAGGTAATGGTAAATACATATATCTACGAGTCTACTGATTTTTTTTGCTAATACCATTGTATAAATAAATATTTATACAATGCTAATACTGAGCATATTTAAATTTTCACAGAAAAAAATAATCAGTAGTACATCGTACTGATGAGAACCATTGTAGTTCGGAACAAATGTATTTAACAATAATATTTAGCATAAAGTATGCATCTATTTTTTATCATGTTAATCGCTATTAATTACTAGTCATGTAATCAACTTCTTTTTCTATAAATAAAGCATTGGAAAAACAATTCTCTTTTTATTATTAAACCAATCATACCTTCTTTTTTAATAGATATATTATAAAATTCATTGTTTTATTATACTGTTATATAGTGTGTAACTTACATGAAATAACATTCATAAATCATTGACTACATAATTTTGTAAAAAATCTGTTCAACTTTTAAATTTGAGCTTTTAATTTTTTACGAAATTTTGTTATCGAGGATTATGAATTTTATTTCATATGTACGTTGCACTCTATATATTAAAGTAAATTCAAATTTACCGCCAATTGCTGCGTAATGAAGGTTATTATACAGCGACCTCTATTGCATAGATATGATATATTATATATTCTGTGTATGATATGTTATAAAATAAATATGTGTAAACACCTGAAAGACTTATAGCAAACTGCCAAAGTCTATCGGTGGCACATCAGACATATGACATATGACATATACTGCTTTCGAATTTGTTAGTTCTCGTTAATTCAGTATATCATAAGTGAGACAACGGACGACTTATCCGTCAGAAGAGAACCTGGGTAGAGGTGATGCAACATGCGGTTACATATACTGCTTTCAAATTTGTTAGTTCTCGTTAATTCAGTATATCATAAGTGAGACAACGGACGACTTATCCGTCAGAAGAGAACCTGGGTAGACGTGATGCAACATGCGGTTACATCTTGCGGCCTGAGGACCCACCAAACTACTAGTTTTATTCATATTTTAAGAAAATATTATTTTATTTAGTAAATCTTAAATTTAGTGTCATTTTAAGAAAGAAAATATTTAATTAAGTATAAGAACATTATTTACTGAATTAATACTTATACACTTGAATGAATTTTAAAATTTTGAAAATATTATTATACTTATATATTCTTTAAGTACTCATAACTGCAAAAAAATCCGGTCTACTATTGAATTATCGAAATTTGAATGGAAGAGTTGCCACTAAACTTAATAGTTGTTTAGGCCACTCCTGTTATGCTAGCTCTGATCTGTGGTGAAAACGAATAGAGATCCGTTACCGATGGCAATAGCGCTTCATTCCAATGCAGATTGTGCAATGTACATATATTTCTGTATATTTGAAGTATATTTCTTAAATGACGTTTATGGAAAATATTGCCTCGATGTATGTCTGCGACATGTGGATGTAAAAAATTTGGCTCGCTACTGATTCTAAAATGCTTAAACATTGTTCGCTTAAATATTATTATCAAGTGAAATTATATAACATAACACTAAATTATTATTCATGATGTACTATTCAAGGTTATTAAGAATATGTTAGCCACGGAACAACAAGGTTTTATATCTGGAAGATTCTGTATCTATATATCTCTCTTTCACACGTTTGTGAAACATCTTTATTATCGGGGCCAAATTGACATTGTTTATACCGACTCTAAAAAAGCCTTCGACCAAATCGACAGTTTCATTCTATTACATAAACTTGAACAATTCGGTGTAAATGTTCAATTACTTTCTCTTTTCCACTCATATTTGATCAACCGTCAACAGTTTGTCGAAGTCAAAGGTTTCAAGTCACCACCGTTTGTAACATTATCAGCTGTGCCTCAGGGATTAAATCTTGGACCGTTGCTTTTCTTGATTTTTATTAATGATTTGATTGAGCAGATCAGGTACAATAAATTAGTTTAGACAGACCATGTAAAAAAAAATCCGAAATAAAATCCAGTAATGATTGTCTGTTACTGCAACATAAACGTTATAGAGAACTGGTGATGAATTGAGTCTTAATATTAATAAGTGTAACATCGTTAGGTTCCATAGAAATCGGGATCCTGCTTTGTTCGATTATAGTATTGATGGTACAATTTTGGACAGGCTTGATAATGTTAAAGATTTAGGCATACCATTTCACCACACTTTTACGTTTGTGCAACATATTGAACATATAACATCATCTATTTTTAAAGTAAGTATTAGATTTTATCATACGTAATAGTAGACAGTTTACCAACATTAACAAGATGATGTTGTTGTGTTACACATTTGTTTGATTCAAATTATATTATGGCGCGTTGATTTGGTCACCTATATATGACGTGCCACTTATGTCATTCTTGAGACATAAACAGATTCTATTGGTATAATTTTAAATTATATTATTGTTATTATTATCATTATTATTATCAACTTTAGTAAAAAGAATAGTCTGCCTAATCTGTAGGTATAGCAAATAAGTCTGGCACGTGAAGAATAAAAAATATTTACAAAATAACAAATAGTTTAAAACACTAGCTGTAATACGGGATCACCAAAGCCCTACTAAACTTAGAAAAACAACATGTATATAAAATAATATGATATTTTAGGTATAATTTTAATTTTTATGTTTTTTACATTCTATTACTTTGGCATTTTATCGAGATATGGAACTTTCTAAGTTGTCTAAAACCCAGTGTCCAAAAAGATTTGTTTTGTTCATGGAAATTTTTATTTCTACAAATTTCGAGGTGTTATCAGACTCATTTGGTGGATTTATAAATCAGTTAAGCATAAGTTAGTCAAGAATTAAGTTAGTTATGTGATGAGTATCAAACCTGATAATAATACATAAAATGACGCTAGAACACATAATTCTGCAATATTTAAACCAACCCATTGGATTGGCACTCGCTTGACTTCCACGGTCTCAATATCTCAACCCATTAAATATTTTCCTGTGGAATTATCCGAAAGAAAAAAAAGCCTACGCGACAGAGTTTTTACTGCTTTTAGAATTATTTCACAAAGTTTCCAAAACGCTGTGGACTACATTAGATTAAGGAGTGAACATTGCGCTCGAGATTGCGTGTCGTTTTGAAATATTTATGTAAGATATATAGAATATTTTTGTATTTTGTTTAGTTAAGTATTAACTTTTGTTTTACGTCTTATAACTTATTTTTTATTTAAATTATTAAAGTTTGTTAATTTTATGCATCCTTCAAATAAAACCAACCAACTGTTCTCCATACAGCAGAATCGATTCAAATTTTATTGAATTTTAAATTTTAGGACGAGAAGATGTAAGGGAAGTCGGTTGCAATGTCCTTAGCATACGGTCGAGTTGACTTGCAAAGAGCGTTATTATTAGTTGTCCTTGATACATTGTCATTGTCATGAAGACAGTTATTGCACTCTTTCAAATCAGTTTTAGCACACAATACTTTAGACAGTCGGCAATTTCAGTTTGACATTGACCGCTAATTACCATATGATTGTGATAGTTGAAAACAATAGGTAAACATAAAAATTTACAAATCTCCATGTTTGTGGTAAAACTTTGTTTGTAGTATTTAGGTACCTAATTTATGGTTAACCTGTCAGTTCTTAAGGATACATGATTCTTGATGTTATGTTAAAAATTAATTGTACAAATACAAAATTGCTTAACATTATAAAGTGTATTTAAAACACTTTAGTATTATCTATCATACAGGGTGATTCAGAACATATCCAAAAAAAAGTTATGTTGGGAGTAAAATTCAAAAAGGGCAATTCGAAAATGATTTAGAAACACGCTTCTGCATGGCACTGGAAACTGGTCCACTGTAAAACTTGATAAGGCAGCAAAGCATGAAATCGACGATCGGACAAAAAATAGAAAGGAATAAATAACATTTTATAACACCTATGTTATACAGCAAATTCAACTGATTTTGCCGCTATTGTTATCAATTATTAATAGAATTAATTATTTATGGTTTTAATTAATAAAATAGTTTGACATTACTGACATTACAACAAAATTTTGGGCCCGTCTTCCCAGTTTCTACAAACTAACACAAATGTTTCAGCTCCTTGTCCGTTTTGAACTCGTAAGTTATTGGCAGCAATTATGTTACGTTTGCGTAAATTATCAATAGTAGGTATCCACTTCGGTGCGATACATTTCATTTTTTAAATATCCCCACAAAATGAAGTCAAAATGGTACCGGTGCTCCTCGTCCAACCTATTGGTATTAATCCTTGAACACGGTGTACATGGTACGGATATAATTGAGCCTCGTGTAGGATAGCCACACTGCTGCAATACTGCGTGGACGTCCTGGACCTCCATCTTTTCCACAATTCGGTTTCAAATTTTCTCGCGTTGCACTACTTTTGCACCCATTGCTCACCGCGGTAAAAGTAACTGCATTTGGCACATGTTTATCGCGAAATCATTCTGCTAAAGCATTTTTACATCACTAATAAACTTAAACGATATCCATCAACTACGAGTTTCTATACATGTAAGCCGATTATGACACTTGAAAAACTAATGTAAAGATTCATATCACAAAATTACGATTTTAGCTCCAGTTTTCATGACGCATCTATTCCCAAATTTTTATAGATAAGTTCTGAATCACCCTGTATAACAAATGACAAAGTATCGAAGTTCAAAGATAAAGTATATATTGTTTACTACGATAACCTTTATTTATGTTTTTAAATTATCTATATATTGTTTGTTCAGAATATTTCTCTTAAATATTCAAAATATTAATTTACTTCTAAAAATATTCCTGGATTCCCATCAAGTAAAATTATGTAAAGTGGTCTAACCCTTTCTTTACGTGGTTGTGGCATTATTAATAACTAACTATATTTCTATAATTACATACCATGGCGATATAATTACCATCTGTTGATAACAAGCTTTCAAGAATTTCTTGCCCCAATGTATTTTTAGGTAAAGGACCACCATATTCTGGTCCGTATATCACAAATTCATCTGTAGCCATGACAAAGTTTCACTAAATCAGAACTGAACAATAAGCATATGAAGTAAACATTTCATATCTAATTTTATAACAACTTATACTTTATAATCAGTCTAGAAGAGGTCGTTTCGGTATGTAACTGTATCGTCGTTTCTAGTTCTAGGGTTCGAGTTAGTCTGCGTCGTTGCCCGATGGAACAGCATTGATAAGTTGTTGCATCTAATAGTTAATGAATATTCAAAGCATAGGCGCCGATTTAATGGGGGCAAAGGCGGCGCTTGCGTAATTGTCACTTTGACAGCAGCAAAAGTTACCTGCAACTTTTACAACGACAAATGCATTACTGGTTTTTTCACTTATTCGTTTTAAAATTATTTATCGCGGTGTCAGTTGCCAAAATAAATTGCTGTTAATACATGTGTGCTTGCAATACAGACTCAATCATCAATTTGACAACAATTTTCTACTTTTTGCGATACGAAAGGAAATAAATTTGAGTCAAATACTTCCATCGAGAAATTGAAAGTAATTTTGCAAGATTGAGCTTTTAATATGCGAAAATGTGACGGAAAAGATTGCAAAAAAGCGGTACTTAAAACAATTTGGAACCACCGCTAAAATGCTACAAAGTAAATATTATAAAGAATTCAACACTGTATTTAACCCTTTCCCCGACGTACAGTTTAATTCGTCAGGAGCTGCACGTAATGCTAAACGTAAAACCCTCCAAGCACAACCCGAAAAGAGAAAATCTAGGGCATCAGATCTTAATAAATGTGAAATATTACCAATGGCCAGATTATATGACGAAAATGAACTGAAAAAGCTTCAAAAGAAATTATATCACAGTTTGGCGTATGAATTAGCTTGGCGTGGAGGAGAATCAACTTGCTGCAAAACCACTTATCGAGTAGTATAATCCTCAATTTTCGAAAATGAAACAAGGATGACAATAAATTATGTGACAGCAAATGACGCTTAATATTTTAGAGGAAGATATTTGCCCAGTACCTACGCTTATTTAAAAATTTGATGGAGAAACGAGGCACTACTATAATATTGGACAGAGTATTTCTTCACCAAATCCCTTTTGGAAGAAGAAAAATTGTAAAGGTTAGTATGAAAATGTGCCGATTGGAATTAATGAAATTTCCAAATGGCTTAAATGCTCAGCACAATAAATTGGTATAGATGTCAAAAATCACAAATCACTCAAATGGAGCGGCAGCATCAGTTAGCGAACTAAGTAAAAGCGGAATTGAAGAACAAGCTCTAATAAAAATAACAGGATACAACAATTTATCATCAATAAAACTATACTTACAAGTTGACAAAGACTATCAGCAGCATTATTCAATTGATTCGTTTGGACAAAGAACAAATTTCAACATCTACTACAGAAACGAGCTGTGGCCCCCGTAGCGACATTGGTATTCCCCGTATGAATTTAAATAACTGTGTGTTTAATAATTGTATGCTCAAATAAAAATGTAATTATTTTCAGTGTTTCATATATAAAGTTTGCATTGATATGTTTCTAAATGTATTATTCATTAAATTCATCAATGTTTGTATTGATACCGGGTAAATTTGTGTGGATTAAATTCTAAACTGTTTCCCACAGACAAGGGAATGTTTCCTTAAGCAATTTGAGTCAAAAAACTGTTGACAGTTTTTCTCGTTGAATTGCTAGGCAACAGTTTTTCATTAAACAACCCAAAATAACCCGGTAAAATACAAACCTCTTGTGCAATTATAAGTGAGTAAAAATGTATGCAATAAATAGATATTTAGCTCAGGAATATTTTATTTTGCGATTTGGGTAAAATAACCTATAAATAAATAGTATGTATTTCGAATGAAGACATCTAAAACCCTGGAAAACCAACTTCAGCAGCAGCCAAAAACAAGTGGTAGGTACGTATTTTGTTGATAATTAGTACCGCCAGTTTCAATTTGGTTACTTGTCCCGTTTCGAGAAAAATGGTGGATGCTAGCGTAATATTGTGGTAGTAGACCACAGCTTTGCTCCGCAACTAAAAACGATAGCAAAGCAATTTTTGCTTTATATTGTATTGCTCTCCAAAATAAAAAAAATAGCCTTTCAACTAACAGCCAGTTAAAAAACTGATACTGCCTTATATGTTTGTTTAAAAAGGAAAAATAAAATACGACCGTCAAAAACAAGTCTGGATATTTTGTTGCTAATTTGTAGCACCAATTCAATTTTGTAGCTTGTGTCGTTTTTGAGAAGAATGGTGGCCTCTAGAGTAATATTAAGCTAGCAGACCATCGAATTGTTCCGCAAGATGGACAAAATAAACACATGAATATTTCGAGAAGAAATCCAATTTCTTGCCGAGAACTATTTCCAAATTCATTTTAATGAATCAGAAAATGACTCATATTATTGGAATGTGACTAATAACTTTTATTTTTCCTTTTTAGATAACCGCAAAACAGCAACAAATCTTTAACTGACTGTATGAGTTGAATGACAAAATTTTTTGGTTTTTCGAAAAAATTATACACCTTTTAAAGGTATTCGTTGAGTAACAAAATATGGTGTGTACTCGGGATACATACTCTGCTGTTCCTACTCTATACACAAGCCATTATAATAGTATACATAAAATATACGTTGAGGACCGCTTTCCTCTTGCAACAAAATGAAAGACATTGTAGATGTTTTGTAAAATGTAACACTGTTTTAGGATAACGTAACAAACATTAAGAAATAGAGAATACGTGATAGTTTCAGTCTGAGACGTCGAAATCTAGCTACATAGAAATTATTCTACTTAACCATCACAGTACATGACAGTAAAACACTGAAGTAAAAAGTGAAAATAATACTATTAAATTACCTAACGATAATGGGGTATAGAGTGACTGATTTAACTGATATTGTAAACGACTCAAACAAAGTCAGCGCAAACAAAGCTTTCGTTATTCACTTTAATTGCAAGTCAAACTTTGTTTGGCAGTGCTCACTTAGCTTCAGCCGTTTACAAGAAAAATTCATTTCTCCAGTTAAATAGATTACCCCGTACACAAGATCTCTTGCCTTGAATTTTAATAAAACTGAGGAAATTGAGTTAAAACAATTTACAACGGTATAAATAAACTAAAAAGTACTGTACTATGATGAAGCATAGTTAATTTAGGTCCACCCCGTACAGTACATTAGATAAGAATATTATCTAAAAACAAGTTTATCTCTGATAGAGAGAGAGAGTGAGGGGAATAGAATTGTTAATAATTTTCATAATAAGCGAGCTGCAATTGAATTCGATTATCAACCTTAACCATCCAAGGTCAATATACTTATCAAGTATGGTTAGATTTGTTTAAACTATAAATAAAAGAAACATAAGAATTCTGAAGTTTTTTAAAACAATTCTTAGCAGCTTAGCAACTAGTAAGTGCAAATCCTCGTAAAATTACAGTAATTAAAATAACATAAAAGTAGAAACTTGAAAAGGTTTTTTTTATAAGATAAACTTAAAATATGTTTATTGTAATACAGAAATTTTAAAGAAGTGAAAGATTTTAAAATTATTTGTTGATGTACATACTTACCTGAATTCTATAAGGAAATTTATCTCCGAATATGAAATAACTTCAAAGTCTTTAGTAAACTTAACGGAAGGCAAATGTAAATTATTGAAATATCTTTATTACTAAATAAAATATTTTTTATATACATTTGTTTATCAAACAATATTGTGTGTAACTAAACTGGGGACTAAAGCCCCGACCAGCGTTGAATTACAACCACAATATCTACCCATATATTATTTATTATTAGCTTTTGTTTTTTTTTGCTGTATCGTAAAAGTATTTAAGCTAATATAAATCAATTTTCCTATAACTCCTGTCACTGATGTCATAACATGTATATTCTCTGGCACAATAATAATATAATATGACAATACAAGATAATGTTTAGTAGAACTAAAACAATAATAATAATAATATATCTAAGAAACGTATACAAATAATAAAGAGATAACAAAAAGTAGGAAATAATAAAAACTCATAATAAACTAATTGCTTACAAGCACGATAAATATTAAAAAGACTGAGCTCCTAAAGTTAACAAGTCATTCAGGTTGCAAACGTTATATCAATGTGTTCACTAATATAGTTGAAATTATTGGACATGACAGAAGGCTTCAAAGCAACATTTGTTCTAACATTATGACAATAAAATAAAACATTGCTTCGAGAACCAGAACGCGGAACTCGAATAGCGAACAAACTTAACCAAAGCATCATCATTGCTATGAAATAATTTATGTAGAAATGATAAACTTTCTAGTGCTAAGTGATTAAATGTTAAATCTTTGCAAAAGTAATCGTATCCCCTAATTGGATAAAAATGGTCAATTCGAAAAGATAAGAATTTTAAAAATCGACGTTGTATTTTTTGTACCTCTTGGACTTATAGTGAGGATACCAAATAAGACTACAATATTCAGGCTTAGAGCGTACAAATGAAAAGTAAAGACACTTAAGGGCGTTTAAATCTTCAAACGATTTCGTGTTTCTAATAAGAAAACCTAGCGCTTCATATGCACTATCAGCTACCTAAATGATATGCTCAAAAAAAGATTATTGTCGAAAAGTACACCCAGGTCTTTGACATTACTACAATGCGCTAATGATTCTGAATTAACTGTATTATTAAATATAAGCGGCCTTACATTTACTTATATTTAAAAGAAGGTTATTGCCCACACACCACTTCACCACAACATTCAGAAGTCCCTGAAGTTTAGTACAATCTTAAATACATGAAATTCTATAAAACAACTTCAACTCATCAGCAAAAAAAGATAGCAAGAGTTCAGATTCAAAGATAGATCATTTACAAATAAAACAAACAGAAGCGGTCCTAAATTTGACCCTTGTGGGACCCCGGAAGTTGCTAAAAATGTATTTGAGTTAAAACTGTTATAAGATACATATAAATTACTTTGATGTAAGTAAGATTTCATAAGACAAAACAAATTACTACTAAAACCATAGTACCTAAGTTTTTGAAGAAGTAAATTATGAATAACGTTATCGAGGGCCTTTGAGAAGTTGGTATATATTGCATCAACTTGATCTTTATTATCCAGGTTATTTGAAACAAACTAAGTAAATTCTGTAAATTAGAAACAGTTGAACGTTTGAGAAATTTTATGTTACTGTAAATGAAAGTATACAACGACATCTCAAAAACCTTTGCAAAATTTGACAAAATTATAATGGAATGAGAATTCTTAATATCAGATGAATTACCACTTTTTAGAACCGGACAAACCCTCAAACATTGAGAAAAGTTGATGTTGACAATATCAGATTAAACATCATACTGTCAATATCAGATAAAAAATGTATAGGTATAGACAAATGATAGATTTTTTAATGAAATGGGGATGTCATGTCTTTAATTTATATTTTTCTTGACACATTACTTTTGACACTGTCGATATTCAATTTCAAATAATTTTAATTTATATAATAATTTTTTCTACAAACATGTTAAAAATGCAATTTTTAACACTCCTTTGTAGCATTAAAAATATTGCTTTATGGCACCAGTGCCTTAAAATGATCACTTTACAGCACTAGTGCCTTAAAATAAATGTCAAATTGCGACAGTAAATTTGCAATACATCTAATTTGTATTTTCTTTGTTAACATGAATACTTATATTACAATTCACACAATTTGAAATTGAATCCTTCCACAATTCTACCATTATCAAGTGAAACAACCGCATTCCTAGTTGACATTTGAGCAGAATCCGCTGATATTGATGGCACTGAAAGCAGTTTTCGGGCAATCGAATTTTTACTTTCCAATGAATCTTTGATGTATCCCTCGGCGACTATTTAAGATTTCCATCCCCTGCTATGCCACTAAATTGTCGTTAAATTTACTCCACTATCGGCTAGTAAGCTTGCCGACGAACGCCGAAAACAATGTCCAGTATAGAGGTTAGAATTTGGAAGTTGCAGAAATTTAGCAATAGCAGCAAGAAATTTTCCATGTATCTCCAGTAAAAATCCAAATAAAATTCTTCTACGATAGTGAAATTTTGTGGAATCTCCTGAATCTTGGTTTTGGTATCTGATGTCTTACCCAATATTGAACTGAAAGTGCACACAATTTCCAATTTGTCGAGAGTCAACTGGCAAAGCTCCTCTCTACGTTAAGCACCAAATATTCCCAAAATAGTAGCAACTTTCACCATAAGACACTCGCCATCCGGTGCGCACTTCAAAACTGATCAATTTGGTCTCTGGCCAACATCTTTGATTTTTGGGTTGATAACCTTCGCCTTGACGCTTCAAAACGCAATGAACTTAAAATGCTTGCTGATATCTACGTCGCTATTTATTGGTATCATAGCTTTAATCATAGAATAATTAGACCATAGAGAAGATTTCCAAACCTTGGATTTCTCCTCAAAATAGATCAAGAATGCATTTTCAGTATATTTTCCAGGAACGTCTATTTCTTCACACCACTTCACAAACTTATTGTATGCAAGTTCATATTAAATCCGGGATTATCTTGGTAATAAGTCCAAAGTAGCTCGGTAACCGATCCAATAAAATCGACTTGAAAAATGTAAATATTCCCATTTGTGTCTGTGATGGGCTGGTTGAGAGTAAAATGGATATAGTGAATTCATCGGCAGTATCACAAAATAAGGACTCTTCATTTTTAAAACAATTTAACAATAATTAATTAATTAATTAATTAATAATTAAATTCTGGTTGCCTCAATCGTATTTGACCCCCTAATTTATTATTTTGTTTTATTAGATTGCATGTTAGAATATTACATCTTTTGATAGCAAAAACAACAAATTAAATCAAGTCACCTCAGAAACTGTTTCTGACAGCTAAACAAAATCTAATCAGAATTGACATCTGTCAACTGCAGCGTTTATTGGATCGGTTATTATTTTTTTTCTCGGAAAGTGGAAGGAATAAAGTATTGAAATTATATATTTTTGAATTCAGCAAGTTAAGCTCTACAAGAATCCGATGAAAAAATATAGGGGTTCTATTTAAAAAAATATCCGATGACATCATCACGCGAAAACAAATGAACGTCGGAAATGCGTTGGTATAGAAAAAAGAGTCTTTTTAAAAAGCAAAATCGAAGGGTCCGAGGAAATTTCATGAAACTTCGTTGTTTTAGAAATAATGAATTTATTCCATACCTTTCTTCCACTCTGTATGTTGTAGCATTAAAACTTAAGTCTTCTCTGAAAATATTAACCATCTAATTGCTTTTTCATGTAAAATTTTGCCTGCTCATGTTTTTGTTTCCAACTTGAAAATTTGAAAACTCAACCCTGCTAGATTTGAACGTGTTGGTGTGCACTATTTGAGAGCCATCTCTATTCTAACCCAGGAGTTATGAACATTAGTTGTAGGAAGAAATTTCCTGTATATTACAGACAATTTATTTGAAATGATATTATTTTTAAATATACAAAGTCTTTAAAAGAGGTATGGCAATATTGCTACAACATATTGATAAAACATTGAAAAACATATTGGATTTGCTTGTCTTTTTAAAACAACCTATTATTTATCGGAAAATATTTCAGAATTAATTTCTCCCTTTGTAGAATTGACTCTTTCACTCAACATATTTTTTTATTAACTTTTTGAGTATTTTCTGACTTTTTGTGGTAAAGTCCAGCAATACATTGTTTTTGTACCATTATCATTGTAACATTTCTCTTGCGAAAAACAACTGGAAAACTGATAACCAGTTTTGATCGTGTACAAGGTACATATGAAAAGGAACAAAAAATATCATTAAATATACATAAATCAATGTTGTAACGCGAAATGAAATGTTACCGGGACACAAATTGCTTGCTATGGTTACAAATTTCGGAATTGTGGTATTTTGAATATTGTTTCTTGCAACTGATCAATCAGAATCAGCGAAATAATTGCCTGGATAGCACCGTCGCAGATTTGTGTGTGTTAACAAAAAAAACATAATCTTAATATTATATCTAATGATAGAAAATAATCACAAGGAATTGAAAAATATAAAAAGTTGTGTTAGGTTTGTCGATTTGTATTGATAGCAGTTATTGTTAAGTACTTTTAATGGAGCCTAGTTAGAAGGCATTTACCAGATTTTTCGAGTTCTTCATAATAAAAGTCTAAATAGGTGTGCAAAATTTCAATGTTCTAGGCCTGCTTAGATGTTTTACTTGATTTCACGTTTTTCTCAAAGTAGGCATAGGGCACTACACACGTCACAAATTTTTTATTCTGAAAAACTTTTCTTAATAACATTTTGCCGTATCTGATAGAGAAGCGGCACTTTACTAGCGAAAAAATCTGAAAACAGAGCAAAAAATCAATCGATCAATCGAGACATTGAAACTTTGCACACATAGAAACTCAGTTCTCAATAACATCTTGTCGTATCTCATACAGAAACAACACTTTACTAGTGAAAGAAATCAGTTCTTTCCAAATGCAGATTTTGTTTCTTAGAAAAGCATAGCTGAATTCCAGAAGGTCGTTTTTCAAATAAATTTTTTTGTCTTTTACAAGAGTTGTTTTACCCTGTAATAGTTCGTAATACTATATCAAAAGAGAGACATAGTTTAACATGGAGTTGTTAGGTATATTAGATAATAAGGAATAACACAGTTTTGCTTTCTGTTATGTATTTAATTTGTCTCATTTTAAATATGGTAGGTACACTTTCTTAATTAATGTGATGTTTTATTTTGAGCTGATATACTTGGAGGATAATCCGGGTTATAATCATAGTCAATTTGTTTAGTTTTGACTATATGTTCGTAGATATACGATGAATATTTTCTAGTTCTTGGTCTGGCATCGTCATTAAAGTCGACATGGAGAAGTCCAAACTTGGCTCTGCAAAAAAAAAAACAATCATTAATTTAGGTAGTTACAAACAAATAAGAGACAATTCTAATTTCGCCAAAAAACCTCACGTTCTTGCTAATTATCTGTAATGCATGAAAATCGAATTAGAATTAAATAGTGTTTAGTTTAATTATATTTTGTCACAGTTTTTATGTAACTTATGAGGGATATACTAGCTTTTCATATACATGGTGTTAAAAAAGAGTGTAAAATATTTAAGCAGGAGGTAATAGTATGAACCGAAATAAGCAGAAAAGTTTCTACATGGGCTCGCAAAGTAACGGTTGCGAAGATATAGAATGTTTTATGTTTTTATGTACCCCGTTTTTATTTTGCAAAAACGTTGTGTATTTTCTTATAATAGTTGGTTGATGTTTAGTGAAATAAACAGTATGTATTTGACAGTTGTTCTCAGTGCACAAGTTCTTTTTCGCTATGGCTGGTTACTCTAACGCAGAATTAACAGAGATGCATTTCATGTATGGCCGTGCTAATGGGAACGCCACCGAAGCGCGACGGCTTTATGTTGACGCTTATCCAAATCGACAGATTCCTTCAAAACGCATGTTTGGAAGAATTCACCAAAAATTGCTTGATACCGGTTCCTTGAGCAAACAGTGATATTTATCCGGAAGACCAAGGTCGGTATCCACTCCTAGAAGAAGAAATTGTAGCACTGGTAGAGCAGAATCCAGGTACGAGTGTGCGGAGAATATCAATCGAGGTAGGAATTAGTGGTCCTGTTGTTTGGAGAATCCTTCACGAGCAACTGCTTTATCCATACCATATGCAACGAGTACAGCCCTTAAATCCAATAAATGATCATCAAGCACGTTTGGTTTTTTGCCGCTGGTTTCTACGTCATGATGCTGAAGACCCTCGTTTTCTTGCAAACATTCTTTTTACTGATGAGGCCGGGTTCACAAGAAATGAAGTGTTTAATTTTCACAATACGCATATTTGGGCCGACGAAAATCCTCATGCTCTAATAAACTCTGGACATCAGGCACGTTTTTCATTAAACATTTGGATGGGTATTGTAGGTGACAGGTTTCTAGGCCCTGTTGTTTTACCAAACCGATTAACAGGTGCTGCTTACCTCAACTTTCTGCAGAACACACTGTATGAGTTTTTGGAAGACATTCCTTTGAATCAGAGACAACAAATGCTGGCACTCCAGCTCATTTTTTCATTGCCGTTAGAGAGCATTTACACCAAACTTTTCCACATAGATGGGTAGGAAGGTGAACTCTCTAGATTTCTTTGTTTGGGGATATTTTAAGACATTAGTGTATGGTACTCCTGTAAATAGTCTGGAAGAGCTGCAGCTACCAATTAATCAAAAGTGTCAAGAAATCCAAGCCAAGGAGGGTGTTTTCGAAAGAGTTCGAATATCGTTGAGACCGTCTTCTGAAACTTTGTTTTTTGTTTGTTAAAAGCTTCCTGTCGGTTTATTCCTAATAAAATAAAATGTTTGAAAAACTAATAGTGGTCCATATCTCCGCAACCCTTACTTTGCGGACCCATGTTTATTGAGACTTTTCTGCTTATTTTGGTTCATACTATTACCTCCTGAAATATTTTACACTCTTTTTTTAACACCCTGTATTTTGAATTAGCTACTGAGAAGTGAAACAGATATAGGTATGAGTGACACTTAAAAGTTTCAGTCTTTGGAATTAGATATGAAAATCTATCGCCTTATTTTTAAATATCACCACAAAAAGAAGTTCAAAGGATTTAAAGCCAGGAGATCGTGACAGCCATGGTACCGGTCTTCCTCATCCAATCCCTTAGAATTAATGGTTAGACACGCTACACGCTGTACATGGTATGGATATAATTGAACCTCATGTATTATACGCCACATTGCTGCACTGCGCCGTGGACGCCCTGAACTTTCAGCTCGCCTCGCTCGCATTGTACTGCACTACACTGCGGTATAAGTAGCCGAATTTGACACATATTCACCGGGAAATCGTTATGCTAAAGCATTTTCTCTTCACCGTAATTTAAAACGACATCCATCAACTCCTAGTTGCTATACAAGTAAGCCATTTATGACACTTGTAATGTATTCACTCGCATCACAAAAACGTTAAAACTATAAGTAATCGAATTTCAACATCTCGCCTGCTTCGAGACTACAGCAGTCCAGCAATGAGAAGGTTGATTTTTTTACGATCTTGATTCCATTATTCATGACGCATCTATTCCGAAATTTTTTAGATAAGTGGTGAATCATCTTGTATATCTTATATGACTAATTTATTACTTATTTTCAGTATTTGCAACTAATAAAGGTCAAATGAACGGAATTTTTCATTGCAGGAAATTGTATACTTACAAATATCCAGCACTCCACTCAAAGTCATCTAAGAAACTCCATGCAGTATAACCAAACACATTACAGCCATCGTCTAGAACTGCATCTAACAGGCTACTTAGATAGTCCTAAAAGATATTTTATTTTTATATTATTGTGCATACAGACAGAAATATGTAAAGATATTTTTTTATAGTTGAAAGATTTGTAAATGAAATAACAATGTTAGTAAGTTGTGCAACATTAAAAAAAGATTTACCCTAGTGGTGGATTGCAAAAAACTGTATTTTAGGTATTTGCAGCAAAAATAACTATTTTTATGAAGGCAGGTTCATTTGGCCAACTACCTTGTTTTGACGAGAAGGTTCGGTCAAATTATTTACAAGGTTACAATTCATAACAAGTGGCATAAAATGACTCATCGTTCAGTTTTAAAGGGGTAAGTTTTTTTCATCACGCCCTTCTCTTCGTTTTCAGAGAGTGGTAATAAAATTCAGTTTTTCTACAAACCTAAAAGTATTACAAAAACCAAAGAGAGATGTTTCACTAAAAAAGACTTAATTTGTGATTTCCTACAAGCTTTGATTTTTGTAACGCTTTTATTTTTGTAGAAACAGCAGAGCAGCAGAGAAAGGACGTGATGAAAAAAAATATATATGAAGTACATTCTCTTAAAATCTGACCAGGAGCATGTGATTCCTATTGTGAATAACCCTGAATATATACTTAATTACAATTTATATTAATACAAATTTTAAAATACCCGATGATATGCGACGCGATCATCATCTTTCAGTTCTCCTCCGTCAGAATATCCATTTTCGGTAATAATAACAGGTGGATTTCCATATCTATCTTTGATGTAGTTTAATACTCTCTGCATACCCCATGGAGTAACCCTCAACCATCCACTACCAGGCTTCCAGTCATCCGGCTGGTAACAGTCAACTTTGACATCTCGATAAAAGGAAGATGTCTTGCTATCCCAGTCGCCTCCAGGAGAGCATAAATAGCTTGTGTAATAATTTAAAGCTACGAAATCGTAAGTTCCTTTCATCACTGTCTTCTCATCGTCCGTGAAAGAGGGAAGTCTTGATTTGGATAGACCTTCTTCTTCACTGTTTTGCGCTACTACTGTTTTCATAAGATCTGGGTAGTCTCCTTCGATGATTGGAGACATCCACCATTCGTACTATAAAACAACTGAGCTTTAACTTTCTGATGACATTTAGAAATCTTAACTGTCTTACTAGATTATATTTGGCACGCAACTATACCTTATCCTGTGGTGCAACCAAATCTTATCTTTCTTTGATTTAGTACATCAATTTGGTGGCAGCATCAAAATATGCAACTGAATATTACTTCAACTGGACATGCAAAATGATTTTAACCTATACTATATGAAATTTTTTTAAATACAATTACGTAGACATTGAGCTTATTTATAAATTTCAATACGTTGATAGATTGACGGGGCGGTGATCATTATACCTACGAGTATACTACTAAATTAGGAAAAGTTGTAGGTATTTAAGATTAATGTGACCACATAATTACCATTTTTCCATAATTCCAATTTTTTTTTTAGATATACGAAAATTATTTCTGTGATAAACAAAAATATATACACATTTCTGTTGTGATATATTTACAAATATTAAGCCATTATTAAGAAATCCAGTTTTTTCTTATTGAAAATACTGATGAAATGATGAATGACAAAACAGTAACTAAATTAAAATAGAAATACTTTAAAAAAAAGTATATATCACAATAATTTAGTGGGAGGAAGGTCACAATGTGTTTACTGCTCAAGATGATTTTTTAGTTGTCTTTATATTACAAGGTACTTATTCAAAAAATAAGAAAATATGAAACAGTTGCAGAGCAAATTGGTTATATTTTTAATTTTAGATTAATTTTAAGTATATAAAGAAATGTAAAACTATTACATATGACATAATTCTGGCACAAAAATAAGAAATTGTTAAATCCTCAACCCTGTAGCATATACTGTATATGCTGAAAAGTACCATTTTAGTAAAGAATAATGTAAACATAGCCAAATTCCCGATGGTTATCACATTTTTTAAAAGGAAGAACGGTGGTTATAAATTAAAGAAATTCCTGGCGCTAAAGGTAATTTTAACAAAAAAATCACAATTGTAGGAAACGTGTCAACTTAGTTTGTTTTTACTTACAGATAGCAACAATTATTGAGTTAGTTGGTGTGTGTAGACGGGAACAAATCAATAATAAAAATGTCAATTGATCATATAAACGACAATGAAGACATGTTGTTTGTGAAGATACCGAATTCCAAAACACACATTGAGATAAAATTTGTTATAATTAGGAAGAAAATTTGGTATTGTACAGGAAATCTTTACAGCCATCTCATGCCCCACAAATTAGACTGTTTGCAAATTATAAAAATGAAAAATGTCCGATTCAGCCTGTTGGTATCCATGTTTTGGAAATCTAGGACTAAGGATTGCAGAATTTTTAAAGCTACCCAATCTAAAAATTACACAATTACGCTGATAATATTAGAAATATCACAAATTTAAAGAGACACGTTTAATGGAAATCTATCAATGTCGTTGAAGGGCATATAAACAATTCACTTACAAACAAAATTAAAATTGTCAAACCATTCAAACATTATCATACGAAAACAGTCAATATGAATCGGATACCTTATCTTCATGTAACTTTAACAACAGGCACTTAAATATACCAAACATTTCAAACAAATTGAATCCCTTTAATGTTAGCAATTGTTCTAATTTCAATATAAATATTGATATAAACAAGAATTAGAATGTTCTTAATTTTGTTGTACAAATAAATATTATAAGGAAACGTAGCTACTTTATCGATTTGTTATTCCACATGGTTGCTGAAAAAATAATGTACGCAATATGCCTGGAAACTATTTTTTTAGACTAACACACTTCTAGGACTCACCTACCTACTTGTTACGTAAATTACTATTACTATTTTGACAAAAATATCACTGGGTATCACAAATTTATTTTCAACGCCCTGAGAAAGATATATACCTAACCTTTGAGCACCTCAAATTTTATTAGATGAGATATGAAACTGTCACAATTTAAAAAGAATTATGAAAAATAAAAATGTATTCATTAATATTTTTACATAGTCGAGGTCATTACTTTTGATAAATTTTGCATGTGATCAATATCTATTTTTACATATTTCTTTTGTTAACGGTGGCAGACAATAGGTAAAAGATGTAGTAAATGCCAGAAAGATAAATATTAAATAAACTATGTAGTTAATTAAAACAACATCAATATGCATACACTGAGTAGAAGATATTATGTACCTACATTGAATACAAGATTCCTATTAGCTGCGGTTATGTCAGATTCTGTTTGGCTTGCTGGTTCATACCAACTTGTATCAATTGTTATAGAAATCCTACCTAAACATTATAAAAGAAAACATAACGATCTTTTCTGAAAGTTTAATTTATTTCTGATGCGATGACACACACATCGGTTTATGCTGTCTCAGCAACCGAATTGGCACAATTTATGGACACACAGCGGTTTTCTCAGCTAGCGCCGCGTCGTTTATATCATTGGCCAAGACATTTTCAAAGCTCGAAACGGCGACCAGCAGCGGTGTGTGTTTTGATATATCTAAAAGATCGCGAAGGAATACAAATTGTGTTATTTAATACTCTTACGTTTTTATTGTGAATTTTAAAAGATCCAGCACGGACCAGCACAGCGCGGACCTGAAAACTTGCACGATTTTGCACACTTGTCCAGCATGGGCCAGCAAGGTTTTGTGCAGGAGATCAAATTTTTATTTTTGTGATGTTGTATTAAGAGGAGAAGGAGGAAGAGGCCGGGAAAATGAGAAACTGGAGATCAACGAAATTACAAATATCTAAAATATATTTTTGTCGGATGAATCGTTGCTGTTTCCAGACGAGGTAAAGCCAAATCTGGAATACTTAGCAGATGAGCTCAAAGAAACTGTTTAGGTACATGTTATAAATTAAATTTTTTTTGTTAAATCTCTCAAAAAACCCATTCAAACCTCTTATTATGTATTGTCACGGAATTTGCCCCACTCACTCCCAAACCGACGACTGTGGCACCGCGAATTGCCTAAGATTGCCCCGATCGCCCCTACGCGATTCTGGTAAACAAACAACATGCCGCTGATCGAGATCGGCCTGGAAAAATCTGGAATCGACGAGAAGCATTCGAGTCGTACGAGAAAATGGATCTAGAGATACTGGAATATATCTGGAATATTCGTTGGGTCTATAAAAGAAGAATAAACGGCCGAGTTAGTTAGTCTTGTATAAGTCTTGTATTACAGTCTGCATTAAAGTGTTTAGTTGGAGATATCAAAGTGATTTAGATAGCGATTAATTAAATAAGTGTTTAGTTGACCTGTAATTAGTAGTGTTCAGTAGTTAATAAAGAAGTAATTTATTAACGGATTGTTTTTCTGGAAGTAAGAAAAAGACGGATTGGGAAATCCGTGACAATTTGGTGTCAGAAGTGGATTTAACTGGAAGTTTTAAAGAGCTTTCTGGAACCCTGTCCACAAAGTGGGATTTGAGTGGAAGTTTGAAGAACTTTCTGGAACCCTGTGCGCGGGTGGAATAAAGACTCAAGTGTGGCATATCACCGCACTCGTCGTGACTCAAGGAAGTGAACGGTGGTATTCGCGAAGGACAATCTCGAACATTCTAGAACTTTGTACAGGAGTGAGACAAATACCCAAGTGTGATATATCACCGCACTCGTCGTGACTGAAGGAAGTGAACGGTGGTATTCGCGAAGGACAATCTCGAACATTCTAGAACTTTGTACGGGAGTGAGACAAATACCCAAGTGTGATATATCACCGCACTCGTCTTGACTTAAGGAAGTGAACGGTGTTATTCGCGAAGGACAATCTCGAACATTCTAGAACTTTGTACGGGAGTGCGACAAAGACCCAAGTGTGACATATCACTGCACTCGTCGTGACTCAAGGAAGTGAACGGTGCTATTTGCGAAGGACATTCTCGAACATTCTAGAACTTTGTACGGGAGTGAGACAAATACCCAAGTGTGATATATCACCGCACTCGTCTTGACTTAAGGAAGTGAACGGTGTTATTTGCGAAGGACAATCTCGAACATTCTAGAACTTTATACCAAAGTGAGACAAAGACCCAAGTGTGGCATATCACTGCACTCGTTTCATTGTGAGGAAGGCAACGGTGATATCTAGAAATACATTCGTGGACATTGTAGAACATTCTAAAAAAAAAAAAATTTTTAGTGAATGCCTGTAACTAGAAGCAAATTCAATATTGATGCACAAATTTCGAATCTTTTATAAATGATGCTAACGATGCAAGAACAGGGACGTATGATGCAAGAAAATTTGGGAGAACAAGGGCATAAAATGGAAGACCAGGCGAAGACGATGCAAGAACAGGGACGGACGATACAAGAGAAATTTGAAGAACAAGGGCACAAAATCAAAGATCAGACCCAAATAATGCAAGAGAAATTGGAAAAGAAATTAGAAGATCAGATACAGACAATACAACAGGAAATGAGAAACCAGACGAAAGAAATGCAGGAGAAATTAGAAAATAAACTAGAAGAGCAAGGGTATATAATGAAAGAACAGATACAGACAATACAACAGGAAATGGAAAACCAGACGAAGGATATGCAGACAAAGTTAGAAAAATTGGAGAATACACTAGAAGAAAAACTAGAGGAGCAGTCACATAAGGTAGAAACACAAGTAGAAGAGAAAATGTTCGCACAAAAACAAGAAATAGACGAAGAAATAAACTTGGTTAGAGAAACCTGCGAAGAGCTTCGACATAAATTAGACAAGATAGCAAAGGAGGGCGTAATCAAATCAGAAGGACCTGTTATCCGAACTCAGAAGACGAGACCCCTGAATTCGACGGCAAGGTTTCCTGGAATGTATATCTGCGTCAGTTCGAGACAGCAGCTGCAGCAAACGAATGGTCCGACTATGAAAAGGCTACAGCTCTAATAGTTGCTCTACGCGGGGAAGCTGTTGACGTCTTACAAGTAGTTCCTGCTGGGCAGCATAGTAACTATGACCTTCTGAAACAACATATGGAAATGAGATATGGGGATAAGCACCTGCAGCAAGTGTACCAGGCACAATTGAAAAATCGTCACCAGCAGAGTGGAGAGAATTTACAACATTTTGAGACAGACGTTGCTCGACTGGTTCGATTGGCATATCCAACAGCCCAGTCCGAATTTGTAGACAAGCTCTCAATCCAAGTGTTTATCGACGGCCTAAGAGATTGCAAACACAGCAGGCACTACGGCTTGCTAGACCTAAAACGTTGAATGACGCTCTATCGCATGCACTGGAATTTGAAGCAGCAAAGATGGCATCCGGTAGACATGTTAAAGTTCGAGCCATCTGTGATAACAGCGATAATATGGGAAATGGAGACATACTCAAAACGTTGATGTAGGTCATTGAGAAACTCAGCCGAACTACCAATCCGAAGAGAGAACAACCTGGCAGCCGAAGAGATCGCCCTCCAATGTTGGAACTGTGGGCAGACGGGGCATCTGAAGAGACAGTGTAGGGCCCCGGTCGCGGATCAGCAAAAGCGCGACTCCCAGGCGGCAGCTGCACAGGAAAACTAGGGTCAGCCGGCTTGACGGGGCAAAAGCCGGCTGCGTCCTCGTACCATGCCCCACGAGAAGAAGTTACGTTATCACGTCTCCAGGATTCTGACTCCTTGCTAGTAGAAGGCATTATTTTTGGTCGTATGTTCCCTATGGTAATCGACACTGGAGCGACAAGAACTATTGTACGGCCGGATATTATTGGTGATTGGCGTATTAAGAACCCTGCCAAACGTTATATCCTTACAACAACCAATGGACAACAACTACCAGTCAAAGGGGAATGCGAGCTTGAAGTAGAATTAGGAGACGTCAAGTTCAAACACAGAGCCCTGGTAGCAGATATATCGGACAATGTCATACTCGGACTAGACTTACTACGAGCAAAGAAGGTGAACTTAGATTTGAATGCTGTTACGCTACGGATAATGGGTGAGGAAGTAGTGCTAACGACCACCACTGAGAATAACGCTGTAAGGAGACTCGTTGTTAAAGAAGATGTGGTACTACCTGGTCAGACCGAAACATTGGTTGCCACTGTAATGGATGGGGAAATGTCTTGCAGTGTAGGAGTGGTGGAACCCAGTAATCCGGATTTGTTCAATAAATCTATAGTCACCGGCCGCACACTGATTAAACCAGAGAAAACGACAATAGTACGAGTAGTTAACCTGAAAACCTTTCCACAGAAAATTACAAAGGGAACTGAAGTAGGAGTCTGTGAACCTGTTACCATGGTCAGAACACTTAAAGAAAACAACGAAATGGAGAAGAAACCAAATAAGACCAGCCTACCGGAATGTCTAAGGGACATCGTGGATAGGGCCAAGCAGAGATTAAAAGAGACGGAGGTGGAACAACTGGAAGAGCTGCTACGTGAAAATGAAGATGTGTTTGCACTTAAACCAGGCGACTTTGGGAGAACCAATGTTGTGAAGCATCGAATCGATACTGGTTCATCATCTCCTATAAAGCAGCCACCACGAGGACTTCCACTAGCCAAGCGAGAAGAAGTTAACAAGATGTTAATTGAGATGCAAGATCAAGGCACCATAGAGCCATCTCAGAGTCCTTGGGCTTCTCCTGTAGTTCTGGTCAAGAAGAAAGACGGCTCCACCCGATTTTGTGTGGACTACAGAAAATTAAATGACGTCACCAAGAAAGACAGTTACCCACTACCAAGAATTGACGATACTCTGGACACCTTGGCTGGTGCGCAATGGTTTTCCACTTTGGAAGAGTGGATATTGGCAAGTCGAAGTCAGCCCAGAAGACAAGGAAAAGACAGCATTCACTACCGGAAATGGATTGTGGCAGTTCAATGTAATGCCATTTGGTCTATGTAATGCCCTGCCACTTTTGAACGACTGATGGAAACTGTACTTCATGGCCTGCATTGGGAGACCTGCTTGATTTACTTGGACGACGTGGTGGTGCTGGGACGCTCTTTCCAGGAGCACCTGAAGAACGTGTCCGAAGTGTTCAAGAAGTTGAAAGCAGCGAACCTGAAGTTGAACCCGAAGAAGTGCAGTCTGTTCCAAAAGGAGGTCAGATACTTAGGCCACATTATTACTCCAAACGGTGTGAAAACAGACCCGGAGAAGACAGAGTGCATAAAGAACTGGCCGGTTCCTAAAGACAAACATCAAGTTTGAAGTTTTCTTGGCCTATTCACATACTATCGACGATTTGTCCAAGGATTCTCGGACATTGCCAAGCCTCTTCATAAACTCACAGAAAACAACATCCCGTTCGAATGGACGACGAAATGCCAGCAAGCCTTTGAGACGCTGAAAGAGGCCCTCTGCACTACCCCGATTTTGACATACCCAATACCTGGACAACCATTTATAGTGGACACGGACGCAAGCAACATTGGAATTGGCGGAGTTCTTTCCCAAATACAAGATGGCCAAGAGCGAGTAGTGGGCTACTTCAGCAAAGTCCTGTCAAAAGCCGAAAAGAACTATTGTGTGACTCTGAAAGAATTACTTGCCATCGTCAAGAGCCTAGATCACTTTCATAAATACCTGTATGGCCAAGAATTCCTTCTAAGAACGGATCACGCTTCCTTAAATGGCTGTTGCAGTTTAAGAACCCGGAAGGACAGATGGCCAGGTGGCTGGAACGGCTGCAAGAATATCACTTTGTTGTTGAACATCGAGCCGGCAGGAAACATGGAAATGCAGATGCCCTTTCTAGGAGACCCTGTCCTGTCAACTGCAAACACTGTAGTAGTCTTGAAAAAAAGAGGACATCTCATCAGTGCCTTGTAAGGTGGTAGCAGCCCAACCTGAAGACAGATGGAGTTCAGCGGCGATTCGGGAAGACCAGCAAGCTGACTGTGACATCAAGCCCTTACTAGACTGGAAAGAAGCCAACAACCGACCCTCTTGGGCTGAAGTCAGTAGTAAAAGCCCAGCATTAAAAAGCTATTGGGCTCAATGGAATTCCTTGGTGTTGGAAGACGGTGTCCTAAAAAGAGCATGGGAGAACAATGACGGAACGGAGGTCAAGAAACAAGTACTACTCCCGAGGTCCCGGGTCAAAGAAGTGCTGCAGTAAGTACATGGAGGTACTGGGGTGGACATTTCGGTATCAATAGGACTCTACAGAAGATTAGGGAGCGTTTCTACTGGTTGAGCTGTAGGACGGATGTAGAAGATTGGTGCCGAAAATGTGACGTATGTGCAGCCAGCAAGGGACCGAAGACCCGTTCCAGAGGCAAAATGCGCCAGTACATCGTAGGAGCACCGTTTGAGAGGATTGCGATTGATATCGCTGGCCCCTTTCCGAAAACCCAAAGTGGAAACCGATATCTGTTAGTCGCCATGGACTACTTCAGCAAATGGCCGGAAGTATACCCCCTTCCCAATCAAGAGACCACAACCGTAGCAGAAGCGCTAGTCAACAACCTGTTCTGCAGATTTGGTGTGCCCATGGAACTGCATTCAGATCAGGGCAGAAATTTCGAATCAGGTGTGTTCCGAAAGGTCTGCGAGCTTATGGGAATCCGGAAAACCAGGACCACCCCACTGCATCCCCAGTCAGATGGTATGGTGGAACGCTTCAACGCCACACTAGAAACCAATCTGAGGATGTTTGTGAACGAAAACCAGACAGACTGGGACAAGCTCATTCCACTCTTCCTGTTAGCTTACCGCTCAGCTGTCCATGAAACTACTGGGAAGACTCCCGCAAGGATCATCTTTGGAAGAGAGCTTCGCCTTCCAGCAGATTTGGTATTTGGTCGTCCTGCGGAACAGCCCACAGATCCAGACACTTATACCCATGAGCTAGATCGAAGACGACCAAGTCAGATCTCGAATGCGATTAGAGAGCGATCGTATGAAGACTCGATACGACGTCCGGGCCAATACAGTCGGATTCCAACAAGGTGACCTGGTGTGGCTATACAACCCCACGCGGAAGAAAGGAAGATCGCCTAAACTACAGAACCGTTGGGAGGGCCCCTACACCGTCATTAAAAGAATCAATGATGTCGTCTACCGGATACAGAGGACTCCCAGGAGTAAGATGAAGGTCGTCCATCTGGAGCGTCTGTCCCCGTATAGAGGTGTAGCCGATCGGGACGATCGGTCCTAAGGGGGGGCAGTGTAACGGAATTTGCCCCACTCACTTCCAAACCGACGACTGTGGCACCGCGAATTGCCTAAGATTGCCCCGATCGCCCCTACGCGATTCTGGTAAACAAACAACATGCCGCTGATCGAGATCGGCCTGGAAAAATCTGGAATCGACGAGAAGCATTCGAGTCGTACGAGAAAATGGATCTAGAGATACTGGAATATATCTGGAATATTCGTTGGGTCTATAAAAGAAGAATAAACGGCCGAGTTAGTTAGTCTTGTATAAGTCTTGTATTACAGTCTGAATTAAAGTGTTTAGTTGGAGATATCAAAGTGATTTAGATAGCGATTAATTAAATAAGTGTTTAGTTGACCTGTAATTAGTAGTGTTCAGTAGTTAATAAAGAAGTAATTTATTAACGGATTGTTTTTCTGGAAGTAAGAAAAGACGGATTGGGAAATCCGTGACAGTATGATTAATATGATCAGAGCAAATATTTCTCCCATCCCCATAGTAACTAGATTGTTTAATGTAAACACAAAAAAACAATTAGAGTTTACTTTGTATAAAATTCGGCAACTTTTTACAGACTCAAATGAATCATGAATCACAAGATTTCACAAAGCAGTATCACCTGACCAAGTACTTGCAGTTGAGTGCCCTACACAGTGACATATGCACAACTTAACTGGTCTAACATTTCTAACAATTTGAAATCAATCCCTGATTTTTGTGGGAACAGACATAGAAATTGCAGGTCACCGACACGACCTGCTGTGACGGTCGTTGAAGGTGACGGTACATGCTGGTACTGGTCTAGTGTACAATGCTTCATTAAATAACATGAGTACCTCCAGGAACAGGCATTGCAATTCCGTGCTGTGCAGGTACATACAATATGCGCGATCTTTAATGCTTCGTTTACAACAGCCGACTCGGCGTCTGAGACGGTGAAAGCGGCTGTGTTTGTCATTTCTCTTAGAAACTACTAAAGTACTAACTTTGGAGGTAGTATGTACATAAAAATTATGACTAAAAACTGTAATGAGCATAACCGTTTTGTAGTTATAAACCTTGAAAGGTTCAACTACAAAAGAAGTTTTTCAGACTTGTTTTAGAAAAAGAAAACATCGGTCATTTTCAGGGACTAGTCAGCTTTGGGAAGCCCATATGTAATGTGGATATAAAGGAGCAGAAGGGTGTTTTTATTGCCCTGTATTGTATTTTCTGCTAAAAAAAATCTACAAAGGTACAGCAAATATCACAAGATTTTTAAAAATTATTTAATTTAAAAATATTTTTGTCTTTCGTGTTTTTATGCAGAATGTTCAGTTTTCTAGAAAATTTACAAAATACAGAGAGAGTATGGTTGCAAATTTAACGTATTCAAAAAGCACGGGTCTGTCAAGGGGCACCTGCGCATTTTAGTATTTATGTCAGACAATATAAACACGTTTTCTTAACCAATGGATTGAAAGATGATACAATAGCCTGTCCACTGCGATCAGCTGACTTGAACCCTGTCAATTTTTATATATGACTCACAATCTCTATTTTATGCGAACCCTGTTGATACATACGGTCAACATAAAATGTGAACAGTAGAAACTTTTAATTTGATCAGAAATAATAAATTAATATTTCAGAGGGTTATATTTGACTTTTTAAAGAAATTTGGAGCATATTTCGTTTACTTAATAGAAAATCATCAATATCATTTTGAAATTGGTTGTATTCTCAAAAATACACTTTGCTTAATAAATATATGAAAACCATACTGGAACATTAATTCCTCTGACATTTGTAAATTTACTAGATATTTACACATTTTACATAAAAACATAAGAGATAAAAATATCTTAATTCTTATATCTACGTATTATTTGCAATCTCTTCAAGAAAAGAAACAAGCTTGCATTTGCTTAAAAGTACTTACGGGATTTTCTAAAGTCGTCAACTTTAAATAATTTATTTTTTATTTTGCCTACTTTTGTTCACTGAATTAAGTAAGACAAATCAGTTCATATGAGTAAATATTATTTTTACCTACCATTTTGAGTCTCCTTAAATTCTTTCTCATAAAGCCTGTAAGCTCTTCCATGGGACAGGAGAACATTATGGGCACATTCGTAAGCACCAGTTCCTTTGTTAGTGATAACAGGAGCCTTAGTGCCGTCTTCGTAACCTTCCCGACAGGTGGAAATTGGTTCGTTAAAAGTCAACCAGTTCTTTACTCGATCTCCAAATTTACTGAAACAAACTCTGGCATATTCCTCGAACCATATCTGCATGTCAGCGTTGAGAAACCCACCCAGATCCTGCAATGTATTTGGAAGGTCCCAATGGTACAAAGTGACCAAAGGTTTGATATCGGCTTCTATCAAAGCGTCAATGAGTTTGTTGTAGTAAGCTACTCCGGCTTCACTCACATAATTATCTCGACCGTTGGGAAGCACTCGAGACCAAGCAATGGAGAAGCGATAGTGAGTTAACCCCATGTCTTTCAAATACTTTACATCATCAGGTCCGTGTCCGTATGTGTCGGCTGCTACATCACCATTGGCATTTTGATAGGAAAAACTTGGGTTGTCGTGCAGAAGTTTGTCCCAAATATTTATCCCCTTATCTACAAACGGAACCACAATAGTTAATCAAAATACTGCTTTTTAAAATATGCACTTTTTGTAATAAGATGCAGACAAATGTTAAAGTCTTGTTTAGAATATTTTTCTTACCATCTGCATTCCACCCTCCTTCAACTTGATAAGCTGCTGAAGATACTCCGAACCAAAAGTCATCTGGAAAAGTTTTACTATCTGCACGTGCATACGCAAATCTGAAGCAAATTGTCTATATAATATAACAGTAATTGACAATAAAATGTTATAACTGATATTACAGCAAATGTTTTAAATGAAATACATCAATCCAAAGTGAACTGTCTATTTATCAACATATTTTTAGACACCTCGTATTATGGTTTAGTGAAGATACTTATTGAATAAATCTACATACTTGTACCTATAAATCTAACAAGTAATAGTTATTTATTTAGCTAGGGATTAAAGTACAAGATTTGCCGCGGCTGGTATTTAATAGACCAGGCGCAGCCGAGTCCATTTAAAGTAGCTGAGGCATTAAATCTACTTTACTACCAAGTTAAACACATAATTTTTTCGCCGATCAATTTTATCATAATACATGTATTTCAATTATATCTTGTATAACCAAGGTCTTTGAAAAGATTCTTAAAATTAGATTTTGTGAATTTATTGATACATAATATAATCTAATTTGTGTCTACAGAGGATGCTATGGCTGCTCTAACCTCAAAAATTTACTCGGAGTTGGTGGATATCGTTTTAATTTAGTACGCTGTGAAAATGCTTTAGCAAAACGACTTTCCGATAAACATGTGCCAAATGCAACTACTTTTATCGCGGTGTGCAGTGCAACGCGAGGGAAATTTTAAACCAAATCTTGGAAGAAATGGAGGTCCAGGATTTCCACGGTCTATTGCAGCAGTGTGACGTATCATATACGAGGCTCAATTATATCCGTACCATGTACTTTATATATTTATAAAATGGAGTGTATCGCACCGAGGTGGATACATACTATTGATGATTTACGGAAACGTATCATAGTTGCTGCCAATAACTTACGGATTCAATACCGATAAGAGGCAGAAACGTTTGTGTTAGTTTATAGAAACTGGGTAAGATGGGCCCAAAATGTTGTAAATTCAAGTATGTCAAACTATTTTATTAATTAAAACCACAAATTAAATCTATTAATAATTAATAACAAAATGTTATTTATTTCTTTCCTTTTTTATCCGGTCGCAGATTGCCGCGTTATTAGATTTCACAGTGGACCAGATTCCAGTGCCGTGCAAAAGTGTATTTTTAAATCATTTTCGAACTGCCCTTTTTGATTTTTTCTTTACAAAGTTGTATTTGTAAGAGTCCCCCGTAGAATTTTTTACAAATTAATAGTATATTTTGAAGTGTCATCTTTAGGAGAGATAATATATATTGCCGACGACACTGCTATTCTTTATCGGAATTTTTCTCGGGATTTGATTTCTTCAATGAGAAATTGCTTACTGTTAATTACAAAAAACTAATTATATATAATTTACTAGTTTAACTTCAGATACGATAAATTTCGGTAACCTGATAATGTCCGATGGTAATAGTAATATCGAAATAACTATGCTTACAAGACAAGCATAAAATATCGTGGCACTTACATTGATTGTCATCTTCGATGGGATATACATATTGACTCACTTACCAAGAAGTTTAGAGTGCTTGTGCCGAAATTTAAGTATTGTAAAGGCTTTTGTTCAATATCTTAACTAAGAATTTTATATTCTGGTTTAATTCAATCATTCTTAGTATATGGGGTAGTGTAGTTAATTACTATTTTAAAAAAATAGTCAGTTGAAAAGTGGATTATTAAAATTATATATGGAAAAACTTATACTTATTCAAGTGATGAACTCTTCAAGTTATCGGGATTTTTTTTATTTAAGACAATTGTATATTCATAGTCTCTTAGTGAATTAATTTGAGTGTTGTTGTGGATTAATTACATGTTTAAAACACCAGATACACTAAACACAAAAAAGTATTGATCGTACCAAGAAAATTTAAACCTATAGGACAAAGTTGTTTTACCTATCTTGCCCCTAAGATATTTAACTAACTTCTGTTGATTTTGTCACTATTAATACCAGAGTGCTTTTCAAAACTATAACTGGGAACTGGATATCAACAATTAATAGAAAGTTGGTTCATCAATGGATTGATGAAAAAACATATTATATATCCATTCCATTCCCTTAACCTTAGCCTATTGATAATATCTGGTATTATATTTGATTTTTGTGAAACTTTGGTTTTTGTGGTTAAAGAAGTATTATATTAATTCTGTATTCTTTTGTTGCATTTTTTTTGTCTGTTGAATATATTAATGACTAGGTAGGAACTATAATTTGTTGACTTATTAACCCACAAGTTTACTTTTGTGGGATTATTTTCTCTCTTATGTTTCCTTTCTTGTCATGTAAGATTTGTGTTTATAAAATGTTCATATACCTTGTATTTATTTGTATATTGTAGATATTTACTGTTTCTTAAGTGAAAATAAACATAATTATATCATTTAGAGGCCTCGCCAATACCACCATTAGCCGTGGCTTTTATGCCTTTGTTTAAACACAGTTTCGTTATTTATTACTGGTTAAGAAAGGTATTTTAAGCTAATATGTAATTCAACGCAGGTTGGGGCTTTTGTCCACTGAGTAGTTAGTTTCACACAATATTGTTAATACCTGAAAATATATGAGAAAAAAAACAGTTTCGTTATTTAGTTAATGACTTCTGGTCCTACTTTCTCGGTTATTGGACGGTTTCGCTGAATTTCAAGCGCTTGCAAGCGAATCAAGCTGAAAATATTTCTGGTCAGTAGCTTGCGCTTTATCCAATCAGATATGTGTGTGTGTGCGTGATGAAGTTTGAGTTGAGGTAATAAGTTTGCAAAAAGACTCATAAACCGTTTTTGGTTAGCAGTTTTTAAATGTCAAAAACAAATATTCTAGTGATTTTCGTGCGCACAGAAAATGCGCTGGAAGCGCTTCACTTGAAATGCTTGGCGACACTAGAGGCAGCCATTTTCACTCGCTAGCTTGCTCTTTACCACATACTTAAAGAACTTACACTCTTTAAGTATGTGCTCTTTACCCAAGCAGAACTTCTGCACCTGCGCTGGAGAAATTGGTCGGTGTAAATAATAATATTTGAGGTGATATAATAAGTTTACAAAAAGAAATAACTGAAATAATAAGTTTACAATAAGATCTGTTGTTGAATAGAAGTTTTTATAAACGTCAGTAACTAGCCGTCTAGTGAAATTCGTGCGCACAGAAAGCGCTTCGCTTAAAATTCTTGGTGACAACATGGAACCAAAATATTTTTATTTGTGCAGAAGATATTTTTACCTATAATTTGTTTTTTAAACTTTAACGCTTGTGTCTTTTGAGTTTAGAACTTTGGTAAAATTTATAAGAAGGTATAGTAAGCAAAGTAAAAAGCCATTATATCTACATCCACTATCTTGCAAATAATTATTCACGTCTCTTTAAATAATTGAATTGTACTTACTAAAATATTCATTTATGAAATTACTTGTTTGTAATTAAGTACATATAATTTTAGGGCTAAATAATTATTAACATAAAAATACTTACATTAATATGGATATTAAAACTCTCATCGTTGAATTACTTTCTCACTACAACTAAAAGGTATTTTATTTTTCTTTCTTTAAAATATTAAAATTTACACTTGAGATTTGTTTACTTTTAATGCGATAAAATCGACTAGATTATTTTAATCATTAACCTATATCATTAAAAATTATCGCAAACGTGTGCATGGTTACTACATGTTCTTATACATAATAATACTTGAAAGCAATATATTATATTGCTTTCAAGTAGGTATGTCTAAAGAAAAGGACTTAAATAACTAATAAATAAAAGCATTTACTTCTAGGTAATTGCATCGTCGTAAAGAACATACAGAGTGTAAGAGATTTAAGTGCCATTTACTTCAGTACTTATATTATTATAAATTATAATAATATAATAACATAACTTCTACGTTGCTTAGACTTGAAATACCTCACGTAGAAAAACAAACTCTATTGTCACTAATTGATTACACAATTGTCAAATCTTTACTTTGACGTTTCAACTATTCGCGTTCGGATTGTGGAGACGGAGCTGATCCGCTTATACAGGGTTTAACTGAAATAATTTTAATAGGCTATAGCGCTATAACAGGCTATTTCACATAAGAGGGCCACTTCCATGTATCTCGCTTAATATGCGAGACACGTCAAAAATCTTTAAATATTTTTTGTTGCATTTTAGGAGGCCTTTATAGTCGTAAAAATAAATTTGAGATCCATGCAACTTTATGAGTAATAACAAAAAAAAAAACTGTAAAGTACCCAAACTTTAAGGCTGTCTAACGTTTTTATTTTAAGAGATAGAGAAAAGTTACTAGTAATAAATTTTGATTGCAAAATTGATACGTTTCACCTAATATAAACACATTTTTTAAATATCGTATGTGGTTCGCTGCGCCCTCTAGGCGGATAAAAAAAAATATTTATTGAAGCCACACTATAGCCACAAATAATTGCCTGTTTTTTTCGTCTTTCATGCAATATACTATATGTTGCCCTTATCTTTTGTATTTATTACAGTTTTTTCTATTTTAGTTAAAAAAATGTACCTAAATATTTTCGTGTTGCTCAAGATAATGTAGAATCTGTTTTAAAGACGCCAACTGCAAAAAAATAATCAACAGAATGTACTTTTTTATGCAAAATACAGATTTTCTTATAATATTATTATTTTATTGGTTTTCACATTAGAAGCAATTGGGTCTTTAAAATGATTCTAACACAGACAATCAATCGCTTTCGAAAAAAAATCTAAATATCCGGTGTGACGTGCAAAACTTCAGTTAATTTAGGAATCTTTCCGTAATTTTCTGGATAGAGTATCATAAATGCAATGTTTACAATCTGTAATATTTATTTTTAGTTAGAATCATTTTTTTTAATTAATAAAATTTGAAGAAGTGAATGTCACGCAATATGAAAACAGGGACGCGGAATCGCACTTGTACAGTTGATTAAGAAAAAAATATTCTGTTACGTAAATAACAGAGGTATAAAAAAACTTGCGACTAGAATTGAGACGACTTACGTCATACGAACAAATGAATAATTCATTATATTTTCATCAAAATATTTAAGAAACTGCAACTGATAGTAATAAAACTATATACTACACTAAAAGTTTGCATTATATATTGCACTAAATTGCAAAAAATTATTGTTTTTAACGCGACCAAATATAGAAAATTACGTTGACAATAAAAACAAATGTGTAACGTCAGCCGTGACGTAAGACGTCTGAATTCTTGACGCGAGTATAGTAAACATTGCATTTTATGATATTCTATTCAGAAAATTACAGAGCGATTCCTAAACTAACTGAACATTTGCATATCAAACCTTATTTTTTGATAATTTTTTATTGTACACGGTTGGAATTAGGACTGTTTGTTTATTTTATTTATTTATTTATCATTTCTTTATCCAACGAGGTTAACTTGGCGATTAAACCCAATTACAGGACGGGAAATAGCTTACAATAAAAGAAAAGGAAAAATATACAGATAGATAAATAGCAAACAAGTAAACATATAAAAGTTATTCGGTATAAAAATAACTAAGCGATCATACAGGTACGTATAAACAAACAATTCAGATATCTAACATTTAAAAATTTAAAAAGAAGACGAACAAACAAAACAATAATCAAGATTAAAATACATTTTTTATGTGCTTAATACTAGAATTAAATATGTCAACGCTGTCCTGTACAGTTTTATAATATTGTGAGAAGCTCTATTTATTTGTGGCATAATTTTAGTTTTTCTTTAGTTTTATTGGGTTTTTGCCACACTTCGGAAAAAATAATAAAGATTAATTAAATAAGCCCTTGCGCCAAACGGATCAGTCAAAGGTTATTTTTTTTTAAACAAAGTTTGCCTAATCAAAAAATCTCACACTGAAAAAATCAGATAGGTACGTAAAAAATAACAAAAATCTCATCACTATCGCGCCCTTCCGTATTATTGACGTTTCGAAAAACTCTCTGTTTTTGTTCTCAAAATAGTAGTAAAAATATTAAACGTATGTCAAGTTTGACAGTTTAAAATTTGTTTATCTGCTTCCAGTTTTATAATAACGTAACTTTGCATACAATGAATAATATTGATTCTAGTAGTTTTCGTAAATAATGTTTCACTACGACGTGTATTATTTTGTGAGCACATTTAGATTAATTTTATGTCTAATCTAATAATTTTACGCAAGATAATAATGAATTGTATATAACGACAAATATCCAATGAATTATTATAGTGAAGATCACATAGTCATAAATTGTTTGGGTACCTACCCAATTCAAGGATATATTTCAAATACAAAAATCTTAAAAATCTACATTGAACTCTTTCCAAATATTCAATATATATGATTAGGTGACCACGTCATTCAGCAGTATTCCAATTTGGATCTTACAAATGAATTGTATAATAATTTCAAGATTGACAAAATCTCTGAATTGTCGAACAATACCAAGATTGATGATTGATGTGAAAAATTTAATCAAATACACACCCAAATTTTTACCATTTGGATCTAACAAGTGGGACGTTTTGTTAATATAATAAGAAAAATTTAAAGTATTCTTCTTGAAGATATAATGCACTACACTTCCTAACATTCAAAGGCTTTATAATATACATATTGTAATTGATCGATTAAATAATTGCAGTCAATCCTCCAACATCCTGTATATAATATTGGCATATCAAGCAAGTACAAGTACAGTCATTTTCAACACATTACTACAAAATAAACTAAAGCATATGTTCAAAATGTCCATCATTATTTTCAACTGTCTATGTCTATACACCTCATACTATCCAATTTTCGTGCACTCGCACCTAAATCTGGACTAACTAACTGGACTTTTGCTCATCAAACCGGATATTTTGATAATTATTTTCTCGAAAACGGTGGGGATTAGGATCCTCATTGTTACTTTGTATATGATTTTCTTTGTTTATTTTGATGTATATTATCATCTGATAAAATTATGGCATTTAAACCATTAACACCCTATACATAGTAATTTCACAATGGAAGGTATACTGACGGTGTCCCGAAACTAAACAGACAAACGAAGACAGCAAATTCTGGGGATAATTTCATATCAAAGAACATCGTAAGACAGGCAGAGCCCTTTGTTAATAAAGTTTCGATTAGAAGATTCGAGAAAAGGATCACTTTATGCATTGTAACTAATGGCCGCCAATCCCGCCATGTAAATTCCATCTTTTCCAACCAAAATACCAACTTTTTTATATAATTTTACTCGTTTTCCACAGCCAACTGCTAAACATTAGCAAATAAATTTTAAACAAATTTTTGTCGCATGCGGAACACTAGCCACTCAAGACAAAAGTACCTTTTTAATCTACAATACCCTGAAATTTTCGATTTTGATATTAAAAATACTTAAAAGTCGAAGATAAAAAAAATATAATTAAAAATATCGATTCACTCTCCCAAATGCGACGCCTCTGGTTACAATTAAAAGATCATTTTTACGTCAAAAGGCCGTTGTTATAAGAGGCTGTTCCTTCATATGTATGTTCACACATAAACCGAGTGCAGGTGAGATATAAGTGTAGTCTCTGCTACTTCCTACTCGGCCTAAGCGCCGGCTCGACATGTAGGAAGCGACCTACATTGGAGTAGGTACTTAAATATACAGGCAGTTCAATTGTCGGTCATCTCACCTATGGCATACTGATGAGGGCTAACAAGCACGGAACCGGTCTATGTCTGGTGGGGTGACCGGCAAGGATTCTTGGCTGTTCACACAGATGCTGCAGGTTTAATTCAATGCCGATCGGGCATTGGCCCGCGGAGTAGTTGTTTCCTGCAGTATCATACGTATATATTTTTTTTCTGGATCCTAGAAGTTTCGTTTCAGTGTGAGTTAACAGTTTTTTTATTTTTATTTTTATAATACCTACTCTATAATAAAATTGTATCTTTGGCGAATATTTTCAGGTAAAGTAATAATTTTAAATTATAGATATACGGGGTGTCCGGGGAAATTAAGGCAATCTCTCGAGTGCAGATAGAACTTGAAAAAAATAAAAGATGACAAGTTCCTATAAAATTATTTCTTACAGGCCCTACGGAGATGTGTCCCTGAAGGACGCTGCTGGAAATCAGTTTTTCTTGATCTACTTTTAAAGTACTTAATAAAAATTGAATGTGATGAACACTAGTAAAGGACCTCTTAAAAAATATTTAGCTTTTTTGTTTAGCAGGGGCGGGCTAAGCTTTACAACTTATTGCCTAAATTTTTAACACCCTATATGATAAAGACTTTAAAATAATAAATCTGGATAATATCAACCTTAGACTAAAAATATGTAGGTACTATATTGTTTATTGTCGATAAAATGAACCGGTTTACGAGAAAAAGTTCGACCTATATTACCTGTTATGAAGTTTTTCAATAATTTAGCTAAAGTGTGTCTCTTGGGGCACCACTGCGTTTTTTTAAATTTTATATATTTTCGGATTAAACATCTAATAAAACTTTCCTCTTGTTTGCATGAGAAAAAAAAATATATCTCTACCCCTCATTCTAATCACAGGGATTTGCCCAGAAGTCGGAGACTTGTGCGGGAGAGGGGGCGCATGTTATTATTAAGCAGGCCGCATTTGCGCCCAGGAACGACTTACGTTGGTAGGCCCTAACTACTACTCAGTGCAGGAATGAGGAAAACCTGGAAAACCTAATTAATTATAGGGGGGTAGTCAAATATCAACCGGTATCAATCTCTCACATTGACGCAAGCTAACATTTATTCCACCCTACAATACCCGCAGGCAGAGAAGGTGCCAATCCACTCCACGAATATAGCTTATTATATTATACGGTCTACCGGCAGCTGGGCGCGAACCAACTCCGATCTAGTCACCTCGATTCAAGTACTGACACCTTAAACCGCGCGACCACTGACCGATAAAATAGAAAAAAATAGAAATCATTATTTTTATTAAAAATAAAACACTTGCACCTGAGAAATTTCCCATATATTTCCGAACATCCTGTATATGTAGCCTGTAGGAGACGCCCATGCACAAGGGAGAAAAGTTAGCAGCAGTTAATTTAATTCAGTTGTCTATGGGTTAATTTTTACCACACCGACGAATACAGAGCAAGATAAAATGTCAGCTACTTGTATGAGGTAAATAAACTTCAGTTCTTCTTTTGAATATGCTTGATTTAACAATCGTATTTGATGGTCCAAAGAGCAGTCGTTTTATTTTTTGCGCTTTTAAAACGCAAGTTACATGAAATCTTGCTTTAATAATAAACATATGCATATAATTAACTACTGTTACGATAGTAGGTAAAATGAACAGTAGGCAATTTATTAATCAGTTCCTTTTCTGTAGGTTTGTTTGGCTTTGGCATTTCGTTGCACAATTAAAAAATAAACGTCAGATTAATAGATTACTTTACTGTTGTCAGATTACCGTCAAACTGTTAGTTGTCACTTCGTTGGTTGTTTACTGCTACATAATTTCCATATTTTGTGTAGATTTGGAATTTTGTTATATTTTTAAGAATTAATAATATTTTTCTTTAACACCAATTTAAAATTGGAAGTGAGTTTTTAAATTGCCTAAGGCTTTTTTTTTTATTAAGTAACATTGGTTTCTAATCTATGCTTATTTTACCATCTGTTTATCTATGTATGATATGTACTGATTTATATGTTGTTTCCATTCGTTTTATACACAGGAAGAGAGTAAACTATATTTATTTTTCCATTTTAGATGAGTAGTGTAACTGTTAATGACATTCCAGACTGTACTATATATTGTAAGTCGGTTCAACATGGAGATGTAATAACTGCTGCACTTTCAAAAAGAAGTATATCGGATTTTGATCTATGTTCTTTTCTTAACTATACGTGTATGCGTTGTGAATCTGTTAGAGATTCCGCTGGGCGGACAGCATTACATGTTGCAGCATCATGTGGTAGAATAGAAGTTGTAAAGTGGTTGATATCTAGTCGTCATGCAGATATTGAAGCTAAAGATAGAGAATCAGGGTATACAGCTTTACATAGAAGTATTTTTTATGGAAAAATTAATGTAGCAGTAGAACTTATTAAATTAGGCAAGAACGTTTTTTCATTAATTATGATCTGATCCTGTTCAGAAATTAAAACATATAATTTTAGGAGCTTCAGTTTCTGAGTTAGATCTGGACCACCTAACTATATTAGAACATGCTATGAAAGATGGGTTACAACCTGAAACAAATTATGGCGAATTATATTCATGGGGTTCAAATAACAACAATTTATTAGGTCCCCAACAAGCTAAAGAAAGTCCAGAATTGTTAGATGTATTTCACAAAGAACACCCTAATGAATGTGTGAAGCAAATATGTATAGATCAGTTTCATAGTGTCATAATTACAATTTCAGGTGAGTTAGTATAACAAACTTAGTTTGGATTATATTTAAAAATGAGAGGTTGTTAATAAAAATTGAAGAATACCTGTATTAGTTGTTCTTGTTTTAGGAAAAGCTTATTCCTGTGGACATGGCCAAGGTGGCAGATTAGGATTGGGTATAGAACAAGCTGTGGTAAGCCCTCGTTCTATAAATTTTGCGGACGTACAAAAAGGTGAGGTTGTCACGTGTCTTCAAGCAAGTATATCAAGGGACCACAGCATTTTTTTATGTTCTGATGGAAATGTAAGTAAATTAAGCTATTAATGTTTATAAAATATATCTTTTAAATACAATCTACCTACCTGAGATCTGCACGAGTAACTATACAATTGGCAGAAATATTAGTTTGGTAATTTATGTACATATAATACAAATCCATTTTTTTTTAATTATCTGAATTATAAAATACATACTATTAATTTAATTATTAAATGATATGACTATGATGCTGCAATGCCAATAATACTAACTGCTGGATTGTGCACTTACTCGTGCAAGATTCTACTATGTGCCAACAATTGTTTTGATTAAATCTTTGTTATCTGGCTATAGATTTACACCTGTGGCTTGAATACATATCGGGTACTTGGAATTCAGCCTCCTCCGGAAAAACTATTAATTCCAAAACCAATAAAACACTTAACCAGTGAAATCAAGGGTATTTGTTCAGGTCGATATCATTCAGTTGCGTGGGGTTCCAAATCGCTCTACACCTGGGGACTGAATGGTGGCCAGCTTGGCCATAAAATAAATAGTAAAACTGAAGATCAGTATGTAGTAACTCCCAAAAAAGTAAAATTTATAAATGTCGATGAAGTTGATATTAGAACCGTGGCGGCAAGTGATGGGGCTACTGCAGTTTGCACAGATCGAGGAGACATTTATGTCTTACATGAACATCTCTGCAGGAAAATTGCTTCAAGGTATGTAAAATCGAGGGTAAAATTTGACTTTAACAGTGTTTTCTAAGTCTATATCATAACAAAAAAGAATAAAAGAAGAATTTAAAGCCATGTGTTTTACAGATAAATTGTGTTCCAAATTTATCGAATATATCTCATTTATATTTTTATTTGATGTTTGACTGATAATGGTTGATTAGTAATTAAAGACAAAAATTAATTGAATTACCTATACAAATCTCACAATCAATGATGGATTTACTAGAAGTCAGGGTTTTTAATTTTTTTGCAATTCAGTAATGTACATTTGTAAAAAAACATATACAATTTTTTTTTTGAGTTAGCAACAACTAATGTGGGAATAATAGTTTTCCCACCCAAAAAAAAAAACATTCTTGAACTAATTGTTCACTTAAATAATTTCTTATTATTGTTATAAATTTTAACTGTAACTTTTTTATAATTGGTTATGGAAAGCCCTGCACATGTATTTGATGAAGTAGAGGCCGAGTTTGTATTGATTTCTCTTTGATCCAATATTTTTGAGACTGCTTGAAGTTTTTGTTGAACACCATGTCTTTTAAGACTGGTATTGTCTGCTCCTGCATCGGCCAATATCGTAGTAGACGTTCTCTGGAAACAGAACAGAATTTCAAAGTCTGCAATTTTCTGTAGAATTTATACCAACGCATTGTCTTGTATATTTTCCATTTCTATATCTTAGAAAGAATTTTGAATGCTCAATTTGTGACGGACAAAGAGAGAAATATTTTGGAAACATTTTGACAAGATCGACTCCTTCGAGTTAGTATAGTAAATTCTCTTCTCACGTTTGTCTTTGTCTTGGGAATCTTTGTCAATATATATTCTCCCATGTCTTATATTTTCAAGCAAAGAAATGTTAGTTCTTCATGACATGCTCCACTGATACTAATAATCAACACTATCTAAAATAAGAAACAATTTTAGTATTTGCAGAGAAGTATGAAAATTACACTTTGCACTTTCAAAAATTTCTCAACTTCTGATTTTCTTGAAACACTAGACTTCCTGGATCTATGTCTTACCGATTTACATTTAGGGAAAGCAATTAAACTTGGAAATTTCTTTCTGTCAATATTCTTTTTCACTGACAATGTTGTTCTTATCATTGAGTACCTAAAGATTCCATAGCGTAGAACTGTGGTATACCCTAGATTTTTGTTCAAAATAGGCTACTAGACTGCCTCAGTGGTAACAGTTATTGCCTTTTGATGACTCCAATCTTCAAATAAACGATATGCTTTTTCATATTTATCTTTGGATTTTGTCAGCAATAATGATTGAATCACGATTTTTTATGTTTCTTCTATATCATCTTCCATATTATCATTGTAACTGAAACTGAAACAATAATATTAACGATTACGTATATAATAAACAAACTCGTTTCTATATCAACATTTCCTAAAGATTCTTGATTCACATTTTTGCAATTCACAATTTCCAATAAAAAAATATGATAACTATAGTTATTTGAGCTATTTTCAGAACAGTTCTTAAATAAGTATCTAAATAGAAAATTATATAGCAATAATCTCTTTTGATCATTGATGGTCACAATTAAAATATATTTCAAACAAAAATCTTATACATTTTGTTTGTAGAATTAATAGTCTTAGTGTTGTTTTAGTTTTATTTTATTGATATTTATTTTATTTAAAAAAGTAATTACATAAAAATGTCGTGCTAATGAATTCAAAATTCTATCTCTGGTATTGGTTATTGTTATTTATCAAATAAATTTATATCTGTCATAAAAATTATACATGTCAGAAAGTGATAGACATAGATTTAATAGACAAGAAAATTTATTAGGCAGTTGGAAAAACGGGCTATAAATTTCATTTATCAACTCATATTGGAGATGTTCGAATGATGTGATATTTTCTCTTATATTTTAGAAACCAGTGAACTGGTAGTTTAGGTTTTTGTCTTAATGATTAAAGGAGTTATGATATGAACTTAAAAAACACCCTGTACGTAAAAGACCTACCACTCCCCTACACAATTTATTCATTTGATGTAGAGTCGAGATGTATTTGAAATGACAGTGTGAGAAATTCTTATTAAAAGCATTTTGTCATCAACAATTAAAAATGATCATCCAAGAATTTCATCTTGAGTGGAATTTTTATGTTGTGTATCACTGTATCCTTGAAGCATTATGTATGATTGCAAACATTAATTTAATGGGTTTTTGTCAAAATATATTTCAAACAATAACATTGATATAGAAATTGAATTTAAAATATTGCTGCCACTATAACTATTATTTCTAGACAGTTGAATGTGATACAAATTGATATTACTGGTGGCAAAATAGATACACCTTCCTTAAATCAGGAATCAAAAAAATCTAATTGGGAACTTAAAGTTGTTGCCTTAACTAACACTGGAAATCTGCTGTTATGGCAACAGTCCGATCCTCAACTTTGTAGATGTATTTTTTCTATAAATAGAGCTATTGTTGCAAAACACATTGCAATAAATATCAACGAGGTAATGTTAGTAACAGATTATGGTGAAGCATTTAAAGGACATATCTGCCAGAGGAAGAAAAAACATGTAAATCCAAATGGTGCCGATAAAAATGTGAAAGGTATTGAGAAAAGTGCCTTTCATAAATTTTTGGAAAAGGAGGACTGTATATTAATGCAGTTAAAGAAGGTTTGCAAAATTCATCGAGCGATTTCCATTCAGAGTGACACTAAAGGCAAAGATTTTTGTATTGTTCAGGTACTTTAAACAGATAATTATATTTTATATTAATTTGGTTGTATCGTTTATATATTTTTAGGCTCTTCCATATAAACTTTTTAAATTCCCTAAAATTTTCGATTCAGAAATGCAAAAGAACCTTAATACACTACTGGAAGATGCAGACGAATCGGACAATGTCCACGATGTGGTATTTAAAGTTGGTCAAAAATATTTTTCGGCACATCGTTATATAATATCAACAAAGAGTCCCTACTTTGAAGAATTATTTTGCCAAAATAACAAAGAAGTAATTTCTTTAAATGATGTACATGATGTCATATTTGAACAATTCTTGCTATACATTTACACTGGTTCTTGTGATCTTACTAAATGTGGAGAATTAAAAAATTCTGCCCTTCGAAATTTATGTCAGAATCATAGTGACTTAGTGGAAAATGACATGTTTCAAGAAAGTGAGGCACAAGTAACTTCTGATATATCAGCATACGAACATTATAAAAAAACTAAACAGGCACAGAAAAGTAAACCAGTGAATATTAAAAACCCCATAAGAATGTTGCAAGACTTGGCTAAAAGATATGGGTGCAAGGAATTACACAGTGCATTAACTAACTTGGAGATGCAAAAATTTGTTATTAGATTTAAACATACACATGAATTTAGGTACCCAATACCTATGGTATTTAATAGAACAATGTTTCCAAATTTCTATGATGTCACCATTAAATGTAGGGACAACAAGGAAATTAAGGCACATAAATGTATTTTGGCAGCTAGGTTGGAGTATTTTAATAATATGTTTTCCATGAGATGGAAAGGGGTAAGTAAAATAAAATATTTTCTTTATCATCTCTTTTTTCAATGTAAAAATTTATACAGGGTTAACTGCCAGTAAGTACAAAAAATTTAACCACGTACTCAGAGAGGCGTAATGGATAATTTGGAATTTTAGCTCGATGTTTAAACAATTGGGGAAAACCCTCATTACCTCCGGAAAATCAGCGCCTATGATAACCATCGTCCGAGATGGCTTAGATCTGTCAACTACTATTCTTTACGGTGTTTCCAAATGTAGAAACGATGAAAATTTACATTTTTATTAATAATAATACTTGATAGATAACAGTTATCCGGTTAGCTGCAGTAGTTTTGCGTTCTTTCATTCCAAACTGTCAAAACTACTCCACTAACAACGAAACATACACTCCACGTACAGTTAAATAAAATGACCATTTATTTTAAGTAAATGAAAGGAAAGGAATATTAATAGATAATAGAAAACTTTGAATGCACTCACGGCAGTCTTTAAGGGGCAACGCTAGATGTAAGTCAATTCGACCGCTGCGTTATGCGCATTGCAACGGTCTGATTTCCCTTACATCTTCTGTCTTTGCCTGCCTCGTATCTGATCACCTGATACTCTTTGAATGTAAGTGGCTCCTTTAGCAGGCTTTAACTTAAAATGCACTTTCTTAGTTCCAAATTTACAAAGTTGTTATCAATTATTTTCAGAAACAACTTGTATATAAATTAATAAAATAATTTGTCGCTTCTAGGATACCCATTTATTTTATTATCTTTACATTTTAAATCCTAGTTTACTCCTGTCAAAAAATATGAGTTAGAGCATCCTGGAAACTAGATTTTTTTCTACGAAAACTGATGCAAGCAGCAAGACAATTAGAAAAAGGTTTTCAAAACAATAGTATCTAGAAAGTTTTGCATCTTTTGAATGAATTGAACTCTTAAACATTATTTGAGGATAGGAACTTTCACATTTTTCTCCTCATATACAAAAAAAAAGTGTATTACAATATCATAAGTATGATTCATAAATATGAGAAAATGCAGCAAATTATTAGGTTTATCAATGGATCGCTTTTCGAACTGATTCTGAACTAGTTTAGAATTGTTTTAAAGCACATACTTAGTGTATGTTCCAGTTAAAGATTTTTATTTATCGCAAACGGAAACAATTCATCTACGACCACCTCACAGTAGTCGTCTAAGAATTTAACTTGAATATTCTGTGGTAGTATATTCTGTGATAGTATAACTATTTGCTATACTACCTAAAAACCAATAATTGAAAGCATGAAAACTAAACCAAGGTTAGAGTTAGTAACTGCCACAATACGCACATTCACATAGACATAGGTTACAGATGATGATATTCATATTGCGCATGATCAGCCGAACTGAACTTTCATTCCTAACAAAAGTTGCAGGACTGCCAGAACTGATTCCGAATCAGTAGTGAGTCAATTCAAGGTGATCCCTGAATTTGGAACTATTACTAAAATTTCAAAATTCTGGTACTGCGAACACCTATTTTTAGATATTGTCTGAAGCTATTTATTTGTGGCATAATTTTAGTTTTTCTTTAGTTTTATTGGGTTTTGCCACACTTCTGAAAAAATAATAAAGATTAATTAAATAAGCCCTTGCACATGTCAATAATCCCAATAATAATAAAGTTTGAAAAATTAAATATTAGGTTATGTTAGCATGTGTGTATGTAGGTATGCTTAAAATATTTCAAAATTGAGGCATAACTTTATTCCCTTCTAAAACAATTAAGAGTTGAACGATCTAATAAACCCATCAACTGAGTTGTCTCATCTGGTTTCTGAAATTTTCCATTATTTTAGAAATGTGTTAATTTTATCGTTTATTTTACGTTTAGTTTGTTTTCTATTTAGTTTTATTGGTTTATGCAGTAGCAGGTAGTAGATTAATCGAGAGATTTTAACTATTGGCAGAAAACTATACAAAACTTTAAAGATGCATTGCGTAATTTACAAAGCATTTGTATAAATATGCCTATCAACCTCACACATTCTATTCTGGTGAAGCAGATTTGATATTTGGCTATAATAGCGCCTGTGTAGGTTATTAAAGGGAGCTTTCTTAACCACAGATGTTCAACACTTTATTAATTTATATATTTATGTGATTTGTTAAATATTTCAGAAGCTTACCTACCTGGTTATTACTTAATAGGTTCTTGATTATGTGTGTATTTATGTTTACCTTTTCTAGAACATTCCAGGATGTATTTGATTTGGTTTAAGATGCGTTCTTGAGGACTGGGGAAACTTTGAGAACCCCAAATAAAATATATAAGCAGATCGGCTCTGTCTTCAGAGTCAGTTTATTTAAAGAAGTTAAATATGAAAGACATAAACGTCAAAGTAAAGGTTCATTTGACATTTGACATTGTGACTTGAAGTCTATTTGTTATGTATAATCAAATGGTGACAATAAAGTATGTTTTGCCACGTGACTTATTTGAAGGTTAATTCAATGTAAAAGTAGTATAATATATGAACTAATGCTATTGAAATTTTATTAAAAGAAATTATTTGTATTTGTTTCCACATACATGCTTTGCCTAAGGATGAATCTGTGACCCTCAGAGACCATTCAACTCTCAGTTAAATTGACTGATACTAACTATAACTTGATCTTATTTCATATAGAGCTTTTTTAAAATATATGTATGCTTACCAAATTTCAATATGTATGTCGATTACTGTTGAATATATTGGTAACATTTGTTTTAAAAGAATCATATTAGCTCCCTACACCTTTATCTTTAATAGAAAACATTGAAAAACTTTTAAATATCCTATGATATTTTCTACTTGAAAATTATTATATGTATTTTTGTATTCTATAAATTGTATTTACAGTAAAACTAAAGCCCTGTTTGCTTCTATTTTTAGACCGAGACCTCTGAAGTGAGCCTACCATTTCCAAAAAGTATTGCAGAGGCATTACTGGAATTTTTATATACAGACTCTCTGACCTATCTAAATGGCACTGATCTTGATCATCTTTTCAAGATATTAATACTCGCTGATCAGTTATTTGTTATAAGACTCAAGGAACAATGTGAACTACTTTTGACAAACTTACTGACATTAAAAAATGCTGTCCAATTGCTCTCTTTTGCTGACTCATATAATGCAGAAAAGCTCAAGCTCTGCTGTATGAAATTTATTACATTAAACATAATAGCCTTTTTAGAGCTAAGATCGCTTGATGAATTGGACGATGAATTGTTACGAGAACTTTCGGAGTTCTATTTTCAAGACAAGAAAGAGATCTGCTGCAGAGTTATAACTCCATACTCTACAGCACCTTTAGATGAGGAAATTATATCTATAACTAGTTTACACCATTTTTCTTTGGAAGATGAGGTGGAACAAAAAATTACATCTAAGTCTAGTCAGAAAAGAAAATCTCGAGGTCATAAAATTAGTTTAACTGAAAAAAATAATTCGATGTCATTCGACAATGATGTTAGTTTAGACAACATAATACAGTTTCCTGACATGCCAGAAAAAATTACAAAATTCAAGGATTTAAATAATGTACCTGATAGAATTAAGTCCATTTCTTCAGCTAGTGAGAAGGTTAAAGGGGAGGAAATAGAAATACAATTTATAAAACTGTCTTCCAATAGGAATTGCAGCTCCTCTAGTCTGAGTAGATCTTTTAATGAAGAAAATGATTTTCCTGAATTGAACAGTCCGCCGCTACATTCTAACAATAGTTTTCATCACAGAACGCCTCCTCAGAAAATTGATTCCAAACATAAAATTGTTAGGTTGTCGCAGAAACAAAGGAAAAGATTATCTTCTGAAAGCAACAATAATCTCATTTCTACAACACCAGGTAAGCATACATTTCTTTTTTGTCATACTACAGGGTTAACTATCACTAAGTACAAAAATTTTAACCACATGCTCAGGTAGGTCTAAAAGACGATAAAAAATTTATTACGGAATTTTTAGCTTGACGTTTAAAAAATAAGACAAAATCCTTTCCTCCCAGAAAATCAATGCCTATGATAACTTATGTTCGAGATGGCTTTATATTGCGAACAGCTATGCGGCCACTTTTTGCAGTGTTGCCATTTGTAAAAAAATGAAAATAAACATTTTTATTAATAATAATACTTGATAAATATCAGATAATCCAGATCAAAACAACATTTTTACTCATTATAGATCTGTTAGGATCACCCACTAACAGCAGAACACCATCACACAATCTCAAATCAAGCAGCTATTTCAATTTAAAATTTCAAGTGTTGACATTGCAATAATTCATTTTATTGAAGTAAAATTGTATTACAAATAAAGATGGGTACATACTACAGGATATATGTATCTATTTTGTACAAATATTTTAACATCGTTAAAGAATATCTAAAAATGATATTATTTCGTAACATCAATATATGTTTGTCAACAAAACATAATTAATACAGCACTATAAACACAAATATTTTATTACTGCAGCTGACAAAACATATGAAATTGTCTGAAGATATTTATTTGTGGCATAATTTTAGTTTTTCTTTAGTTTTATCGGGTTTTCGCCACACTTCTGAAAAAACCCAATAAATCTAAAGAAAAATATAAAATTGTGTTGTGGCTATATGTAAGGTAAGGTACGTAAGGTGTAGCATAATGTTTGACATTTTGATTGTGATAACACCTGAATTAAGTTTTGTTATCAAGTCAATTTCTTATAGTACAAAGAAATTAAAAATCTTAAGCTAACAGTAGAAATTTCTGATTACTACAATTTATTAACAGAAGGAAATGCTTTGGTAAAAATGTGGGTGTCTTATAAACTATGCATGTTCTACATGTTTCTTATCAAATAAATAATAATCATCTCTATTTTGTAAATAAAAGTAAATTAATATATGTGCCAACACAGCGCTGCTTTACTATTTTTAAGATATGCAAAATTTTTAGGAAAATAGTATTTCTGCTTTATAAATAATTTTGGAAATTTTTTGAAGGACGATTCTGTTAATTCTTATTTTTCTCTATCCTCTCTTACAATATTTGTACTTGGTCGTAGTTAATCCTGTATATAGGGTAACTCATTTTTTGTGAAACATTATATGATATCATCCATATCTCTGCCACTGGTGATAATATTAGACAAAACATTTCGAGCAGTTTAAAAATTAAAAGTTCTTAACGGATTTTTTAAATTTTGTTGCTTGAAAACTGTGGGCTTAGGATCTTATGTTTGTTTAATCAAATTAACTTAATTTTAGCTACAGAATAGGTTTCCAGATTCTTTTCACACACCTTGTATACATTTTTTTTGGGGCATTCTTTGTATTAAGAAAACATATATTTTTAGAGATATAATTTTATTTTGCGGCACAATGAAGTGCAGTGTAGTGAAGCTCCATGCAGGATAAATGAGAATCAACCTTTATAAGGCTCTGTTGCCCAAATAACACATTTTGGAATAAGAGTTCCTCTTATCTTCGTATCCTCTTATCCTATCTTATATTTTGATGTGTTAACACCTCTTCTCTACAATTTCCCAAAGTTTGTAACTTTTTCTTTAATACTGAAATTAAAAAATTATTATAATAATATTGTCTTACTAGATTTAGAAAACTTCTCAAAACGTTGTATTTAAATAATTTATAGCAGGTTAGACAATTTTAAGGCAATTTTAAAGAAGCTTACAAATGCACTTCATTTAGTTTATTTAATAAAAATTATGTTATCTTTATTTGATTTTAACCTATACTGTGTAAGCGGTTTCTTTTACAAACCTAGTTAAAAGTCACAGAACTTTTTATTAAATACAGGCTAATTAAATTATAAGATAGTCACATTATGAAATTAATTTTGATTAAAATAACTTAGCTTACCAAATATAATTTTGAAGGATATAAACAGAAATATACAGTATGCGCCAAAAGTATGGAATAAATTCAATAAAAACGAAACAATTATTTTTTGGGAAAAATCCTCGAACAGGTCGATTTTTAATTTAAAAAATACATATTTTAGCGTAAAATGCGATTTTCAAATGTCATTTGTTTTTGAGTAATGACTTCATCGAATTTTTTTTAAATGGCAACACCATATGTTTTTCTTTGATTCTGAAAGATCGTTTAATTCTCTATCAGACAGTACTAAAATTTTGCCCTCTTACATAGGAAAGTTTTCGAGTAAATGACGATTGAATGTTAGAAAACGTAAATTTTATCCATAAAAAAGTAACAATTCTGAAGTATGTAAAATAAAATACAATTGATTAAATTTTATAATTAAATTAAATGTTAGAATTGCCATCCACCAACTTCTTGACAATGCGCAAGTCTGTGAAGAAATTCTTCTTGCACATTATGAATGATTTCTGGGGTAACTGCGTATTTCGTCCCGAATGCGATTTTGAAGTTCTTCTAAATTACATGGTTTATTAATGTACGCTTTTGACAATTCGAACATTTAATTTAAGTATAAAATTTAATGAATTGTATTTTATTTTACATAGCTCAAAATTGTTACTTTTTTATGGATAAAATTTACGTTTTCTAACATTCAATCGTCATTTATTCGAAAACTTTCCTATGTAAGAGGACAAAATTTTAGTACTGTCTGATAGAGAATTAAACGATCTTTCAGAATCAAGGAAAAAAATATGGTATTGCCATTTAAAAAAAAAATCGATGACGTCATTACTCGAAAACAAATAACATTTGAAAATCGCATTGTACGCTAAAATATGTATTTTATAAATTAAAAATCGACCTGTTTGAGGATTTTTCCCAAAAAATAATTGTTTTGTTTTTATTGAATTTATTCCATTCCAATTTTGGCGCATACTGTATTAGTTAAGAGAAAGTAAAAATTTATTTACCCATGTTTTCTTTTTTATGATGTTTCTAACACTAATGCAAAATGAGTAGAGTGATACTATGATATTGAATTGTTGTAAGATATATATTTTCAACTATTAAAATTGAATAGGAAAATTTTAAAACCTATAAATAAGTGCTTTACTTGCATCAATCAATGTTTGATTTCCGCTGAAACTTTTAGAGAGCCCGAAAAATCCATGGAAAATTATTCCGGATGCATCTAGTAGTCCCATATCAGCTGTAGATACGAAATCAACGATTACTGACATTATTTATCATGAAAAAAAGCAAAAGGAGAATTTGGTGAAAATCACTACCAAGCTATTAACTTATACTCAGGTATGTAAACACAACAGTATATTCCTTAAAGTTGATATTGTGTAATTTTTGTGTAGATTGAAGACCGAGCCATAGATGAACTGCACAAATTTTATAACTCTGACAATGTAACTGATGAAATTATCACTATTGAGCGTGTAGCCATAGGTGCCATCGCATCACCTGTATGGGTTCCAAGAACCAAGTGATGTTAATGTCTTTTTTGACGTTTTGTGATATAAGCTTTTAATTTGTTGATGTAACATAAAATATATGATTTTAAATATAATTTTTAATTGCAATGTTTTCTGACATTCATAAATATCTTCGTAATTTTTTATTTAACATGTTCGCTACGCAGATGATTAGAGGAAATAAATATAAAATTAATTATAGATCGCCTATAGTTAAAATTATTTTATTATGGTGTCTCGGACCCCCATGTTCCGTAAGCAGAAGAGTAGGATTCAATATCTATTGGAAAAATATTGTAGGTACTATTAAATAATTTTTAGTATTTGAATCTACAGTTTATATGTACAAATTATAATTCTAAATGTGGTATCGGTCTCAAAAGTCCAATATGGTTTTTATGGATAGATTAAGTAATATATCAGGACTTAGGGAAAAAAATAGTCTGATAGTATTTTTATTTGCAAATACATCTAACAAATCTTGGAATTTACATTTAAGGTTTAAAGATAAGTAGATTTATTTATGAAATTTATTGAATCACGAAAGACAAAAGTCTATGCGCTATGTATCGTCTTAGGGAAGGAACTTTTTTTCTATTTCATAAACCTATTCTGTACCATTTTTTCTATGCTCGGTCTGGTATGCTTGGCTATAGAGAAATGTGAATTATTCAATGTAAAAACATTGACCTTTTTTAGGTGAATTTGGGATATTTTTTTGATTAAGTTAGCATAAACAACATTTGTTAGGTTAGAAGCTTATTCTATGGTTAGAAGTTACGAGAATTATTTATATATTCTGTGTTATTTCTGTACGAGTTTATATTTTTTATGTCATTTACTTTCATTATTTAATTTTAATTAATGTCTAATAAAACTAATAGAAATCTATAATGTAATCCAACAATAAACAAACGATAATCTTTTTAAAAAACTCTGAAGAATTTCACAAAGATAAAAATGGGATAAGCGAATCTCTACAACACCGATGGACGTAAGCGGACTCAAGGGCAGACTAAACAGAGCCACAAAACTGAAGCACAGTTGTCATGACGATCGTCGTACAAATTTTGGGCGGAAATTGTGAAGTTCAATTCAGTGTTTCTACATGCTACAGTGTCTTCATAAATGATTACAAGCCACGTGATCAGGGTTGAGATTCTCAAATCAATCGCAGAGCAATTCATATGCGAATATCCTTTTCCGCACTACGGCAATTGAGAGAGAAGAAATCTATTTGCATACGAGTTGTTCTTCGAGAATCACAGTCTCGTCACATGGTTTGTAATCATTTATGAAGGCACTGTACAAGTTGAACTGATCGCAAGAGAGGAGTATGGACGGCTGTTGGTAATTATTTAAAAAATATATCTCATAAATTATTGGGAGATATGTTGTTACTTTGGCAGTCCCAAAACCCTCCCGCACCGGCTGCCAGTGGCACAGCATAAAAAACCTCTCAAGTGTGGATGGTCTAAGGTTTGTGTCCAAACACAACTTGAGATGATTGTTTATCTACGATTTAATGGATTCTGAATATGTGAACTGCTTTTTAATTTTTTATATATTTTTAGGTATTAAGAATATTGTGAATAACTATCTAAAAATATATAAAAAAACGATTACAGAGGGTAATTTTTGTTCATTATTTAAGTAGGTAATTGTCATGTTTAATTTAAAATTCATTGACAGGTTAAAGTCACTTTGGACATTGTCGATATTTAATTTCAAATAATTTTGATTTATTGATATATAAATTTTTATAGTTAGATATTTGACTCAACTGAAAGGAGGCCACTTGAAGAAGCAATCCTAAAAATGCACAAATAGGTCAGATCTCATCTATTGTGGCTGAATTTTCGAGTTCCCACAGTTTCATAAGTGAACTTAGATACTTATAGAATGTTTTCATTATACCAGGTTAGTAAATTTAGGTAGATTATTTTCTTTTTAGATAATTATTGAATACAGCTTTGTCTGTGGAATTGTTCATTTATAGAAATTGTAGGAGATTTGATTTATATTAGCTTAAAATACCTTTCTATAGTCAGCGGCATGTTATAAACCAGCTCGCAATTTAGAGCAGTCAACACAAAAAAATATACATGCTGTATATTTTTCAAAATCGTGTACTGCATATCTGTGAGCATACCCGATTACATAGCTTCTGCTAAGCATGCGCTGCAGTTAGTACGCATGCGCTGCTGCTTTTGATTGGCTGCGACGAATTGTAGGATCCAACTGTTTCATTTCCAGAGCTATCGTGGGCAGGTATATCGTTCGGGCAGGCATAATTTTGGGTATATCTTTTTGTTAATTTAATTATGAACGTAATTAATTTTATTAGTGATTTGATCGAACTGAGGAATATCGGATGATGACATGTATGAAAAGTTTAAAGCGCGAGTTCAAAATATGAGTGTAAATGATGTTGAAATATGTACAGGAATAGCATATGTGTGCAAATAAGAAAGTGGTAAAGAAGTACAACTGTGAAACGGAAAGTGATGGAAACTCGCAGAAGGAAGATTGTATTTTTAAAATGAGTTTTTCAAAAAAAAATTCTATTGCTATATTTTACAAGATGAAACTTTGTCCGTATAAATGAAATCGAAAAGAGTATACTGATAGAAAGGACAAAATAGTGATATGGCGAAGAAACTGTTTAAAATCAATATTAAAAAATAAGCATCTGGATCGAAGAATATATTAAATTTTGACGAAACATGGACGTATGAAAGTCACAGAGAAAGCGATACGATATGATATTATAAGTATTAATGTGTGACCGTTATAGTGACAGTGCTAGTAACCAATAGTAAATAGAGTGTATGTATTCTAAAGCCTTTTGTCCTTTTGAATGCGGAATTCGCAAATATTTATTTAATGGTGGAAAAATCTGCAACAAATTTTGTCAATTATTTATAACATTTCTATAATTTTCATCATGAAACTGCCATGGTAGATTATCAGAAGCTTAAAAAAAAATTATTAACACCACATAATAATGAAAGGGGCAATAATATTTGTAGTATTTGACAGTTTCGCAAATTGCAATTGTCAAAAGTTGAGATTCCGCCATAAATAATTAAAACATAAGTTGCAAAATTTGTGCAAAGATCCGTGAAAAGTAAATTGTTAATGTGCTAGGTTTAGCCGACGTTAATTTATTTTTGATAACTTTGTGTGCTTTAACTCTTCTCAAGTAGCACGCTTACGTAATCATACCACCCGTATCTTCCGTACTCATTTCTGTGTTGTGAATTAGTCACTCTCTATTATTTTCGACCTTGGGTAATTGATAATACAAGAAAACAAACTTTAAATTTTGAAATATTCTTATAATTATTATTATATAACTCCTCGAAATCGGTAAAATCTGTTATATCACTGTGTCTACTCTGAAAATAATGGATGTTATGTAATGCAACTATTTTTGTCATTTTTGTATATTTTTTATATCTGATCGCATTCAAATTTAGTACGCCTATAAAATGTTGCTCCCCGCACGCTACGCCCGTCGCAATAGTCAACAAGCTGGTGATTAGTCACTCTACAATTTTGGCCGCTGACTATAATACAGTAAAAATTGCTTTTTCATTGTTGCAAAATAACAGTAGGTACCTCAAAAACACTGTAAAACACCTTAATAAAGTTTCATTTATTTGAGCTATTGTAGAAGTAACATAATTTTAAAATCATTATAGATTATAAAATATCAATTTTAATAAAAATCTGTACAATTAGGGTTTAGATGATCATTTTTGTATTATAAAAAATCAAGGCACAATTTTTCATATCTAAAATCTGCCCTGTTATTTATAGTAAACTTTTAATGATAGTTTGAAGTCCTTTCAGTAAAATTCTTATGTATCAAGTATGGTGTCTATTAATGACATTATAAGAAAAGTTTTTATTAACCTGATATTTATGGAACGTACTAGTCTTGATGATATTAAAGTAATAAAACTTTCAAACATTAGACTCATTACATAATGCATTGTATGGAGGGTACCCCTATGAATGTTACTTCTTGACCTTTATTATAAGACATTCACTTGTATGTACCTTGTTAGGCACATCTGAGGTCTGTCTCTTTGATAATAATTTATTCAGGTCTATGGGTATTGACCAGAGGTCAATTTCTCACATTCAATTTTTCTAACGCACTGATGACAATAGAAAATTAAATTCTAGGTACATGTTTTTTTTTTAAATAATATATTTATTATTAAACTTTTTAATAATAATTATCAATGGAAAATATAGTTAGGTATCTTTCAAAATCTTTTAATTTAATACTGTTGTTCAAAGTCAGTTGGTTAAAATTATAGAATATTTTTGGCAGTGAAGTGTTGATCTCGTACCGTTAATTAGCGATTTGTATGCTTACAAAGGATCTTTATGATTCTTTTTCAAGAAAATTTGTGAAAAGTGTTAAATAGGGATAGGCTTGCCTGTGATCTTGAAAGGAGTTGCACATACAGAGTGATTCTTAACATATATGCATAAACTTGGGAAATTATAGCTGAGGAAAAGTAATAATAATAATAATATGTCTTTATTTCCAATTAGAAAAAAAAACAAGATACAATACAAATACAAAAAAATTAATTTGGAAATCCCAAGGGGAAGTTCACACTAAGTGTGCTCTACCACTTAACCCTTGTATACATAAATATTTACATAAGTCAAACTGAGAAAATATACAAAGCAAAATACTAATAAGAAAAGTAAATTTTGAAAAAATGAAAAATGTAAAATATTTTTAGTTCTAGTTTACAAAAATGTATCAGATGAAATTTTTTGCTTATTAAAACTAAGAAGGAAACATTAATAATATAAAATTATATTTTGCATATATGTATGTGTGACCGCTTTTACCACTGCCACTAGTATTTTTATACAGATAATTACTGTTTGAAATAAAAAAATACCTTCTAAAATTGGCAAAATGTAATGGGAAAAATGGAATCCTTTGTGTAGTAGATGCAGCACCTTTTCATGGTTCAAAAATTAGGTGCCTAAATATAAAAAAGTTATACTCGTAGACATTACAAACCTAATCTTTTTTAATGTCAAATAATTATGAATTTTGAAATGGCTGGGTTTAGGTCGTGCTACACGTTAGGATCTCAATATTTTATGTTATATTTTTTAAAAACTTCAAAACCCCGTATTTAAAAAACTATCGGGTGTTTACATGTTCTATGACCTTCTTCAGTATTTACCATACCTTTAGGAACACTCTGTATATAGGGTGTTTTTTATTTGAAATAAGGAAGTTGCCGACTACTGTCCTATACTAATAATACGTATAAATCATATACAGTCAAAGTAACCATTCAGACAGAAAATTTCAAAAAAGTTTTTTTGTGATAATATACAATTTAGAATATATTTTTTTATCTGTATTATTATACTTGAATAAAGTTGTAGGGACTATGTATTTGCATATACTGGATATTGGAAAATACTTCAGTTGAACAAGTGTAGGTATAGCTATATAATGTCAAACACATCGTCCAATTATTGTAGAAATTATTTCTAATAAAAATGTTAGGGCCAAAAATGTCCTGAGTCGGACCTGTTTAATATATCTGATACTTGAATAGAGCATTCAAATTTCGTGTAAATTTTCAGATTTAGTATAAAAAGTTGATTAACTATTCAAGACTTCATTGCTTTACCTCAAACCGTTTCTATAATATTGAACAAAAATGATATTCAATCTGACCCTTTAAATGGCTGTAGATATCCCATTTATGCGTTTTGACCCTGGGTTTTCACCCTGCATCAAAACTCCAACACTTTTCAATGCACACTTGCGCGTTTTGAGTCTTATAAAAAACTCTGGGTGTTCACCCTTGAAATTGAAGCATATTCTATTTTTTTCAGTGGGTGACGGGTTTTTCTTGAACACACATAACTGCTAGGGATTTTTGTTTTTGTTTTATTGACACATTATATATGTCATGTTATGATAATTTTTGTTTTATGTTTTGTGCTGGTTTTTATAAATATATGTTGGGTGTTTATAAGTAAATCAAAAATAAAAATTCAAACGTTTTGTATGATACATAAACAAAAAAATAAATAGATTTGACCCATCATCTACAAAGTCTTAAAAGAAGTCTTGCAAACAGCTGATGTATTTTTCATAAAAGCCCGGGGTCAAAACTTGCTAAAAACCCCTAATAAATGGAAATCGGCCTTTACGGTTCATTTTTTATATGGATGTTTTGTCTTACATTTTGCTGTAGAATCACCCCTTGAAATATTTGCTCTTTATTTCCGGAATCCTGTGTACTTAAAATGTCCATGCTTTTAATCAGTTATTGTTTTTCAATTCAATAAATTGTGTTAATAATCAAATTTGTTTTGACCGATTAAATTTATTTCTGGAAACTAAATTGCGTGGATGTGTAAATATTTTTTTGGATCTTTGATCTGGCCTTTTGATAGGGCAACCAGCATTCATTTACTTACTTATAAAAGCCCCCTCGTATTTCCAAAGGCAAGCGGTTGATTTGGGCGCATGCGTTATCGTTAAAAAACCAGTATCCTGCGTACATTTAAAAACCTAACCTGCAAAAAATGTTTATGTTTTGTTGGTGAGATTGAGCTGTCTGCTTCTAATTATAGTGCTAATACTTTATATCTGTTTGTTTAAATTTAACTACAGTCAGTTTCCTTAAGATCTTGTCGAGTTCTTTTCCCGTTTGAGAAGGCTGTTTAATATTTTTAATTAAAAAGACAAACTTTTTTTTTATAAGAACAGATATTGAAATTGTGTGTGTTATGTGACAATGAGCATATATCGTGGAAGAAACAAGAAGGAATTTTATTTGTCTTCATTGTTGTATGATTCCATAGACGATAGGGATTTCAGGTACGTCTTACTTCTAGATTAAAATTAGAAACTCGCAGTTTTGTAAATAATCTGAAATAGGTACCTATGTTAGTAGGTAAATAACATATTAGTGTAAGTAGTAGCTATACTTATATTTTTGCATACCTACATACACCTACAATAAATGTCCGACCTGGTATTCAGTAGGTATAAATTTAGATGTAATTACCTCCTTTACTTAATGTATTTTTATTTTACAAAAAGTTCAATAATTTTCAGTTTTTTTTATGTTATGAAACATATAGTAAGCACTTGAAAAATAAAAGATTTTTTTTTATATCTAGTTTTCAGTATTCTTAAGGGTAGGTACCTATTCTTAAATCAACATGATTTGAAGTTACTTTATAAAAATTAGTATAGGTACCTATCATAATTTTATTTTAATCAAACAAAAATTAACTGCAGAATAGTTTGTTCGTACTCTATAGGTATGTATACTTTTTGTAAAATTATTTAGTTATATACCTTCATTTTATTTACAGTACCTATCCTTATTATATTATACAGGGTGTTAGGTAAACATGCGGCAAAAATTCAAGAGGTTATTCCTTGGCCTATTCTAAGAATATTTTGTCTTATGATGATTTCTGAAAAACTCCTTTGTTTCGAAGATACAGGGTGAACAAAATTTGCGTTAATTAATTTAATTAATTCAATACTAAAGCCAGTTACGAACGGTGTGCGATAATATAATACATATTTACAAAGGGAGTTCAAAGTATTCTCGGTTTCAGTATGATCTGCTACCAATGTGGGCAATTTTATTGTTAAATGACCATAATGACTGACGTTACAATGTTGAAGAAAATCGGGCACCGCGCTGTGATTATAACTCTTACACAACAATATGTGACTGTAGTTTTGAAGAACTTAACCATCTACCCTATATTCCCTATTTAATCTCCAGTGACTATTACCTTTTCCCAAATTTAAAAAATGTACAATTTGTCAGTATAGGATAATTAAATAATATAGGATTTTAAAATAAAGTCGACGTTTCGTTTTTATTTAAAAACTTCTTCAGGACTAAAAAAAAACAATAATACATATCAAATCATCGCTTAAAACAATCATATGAAAATACAATAATCCACCACATAATAATATTTAAAATACAATCACAAAACATCATAACCAACATATATATATATATATAACTACCAACAATAAAACCTATATCTATTAAGTACACTTATTCTAGATGTATTAGATGTATTGACATTATGGGAGATTATTCTGAAAAGTAAAAATTATTTTAAGTTAGGTATTATTTATTTTCCTTTCTGCTGTTACCGAGAATACATTGAACGTCCCTCGTATATCTTTGTAATGATATATATTTCTGGAGATATTCCTACAAACACGTATACCACATAGATATAAATATAATAACGTATAAGTAATATAAATATAATCAATGTTTACTTATGCACCGTACCTAGCCAGCTTAAATGAAACCAAGTAACACTAAATGTACCTAGTAAACCAAAAAAAAAACATAAATAGGTTCCTAGTTGAAACATGTTTATAAAATTTAATATTTAGGTATCTACAGTTATAAAAAAGTTTAAATTCCTACATTGTGAAGAAACATCTGAGTCAAAATAGGTACTTAGAAACTACTTACTATTTTGCTACCCACTTATTTTAAAAAATAAAAGTTTGAACTGCTATAACCATGACTACTCGTAATGCTATAACTGTGGCTATAACCATTGAATGAGGTATCTTTAGTAATAGGTAGGTACTGAAGTACTACTACAATATAATACAACTGTAACAAGCATCTAATCAACTTTGAGTCAGCTTTTATAAAAAAAAGTATATGTATACTTATTTTCAGAAAGTATCTTAATTTTTTCAAACTGTAGGTGCATTGTAAATATTTGTTTATAAATCTTCCAAATTTAAGAATAAATATTCTTATATAAATTATGCAATAAATTAAAGGGTTGGTAGAACACGAGATAGAACATAAAATAAGATTATTCTGTGGAAAAAACGTTTTCGTATAAGTTAAATCTGAAAATGACGGAACACTGCTAAAGACACATGCTAACTGTCTTTAGGTAAGTTGTCGTCTTCAGATGTAACTTAAATGAAGCTGTTTTTTCTCCACGGAACAAACTAATTTTCGAAATATGGGCCCCTTTTATTACGTCCCTACATTGAAAATGGGTAGGTGGCACACTTAGTACATGTATTTAGGAGTATTTTGGCTTTTCAGATTTATCTTACATCGTCATCATACAATTTTAAAAATTGAAATTTGTAAACACCCTGTGTAAAAATGTATCTAACAAGTATTTTTGAACAAGCGTTTACTGGCATCTTATTTTTATCATATAAGTTGTTAAGTATATTCGTATTGATGGTTTCAGCTGTAAGTTTAATTTGAAAACCATAGACAAGTGTCCATGGCTGTTTTCACACCCATATCACAGAATAAAAGTTCCTTTATTCTGTGCCCATATAGTAAATACGTATCTATAAGACCACTGCTATAACTAAGGCTATGCACAAGGCTGTAATCATTGAATAAAGTATTGAATAAATGGATAAACATTTTCAGTGATGCTGCATAGTTATATACCTAAACCGAGACCTATATTAAGTTAATTTATAACACTACAATATTTATTATACATTGAACAATACACATATAATATAGATACATATGTAATAACTTTGAATCAGTTTTCAACAACAAAATTATCTGTGTGCAACATTATTTACAGAGTTAGTATTCTATTTATAAATAATCTAAATTTACAAATGTTTCCTTACATGAATACCTAAATATTGAAAAATTATGCAATAAATTCAAGGGCGTACTAGAGCATAAAATAATATTATGAACTATAAAGCAATTTTTTTTTTGAGAGGTCAAATATAAATATCCTTTAAATAAAATTTTAGCGATACGTATTACTAATATTATTAGGTACCTATAACCAAGAGTGTAAAGTAAAATTTATTTTTACACAAAAATATACCTAAGTACTTATATTGAAATTGATCATAATACAACTGTTTGGAGAAACTTCGGGAGAAACACAGCACACAATTTAGATACTACTGAGAGTTGGTACTACGTCAGAATTAAATACCTTCTCTCCCAACATATTGCTTATTTATACTTAACTATATATATTCTGTTAAAGTAGAGGTATTTCTAATTGTCAAAATATATGTAATTTTTTTATTAAGTGAACAAATTATTATTTAGAAAACGATTTCCCAAATAATTTGCAGTTTAATGGAAACAATTCAACAAAATTGTTATTTTGTTCTTAAACCAAACATCTCGCCAAACATCAAATGAAAATTATCAATTTATTTTTAACCAGTATTAAGTAAAAGAAGATTGCAAAATTCATAATAGTAATAACAATCAGTGACGTGCATTTTTTCACAATGATGTATGTAGATAGCTACATTACATCACTTCTCATAACTACGTTTTTGGTGGTTTCATGTAATTAGTGTATAAAAAATTTGAAATAAGACCGACTTATTTATTTTAACAAAAAATAAATGACACCCTTTGTGTCAGAGATGGGGACAATTTAACATAATATGTTTGTTTATATTAAGTTTTGTTTAGATTAATTTGAATAATCAACTCCTTATATTGTATTGTTACCTAGAAATTATTTTGTTTTTATGGATAGAAATTGACACCGTCAATTGCATTTTTCTCGATTATTTTGACAAAGATGTGGACAATATTAAATTAAATTTATTTTTTTTTTTTTTGATATTTCAACAGGTTCTGAATAGATAACACCTTTCCTTAAAGCGCCCTGTATAATTCACCTTTAAAACTCTTATCTAAATATATTCTGAACATGTGAAAATATTGAAACATGACATTCAACAGGGAAAATATGTTACTTTTAGAATATTAGAATAAGTAATATTTGAGGTAATATTATTACGTTTTCTGTTCAGTACCTAGTATGCAAAATATTAATTTTAGGACGATTGGTAAAATAATTAATAAAAAAAATAAATCGTACCAAGTAAATTTATACAGGGTGTCCGGAATATGAGTGCTGTAATTTCAAAGGCTTATACGAGTATGTATATCTGACTAAATGCAATAAAAAACTTATGAAACAAATGTCTAAAACGCCTGTAACGTAATTTGTTCATAATTTGATTTTTGGATTAGTATTAATGAAGTAATCAATTGAAGTTTAAGAGAAATTCATTAAAACTGTAACATACGACAACGTAGCAGTGTCAGGCTGCTGGTGATAACCTAAAAGTAATAGTAGTCATATTGGTGCATACAGCTAGTGCGATTAATATTTGTCTAATTTTTCTTTGATGTTTGTGAGTGTACATTAACAAAAATGGAACAATTTATAGTAACCATCATCTAGGCAAAACTCTCTGGCTACGAGACGTTTGTACAGTAAACGTTTCTTGCAAGAAACAAGTGATTTTAAACATTTGTAACTATTATTATGTGTTGTGAAAAGAGCTCTAAGAAAACCATTAAGTACATATGTTTAGGTGTACCTATTTGTAATAATGATGTATAAAATATAACAATCCTAATCCTAATTAATGAGGTTTTCCAGGTTTCCCTCATTCCTGCACTGAATAGTGGTTAGGGCCTACCAACGTAAGTCGTTCCTGGGCGCAAATGCGGCCTGCTTAATAATAATATGCCGCCCCCTCTCCGACTTCTGGGCTAATCCCTGTGATTAGAATGAGGGGTAGAGATATTATTATTATTATTATATAAGATAGTATATGAGCGATTTCATATATTCAAGATCTGTTTGCTGTCATAATTCTGTTACCGTTGGTCAGAGAAAAAAAATTGTTAAGTCAAATATGTTTTACTCAGTACAACTTATCATATGGCAAAATTAAGGCACTCATATTCCGGACACCCTGTATAATCTTATTGCACTTTAGATATCTAGTAAGTCTGCCATGTTGAACTAGTAAAATATTCCTGATATTTAAAAATTTAGACATAATTAGTTGCTGAAAAAAAAAATAGTTATCGCATTGTATAGTGGAATATTTTAATCATTATTTTATAATTAATTACTCATTTAGGCACACGCATTTAAAATTGTGTGAAATTTTATATATCTTTTAAAATTCCTAATACGTTCCAGAGGTCACCCTTATCTTGTGCTGTGTTCGTGTGACTGCATATATTTTTTAATTACTCATCTTGTCTTCAAATCGAACATCGTAAAATCACGAAAATATATCTGTTATCCTCAGTTGGGATTACAGTAATTTTCATTCACTATCTATCTATCTATCTTATCATTTCAAAACGAAACAGTGGGGTGATCAAATATTATATAAAATTTCATGAGACAATTTCCTATTGCTTTATAAGCATTTTAGTTCTTATTTATTAAGATTGTGTACTTTGGAATGTACAATAAAATGTTTAGGAAAAAGAAAATACGTACAATAAATGGCGTCAATGTTTACAACCCTAAATGTATGTATGTACAGGCAACCGCGTGTTCTGATTTACACGTTTTCAACTCTTGAAGAATGCTTTTATATGACAGATTTTGATATATTGACTAAATAAGTTAGGTATACATTCTTGAGGATATTTTTCACAATAAAAATGTGCAAAAGTGCGAGACGGTATAAAAAGAGGCGATTGCGTAAAAAAAATAAAAATACATAGGAATTTAATCTCTAGATAAATTCTCTAAATTTGCCGTTGTTTTTTAGTATTTATAATTAAATTATAGTGTGCAGATTATTAATGATGCAATAAAAACAATGTTTAAATAATAAGAATAATAGTATATATATTCCAATATAGTATCTGCTACGTATAACTAAGTTATTTTTGAAGACTTTGTTCGGTGTACGGAATTCCCTTTGATAACAGGAATAAGAATTGTAAGATTAAAAAAGACAAATGACATAATAACAAGACCATGAGCCGTGTACGATGAGTAAATATTTTTATGTTATTTGTGGACATTTACTTACTATACAGTAGTAGTATACCTTCCATGATGTAACTTGTGTTATGATTGCATCATGTCATGTACCGAAATTCTAGCCCATTCAAATTTTAAAACTCAACGTTCGGGAAGTTTGGGTAGGTCAGTTATTTCTGTATACAGGGTGGATCAAAAAATTGTTTCTAATGTTTTTTTCCTCGAAATTAAACTTTTTTATTATCAGCTACTGTACGTAGCTATCAGTTATTTACAGGTATTTATGACTCTATTCTAATTCATTCTAAATTTTCCAAAATATTAGTACCTTCTCTTGTATTTATAAATGCCATTATTTTGTAATAAACTATTGGTATAGGTATTTAGTAAATAAAGATGTACATACGTTTGCCATAATAATGACACTTCCTCAAAACAGTTTTTGAACTTCTGAAAGTTCCGAGTAGAAATTTCATTGTATCTCTATTGGTGAGTGGAACTACTAAGACTAATGTTAAAAGTTCAAATTAGATTTAATTACAAATAGGTCAGCAGTACAAAAAAAGTTGCAAAATTCATTTTAAAGAGTGCCATTATTACAAACGATTGTACCGACAAAATTTCAGTAACGTATTGCATCTCACGAATGCACGGATATCGCCCTTATTACACATATGAATGAAATTGTCTGACCCTGTTACCAAAGATAACTTTAGATATTTTGATCTTATTTGCGAGATTTGTTAAGGTCACTTCAATGGCTAAAGATCAAAAATTGTTTAAGAAATATGTCTAGGACTTGACAAGTTGCGTACGTGTACATTTATTTATTGTTTAATTATAAAGACATTATACTACGTAGGTATTTGTTTCTAGAACAACAATTTGGAACAAATATTTACGACATTGGGATGTGATGGACAAAGTAATTTTATTAAATATGTTTTTTTTGAAAAATTATTTGTGTTGTAGATTTAAAAGAATAGTATACAGGTTTCGCCACTTAAACCTCCCCAGGTACGGTTTCCACCATCTGTCGTTACTTAGGAAGGGCAGTTCTTACTTCAGCCTCTGTGACCTTCCGTCCTTACTTTTACTAGAAATGTCTTTACTTGGCGGAAATGGTAAAATTCATATAAAAATTTAATTATCGGGACATAAATAGACGAAATATGTAAAAAAGCATCTAAATAGGTAAATTGATGTATATAATCCCCCTTCTCACTATTCGACAAAGCGAATAATGTCCTTACTTGAGCATATAAAGAGGTGGCAATCCGATTCCCAGGCCAGGCGCCGTTAATTTTTAAGGTACCTTAGCGATCATGGTATCATATTGTAGGTCTGAAGGCCTTGTAAGCCAACTATGAAATTTATAATCTATTAGAATAGTTTATACAAAAATTTCAAACATTCACATTATGACAATCACAAACAAGCACAAACAAATTACGTGGAGCGCCCACGAACACGGTACGGTCATTCATATTTGTTCGTTCGTTATATGTGGACCCGGCTTTAAGCCGTATGCATTGTATTGTATGTTTCTTCATGTTCGTTCGTTATATGTGGACCTGAATTAAGAAATTAACTAACTGAGATTATATTGATTTTATTTTAAATCTTATTATACAACGTATACTCGAACGTATACATATTTATTTGTTTTGGGTCCAAGATATACGTCGCGCTTCATACTTTTTGCCACAAATTTTGCCTATTGGAATTCCGGGATAAAGTAATAAATAATTTATCTGGGTATTTTATAGTTTTTGATCTGTACATAAGATGCGTCAAAAAATTAAAACATTTTACAGATTGCATTAAATTACAATGTCATTCAGAATATGTAATTAAAAAAATGGTAAATGCAGAAATGCTTAAAATGAGTCCACATAGGCCATCGCATCATACTATGAACAAATAGCATACATTTCTTATTCACTTTAGCTGCAAAACATGAACTGTTCTATACGCAATTATCAAACATGAAACAATTGCTCGATATATGCTATTTTTGTGAAATAAGAAACTATTGGCCTGTTTTCAAATTCAGCAATTTGATGTGTTCACACTTTCACTTTAGACTATGCAGAAAAGTCATATTATGGCCATTGTTGAAAAACATCAAAATATAGAAACTATAATTTTTATTTATAAAAGAAATTCAATGTTTTGTTATATTAGAAATGCCTCATACTATTATTTTTAATGGTTAAAACGAAGCAAAATGTATTCTGAAAAATAGTAAAATGTTTTTTCATTTCTCATAATGTGCTTTGTGGATATGTAATGTTTCTACGTACATGATTCAAGTTTCAATTAAAAATAATGATGTTGACGTAAAAAGTGTCAGTATGTGCTCGAAGTTGCATAAGGCACATTTATCTCATATTATGCCAAATAAATTTTATATGACGCAAAAGGAAAATCAGTTGCCTGTGTCAGATATCGTATGGTACTTTCTGGAACACTCTGTAAAATGAGTTAAAAAGTAGTATTATTGTCATTAATTTGATACTTTGGATTCATAAACATTACAATTCATTGTAAATAAGTAGTTTACTATATTCTTTCACACTTCATTTATTCTGATAAGTTTATATCCATGTCTATATATATCCTGATTTGTAGTTATCTGTATAATAATTTTCATAATTGCTTTCTTATGTGCGATACAATAATTATAGTATATTAATATTATCATGACAAGAGAATAGTAATGTTTACGTTAGTTGTTGGCAAGGCCGTGTGGCGACAAGTGGTAAAGTTGGATATTCCTTATATCGTAACGTAGAAGAAGAATAATGTCAAAATATAAAAATAGAAAAATATGAACCAATACCTAAAAAGCAAAAACTTGAGTAGCAGGTCTGGGTTCAGTATATTATGGGAATGCTCAGAATTTTATATACATATATTTATTTTTTTATTAAAAAGTTCACCCATTCGTACATCTAAGCATTCTTAGGTAAACTATTAATGTTATTCTGATAATAGAGGGGTGATTTCTTAAGTCATTTTAAAGGAAAGAGCTACTATGAACATATATTCTAATAGCCTTCGTTTTCGAGATATAGTTTTTGACAAAATATTACATTAATGTGAATATGTCGAAAGTAATATATTTATCATCAGGCACATCTTCTATGTTTAAAAACTGACTATCTGCTGCAACAATATGTGCACGATTGTGCATGCATACCATCCCTTAATTTTATCCTAATTGGTAAAAAGTCGGTTAGTTTATTTCATTCTTAATTGTGTTTAACGGAAAAAATATCTCACACTTTATTCATCAGTCAAGTTATTTTTTTTAGTTTAAAATAAGCTGCTCACAAAGATTAAAATCGAAAATGACTCTAAAACTATTCATTTTACAAAGAAATAACAAATGGAAACTAGACTACAAAACTATTGCCGTATAATTGTTTGAATTGATTCTTCTGAATTTTGAATGATTACACACTACCTACTAAACATTCATAGTCATAAATGTATTCGAAAAAAAAACGTAATTTTTTGTGTAATCATGTGAATCCTGTATCCTTAAAAAACTAATGGGTGCAAATCTGGAAAAAGTGGGGACCATGCAATAGGATTCAGGATAAGACATGTACATCTTATCATATTACGAAAAAGATGAGTTGTACCGTCATACATCATATCTTTTGAATACTTATTTTAAATATTTGTTTGTAAATTGCTTCTTTTGCATTTTAGAATGTTTGTTTCCTCACGAAAAGCTTTTATTCACGGGGTGCAACCCTATCGCATGGGCTTCCCGTTTTTAATATTTTTTGCACAATTTTGCCAAGATAGGTAACTACTGAAACGTTTAATAATTCAGAATCAGGTGAGCAACTAAGAAATTTTAACATTGTTGACTGTCGACAGCTAGTTTTATTATTGCTATAATTAGGTACTGTCTTTGTAAGATTAGTTCTGATAAATCACAAGATAACCCATGGGATTTTGTGTATCACCTCCATGTAATTTCAAATGAGATAAGATTATTTCCAAAAAATACGTCTATTTTTCTCTTGGTGGTCTTTTTTATTTCATTAGGTGAAGGTCTTTTGAGCGAAATTGATGAAGTCAGGGCCGTGATATTAGATAAGGTCAGATTACTATAGTACATATAGAGACGTTCAAATACACTTATGATGATTTAATTTTGATTTAACTATTCTCTTCAATTGTTCTGAAATATTTTATATTGGAAAATTATATTCTGAAAAATTTATATAAAAAAAATAGTACACAAAAAGAAAAGAAATAATGCATAAATACATACGAATGCCCACAATAATATTAATATTTGGAAATATAAATAATAATACCGCAGAAAGGTTAATTGGCATATTGTTCAGTAGCTAATCTAGTAAGATATTTTAATAAAATAATGAAAATATCGTATGGCTGATGTAAATGATTAAAATGATTATAGGTACATAATATTTACAAGTGATCTCAGTAAAATATTAGTCTTAGGAATGTCACATCGAAACGTTACAGTGTTTCTAGAATTTAGCTTAGGCACAAAAAAATTAATAAGAGAGTAGATCAGAACAGTCAATTATGCTATGCAAAGTTTTATATAAGAATGTTATGATGCACTTCTAAGCTAACAACATTAAATCAGGTACTTAGTTAAATGACATTAATTTCCTCTGAATACCTTCTATAAGTATCTTATTTTGCTTATTGTAAAAAGGATACTAAATCATCGAAGCATGTTCCGGTCTTGATCGCACATATGCAAAATATGTTTTTAAAGCATTTACATCATTAAATTTCTTACAATTACTTATAATAAATCCGTAAAATTTTAAGACTTCATTTGTTTTAGAAAGTATGTGTTCAAGAAAAGAAATTATTTTATCATATCATACGCCTAAGTCTTTACATGAATTACAGCGAAATAAAACACTAATTCTATAATAATTAAATTTACAAATAGATAATTAAAAAAAAAACTAAAGATCTTACATTTAGATGGGTTGAGATGCAATTTGTTTTCTATACACCATGAATGAATATTGTCAAGTTCCATCTGCAACCTGTTACAGTCATCCAAGCAAACTATATTTGAAAATATTTTTAAGTCGTCCGGATAAAACAGTATACAGCATTCAATTACATTACTAAAATCGTTTATAAATAAAATAAACAGCAAGAGACCAAGAGTTGAACTCTGAGGTACCCCAGATGCTGCAAAATAATTATCATAATCAAAACCATTGTAACTAACATACTGTATTATATGAAAATTGAAAATGGCTCCGCAAAGCCCAAGTGTGTATGTGTGCAGATCTTGCTCCAAGCAAATACGTACTAATGCTTATAAGATACAGTGCAAAAAATGTATGTTTTGGTTTCACCGTGATTGTGCTAACCTAAGTATAGAAGATATTCAGTCTTACCTAAAAGCTGACATGAGTTGGGTTTGCAACAGCTGTTTGGTTGTGAACAACGAAGAGGTTATGGCCGATCCCGGTCCATCATTGACAGTAACACCGTCAGAAGAATACTTATCTCAAGAAAATAAATATCTAAAAAGATTAATAAAAGAATTGGAAGACAAAAATGCCCTACTTATGGAAAATAAGAAATTATTGGAGGAAAAACTTGCCCGTGTAGACCGTGGGTCCGAAAAAACATCTGATAATTCGAAGGTAAATAAATCCAAGCCAGCCAATACACCTAAAAGTGCTGCTCTGCAATCCACAGACCGTCCGCAGGTCAGGCAAAGAACTGAGAGTAATGATGGGATAAACCTAAGTAGGGAGACATCTAATAGCCGGAGTGTGGTACTACAACCTAGTCAGGCAGGTAGTTCAGGCAATGTCCGTCTTGAAGCCAAGTCCCCATCCAATACAGAATGGAAAGATGTTATCAAAAAGCGCAGAAATGTGAAAATTGGCACAGGTAGTAGTAGCTCTCCGGATGAAGAGGGCGCCTTTAAAGGCAACGATAACAAGAACAAGAAAATCTGGCTCTTCATTTCTAAAGTCAAAGATGGGGTAACAGAAGATCATGTTAGAGAATATATAAAGAAGAAGGCGAAACTGGGTGACAGCGATGTCATCGTAGAACATATTCAGACTAAGTATGATACCAATAGGAATGACTGCAGATGCTTCAAGGTCGGCATTAAATATGATGTGATGAACTTGGTGTATGAAGAGGATTTCTGGCCGAGCGGTGTATCTTTTATGAGGTACAAATTCAATCTCCGTACTAATAAAGCAAACTCTTTTTTAGAGGTAAAAGCAAATATGTAGGAAATAATACAAAAGAAAGCAACATCTTCCAGATTCTACATTTAAATGCTCAAAGTATTAGAAATAAAATTCTGGAATTAGAAGCTTTTTTGGCTGACAAATGTATCGATATAATTTGTCTTAATGAACACTGGCTTAATAGTGGCGAGGTTGAGTTTGTTATACCTGAAAAATATCGTGTAATTTCTAGTTTTTGTAGAGGGATGCATGTACATGGTGGAGTAAGTATACTTGCAAACGGTGCTCTTATGTCACCAGTTGCTTTGTCTACGATAAACGATGAATCTGTTGAAATTCATTGTGAAATAGTTGGTGTAGAATTCGATCAGTATCAAATCGTTACAGTTTACCGATCCCCTAAAGGTGACTTTAATATATTTTTAGAAAAATTGTACATTACTTTAAATAAACTTAATAGGAGGAAGATAATTATTTTAACCGGAGACTTTAATGTAAAATTTAATTCTAATGATAATGATACCAACCTTCTTTTGAATTTATGTCTCTCTTTTGGCTTAAATAAAACCGTTACAGCATGCACTAGAGGAAAGTATTGTCTTGATAATATCTTTACAAACCTTGATTGTAGTAATTACTCCACCCATGTGTATGATATCGACATCTCTGATCACTCTAGCATTTTAATTAGGATTAAGTCTGATTGTATGAAAGGAGGCACAGGTACTAAGATTAGTTGCAGGCCAGTATCAGACATTGGACTGTTTGACCTTTATAATAATATTGAAAGGCAGGATTGGATCTTTGTCAATGACATCAAGTTAAACATTAATACAAAAATGGATAAATTTATTATGATTCTTACCTCGGCTATTAATTCGAGTTTTCCTATTCGATCTAGATTACTGAAACCTAACAAGCCTGCTTCAAACTGGTTTAATGATCACCTCAAACAAATGAGAAACTACTTACATTTCTTATGCGATATTAGCTCAAGATTTCCCAATCTTATTGACAGAAGCACGATAAAATCATATAGATGTCACTATAGACGTGAAATATCACGGGCAAAAACTACAATGATATTTATATAAATAGAGCCTGTAACCCTCAAGCAGCCATGTGGAATATTATAAACAGTAATACATCAAATTTTACTTCTAAATCACCTACTGAATGTATTAGTGCTCAAACATTTAATTCCTTTTTCTAATATTGCCGAGGAAATTCTAAATAGCTTACCGCGTGCTGATAAAGCTTTCGATGATTACCTTAAACCCATTACTCCACTAACCGATTTTGAATTTCATGAGATAAGTTTTAACGAAGTCAGAGACGTTATTAAGAGCTTAAACAATAGCCCAAGTAAAGATCCGCATGAGATGAATGTGCGGATTGTAAAAACATTAGTGAACCTAATTGTCTACCCCCTTACATATTTATATAATGAGTGTATTCGGTATAGTACATTTCCTGATGTCTTCAAAACAGCAAAGGTAATTCCTATTTACAAAAAAGGATCCACTGACGACCCGTCAAATTATAGGCCTATATCGTTAGCATATTGGATAAAGTTTTGGAAAGGCTGCTAAAAAATCAAATCAATGCTTACCTTGAGGACCATGGGTTATTTCATGATTGCCAGTATGGTTTTCGCAAAAACAAGTCCACGACTTTAGCTATTAATAACTTGTCTCAATCAGTTCTTTCAGATTTTGAAGTTGGTAATATTACTGACTGTAACCTTTATGATCTGACAAAAGCATTTGACTGTGTTATTCATGACCAATTATTAAAAAAACTTACTCATTATAAGTTTAGTAATTCAAGTATTTTACTAATAAAATCATTCCTGGAAAATAGGTTCCAGTATGTTGACTTTAATGGTGTTAGGTCTGATAGACTGCCTATTAAGTACGGAGTGCCACAGGGTTCCGTCTTGGGACCTGTGCTTTTCCTTATATATATAAATGATTTGCCTAATTGTGATACAAATTGTAAATTTATACTTTTTGCTGATGACACTACTGTACTGATTAGTGATACAAATTTTGACAACCTTAAGGATAAAGTATTGGTAACGCAAAACAATATTAGACAGTGGTTTCTTGCTAACAAATTATTCCTTAATAAGGACAAAACACAATCAGTCTTGTTCTCCTTACGTAAAGAGAATGGGACAGCTGCTGACTGTGCTTCTCAAGCCAGATTTCTTGGAGTAAGCATCGACCAAAAAATGACTTGGGAACCGCATATTGTTGGTCTCTCTAAGAAGTTATCAACAAAAATTTTTATGATTAGAAGTATGACTAACTCAGTGTCCACAAATACTTTACTAACTGCCTATCATGCTTTTTTCATTCTTATAAGTCAAAATATATTTGTACTGAAAAAATACATTTCACCAGTGGCATAGAAGTTTAAGGGTTCAAGGATGAACAAGACTTATATCTACGCCACTGGCTTTACTTCAAAAAAGTTAAAAGTTTAAGAGTCAAAAATTAAAATTAAATAATTTTATAAAAGTTGAACACGCTGTATTAGGAAAACGGAGTGTCATAGAGTTAAAAATATTATAGAAAAGACAACTATTATTTTTTCATATTCTATGTTTTCTCCAAGGTTAAGAACGAGAAACGGGAAATACGGTGTATTTGAGCTCCGGACATTTTTGCAATGTTTTTATTAGTTTCTTTTTTGAACAGTGTTGCCCTATCAAATATCATGACATATTTTTTGGGCATCAAAATTGGGCAAGTAGTTTTAGAAAGGAAAAATATTGTTACGGGTTAGTAGTCAGTTAATTATTTACAGCTCTTTATTAAACACTCTGTACACCACTGAATACTAAATTGTTATTTAATTAATCACTATCCAAATTGCTCTGAATCTCTAATTGATCACACCGAAATATCCAAATAAAAACTGTCCCGCTCTGTCCGCGTATTCTCCTTATATAGGCAAAACGAATATACTAAGTATTTTTTAGTAGCTCTGGATCTCATTCTGAAGCGGATCGCGAATCTTCCTGACAGGCCGCATTCTACGACATCATCGTTTATCAGTTTACCAGTCTTGCGCGAGCGATCGGGGCAAATCTAGCGTGTCATAAATCCAACAGCCACCAAATTGAGTGCGATCGGAGCAAACTCTGTGACAATAATCAATCATGAAGTAAATCCGTAAGGGGGCAGCACACAGATATATACTTATCCTGCTAAGGTCTTTGGCTAGATAAATGTTTATTTTAGGTAATTATTGAATACAACTTTGTCTATGAAATTGTTCGGTATCAGAGAACATGCATATGACTTCACTGATGGGAATTGAAGGAAAATTGATTTATATTAGCTGAAATACCTTTACAATACAGTAAAAAATACAAAATGTTCTATTTAAAGTAATAAAGTTTTCGCATATTGAAATTGGTAAAATCTAACTAGAAAAATGAAACATTTAGTGTAGTATTTTAGAACTACTATTACATACAAAAGATGTAACACCTTAAGATTTCATGCCTAAATACAACAGAAAAAAAATTGTAGAGATTCTTATACAAATATCGGCAGTTGTAATTTTTTTAAATGTCAAATAACTTCAAAATGGTTGAGTTTATGATAGGGTATGTTACATGTTTTCAAAATTTGATACCGTTCGCAAATATCAGTAATATATAGGGTAGGAATTCTACTTCAAATAAGAATATTGACGACTACTTCCGGAATTTCCAAAAGTAATCAAAAGTTAAAAATGCAATCTTTAAAACAGCCGTATCTGCAATACCCTATTAAGTATAATAATTTCTAAAATCTATGTCTCACTTGGTTCCCTATATACCTAGTCTAAAGTAGTCGCAAATAACCCTGTATACATGAATGAAACATGAACTAACAAACATATTTTCAGGATATAGCTTCAGATCCACCTAAGATCAATGAGTTTATTGTAAAGACATTTGTAGCAAATCATTTTGCAGAAACGACTGTTCTAAGTGAGGTAGAAAATGATGACACATATACTAAACAAACAACTTTCTCTGTGGTATTTCCCGAGGGAGCATTTGTGTCTGGTTTTTCTATGAAAATTGATGGAAATATATATAAATCTTTTGTTAAAGGGACAGAGGAAGCTGAAAACACATATGGCCAGGTAGCAAGTAATTTTATTATATTTTAATTATAATTATAGACAAATATCATGTGATTCACGCAGTATAATTGTTACTTCAACAATTTCAAAAAGATTGACAGTTTTCAACATAATAAAGAAATATCTATTTTGCTAACTCGGGAAAGAGCAACAAGTTCCAAAAGTTTACACAAGTTGTTCTGAAGAAGAAGCTTTTTCCTGCACTAGCATACAAAGATCACAGAAAAAAACACAGTCAAAAGTGAGAAATACTGACGAGACGAATCCTGATTGGGGGTACAAGGATTTCTAGAAGAAGAAGAACAAACCAACATTCAAATTGTATAACGAAAAATCGATAATGGAAAAGAAAGTAATATTAAAAACAAAATAGAAGGAAAAAAGAACAAATACGAAAATATAATAATCAATTCAACTACATATGACAGGAAATTTGAAATGTGACTTATGTTAATAGTTGCACTTTATGTTTAAAAGAGTGCACATTTGCACTATTTTGAATTTAAAGTTTTTTTTTATTTGTATCGTCTTCTAACTTTTTGTAAATGAAATACACTGTCATTTGTTTTACAAAATCTCTTAGGTGCGTACTCTTGTGTGACTTTACCCTAGATGTACCTACCCAAGTTAGGTTTAGTTGAAGAGACCAAGTGTTGGAAGATAAGGTCATTAACTTCATAAAGATATTAACTTTATTGGGTGATAATTTTGAATGTGAGCCAGAATAGATCTCATGGTCGCAGTGGATAACTGGAGCTGATATTTAGCTCACTCATTACGAAACTAATGTAACTTTAATTATTTCGTAGTTTATTTTTTGCATTAAATGGGCCTGTTTTTAAATTCAACAGTTTTCGGAGAGGGGGCGAGCAGTAATATGTTATTGGTCACTTTTTAAGTGTATTTTTTACGTAGAACCGATGCGCTTGGTCTGAGGTGTCAAAAATGACCGCAACACCCTAGAAAATCCAAAAACACCCCTTTTAAGTTTGGTTTTATAAAAAGAGGTCTGTGGATAGTTCCCAGTGTTTTTTTCGTCGATTTTATTAGTACCTACACTGTGTTGGGACCAGTACGAAAGTATGTGCTGAAGGCACTAATTACAACTTCTACGGCGCAGACGAGAGTTGGCAATCCACCCCCAAATGGGAAAAAATTTAAAAATGCCATTTATTCTTCTGTGCCATATAAATAAGACTGAGGGGGTTTGGGAGTGGTGAGGGTGACATCATTTCGCGGCATAAGATATCTCGGTCAAAAATCGACCCTTCTACTCTCCTACAACTCTTCCGGCGCTCCCACCGGAGTCCCCCACTTCGCTATTCCCTCTCCTACCCAGAAGACGACGCGCGAGAAGGGCCGTTCCTGGGCGAGAGCGAGAGCGTCATTTCGAAAGGTGTTGAGCCCACCTCTCCCCATTTTTCTGGAATGCTCATGTTCGCTGTTAATAAACTGCCGGACTTGGTCGAGCGCGGACGGGTCGCTGAAACGAAGAACCCTCAGGCTTCTCGTCTAGAAAGAGTTGAAATAAGGGGGTGGGAGGGTGGCTTGGAATGTTTATTCACGAACTTTTTTGGGGAATGGGAGACGAAAGCGGGCCCGTTCGAGAGCGAGTGTGTTGAGGACTCCCTTCGAAACTTCGATCCGTCCTGTTAGCGAAAGCCATTAGTACGTAGTTTACCCACGTCCACTCTCGCCCTAGAGATTGCGATGTGTGCTAACTCCTTCAGCATATACGTCTGTAGTGGCCCTAACACGGGGTATTAATAACATCGGCGGAAAAACCACTGGGAAATGTCCAGAGCTCTACTTTCATAAAACTACCCATAAAACCCATTAACATTCTGAACAACCTTTACATTTCGGAGTCAGATATATAGTTGTAGCTATAAAATTAATTACACCAATTCATAAATAGGGGCAAAACAACGATTTTACGAATTAGGCCCACTACCATATTGAGTAATTTTTATAAAATTCTGAAAATAACCTTTCATTCTTATATTATCTTACAAGACGCAATTTATATCTTAAGTTCTTGACCAGGGAGATCAGGTAGATGTTATCTATATTGATTTTTCTAAAGCATTTGATAATATTAAACATTTTTTACTACTACAAAACTTAACAGCGGTGGGTTCTGCGTTGACTTGCTCAGACTATTTCAATCATATTTAGCTGACTGTTATAATGAGTTTGTTAAATAGAGGTTTCAAATTGCATTAAGATTTCTGGCGTTTCTCAAGGTTCAATATTAGGACCTCTTCTATTCATAATTTTTATTAATGACATTGGTAATGACCTAAATGCTGAGTGAATATGCATGCTGAAATGGTATGGTGTCCCTGCTAACATAAGTTCACTGAAAACTTTCATTTACGATCCATTTTTGAAATCAATATCGAATAAAAAACGAGATCTTGCATTTCCATCCAGCAAAGGCGCAACGAAAGAGCCCGCATTACGCACATTCCACCAGGTGCAGCTCTGGCTGGATAACCAACTACCTACAGACCTGTGAGGTTGGGAACGCAAAGGCAATATTTTTAGCTCCTGTGATGACCAAAAACGAAGCAACACACAAAGAAATTTTGGACCTCATACTTTGTAGATTGTAAAAGATTGTAGCAGTGGAAGATGCAGTTGCAAAAAGGCAGCGATGAGTTACTCTCGATTATGCCAAAACTGTCAGGGTGATTCGCAATTCGTGTTTAGATCGTTATTGATGCTGCAGCTAAAAGCAGAATCTTCTCGGCCCAAGAGAAACAGGCCCTGTTAATTTTGTTTTGTTTTCATTTGCTACAATTTCTCCTTATTTATTTTTATAAAATAAAAATAATGTTTATATATTTGTTACACATTTTTTTCTCCTTCGGTTTTAAATTTTTCACAATAATTAGCTTGAAAATTGGTAAACTTTTGATATACTAGCTTGTAAACTCTGTAATAACGAAGATAACGAGTCTTCTTGAATTTTAGGGAGTTCTCTTGCAAAATCATTTCTTTTAACAAAAATATTAAAATTCCTGTAATTTCTGCCCTATTGGAGATAAATTGGCATATTTGTAAATATTTTTGAATACAATTTATTTCTCTAAAACATTCTCTTATGAGACTTTTGTGTAAAACAAGCGACAAGGAGAATTATGATAATAAACATGTGTTAATTTTTTTTTTTTTTGAATGACCGTTTTTTAAGAAGAGATATCTCTGAAACGGTACATCGTAGCGAAAAAAACTAATCTTATAGACAATTTTATAGCCTCTCATTTTTATGTAAAGAATGTTTCGCTGAAACCGACCGTTTTCGAGTTATGACGGAAAAACAAAAAAGAGCTTTCAACCCCTCTCCCCCAATGAAGCGGACGGCAACTTTTAATATGTTCCCTAACTTCCCCCAACACATTCCTGCACCGAAAATTTGACCCACAGCTTAGGTTTGTGTGGCATATGAAGCTCTCCATAGCGGCATACAAAAACTTAGGCTTTATTATACGTAATCCCAGAGAATTTAAAAACTTCACTACCCTTTGCCTTTTATACACTACATTTGTTAGATCTAAACTTGAATACGGTGCTGGCATATGGAATCCCATTTATGAATAGGTATCATATTTCTGCACATGACAAGGTTCAGAGGAGATTATTTAAATCTGCAGTATTTATAATAGATGGTTTATATCCTGCTAGAGGAACACAACAGGATATATTTTATAATCGTTTCCAGTTAAATAGTCTTAACTCCAGACGCAAATTGCATTCTTATACCTTTTTGAAATAATTCATTACATTATTAAATCTGATAATTTACAAGGTTGTTTGAATTTTAGACTGCCGAGATCTAATAGTAAATTTAATAGCTTATTTGCCATACTGTCACGGAATTTGCCCCACTCACTCCCAAACCGACGACTGTGGCACCGCGAATTGCCTAAGATTGCCCCGATCGCCCCTACGCCATTCTGGTAAACAAACAACATGCCGTGATCGAGATCGGCCTGGAAAAATCGGGAATCGACGAGAAGCGTTCCAGTCGTACGAGAAAAGGGATCTAGAGATACTGGAATATACCTGGAATATTCGTTGGGTCTATAAAAGAAGAATAAACGGCCGAATTAGTTAGTCTTGTATAAGTCTTGTATTACAGTCTGAATTAAAGTGTTTAGTTGGAGATATCAAAGTGATTTAGATAGCGATTAATGAAATAAGTGTTTAGTTGACCTGTAATTAGTAGTGTGCAGTAGTTAATAAAGAAGTAATTAATTAACGGATTGTTTTTCTGGAAGTAAGAAAAAGACGGATTGGGAAATCCGTGACAATACGTATTGCTCGTACTAATATATTAGTAAAATCGCAATTATACCAAATGTTAAATAAATTATTATGAAATCGAAAATAACGTAGATATTTTATCATGTACACTGACTGCATGGTATTAAGCAGCGTTTTAAATAACATGTTATCTGTCCTATTCTTTTTATTATTTATTAATGTTTTATACATATTATGTTTGTTGTAGTTTATATTTATGCTCGTTGTATATACTGCTGCATACTATTTTATATTTTTCTATTGCCCGGCAGTTTTTATTATTAATAGTTTATGTTGTTGACTTGACATTAACTGTTCTTTTTCCTTTTTTTTACTATGTAACGTATCTGTAATTACCCGTTGGGTATTTATTTTCAATAAATAAATAAAAGAAGTCGTACAATTTTGCATTACAACACTGTTCCATATACCCTGTATAATTTAAAGAAATGAACAACAAATACTTTGACTTGACGTTTTTATAGCGTTCTACCTTTATGGTTAAATGATTTTTTGAAAAGTGCTGGAATAATTTTATTTACCGAATAAGTTCAGATAGGTACATTTACATTCCATAAAACTAACCATATTTCTTTTAGCCTGACCAAACTGATGGGTATGTGGCTGTTTATACCAGAAATTCCAACAGGTTAACTGTAAATGTCGACATTGAACCAAAAAGCAAAGTTCATTTCAATTTAACTTACGAAGAATTATTGCAGAGAGAAAGGGGACAATATGAAATAATAACCAATATTCAACCTGGACAGGTAGTTAGGAAGCTATTAGTAGAGGTAATTAAACAGATCTACCAATCATCAAAATACTTAATTATTTGCTAAAACCACAATATAAATTATAACAGTAATTCAATTAAGAGATTAAACATATTTTTTATCTAATATAAATTTTATAATTTATATTTCGATATTAATAATGTTGTAATTTTTATGATAATTTATCAAAATCGATAGATACGAAAAAACAGAATAATTATAAAATGTAGGGCGCTGAACACCTCAAAAAACAGCCTTCATTGAGAGCGACTATCGATTTTGTACAATATGTACAGAAATGTCGCGGAATCGGCATCAGTCAAAATTCGCTGCAGTTTAACAGTCTTATTAGCACACCATTAGCACAGTTTAAATAAACAAACAATTGGAACTCTCTCCATTCCCCACCATTCATTCTCCCTTCTTCTAACCCACTTTCCCTGCTTCACTAACCATCGACGGCCGATCATTGGCTATTTATTGGGTACATTTGATACCCAATGACATGATTGTACTGGATGCACCTGATCAATTTGGAGAAAGTTAATTTTATTGATCAGTAATAAAGGTTTGTCATGTTTTTTTACTTCCCCAAGGATCCTGAAAGGTAACGCATTCATAAAAGTATATCTGTATTTCTGTATTTAATGATAAAATAGTACGCTGTATTAGTTTAAATGTTTGTAATGTCTTATAAGTTCAATAATACGTACCTATACATTTTGAAGGTATCAGTAATAGAAAGATAGTTTAGGCTTTGTCGGAGAGCATAAATTTGCCAAACTAACACCTGCAGAGGTTCATAGGCGTATACCAATATGTGCTGTGGATTTCAATTATGAATCATTCACTTTGTCAGGGAAATGATTGTTAAAATCTGCAGTTCATAGAAATATATTACCAGAATTGAATGGTAAGATTTTTAACAATTTTTGTATTTGCCATGGTATCGATTACAGTATGCAGATGTAAGGTTTGAATACACATGCCCAAACTACCCAAATAATTATTTACTTTCCTTATGTACAAGAGTTAGGATTTATTATACGCTTAAATTTCTAAATAGGAAAAGAATTGTAAAAAAGAAACTCCTAAATTAAAAAAATAAAATTTAATTGTTTATGTTTTTCTTAATGTGCCCGATGTTACTTGTTCAAAATCTCAATTCGCCTAATGCTATATTTAACTATAATAAATTTGTTAATATGCAGGGTGGTCGGATGAAAACGAAACAGAGCCATTTTCATGAACTGCGTCAAGATTGTAGGAAAACGCTCAGACCCATCGATTTTAGATTAAAGGGGGGACATTCTTTGCTGGTATTTTTGGCTCCGCTACTTTCACCCCCAAGCAAGGGTAAGCATCACCCTAAAAGAGTTAAATGGCATTGGGGGTTGAGTAATTTTTATTTTGAAAGCTCTTACAATTCTCTTTACAACAGACTTTAAATTTTATAATTCCGTCCAATACTTAAAAAGAATTTTGATTTTAAAGTTAAAACTTACGTACAATGTATGTAGTAATGGTAAAAATGTCACTCATTCGAGATAAGTCACCAATGGTATACATTTAGTATTTCTTGCATTACATTGGTTTTTGGTGATTTGTATCATTTTCGTAAAAAAACACAATTTTAAAAAACAGAAATGAATACTATACACACACACAACGAACGTTAGTGGATTCCCAATTTATTTTCTTGTATTTGGAATTTGGAAGCGTTGGTTGGTAGTTTATTTAATTGTGTTTTTGAAAATTAAACACTAATGTTTATTCCATTGCGGAAAGCGTAGATATCATTTCGCTTTAATTATGAACAATAAATGTGTGAATAGAACAGCTCAGCTATTTAATGAGCAACATTAAGATCGACATGTCAGGAGGAAATATGTTCTAGAGTTAGTAAAAAAATTTCAAGAGATAGGGAACGTAGCCCATAAAAAACGAGAAATTAAAAAATCTATAGTTGATGAAGTTAGTGATTTTGGGACAAATTTATCTTGATCCTACATTAAGTACGGGGTAGCTGGCATCTATTTCTGGCATTAATCGAACTAGCATATAAACAATTTTGAAGAAGAATAAATTTCATCCATACAAAATACATTTTGTCCAGGAACTTGTCCATGAGGATGATTATGATCACCGTTTGCAATTTTGCGAAATAATGAGTAAGCGAACAGGGAACGATCCACAGTTTAACATTTGTTTTTTTGATGAATGCAGTTTTTTCTTGAAGAGGACGGTAAATCGTCACAATTGCCGCTATTGGTCAGATTCAAACCCAAGAGTTTTTCACGAGGTGCATACACAGCAACCGGAAAAATTAAATGTATGGGCTGGGATTTTCAGTAACCGGATGGTGGGTCCTTTTTTTCTACCTGGTAATTAGACTGGCCAAATATATTTGCAATTACTGGAAGACGCTATTGCCCTGCCTTGACTGATATTATTGAAAATGTTCCAGAGTATGATGAAGATCATTTGATTTTTCTACAGGACGGTGCTCCTCCGCATTATGCGTTAATTATTGTCCGTCAGTATTTGGACCAACGTTTTCCACGGAATTGGATTGGGAGAAGAAGCAGCATTGAGTGGCCTCCACGATCACCGGAATCTAAAATCTACGGGTCTGAGTGTTTTTCTACAATCTTGACGTTGTTCCTAAAAATGGCTCTGTTTCGTTTTCATCTGGCCACCCTGTATATAATATATAGTAATACTTTATAAATTGATATACATATCAAGCTTTTCTAACGAATTTATTATTAGTGTTAAAGTTTAATATCTATCACATCAGTATTATAGATAACCCTCGTTTATGCTGATGTGATGTAGAACTTCGTAACGCAGCTGTCAAGTTGATTTACGACTTCAGGTAAAAAACCGTGACAGCTCTGATCACATAAAAAGAGTGGTTTAACTGTTTATATTTAAACCTGGATTAGAATAAGGTTTTATAGGGTCAGCCGTGTTGATATTTGCGTACCGATGTTCAGTTCCTCGCATATTATGAATATTCGAATTCGTCGACAATATTTACCACGTTTTTCTTGTATAAACTTCATCATTCAAGAACAGAAATCAAACTTACAAATTTGAAAAACCATTTCTAGAAGTGTAGAACTATTAAATGTGTTTATTAGATATTTTTTTTAATATAAAATAATTCGCCGTGAAGCATTGAAGCATCCTTTCACTTAAAATTATTTTTCTTGCTATTATCAGAAGAGAAAATGAAATAACACTAATAAAAAAGAACAATAATATTACAGTTATTGTACAAGAGAGTACATTTCTAAATAAAATGAACTTCTGTTTTTATAACCATATCTGAGTTCTTTGGATTTGTAAATGATACTTTTCCTTTTAGGTAGAAATAAACGACAATAGCCCCCTTCTTTTTGTTAGAACACCTTCCTTACGATCAGGTAATAATGCAGTACTGCAAAACAATAGTCAGTTAAAACCTCATGCTATGGTAAAAATTTCAAACACATCAGCCATAGTAATATTTCAACCGGATTTGCAACGTCAGTTACAATTTGCTTGTGCAGGCTTAGGAAACATGGAATATGAAGGATTTGCCGGTCAATTTGTCGTTCAGTATGATATTGAACGTGATGCTCAAGTGGGTGAGGTAAGACTAGTTTTTAGATGATCTTATTAACCTTGTTTTCTGGTGAGGTAAGAGATGTGCAAAGAAATATTCAGCTTCCTTCGTTTTGATGCAAAAATTAAACAATTAGTCCGACTCTCTAACTCTTTGAAGAGAATATATCCTTATGGATGTACCCATTCTCCAAATTTCTACCTATAAGCGAGCGAAACCTTCACTTTAAAATCTTAAATGGACGTGATACATCATTTTATAAGGACATTCATTATCCTTTCAACGTCATCTAATTTTTTAATTTGGGAGTTCTTGTGAAATTAAATGTGAAAAGTTCAGATTACCAAATTCACTTACCACTAATTTCACTTTATTACATGCTGTAAATGCCCACCAGCAGGCTCCAAGCAGTTTTCCTCCATGGAAATATTGCTCAAAATGTTCTCTAATATTGTGGAGCTTTTGTAGAGTAATAAGGTTACAGTCGTGTACGAGCTAAAAAAAATAATAATAAAAAAATTGAAAATCACGTAAAAACATTAAATACACTTTGAGGTTTCCTTCTTTTTAAATAAATATAACTGGGGGTGTGTTAATCAATCAGAAAGTATCAGTTACAACAGTTACAGGTACACAATTAATAAGGTCTATAATTTCCGGCTATGCCAACATTTTTATTCAATTTTGAATCTTCATGACTAAAAAAAATCAACAGGAGATAAGTGGATCATAAATAATTACAAATTAAATATATAAAAACTGCTTTATACAAACTTTTCAAAATTTAGAAAAACATATTTTTGTAAAAGTAGTTAGGGGATGAAACACAACGCTTATTACAGAAATATAAATTTGTCAATAGCCGGATGCAGAAAGGTGTGACTTTAAGTGTAGAATACTGCTCTAGTAGTTACAGTAGTTTTTATATATTTTTAGGTATTAATAATATTGTGTGAAACTAACTACTCAGTGGACAAAAGCCCCAACCTGCGTTGAATTACACCCACAATATCTACCCATATATTCCTTATTATTAGCTTTTGTAACATTTTTTACTGTATTAGAAAGATATTTTAAGCTAATATAAATCAAATCTCCTACAATTCCTATCAATGAAGTCATATGTATGTTCTCTGATACCAAACATCTAGGTATGCTAATGAACAATTCCACAGACAAAGCTCTATTCAATAATTATCTAAAGAAAATAATCTGAATTTACTGACCTGCTTGAAACACTCTATAAATATCTATCTTTCACTTTTGGCAGAGGAACACGACAATTCAAACCACAATAGATGAGATCTGACCTATTTCTGCATTTTTAGGATTGCTTCTTCAGGTGGCCTCCTTTAAATTGAGTAAAATATCTAACTATAAAAATTATTATAAAAATTAAAATTATTTGAAGTTAAATATCGACAATGACAAAAGTGACAGCCTATCAATGAATTAAATATGACAGCACGTACTTGAATAATGTTTAGATACCTTTTATGTAAAAGTTTTTATATATTTTTAGGTATTAATAAATAGATTTGGTTTATATTAGCTTAAAATACCTTTCAAATACAGTAAAAAATAGTTACAGTAGGTTGCAACACTTCGTAATATTAAAGAGAACCTTGCATTTCATATTTATGCCAAAATATTTTGAAAGTAAAACATTTGCTAACGCTGAATTTCTTAAAAGGTGGCTTTTGTGGCAAAAAAGGTACTCTTGTTTATTGCCGGTAAAATAAACCGTTTACGAGAAAAAGTTCGACTTATGTTGGCATATTGAACGGTTTTATGAAGTTTTTCAATAATTTCGTTAATGTGCCTCCTAGAACACCCCTACGTCTTTTTAAATTTAGTATTTTTTTCAGATTAAACATCTTAAAATAAAACTTTCCTGTTTGAATGACTATCGCACTTTGTTGTAGCGAAATAAAAAAATAAAAATGCAAATAAAAATAAAACATAAATTCGTTTCTTATTATTTTTCTCGTAAACGGTTCATTTTAACGACAATAAACAAGAGTACCTTTTTTAGTATAAGGTTGAAGCTAGGTCCCCAGATTTATTATTTTAAACTCTTTATTATACACAGTGTTACAAACTTAGGTATTAAGTTGTAAAGCTTAGCCCACCCCTGGTAAACTAAAAAAGCTAATTTTGTTTCAAGGGCACTATTTTAAGAGGTCCTTACTGGTGTCCATCACATTAAATTTGTATTGAATTATATTGAGTACTTTAAAAGTTATTCAAGTAAAACCGATTTCCAGCGGCGTCCTTCAGGGACGCATATTTCCGCAGGGAGGGTCTGTAGGAAAAAAAATATAGGAACCTATATCATCTTATTTTTTCATCTGCACCTGAGAGATTTCCCACGATAACTTGTGTAACATGAAAGAACAAATAATCTATCTTAGTTAGGTATACAATAATTTACATAACGCACAACACTCAGGCATACCTGATAGAAAACCTACTTAATTAGCTCTTTATAAAGAGTTGCTTAAAATGTACCATTTCAGACTCTCTTTCAAGATGGATTTGTTATCAATTCCCTTGCACCATCAAATTTGAAGCCTATACTTAAACATATTGTCTTTGTATTGGACACAAGTGGGAGTATGAGAGACATATACATCGACCAGTTAAAAAAAGGAATGATAAGTATATTGTCGCAGATAGATTCAGAAGATCTGTTTAGTATTGTACAGTACGAAGAAACAGTTTACTTGTGGGATTTAAATTTGAAGTCGCACGACGTTATTCCTTTCTTTCCTGAATATGGAAATTTAGCAAGTCAGTTAGAGGTACAGTTATTTTATTATTTATTTAATAATTATACAGGGTGATTCAAAATTTATCTAAAAAAATGTGAATATACAGGAGACTTACAAATACAATTTTGTAAAAAAAAAATAAAAAAGGGCAGTTCGGAAACGATTTAAAAATACAATTCTGCACGGTACTGGAAAATGATCCACTATAAAACCTGATAAGGCGGCAAAGCATGCAATCGGCGACCGGACAAAAAATTGAAAGAAATAAATAACGTTTTATAACACATATTTTATACAGCAAATTCAAGTGCTTTTGTCGATATTGTTATTAGTCCAGGCAACTAATGCTCAAAAAATGGTATAGAGGGAAATGCTTGGAACACAATTTTTGACTTCGCAACTTCAGTTCAGATTTTACGCTCAACAGTGAAACTGCTTTAACATTTGAAGAAAAATAAATAAAATAGTAAAGTAATATATATTATTGAAAAGAATTTAGTGCTCTACAACCCTATGGCAAGCATTTAGTTTTTCGGTGCATCGTTGAAGAGTTATCCGGTCAAAAAGAGCAAAAATGTGAAGACAATTTTTTTTCCAAAATTACACACATTCAAGAGCGGATATCTCGAAAACTATATAAGATATCGAAAAACTTGACTGAATGAAACTTGTAGCAAATTTAAACAGCTTTCATTTTGTATAGAATGGTTATCTTCGGTAGTTTCCGAGATATAAGCAAAAAACCGAAAAATGAGACTTTCAAACATCCCCCACCCCCCCGGCTTAAGGGCTATGGGCGGAGACTTTTGATATGTTCACCTCCTAACTAGTCCAAACAAAGTTGCGAAGTCAAAAATTGTGTTCCAAACATTTCCCTCTATATCTTTTTGTTGACTGGGCTATATTAATTATTAATAGAATTAATTTGTGCTTTTAATTAATAAAATAGTTTGACATACCTGATGTTATAAATTTTGGGCTCGTCTTACCCAGTTTCTACAAACTAACAAATCTTTCTGCTTCTTGTCCGTTTTGAACTCGTAAGTTATTGGCAGCATCTATGATAAATTTGCGTAAATCATCAATAGTAGGTATCCAATTCGGTGTGATAACTTTATTTTTTAAATATCCCTAGAAAAAGAAGTACAAATAAGATCTTGGCGACCATAGTACCGGTCCTCCTCGTCCAATCCCTTGGTATTAATGCTTGGATTCGCTGTACAGGGTACGTCAACTCCGCACACAAATAACCCAATTTTGATACTTGAAAAACTAATGTATCACAAAAACTGTAGTACCTACTTACAAGAAGTAATAGAAATTCAATATTCAGAATTGCCTGTCTAGAGACTATAGTCCCAACCCAGTGATGTAAGGTTGCAAATACTACAACTTTAATAATTTTTTACTCGTAAACTGTAAGGATTTTACAAAACAATTTTTTAAAGATATTTACTCCATTTTTCATGACGTATCTAGTCCCAAATTTTTTAAATGAGTTCTGTATTCCCCTGTATACAAACAATACTCAAAATGGTTTTCTTTATGGCAGAAAAATGTTACATTTCTTAATGTGCAAATTTACCGTTATTAGTTACTAAATAGTGCAGCTAATGACATGGAAATATGTTTCAAGTTTGTTAACAAGTAACCTGTTAATTTGTTTTAGAAAACCGAAATTCCAGAAGCATTTGCGGCGACGCCAGAAAATATTGACATTGCGAAAAAAATTGTTAACAGTTTTAATGCTGACGGTGGTACGAACACCGTTGGAGCATTGGAAGTAGGGCTCTATCTAGTAAAATTGGTGCAAAACAAATATCAAGGGATGTATCAGCCGATCTTAATATTTCTGACTGACGGACTACCAAGTGTTGGTGTTGAAAGTACTTCAGAAATTATTTCACTGGTAAATATGCAGCTTAAATCTATAAATGGTACTGCAGGAAACAACTACTCCGCGGGCTAATGCCCCGACCGGCATTGAATTACACCTGCAGTATCTGTGTGAACAGCCAAGAACCCTTGTCGGCCACTCCACCAGACATAGACCGGTTTCGGGCTTATTAGCCCTCATCAGTATGCCATAGGTGAGATGACCGACAATTGAACTGGCTGTTCCTTCATATGTAGGTTCATATATAAATCGAGTGCAGGTGAGATGTAACTGGTCTGCTACTTCCTGCTCGGCCTAAGCGGTTCGACTTGCAGGAAGCGACCCACATTGCAGTAGGTACTTAACGCAGACCTCTCGCCCTGAGCGATACGCCATTAAATCTATAAATGATACTGCAGGAAATAACTACTCCGCGGGCTAATGCCCTGACCGGCATTGAATTACACCTGCAGTATCTGTGTGAACAGCCAAGAACCCTTGTCGGTCACTCCACCAGACATAGACCGGTTTCGGGCTTATTAGCCCTCATCAGTATGCCATAGATGAGAAGACCGACAATTGAACTGGCTGTTCCTTCATATGTAAGTTCACATATAAATCGAGTGCAGGTGAGATGTGATATGTGAGATGTGAGAGGTCTGCGGTTAAGTACCTACGATAATGTAGGTCGCTTCCTGCAAGTCGAGCCGTTTAGGCCGAGCAGGAAGTAGCAGACCAGTTACATCTCACCTGCACTCGATTTATATGTGAACCTACATATGAAGGAACAGCCAGTTCAATTGTTGGTCATCTTACCTATGGCATACTGATGAGGGCTAATAATCCCGAAACCGGTCTATGTCTGGTGGAGTGGCCGACAAGAGTTCTTGGCTATTCACAAAGAGACTGCAGGAGTAATTCAATGCCGGTCGGGGCATTAGCCCGCGGAGTAGTTATTTCCTGCAGTATCATTTATAGATTTAATGGCGTATCGCCCAGGGCGAGAGGTCTGCGGTTAAGTACCTACGATAATGTAGGTCGCTTCCTGCAGGCCGAGCAGGAAGTAGCAGACCAGTTACATCTCAAATATGCAGCTTTTTAGGGGACACCGGGGCGGAACGGAGTACCGGAGCCAAATGGGATGGGTTTTATATTTCCCGCAGCAGACGCTGGATATTACTAGCGCCCTCTATCATCATATTCTACAACGTCCGTCACGTATCACGTACTGCAAACAGTTTAAAGTACTTTTAACCAAACCTAGTGCAATTATTATGTATTGAACCTAATGTAATTACTCATTTCTTTTGGAGTTTGTTGTTTGTTTTACTGTTTATGACATTTTTTTAAATATCTTTTGACATTGATACGTTAAAAGTTATTGTCAAAACATGTGTGGCTTGGCTAGAGGTTATGTTTATGTGGGCCAGAACGAGGTGGGGCGGAATGGGGTCTACCCCGTTCCGTTAACACAGAAACGGAAATGGCAGGGGAAGACTCAATCCTTGATGAAGCGTAATCCAGAATTGAGCTTAAGAAAGCCTGAGGCAACTTCTGGAGCACGTGCATTGAGGTATAACAGAGTAGCAGTTGCGCAGTTTTTCACATTATTAAATCACGTTATTATTGAAAAAAAAAATTACTGGAGAACGAATTTATAATTCGAGTTTTTGGCCAACAAATGAAGGTGTCTTCACTGATGATGTTTTACAGCAGAGACAACTAATACTCCCATTGCACAAACACAAGCCGATTCGACTAATGGTTCCGTTAATAATTTTTCAACCACACCGCCCAAAGTCACGTTGGAAAATAGCAACAAAACCCAAAATAACCCTCTACCTCAATGTTCCTGGATGCCTGACATTCCTAGTGCACTAATAAAAAAATCTAACACCTCCAGTTTTCCAGCCCTCTCTCCGGAAATTGTCAGTACTACAACTAAAGACGAACGTTAAACGAGTGCAAAGAAAGAAAGGTAAAACCGCCATTCTTACAGAGTCTCGCGCCTTACAAAGCAGAGCTGACAGAAGCAATAGGAAGAACAAAAAAAGGTTAAGGAAGCACAGAAAAACAAAGTCAAAAAACAACTGTCAGGTCATAATCAGAACAAAGTAACAGAGAAGGTGTCTTTGCCAAAAAAGCCAAATAAATTAGAAGAAGTTGAACAAAGCTCTATGGAGGAGGAAAACGTTTTGTGTTTATAATGTAATGACTAATATTCAGCTTCAACTGAAAGGTGGATTGCATGCATTCAGTGCAAAAAGTGGGCTCATAACTCTTGCGCTAGGATAGACAGTGACGACGGCGAGTCAGTACTTGTCTGTGAATTCTAAGCCCGATATCCGTCGTCATATGCAATCTGTTATTTTCTTGCACAACGTTATTAACTTTAGATGTGACTTGCCCGAATTACTTCACAAAATTAATCTAAATATGCCCACAAATAATACACGTCGTAGTGGATCATTCTATATGAAAACTACTAGAACCAATATATTATATTATTCACCAGTGTAGTACACAATGTTACATTATTATAAAACTGTGCAGGACAGTATTAAGTACATAAAAAATGTATTTTTATCTTGATTATTGTTTTGTCCCCCTTCTATTTTTTTTATTTTTTTTTTAATTCTAAATTGTTTGTTTGTATATACCTGTATCATCGTTTTGTTATTTTTATACTGATCAACTTTTAATGTTAACTTGTTTGCAATGTTGCTATTTGTATTTTTTTACTTTTCCATTTTTTTTATTGTAAGCTACTGCCCGTCCTGTAATTGGAATTAATCACCAAGTTAATCCCGTTGGATAGTGGTACAATAAATAAATAAATATTTTTATATATTTTTTAATTTATCATTTACAGCTCTAAAATAAATTTTAACGGTAAACTTCCCATTCCGCCCTGGTGTACGGTATGTCATTAAATAACAACATTTATATGAAATTAGTAAAGATTAAGTAAAACTGGTACAATACTAACCTTGCATTTTACAATGCATGAGTTCATCTATAGATAACAACCAAGAACATCGCCAATAAATATAATATTAAACAATATGTTTTTAGATATTAAATATAAACTCAAAGGAATACAACACTCCAATATACTCCTTGTGTTTTGGTGATGACGCCGACTGGAATTTTTTACAAGAACTATCTTTGGCAACGAAAGCTAAAGCAACACGCATTTACGTATCTGATGATATAGCAAAGACATCAGATATATCTATTCAATTAAGTAATTTTTATGAGACAATTAATGGTCCCGTTTTAAATGATATCCTTTTTGACAATTTGCCGCCATCGGTTCAGATGACTCAACTCTATTTTCCAATTTTTACAAATGGATCAGAAATAACCATTGCTGGAAAAGGTAATGTTTATTACTTTATTAATAAATTATGTTTGATCTTTCTAGTAGGGAAGATCTTATAAATTTTTATACATATACCTAAACAAATTAAACAGTTATGGGTCTTTGCTGCCCGTTTTGCCGTTAAATGGGTAGGTATTTGAGTTTTCATTTACATTAAGCTACTTTGACAATTTTGTGTTATATGGCATACATTTCTGAATCATCAAAAGACTTACGGCAACGCATTGTACATGAGTGTAACCTAATTACTTCACAAATATATAGGTACTTCATAATATTATAGAACATTTTGAGTAATGTCTCTACTGTTACATGGAGGTTGGAAGTTATTAAAATAAGTCAGAGAATTTGTTGGTCTGAACTTGTCACCTTCAATTTTGCTAGAACTGATTATCTAAAATTTAGAAATTAGTGGTGGTATTGAAAAAATAAATGAATGCCTTTTAAAATAATGTACCACGTAATGCCACTTTCTATGACGAATTTTCTATTAAGTGGTTCACGCTATATGTAGGTATGTGATTATGAAAGAAAAGAAAATTTATAATTATGTATTATATTTATTACAGGCACTCTTGGAAACAATACAAAACCAATAAAGGTTTTAGCAAATAGTCGACAAGGTCTTGAAAGTTTAGAAACTAAAATAGGAAAACCTCTTACACATCTTGAACGTGTATGGGCCTATCTAACAATCAAGCAATTAATAGAAGAATCTCATGTGACTAGTTTGCAAAGTAAGATAGAATTTGAGAAGTTAGCTGTTGAGCTGTCATTAAATTATAGTTTGGTCACAAACGTGACCTCCTTGATTGTTGTCAAAACCAATGGAATTCATTCTACAATTAATGTAGTGGATGCTGCTTATGGTATATTACCGGAACCACCAAATGATTCGCCTATGTGTAGTAACATAACTAGTGAGTAAACTATTTCTGTAAGTCATTTTCACAACTGAAATTATACAGGGTGTCTTTAATGCAGAAAAAAATAAAATACTGATTTCTGGGGATATATTCGGAATAAAATGTCATATCAAAAAGTTTTATATTCACGTTTGGTTAGGAACATTCGATTTTGTAGTGAACAAATAAATCATATTCTGGTCTTGGCCAAAATGTCATCGAGACATCGTTCGAGAGCTATGAATAATTTGTATACCTAATTTTACGGAAAATATTTAACATCAGTCATAACCACAAATCAAGAGACGTGGAAGCTATGACTTTTATGGTTTTTATTTGGTATGCAGTGAAATATAAAACGTTGTATTCACCACGGAAAATACTAAGATGATTATGCCCTTAGACGACATGCAACCTGTCACCTGCTGGAATAATCATTCCTGTCTCTCCCTTGGTACATAAATAATTATTATCGTCTCTTCAGGGCTAAATTAGAATCAATAAAAATTAATTGTGGAAGGTCGGCAAATCAGTATAAATAAGGAAATTAATTAAAAATAAAAAAACTATGTAAGTGAACTGGTTACTTCTCTGTAAACGGTAATGTGCGATAGGTGATTAAGATGTTTGTAGAAATAAAATGCAGACTATTGTACAAAAACGACTAGTATTATAACTAGTATTTAGGTGATATGTTGAATTTCTACAAACAAAATTAAGTGAAAATTTTAGGCAAACAAATAGCATCTGACACTTCTTATTTTTTACGTAATGTAATTTACAATAACACTATTTATTACACACACTTCTGTTACTTAAATCAAAACAGCAAAACAAACACAATACAAATTCATAAACTCAATAACGTAATACACCGATGTTTTTGACAAACCTTGACTTGAATCTAATGAATTGACTTGATACCACACTGTTGTCAGGTGAAGACAATTACATTTCTGCACCAGAAGCTTCCAGAAATTTTTCACATTTCTCCACGTAACAAAAACACAATGCAAATAAAATTGAAGTGCTTATTAAAAAGCAATTTTGACATAAATGCTCCAATGCTATTTACAAATCGAATAAAAATTTATAGAAAAATTAAATAAATCAGAAAATTCTTCATATTTTAATAATTTGAAATAATCTGATTTCTTTCACGGGGTTAAGTTTTAGGTAATTTGCAGATTACTTTATATTCAAATTCTTAAATGTGAAGAAAATATTCACATCTGGCAACACTTAAATATGGCCAGGATCGGCGTTGAGTTGTTGTCACTTTTTTTATACAATATTTTGAATATTCAAATCTCATAGTCGACCTATATTATTTTACTTTATTAGTTGGCAGCACCCTAGGTTTCTAATATTCTGCATTAAACAAGCCACAACCTGTATATTTTACACCAGAGAATGTCACGCATAATAAATGTTATAAAAGTTGTCAAGAATATTTTCTATTTGCTCAGAATTACTTTTTGTTTATCAATGTTAGTGATGTATCAATAAAAATACTAAGTAGGCGTCACACTGAGAACTGGTGAATATTATAATGATTATTCTTGATAATGAAACATGAAACTGATGTCGTTCTTTAGGGAATAAGAATCTACACAGAGCAGCTGCATATAGGAGTGTAAAAAATATTGTAATTTAATCAAGTTTACCTATTTACAAAGTTGCACTCCTGAGCCCTCAAGTATTTCACTCTAACTATAACAGTTTGAAAAGGTCACTATTATTTTGCATTCTTTGCGTTTTTTATAACCCCATCATTTCTATCACAGTATTTAATATTCAAAAATAAAAATATATCTAGAATTATCTATTTTGTACGCCATTTAAACTTTCTCACAGAACTGAAATTGTACAGAAATATCTATTGTTTACAGTAGTCATATTGTCTCTAAATACGACACACAAGATTTTACCAGTTAATGTTTAAATACAGTCCTAAGTACACTTAGGAATTTCTTAAGGAAATCGATGCATGTTCCAAGTTCAGTCAAATATATGCTATGCACATATACATTAGCGGTCTAGTTATCTTTGTAAATACTGAATTATTACTATCCTGTCCATGCTATTTCTGGAAATAACATAGATTTACTTATAATGTCAAAGGTACATGTGAATACATGCTTTATACTGCTAAATTTGTATTGTATTTAAATTCATGAACATTTTAAATTTTCAGTTATCCACTTTAAATACTTAATGCCTATTCACTCCTGACTTAATTTGCCCAAACTTTCAGGATACCGTTTGTGATATAACTATTAATAATTTCCTATATTCTAGATTGGATAGCAACGAATTTTGATATACTTACTACTGAAGAGGTTACAACAGAGTTAACGACTAAATCAACCACTACTAGTCCTGATGCTACTATCCTTGCCACTGTTAATGACGTTACTACTATCACTCCTGATGTCACTACTTCTACTACTGATACTATCACTACAACCACTACTGATGCTACCACTACATCCACTACCGATGTTACCACTACATCCACTACTGATGTTGTCACTACGTCCACGACTGATGTTGTTACTAAGTCCACCGACGCTACAACTACTGCTTTTACCAATTTTGCTACTAGCACTAGTAGAATTCTGACAACCGAAGAAAACGTTGACGTAATTAAATTCAATTTTGTTACTGAATTTCTGAGGATAATTCCAGTAACTACAAAAGTTCCTATAATCCTACGTAAAACGAAAAGTTGCAGAGACATGATATTCGGATGCTGCCATGATGGAGTTACTCCGGCTGTAGGATACAATTTTTCTGGATGTGATCCTATACCTAGACCAGGTAGTACAAAATGCGAACTAAAGGCGGTAGTCCATCAGAAGCGGGCGTTATGTCATTAAATATATTTTTTGCAGAAACAACATTTTTTTTCCTGTTAAAAAGCTTTCTTTTTTCTAATATGCTTTTATTAGAGACATTTTTTTGTATTACTTCCCGTTTAATAGTTATAAGGAATATCATCCTAAAAAGTCTCAATAAAGATATACCTAAGAATCATATTAGCGGGATCAAGTAGTCATTGGAAAATAATTGAATGTTCGTTGTTTAAAGTGCATAAATGTCACAAAATATTTATCATTACTCAATACGAACATCAAACATATATAACATAACTTTTATACTTGCAAAATGTTTTCTCATTCAGAAAAAGCTGATATGTGCGAAAAAATGAAGAAGAGCTGTAGAGTTATATCGAAAAAGGTATCCAGAGCGCCTCATTCCTGATCATAGAACTTTACAAGATTAGAGGCGACCTTGCAACGAAATGAAGATGCATTTTCTGTTCGGAATAATCAAATAATTGACCGAAGGGTAAGAAACAATGTAACAGCTAGACTGTTATAGTATTTCGAACAAAATTCACGAAATTCTATACGGTAGGCAACCCGGAAATTAAATTTGGATAAATCAACTATTCAACGAATTTTAAAGACCATTGGGATACAAAATTCACAATTTGAAGTCTTTGTCTCAGCATCACAGTAAAAACAGACTTAATTTTATAGTTCAAGTTGTAGTAAATATAGAAACTGTTGATCAGAACCTTTTTCGGCACGTTTTTTGGACGGACGGCGGTCGGTTTATCAGTAATGGTTTGCCAAACAGGCGCAACAAGCACTACTGATCCTTTGAAAATCCCCACATTGTAAATTCAGTCCAAAACCAAGGCCATTTTGGAGTAAACGTATGGTGCATCATCATCGGTAAGCATTTGATTGGACTTTTATGAACATACGTTGAACAGCGTGAGTTACCTAAATTTCCAACAAGAAGAAATTGCTGCACTTTTGGAGAATGTGCCTTTACAGCTAAGGTGAAACCTATGGTTTCAGCACGACAGAGTTCCACCAGCTCTAGCCATATTTGGACAACACTTTCCCAGAAAAATGAATTGGGATTGATGAACCTATTCAGTAGATCGGAAAGTCACCAGATCTAACACCCCTCGATTTTTTTAAGGGAGGAATTTAAAAAAAACAGATTTACAAAATACCTTGACGAGATATTAATTATTTGAAAGAAAAAATCACAAATGCTTGTAATGAATTAAGTAGCGAAATTTTAATAAACGCAGCTCACAAAGAAGTCAGGCGAAGATTGGATATGTGTCTTGAAATTACCACCTTTTGTTTTAACTGTATTAAAGAATTGTCTAGTTTAATTCTTTTATTTATTCTTAATGACATGCACTTTGAACAACGAACATTCAATTATTTTCTAACGACTACTTGATCCTTCCACCGTTAATCTGATTTTTAGGTGGTGTTTCTTTTGAGACTCTTTAGATAAAAGAAAGATTTTTGACAGGAAAAAATTAGGGGATGTTTCTGGAAAAAATATAATTAATGACGTCATTAGTCATTTTTGTCAAATCCCAAAGATAATACTTTCGATTGAAAATGGAGCTTACCTCATCACATTTAACACCACTTCCCCAAATTGTACTTAATTTTTTTGTATCCTCGCAGTAGTAGACCCATACTATAGAATTTGAAACACTCTGCACTTTGCTGAGTCCGCTTCATTTCGTTCAGAGGCCGATTGTAGCTATGTTGAATGAGGCGTTGCGTGTCTAAAGTACTTTTTAAAATGTTCCTCACTCAATATTCGAATCAAAGTATGAAACTCTACAAATGATGCTGCAGGAAACAACTATTCCGCGGGCTAATGCCCCGACCGGCATTGAATTATACCTGCAGTATCTGTGTGAAACAGCCAAGAACCCTTGTCGGCCACTCCACCAGACATAGACCGGTTTCGGGCTTGTTAGCCCTCATCAGTATGCCATAGGTGAGATGACCGACAATTGAACTGGCTGTTTCTTCATATGTAGTTTCACATATAAATCGAGTGCAGGTGAGATGTAACTGGTCTGCTACTTCCTGCTCGGCCTAAGTGGCTCGACTTGCAGAAAGCGACCTACAATATCGTAAGTTTCTGTGGCATTAGCCCGCGGAGTAGTTGTTTCCTGCAGCATCATTTGTAGATTTAATGGCGCATCGCCCGGAGCGAGAGGTCTGCGGTTAAGTACCTACGATATTGTAGGTCGCTTTCTGCAAGTCGAGCCGCTTAGGCCGAGCAGGAAGTAGCAGACCAGTTACATCTCACAAAGTATGGAACTATTCGAATATTTTCTTCTCCTTTAAAATGACCTGCAATCGAAAATCGATGTGTTCTTGTTTTCATAAACAATACACATGTTGGTTTATCCATCTCAATTTCTTTGTCAGAATTGGTTTGATCTGATTTTAGATCTAAAAGAAGTTTCTGAATTTCTTTGTTTGAAACTTGATTTGACATTATTTAAAAATAATCTGTAGCAATCGAATTATAGCAAGTTGCTGGTAAAAACTGCAAAATGATATTACCGCTTAGCATAGCACCGCATTCGGTAGACCACGGCCTTAAGGTCGTCCTTCTATCATTTATTTACCGGATGTAAAATATTTGTTTATCAAACTCATCAAACGACAAATAGGTAAACAAATATATTGCAAATGGGATGCCTAATGGAATATGTTTAGGGCTACCATTAATTAAAAATATTGTAATTATTATTATTTTTTAATATTTCGCTCATTTGCTTACCGAACAAATTTAATACCAATCAAAGGTACAAAGCATAAAGAACGTGCAAAAGTTAAGTTACCTACTTTATTCTGGTATTCTGAAATGGAATTCTGGAATTGAGGGGAGGGTAGCAAAAAGGCTATTTGATAGGTCTTTTTTGTATTTAGTAGATTTCTCCAAGTAACCATCGGCAACAGATGTTGAATTCAAACCCCAAGTCGTTTTTTCTATTCTTGATCGTAATCGGCCAATGTTGATGACGAAGATCGACAAAAACTATGTCTTGTATACAGGTATAGAATAGGAAGTTTTAAACACGCCACTGCACCAAAATACATTCTGGCAGATCTTCGTCCATTTGAATACGTGTACATTATAACTAGACTTTAACAAAAAATATTGTTGTTAGACATTGTTATTTGTTATGTGACTGAGAAACGTCTAAATCAGACGGTCATGGTTAATGAAAAAGATGAAATGTTTGATAGCTGTGGTCATTGGTTTTATAAAATTCGCTATTGCTGTGACCACATGATTGTTTGATTTTTAACGTTAGAAAGATTTCTTCAAAAGGGTTCCATAGTGTATATAAAAATTACTTTAGTTTCACCAAATTTACACAAGCTAACTCTACGTAGCCACATATAGCAACAAGTTAATAAGACGTTGCTGTAAAAGTTATGTTTTGTGGTCACTTCACTGGTACAGACTATAACTTCATATGCTGTCACAAATATAAATCCAACAAATTTAAATCGAGACAGACAGATAACATTTAATCCGTCCAATACGTCTAATTCATTTATTTGAATAAGACATTAAAAAATTTGGCTATCAGTTGGACTGTTTAAAGGTATTTTTTCTAGTAAACCAGGTAAATCATTTCGCAAAAAGGACAATTAGTAGTTTCCAGTTCAATGATTACCAGGTGGAATAAGAGGGGCGATAATAATCCATTCATGATACCAGCACAACATTAACTGAAAATTCAGGATTGCATTTATGTGAATTATGAGTTTCTGGCGAGAGCCTTCTACTCTAAAAGCCATTCACAAAATTATATTTTTCGTGAAAAATCCTGGGGTTGTAGTCCATGATCTTTTTGTATATAATTGGTTTCCATGGAGAGTACCTACTCATAGAAGGATTTTCTTCTGTGTTGTAGATATTTTATATTTTCAAGGGCTTGTAGAATAGACCTTAAGATTTATGATAATAGGAAAAAGCTGTGTATAGGAACATATGATTCGTTAAGGCTGAATCTTCGCAAGCTTCTACATAAATTAGCAGTTACTCCTGGTTAGTAATGATAGTCATTATAACTTATATAGAACCCATAAATGTATTTCTGAAAATTAGATTATCAGCTAACCTAATGATGGTCTCGGATGATCTGCGACCTCTCGTGGCTCAAAGGAAAAGTGCAGCGGTACTGACTCAACACGGAATTAATTTTTTAAATCTAGTTCTTCCAAGAAAAAAAATATATAAAAAAAATAACTTAACATTTCTTAAAGTACCTCTAATTAAAATTAGGAGTATAAACAGTAAAAATAAATGCCTATGTTATAAAGCAAAATATTTTCTGAATTTAAAATTATTTTACATTTTTCTATTTTTATGTTTTTAACATGTTTAAATGCTATCGAAATTTAAACAGTTAGGTCTAAGTGTACTAAGTGTACATTTCATAAATGGTAAGAAATTTCAAAATGTATACATCTTGATGTTTCCGTTCAACAAAACAGATAAATGTGAGATGCCAAAACTGCAGAGATTGTTTGTTTACTTTTTAGAGAGTTGTTCTCTTCCAATAAGTAATGGAACATGCAGTAAAATGTACTGGAACAAACGTTTGAAATGGGCCTACAGTACACAACTTGGTAAATGTCGTTCGTTCTGGTACAATGGCTGTGGGGGTAATGACAACCGATTTGTTAATGAAGCTGTTTGCAAGAGAGTGTGTGTTACTGCCATTAGTTCAGGTAAGTTGGGAATGGATCTTGTAATTATTATGAATCAGACGCAAAAAAATAATTCAAAATTATTTATTATAACGAATAATGAGTAAATACACGGGCAAACTGACAAACATTCTCCTAGTTTGTAAGAATCAGGTACTAAATCTTTCTAACAAATTATAATTATATTTCTTAAGCCGGTTGCAGTGTACATATGTTGAGATGACTACTATGGTATTATCAGTTAAACACAAGCAACACTAGAAATATCTCTTGTATGCAAATGGGTTTTGCCTCATCCACGTAGAGATATCTACCTACAATCTCTATTAGAGTGGACTAAGAACTAATGTTGAATGTTCAAAGTTGATTACATTACGATACGAAAGCAGTTTGATATAAATCTCCAAATTTGTTCTAAAGAGTATTATTATTACTGCAATAAATTGCACGCAGGTACATGTAGTGGACTAAAATCAGCTCTCAATGATACCGCTTTTTTAAAAATAATGTATAACTAAGTTAAACCTTGACCATCTTGTAGAGGGGCAATTTGGGTATTCGAAATGGACTTGTACAACTCTTTTCACTAGGGCACAAATTTATAAAATTTTAATTCTTCGGACATTATTTGATAATTATCTTTTTCGCAACATACATCGCGCTTGTAAATTAATGATTTTACTTATATTCATAATTTTTTACAACCAGTGTAAAAAACTACAACATTTCTAATGGTATAAACTCATTTTTGATAACTATTCCTGGAAACATATTCTACACCGCAAGTATACTGTAGCGGTTCAATGTGCCAACACACAAAACTTAATTTCTTGAAATCCGTAAGGCTAGCGAAGTAAACTTAAACAAACTTTTTTTATACTTTTGATTACATTTGCTTCGATATAACTATAAATTAATTTTGAATAATTAATGTTGCTCTTCACATAGTGAAGTTTTGAGTGCACAAATTTGCTGATGCCGTCTTTGGAACTAATTTTCTAGAAAAGAAAGAGCATTCATTTGGCTAGTTACAAATATCTATATTTTCCTTAAAGACAAAAACATTTTTATTGGATATATTATCACTGTTAGATACACAGGGTGATTCAGAACTTATCTAAAAAAATTTGGGAATAGATGAAAAATGAAGTCAATATCGTAATTTTTTTTGTTAAATGCTTATAGTTTGCGAGAAAAAAAAATATTGAAGTTGTAGTAGTTTCAACCTTTACATCGCTGGGCTACTGTAGTCTAACCAGGCGATTTCAAGTATCCGATTACTTATCGTATTAACTTTTTTGTGATGCAAGTATTTAGTTTTTCAAATATCAAAAATAGCTTACGTATAGAAACTCGCAGTTGATGGGTATCGTTTTAATTTATGGTGAAGTGAAAATGCTTTAGCAGAACGATTTCCTGGTAAACATGTGCAGTTACTTTTACCGCGGTGTGCAGTGAGTGCAAGTGTAATTCAACGCCAGGAAATTTTGAAACCGAATCGTGGAAGAAATGTAGGTCCAGGGCGTCCAAGACATATTGTAGCAGTGTGGCTATCACACACGAGACTTAATTATATCCATACCATGTACAGCGTGTCCAAACATTAATACCAGGGGATTGGACGAGGAGGACCTCCATGGCCGCCACGATCTCCTGACATTAAATTATTTGGACTTCTTTTTGTGGGGATATTTAAATAATGAAGCACATTGCACCGAAGTGGACACTATTGATGATTTACGCAAACTATCATAGCTGTCGCCAATAATTTACAAAGTTCAAAACGGACAAGGAGCAAAAACATATGTGTTAGTTTGTAGTAACTGGGTAAGACGGCCCAAAATTTTGTTGTAACATCAGGTATGTCAAACTATTTTACGAATTAAAACCATAAGTTAATTCTATTAATAATTAATTCCAATATCGGCAAAAGCAGTTGAATTTACTGCATTAAAATAGCTGTACTAAAATGGAATTTATTTCATTCCTTGAGAATTTCTTTCAGTTTTTTTCCCCGGTCGCCCATTATTCGCCTTAAAAGGTTTTACAGTGGACCAGTTTTCAGTGCCGTACGGAAGTGTATTTTTAAATCATTTTGGAACTGCTCTTTTTGATATAATTTATACAAAATTATATTTGTAAGAGTCCCCTGTACATTCAAAGATTTTTTTAAATAAGTTCTGAATCACCCTGTTTTTATGATATACCCTCTTTAAAATTAGAAGAACAAAGATTGAATTGAATAAAAACAATCCATTATTATTTTACATTTACATAAACATAAAAACTAAACACATACAGATTCGGAAATTGCGGATCTTTACAGAGAAAGTAGAAATTGCCGCTTCATTCCAGGGAAGGTACGAACTTTAAGAGGGGCGGCGACGTGCATTGGTCTAGCATTCCCCACTACTACGGTAATCGGTTCCGTATCGCCAACGCCAATTCGCCATTGCATATCTAACTGTCCGGTCAACTGATGCCAGTGTTGTCAGGTCTCATGCTTTTGCATGAGATCTCATGCATTCCGAGGAAATCTCATGCTTTTTAATAGACAGAAAAAGAAATAATAAAATTATTAAAATTACTCTTTGAAATCTACCAAAACAAAGACCTAACGAGAAATAAAGGCAAAATCGAGGGCAAAATTGAATAGATAGAGGTAGGTATCTACAATATTTGGGTACTTGAAATGTCCTTTATTGTAGACTGCTCTCTTAATAATTAGCAATGAATACATAAACAGGTATGACAGTCTACGGATATGCGGTGTGTGTGCTGTATTCACGCTGTATTGCAGTGATTATTAACTCTATTCCGTAAGGGTACCTACATTTTCTGGAAACAACAGATTTTACGACCCGTGAGTCACCCTGCGTCACGTCAACTGCGCCTCAACGTTAGCCAGGCCTAACAATAAAATAAATTAGAAAGCTTACGTGGTTAATAACTTTTAAGTAAGTACCTGTAACTACCTACTTATAATGTAATATTATGATAAAATAGCAGAACATAATGCTTTTTAATGAAATAAAAATGGCATTACAAAAGTAATTAAAAATTAAGCTGTGTCAAGAGGTGTTTTTTGATAAATTAAGCCATCTCATGCTTTTTTCTCCAAACCTCCTGCTATTTTGATATTATTCTCATGCACTGAATTTTTCCCACCTGGCAACACTGCTTGATGCAAACACGCTGTGGTCGAAGTATGCGTGTAGCATAACACAAATACACGCAAGCGGCAAAATACAATTCACCATCAAGATCCTCACTTTCCAAATCTGTATATTTGTACAAAAAGCAGAAATTATGATAAAGTTATTTAAAACTTAATTAAAAAACTATTTAAAAAGACCTACTCAAAGGTTTTCTCAAAACTTATGCCTATACATATGGATTACTTGACTTAAAGATATTGGCAAAAAACATTATTTGTAGTAGTGCTCAAACTATGAGTACGTTATTCTGAAATATCTGCGTACTTATCTCATTTTTCAAAAGATAATTTATGATTTCAAATTTAAAAAAATCTGGCTATACGAAATTAAGAAAGACACAGTTTTCGTTTGTTTTGTCACGATTTATTTCTGAGAAACATAAAGGATGCGAATTTGACACTAATATTAAATGAACAATGTCTCAATAGAAACAAATTTAGATTGTACCAAAAATAATTTGACATTTTCATTGAATTAATCAGAAGCATGTGATATGACTATTAACTTTACATGAATGTTCAATTTCATGTGCAATTAATAATAAATACAGGAGTTTCAGAAGTTCAACAAAATAAGAATTGCGAAGAGATGAAATTTGGATGTTGTTATGATGGAGTTACCCCAGCAAGAGGACTTAACTACTCAGGATGTGATCCTATACCCCGACCAGGTAATTTGGAAGTTCATTTTATTCATTAAATGTGAGTAGGTTTTTTTCTGTAAGCACTGTGTCATTAGATTTTCTCTTCACAGGAACATCTAGAAACGATAGGGAACCTATATAACTAATAATTTTAGAAATTTTAGCACATAAAATGTGTTCCCCAACAAACTTCTGGTGTCCCTGCGCCTGTTTGTCATTGTAATGTGACGAAATAACTTTTTTCCATTTTCCAATTATGCCATAACAGTGGACACCGATACTTGAACTCGAACAATCTTGTTTAGGAATGACCTGTAGTTTCCTTCCACAATATTTTCTCTCTTCAACATCCAACAGAAGTCAGGTATCATATGCCATCTACTCTGGTAACTACGTCTAAAAGAAAGATATAACGCAAATATCCTTTATATCTTGATGAAATCATTATCCGTGTTCTATATTGCAATGCTCAAGATATTGTGGGAAGTAATCTAGATGCGAAGTGTAACTTGTAATTCATCAAGTAACCTAGTCGCTTGTAATTCCTATATACTTTTACACCTAATTATACAAACAAAAAAATCAATAGGGTTCATATCGGGTGATCTAGGTGCCAAGGTTGACCTGGTTCTAGAGTGCCTTGTCCAATCGCGTTATTACCGAATCTCTCATTTAAAAATTCATAAGCAGTCAAGCTAAAATGTGTTGGAATCCCGTCGTGCATAAACCACATTCTTTGTCTTAGCGCATAGGGAATATCGTCAAGCAGTTCAGGTAAAACGTTTTCAAGAATATGTCTGTAGGAGGCACCGATTAAAGTTCTTGATAAGATGTAAGGCCCAATAAGAAAATTTCCAATAATACCCACCTATACATTCAAAGAAAACTGACGTTGAAATCGAGATCCCATTATGGCATTAGGGTTTTCATCACACCAAACATGTTTATTGTGGAAGTTCATTATAGCATCCCTGGATAAATTAGCTTCGTCGACAAACAATATGCCAGCGGTAAAGTTAACATGTTATACAATTTTTTGCAAAATCCAGTGGCAACATTGTAAGCGAGAAGGATGGTCTTGCGGCAATAAGGCTTTAATACTTTGTATGTGATACGGGTAGAACTGTTAATGTTCAAATTGGACAAAACAAATTTATGATTCACATTAAGAATTGCAGCGATCTTGCTAGTAATAGAATTAAAGTGCACATCCCTAGCCTTAGCTGGGACTCGTTGACCTACACTTGTTGTTCCCAGGATGGCACTGTGAGGACAGACTCGCTATTGATATCTCTGAGCCCACCTATATATTAATTTCGGCTTCTATTGTTAGTATTACGTTTTGTATCTCTTCACTGACGGCATCTTCACTAGTGACTTCGCAAAAGCTTCGCCGCTACAGAGCGACCAGTTACCGAGGTCACGGCATAACAACCCTAAAAATCACTATATGTCAAATACTAACACCGGTTGTGAAAGCCTAAAAACCACTAGTCAGAAAATTGGTCAACTAATTATACCTCTACATCTCAATTTAGTGGTTCCAATTAATTTCATGTAATTGTATCTGTTAAAAGATATTTTGTTTATTTCAGAAAGCTGTTCACTCGAAACAAATAGAGGAATACCATGTCGGCAGAATTATTCTATACCTACAAAATATACTTATGTTACGAGACTAGGCCAATGTCGTCAGTTACACTATTCAGGCTGTGGGGGTAATGACAATCGATTTGCTTCTAACATGGATTGCGAAAATGTGTGTATGAAAGCTACTGGACGTGGTAAGTAATAGGTATGCTTAAATAATACACACTGAAATAATTTTAACAGTAGTTGCCTTTAAAAAGATGATCACTTCGTCTGTTTGCAAGTTCATTATTTATTCACAGCGCTTAAATCCAGCTTTATATTTAACAATATTTTTAGTCCAATTATTGAGCAATAAATTGCCATATTTCATTCTGTTTCCAATATATTTTTGCATGTTGTTTATTACATTATTTGTAGTTCTAATTTGAAGGTGTCAGTTTCTAAAAGTAAAGAATGATAATAACTTTTGACGTTTTAACTGTTTCTTTATCTAACACGATTGCCAAAGAATCACAAAATATACCTATTGCTATTCTTAAAAATAATTATAACTTACTGCTATATGTATGCAAATTTTTTAAAAATGTGTTCTAAATTTTCAGGAAATATTATATCGGTAACTGTTTAATTAATGTACTATAGTAGACGGCCGAAATTCTAGAGAGTGACTTATGTTATAAACCTGCTAACAATTTATAACAGTCGACACAAAGAAATATACATGCAGCCCATATATTATTCCTATAAAATCGTGTGCCATATATCTTTGAGAGCAGCTTCTGCTGCAGTAAGTACTCATGCGCCGCAGCTTTTTATTGGCTGCGACGAATTGACGGATCCACCTGTTCCATTTCCAGTGCTATCATGGGCGGGTATATCATTCGGGCGGGCAAAATTAATTTTATTAGCAATTTTGTGTTCTTAAGAATGGAGAATAATTCAAGCTCTACAGCGTATTCTCAAAATCGTCCTAATTTGACAAGTGAGGAATATTGAATGTGTTTAGTCTGATTGTTGTAGGGCTAGGCTCTGTGGGGATGCTTTTGCGGAGTCACCACTGAAGATGCCGAAAGTGAAGAGCGGCGAAACGTTTGGAAGCATAGGATGCGACCGGTTACAGCCGCGGCTACGGAACGCCTCGGAGGACCATTATTGTCCGAGGAACGGTTCCAACCGTATCAGTCTTAATACCAACAATAGGAACTGAAATTAATATATGGGCGGGCCCAGAGACCAATAGCGGGTCTGTCCCCACAGAGTCTAGCCCGAGAACAACCAGGGCACGTAAAAGAATCCCTGCTAATCCTAGGGATGTGCATTTTAACTCTGTTTCTGGCAGCGACCAGTTACCGAGGTCACGGCATAACAATCTGGAAAATCACTATCTATCAAATGCTGTATCACTGTTTCTACTATAAATAATGGATATTATGTAGTGCAATTACTTTTGTCATTTTTCTATATTTTTTATATCTGATCGCCTTTAAATTTAGTAGGCCTATGAAATGTTGCTCCTCGCACGCTTCGCCCGTCGCGCTTGTCAACAAGCAGGCGATTAGTCACTCTCTAGATTTTCGGCCGCTGACTACCGTAAAGCTTGAAGTTTATACAGGGCGCAGAAAAAATAATGCAATATGACTAAACTTCTTAACTATATTTTTTTTAAATGTGCCAAACAAAAGTTACAAATAAACAAACAAATACCTCACATTTATGAAACCTTGAATATTTATTACTTTATCGAGTGTCAGCGCCTATTTTGAGACTTATCGAATGTGCTTGCTTCTATTGATATAAAATGTTATGTAGGCTACCAATATAAATTTTAGAGAAAAATTATAATAAAACTTATTTAAGTACGAAAATAGTTAATAAAATATTCATAATCATGTCCATTAACCATTAAACAGTATTTTTCTGTCGCCTTACCCTACCTTCATCAAGATTTATATCCTTTCTTTTTCAGAAGGAATAGCAAACCATAATAATGATGATAGTTATTATTAATAAAATATATAAAATTAGAAAACAGTAACTGAAGATGAAAACGAGGAGAATGTATTCCTTTATTAATCTTTAAATTTTATTCAATCATTTAAATACTATTTTTTTTTTGAAAGATAAAAGCAAAAAATTAATTGAACTTTGATATATTTACAATAAAACTGTTTATATGAAATACTAATTTGTACAGTACTTGCAGGGCATTTATATTGCTAACTGCATATATGAAACCATGATGTTCCCAGTAGCAGTTTTTCTCACTAAAATTGAATATGAAGTTAGTTGCGAAAAAGCTGTGGAATTAACTGTCAAGAATCGAAGTTATGAGCTCAAGCAGTCAAACTTACTATAAAAAAATTAAAATGAGCTCATATGATTCGTATCGAAAAGTCCACCGTAATTTCTTCTCGTGGGGCATGGTAGGAGGACGCAGCCGGCTTTTGCCCCGTTAAGCCGGCTGAGCCTAGTTTTCCTGTGCGGCTGCCGCCTGGGAGTCGCGCTTTTGCTGATCCGCGACCGGGGCCCTACACTGTCTCTTCAGATGTCCCGTCTGCCCACAGTTCCAACATTGGAGAGGGCGATCTCTTCGGCTGCCAGGTTGTTCTGACTACTAACAAATATTGTTCCGAAGACTCTATAAAGCAGACCCCCAGTAACTATTTAACCCTGAGGATAATGTAACCCAGACAACAGACATCGAATATTTATATCCCACTATGCTGGTGACGTTGTTTCAATTGCTTGATGCAATCGTTCTCCTTGCTCTTCACTGTAATCTGCAAGATTTTGTGGGAAGTAATTCAGATACGAATGGAGAAAATGTAACTTGGTAAGCAACCCAATCACTGGTAATTCCTAAACATATCAGCAATTAATACCTTGTACTCGTAATTCTCACGTTTATGGTTACCTAGAAACTTCTTATAATAGCTTATATGCTGCCCTATTTTCGTAATAGAATTTTAGATGGTTCTAATACGTTCTTATTGATATAAATTGTTTGAACCACGTTACATAAATACCCTGGCAGCCCAATCTACTTCGACGTACTTAATATGGATCTTTAAATACAGACCATCATAAGCTATGTGGTCATCTACCTGTATAAGTTCAAACGGTCTTTGCTAAATTGTCCTTATGGTTAATGAGAGTCTGCTGTATAGACCCTTTTTTTCTCGACTATGGCTATGTGTGTACTGAAAGGATAGACAATTATGAAATTTGCTGGAACACGATTTGTCAATAAACTTCCCGATCTCAATCATCTCAGCTTGTTTCAGTTCTGTGTGTTCTTTGGGAGTTATTTGATCACGGGAACGACTCGCATAATATTTATTAGCAAAAGATCATACAGAATCAATCGTAAGTGTAACAGTTTCAGCAAGTTCAATGTTTGATAGCGAAGTCTACAGTTGGCCTGATGTGTAGGGGTTAAACTGACTTCAGATTCGGTTTCAGCGAGCAAAATACATAGAAATATTATGACCTTATTCATGGCACAGTTAACTTTTTTATGGATATGTGTTGATATTGTTATAAAAATGGATGATTTCTTCCATTTCATTTTCTCCAAGTATATATATTTTAGATAGATGTAAATTACCCATATTTCTGAAAGCAACAAAATCACTTTGTAAGGCAACACCGACACTATGGTGGTTTTATGATGAAAGGAAAAACGACTGCATTCAATACCTGTACTTTGGTTGTTTTGGAAATACAAATAAATTTTTAACTAAAGAAGAATGTGAAAATCTTTGTGTTGTCCTCTAAAGTAACAATATCGAAAGGTAGGTACCATTTTATATTAAAAGTATAGATATGGTAGGTCAAGCCTATAACAACAGATTTTTTAGGCTAATATGTTTCTTTTATTTAGGTGCTTGTTTTTGAAAATATTCACTTGAAATTTAGTATTAATTTGTATTTTATACCGGCATACTCTTTGTGTAACTTTGATATAAAGAAAACAAAGGAATGAGAGTTGTGGCAGTTAGCGACACAAACTTTTCCTTAGTACTGCCATGATCCAAAGGCATTTTTTGTTTACTTTTTGTATAATCTTGAGGGTTTCATTTTCATATCTTTAATATCACTTGTTTGGTGCATCTTGGAATATCCAGATTGGTAAAGCTTTTAGTTAAACGTTCTCGTAATTTATTTACAGCAGAGCTGCGTTATTTTTCTTCGTTCTGTTCTGTTTGTCACCTTTCTTTTTCAGTCCGTTATACTGTTCTCTCTTAGATCTATTGCCACTAACTCTCTCCATCATTTCCTCGGTCTTCCTATAGTTCACTTCCTATTTTTTTCACTACACTTTCATCTCCCATTCTTTCTAGATGCTCTTCTGAATTTTGCAAGTTATATCTATTTTTAGTTTCATATTTTAGAAATAAGGTGATATTGCGTTATGGATTTGATCACTAAATTTATCCGAAGAAATGTACTTAGATCTCTTGGAAAATGCCATTAATCCTGCTTTAACTGGCGCCCTTAGCAAAAATCATGAACCAATAGATAGCGCTGCAAAAATCGTGAAAACATTCACCTTATAAGGTTGAGATGTTTTTTATGTAAAACTATTTATGTTTTCATGTGTTTTTATTAATTATTTAGTGATTGAAATTAATTTCCATTTGTTTTATGTGCATCTACGTATCAAATAACATTGTATTTACTGATTACCAATTATGGATTTGACATCATAACCTCTTCAGTTGAGATGGTAGGATTTCAGGTTTTCACAATTTTATTTGTTGGAAAATTATGCAGTCATACAGATTTAAGTACAATAGTTACAGCACTGAGAAACGGCACACATTTTATGCGATTTATTACAAAGTATTTTGTGAAGTCCTGCAATATTTTCATTTAAGATAAAACTATACTATTTACAAGCCGTTCTAGTACCTACTATTTATACAGAAAAATATAAAAGAGTACCCAAAACTTTCACTTTCCTATATGTAATAATAATAATAATAATAATAATAATAATAATAATAATATCTCTACCCCTCATTCTAATCACAGAGATTAGCCCAGAAGTCGGAGACTTGTGCGGGAGAGGGGGCGGCATATTATTATTAACGCATTTGCGCCCAGGAACGACTTACGTTGGTAGGCCCTAATCACTATTCAGAGCAGGAATGAGGAAAACCTGGAAAACCTCATTAATTAGGGGGGTAGTCAAATATCAACAGGAATCACATCTCTCACATTTACCCAATCTAACATTATTCCACCCTAACATACCCGCAGAGAGGGTGCCAATCCTCCCCACGAATAGCTTATATACGGTCTACCGGCAGCTGGGCTCGAACCAACTCCGTCTAGTCACCTCGATTCAAGTACTAACGCCTTAAACCGTGCGACCACTGACCGATCCAAATGTACTTCTATTTGTTGCTCACCTTTTCAGCAGTTTCGAAGTCTATCAACAGATTCAGCCACTTCGTGTTTTTGCCGTTGTCGTTAGGCTATCCACATTATGCAATGCATGTAAGATAATTTTTCAACAAGACGGGGCTGGGTTCCTGTAGATAGCCCCGCATATGTAATGAAATTAGTAACAACTTGATCAGTAGTTAGTAAGTTATTTGTATATTTTTTATTTCTTTCAGGTCCAAAATAAGTACCTATAGATCAAAGCAGTTGAAAGTTTCACATTGGTATTTCTTTAGATAGAATTTTTTGTTATAGTAGATATCTACATAAAAAATAATAAAGTTTGATGGTTCAACGTTTAACTCATTTAAATAAAATGGTATATTTAATAAAATTAAGCATTTTTATTTTTAACTTAATACAGAGCGTCTGGAAATTCCATTCTCATACGTGGAAAGATGGTTGTACACATGACAATATTAAAAAAGGGTGTTTCAGTTCGAGTAAATCAAACATTAACCATAGTTAGAACTCGATACAAAATTCAGAAAAGCAATGTTACGCTTATAACAACTTAATAAAATATACAAATTTAGGTCAGTAGCGCAGGGATGGGGGAATAGGGGGAAGGAAAGCGGGATTTTGTTACCCCAACTTCTACGCCAACGACCTAACTCATTTGTTATTCATTTTTAGATTTCAAGAATTCTACATAAAAAAGTACTTGTTGAAAATCGGTAAGCCTATCTTTTTACCAAAAATCTCACCCTTCTTCTGATAAGAAATTTAGTTTCTAAAGGTTTCACATAAATTTTAAATTAATATTATTAAAATGTCATTAGAATTGAACTTCTAATATAAGAAATGTTATCAGAAAGCAACAAAATAATCAAGTTTTTATTACTGTATCTTAGAAAAAAAACCGTTAATAAGTAACAACAATTTCATTTTATAAAATTATAAACATAGCAACAATAACATAATATTAAAATAATAATTTACATCGACAAACCATTGACGAAATGATATCTGTTTGCAACAAACAGAACGTTGAATAAGCAAGGATAATATAATTGCAGCAGAATGGCACAAATTAAATTTTAGAGGATGTGCAATTGAATATGCTGTTCACCGCACTGTAGCGCAACAAAAAAATTATCAGAGAGGGAATTGACCACATTACAAATACAATAAATAATACACAAGGAATTATATTTAGAATCTACCAGTCGTTTCGTTGATGTAGATACGTATTATTAATATTGTTTTGAATTCTAATACGTGACATAATAACATAAATTTAAAATTCATTTGCAACCCTTAAGAAAATAAAATCTTATTAGAAGAACGTTCTCCTATTCAGTTGCGATTTTTCGGTGCAGGAATGTGTTGGAGGTGATTAGAACATAAACATATTAAAAATTCTCGCCCCTAGCCTGTCCTCTTCAGGGGGAGAGGAGGGTTGAAAGATACCCTTTTTGGGTTTTCGCTTATATTTCGAGAACAGTGTATGCGAAAAATTCTTTACATAGAAATGAGACTATAAAATTTTCTATAAAATTAGTTCCATATATTTTTGAACATATGTTGTTTGTCTTAATTCTCCTGATAACTCTTCGGCCGTTTGTTTTACACAAAAGTCCCATAAGAGGATGTTTTAGAGCAATAAATTTTATTAACATACAAATATGCTAATTTATGAAGTTACAGCAACTTCCTAAAATTCAAGAAAACTTATTATCTTTGTTATTACAGAATTTACAAGTTAATATATTTATTACATTCATACATAATTAGGCAAAAGTTGACCAATTTTTAAGGTAATTATAAAAAATTTAAAACCTAAGGACAAGGCGAATGTGTAACCAATGCATAAATTTTATTTTTGTTTTTTGAAAACTAATAAGGAGAAACCGTAGCAAATGAAAAATCTTAACAAAAATAAATGGGCCTGTTTTTTTCTTAGGCCGGGAGGTTTTTGCTTCTGGCTGCACCATCAATACCGATCACAGCACGAATTGCGAGTCACCTTTGCTCTTTGCCATCAGTCTCCGCAGGAGATGTGGGAATGGGCTCTAAGTCTTCTTCGTTCAAAGTGGGGACGCTGTTAAACAGTGACCTTGACAGCTTTGACATAATCAAGAATAACTCATCGTTGCCTTTTGGCAGCTTCACCTTCTACTGCTACAATCTTTCGTGAATCTACAAAATATGAGGTCCTAAACATCTCTGAATGTTGCTTCGTTTTTTGTCATCACAGAAGCTAATATATTGCCCTTACGTTATCAAACTAATAGGTCTGGAGGTAGTTGATTTCACAGCTAGAGTTGCATCTGGTGGAATGAGCGTAATGTGTGATCTTACGTTGCTATTCGTTGGATGGAAGAGATACAAGATCTCTTTACTGTATTAGAAAGGTATTTTAAGCTAATATAAATCAAATCTCCTACAATTCTTATCAATGAAGTCATATTCATGCTCTCAGATACCAAACATCTAGGTATGCTAATGAACAATTCCACAAACAAAGTTCTATTCAATAATTATCTAAAGAAATGAATCTATCCAAATTTACTAACCTGGTTTAATGAAAACACTCTATAAATATCTAACTTCACTTTTGACAGTGGGAACTCGAAAATTCAACCAAAATAGATGAGATCTGACCTATTTCTGCATTTTTAGGATTGCTTCTTCAGGTGGCCTCCTTTAAGTTGAGTCAAATATCTAACTATAAAAATTATTATATAAATTAAAATTATTTGAAGTAAAATATCGACAATGACAAAAGTGATTTTAGCCTGTCCATGAATTTTAAATTAAATATGACAAGTACCCTTTATGTAATGGTTTTTATATATTTTTAGGTATCAATAATATTGTGTGAAATTAACTACTCTGTGGGCTAAAGCTCCAACCAGCGTTGAATTACATCCACAATATCTACCCATATATTCTTTATTATTAGCTTTTGTAATATTTTTTTACTGTATTAGAAAGGTATTTTACGTTAATATAAATCAAATCTCCTACAATTCCTATCAATGAAATCATATGCATGCTCTCGGATACCAAACATCTAGGTATGCTAATGAACAATTCCACAGACAAAGCTCTATTCAATAATTATCTAAAGAAATTAATCTATCTAAATTTACTAACCTGGTTTAATGAAAACACTCTATAAATATCTAACTTCACTTTTGACAGTGGGAACTCGAAAATTCAACCACAATAGATGAGATCTGATAAGCTCTCATGTATGTAATTTCTATGTAAAAAATTTTTCGCTGCATCGCACCGTATTCGAATTATAAGCGAAAAACCAAAAAAAGAGACCTTTGCACTCCCACCCCCCAAGCGGGGGGACTAGGTTCGGCGACTTTTAATATTTTTACGTCCTAACTGCCCCAAACACATTTCCGCCGATAAATATTTTCTCCCTTTTAATGCACGCTACAACCCCTTCATTGCTTAGACCATTGCATGTCTACAACGAAAATGGGGAAAAGTTTTGATGCCTGCTACGTTCGGGCGATGTTTCAGGAACTTGTATGGCCACGTTCCAGCGACGTTGTGGTTCCATGGAGATGACGTGAAAATGTGGAAACCGCAACTTTTAAGGAACTTCAACTACCACTCTTTCATACTACTTACTATGTTGTTTGCTTTGTCTGGCAGCTGGACTGTTTGGTTGTGTATCCGCGTCTCGAGTGCCTATGTATGATTTTATCTCCCAGCTAGCAAAGTAGTTCTATAAATTTAGAGTAATAGGAGTTTTATATTCTGTTAATATTTTATAGTTGTATTTAGAATACTAAGTTGTTGCATTAATGTGGTACATGAGACTATTTTGCCTTCAGAAACTGAATTGTTTTTAAATTTGTAGCAAGAACGTTCTTAGAGCATAATTTATAGAGCAGTTATAAGATAACTGCTAATGTAGCCCTACAAGTGTGTACAATAACACAATTTTACAGCAACGGTGCTTATAGAATAAAATTACTGTAAAACCGATGCAAAATACTGCTTTATAGAATTATACCATCTCCTGTGACACTCTTATAACATTATTCCGTAATGTCGCTTATAGTTTAATTATAGAACTATTGTATAAGGCGTTGTTAAGTTACAATTATGCTGCGGAAAACAAATTACAAATATGGAAGCTGCTATCGAACTTAAGAGAAAAAGCTATTTAAAGCAGTTGTAGAGAATAATAATACAGTTGTTATAAAATCATTATAGAGTAAATAAGTAACAAAAGCCTTTTTGTTCCATAAAGAAACACTATAGAACTATCATTTTTTATATATGTAGGTTTCCCATAGCCCCATCTGACAAAACCTGCCTGTAATAGTACGAAATATTTTAATCAAAGTATAATGGGGAAATTTGTATAACATAGTCGTGACTTGTAAAAATTATTATCTGCTTGCAGAAAGAAAATTTCATTACGATAGGTAAGATTTATTTGATTGCTAAGAGAAATTGATTTTCTGATAGAAATTTAGTAGGTAACATATTTAATTTAGACCATTCCAAACCTTAAACATTTTCACTTTTAGATGTTGAAGTTAAAGAATTTTAATAGATTTATTAAATAAGATTGAAATAAGTGAAATTACCACAATAAAATATGACAACACTGTGAATACTAAGTAGTTGCTTACGAAGCATATTTGCTCTATAATCATTGCAATCGACACAAAAATGTCATATTAGTGAGAATCCATTGGAGGTACAAGATGAAGCCTTTCTTTCTGCCGCCATATTGTGAAGAAGGAAAAAAATCTGAATTAAAAATATGTACAATATAAATAGGTGAAATGATATCAATAATATGGATATACTTACTTTCTTACTATTTTATGTACAGTTGGTTGTTACATTCATCAATTTAGAAAAAAATAAATTTTATTAAATTTCCAGCATCATAGGAAATATAAGGTTAACTGAGGGCGCGTCAAAAAATTATCATTATGTACCACATATTTCACGATAAAACTTTTTCCGCATTAAAATGTACTGCTCCTGATGGACAAACAAACTAAGCAATTCGTAATAATGTAAGTACGTACTCCTATGCAGGCTGATTAGGCCCATCTTATTGGTTCTTATTGGCCCGTCCATATTATTTCTAACATGTGCGATATAGAATCATTTTGTTTTAAAAGATACAATTAAACGATTTTAAAGTTCTTTAAATATAACACCATGCAACACAAATATTGTATAGCGAAGTGCTACAGAATTTTTATGAGATTGCTTTGTAACTGTGTTATAAAAATTCTTTAAGACTTCTATAATTATTTCCTGCAAGCTTTACAGAACCGCTTAAAGAACTAAAAGGTTCTATAGAACGGTGCCCATTTTTATGGTATAAGTGTTGTAGGAACATTTTGAAAATGTTCTTAGAACAAACATTGCTCTATAAAATTTGCTCTGGAAACGTTCTTACAATTTTTACAGAACAAGAAATTGTTAGCTGGGCTATGACTGTCCAAGACTGTTGCATGTATCGACTAGGAAAACTGACTGAAAATTTCAGTATTTCATTGTCCTGAAGATGAAGATAAAAAGCGACGAAACGTGGACAACGAAAAAAAAATTGTGTTTTCTTTAAATTTAGGCCTTATTTCCCACTATTGACCACCAAAAATTGAAAAAAGGCAAGGCCAATATTTATTCAATATCAAGAGATAAATTTAGACAAATAAGAGCAATAATTAAAATAGATACTAGAACCTCATACTTACATTTTTTCAGTAATATCGAAACCACTATGTCTTCAAATGTAAATTCTTGTCTTATATTAATAACAAAACCTCTTATATGCCCTCTATAATGAAACTAGGTGGTAACACTTTTGAGAATTTACAGGATATAGTGAATGCGTTTTATAAGTAATCTGATTACAGCTCTAACAAAACACTGTTATGTATTGAAAATATATTTGAAAATTAAACTACTGTGCACTTTGATCATAAAATAACAATTGGGTCAGATTACGTTCCAACTTTTGTCCTCAAGGATTATGCATCTGTTTCATAAGCTAGTGAATTTTCTGTTTAATTAACTCGTACCTCGCGCATATGTCCAGCCTTTAAAAGTGGAGACATATATAACTTCCAACTTCACCAAAGTTTATACAACTGAATCCATTCTTCCTTATAAGTAATGTAAGTAATATTATTAGTCCTTGGTGGCATGGCTTTATAAAGGACAGAACTCATATTGGAAACTCTTGATGATCAAGGTCAAGTTGATGTAATTTATACCTACTGATATGGCCAAAGCTTTCGATCGTATTCTTATTAACAAACTTGGTCGCAGAGGTGTTTCGTGTAGTTGAGTCTTTTATTAAGTCTTACCTTTACGACAGACTACAGTTTGCACGTGCGCAAATGTCTCAAATCGGACGGCTTGCCTAGCGGCCAGTGTGACGGCTGTCGCAGGCATGTCCATATTGGTTGTTTACATCTGACCGCCGATGAAGCTCGCCTTACTCGTACAAAATCTAAAAATATCAAATGCTTCTGTGATGATTGCAGTAAGACTGTGGATCAGTTTTCTGAACTGAAACAATTAATACTAAATCTTCAACAACAAGTTAATGTAATGCAAACTAAAGTCGAATCGAATGTTTTTGCTGAACTTCCGGTAAACTTTACGAAGAAATTACTACTGAAGCAATTGAAAGAATTGATCGGTCTAAAAACATTATTTTGTTTATCGTCCCGGAAGATGATACGCCCAACTATAAAGAAACTGATTCTGAAACCGTAGTAAATATTCTTAAAACTATAGATAGCACTGAAACATTTCATGCACGACAATCTTTTCGCCTCGGAAAGAGGCAGGTTGGTCGAGCCAGACCTATTAAAGTAATTCCAATCGATTCTAATCAGGCCAAGCATATTCTTCGATCCAAAGGGCGTCTAATTGGTAGTTCTTTTGCGAATGTAAAAATACAGAATGATAAAACTCCCAAGCAAAGAGAATATCTAAACACTTTGCGTAAAGAACTTCAATCGCTGCAGGAAAAAGGTGAAGATGTTACTATTAAATATAGACATGGTATACCTACAATTATACCCGCTTCAACAAAAAACTAAAACACCCATCTGAATGGTTCTGTATGTATACAAATATTGCTTCTTTAACTGCAAAGTTTGATGATTTTGTGTTGCGGGTAAATACTTCGAATCCAGACTGTATACTTTTGACGGAAACTTGGCTCTCGGATGTGGTACCTGATTCCTTAATTGACTTGAACGGTTACACTATTTTCGGACTGACAGAAAAAAAAAAAAAAGGTGGTGGAACATGTATATATTTGAAGAGTTGCATAATTTCGAATTTTTCTATAAAAGACTTGTTTATAACATACCTAATGTTGAATCTACTTGGTTAGAACTTAACAGTGCAGACTTAACTGTGCTAGTCTCTTGCATTTATCGTCCTCCTAAAAATACAGTTGACAATGATACGATTCTTTTTCATCTCTTCAACAGTGACGGAACATGTTAATACCCTAATTTTTGGAGACTTTAATTTTCTTTATATAAAATGGCCGAATCCTACTTTTCCTGTCGTCATCAATTCTGAATAATATATGTTTATTGACTTGCTCTTCAATAATCATCTGGAACAGCTGGTAACTGAATATACTCGGTATAGAGAAGGTCAAAATCCTTCCACTCTTGATTTAGTACTTACTACACCAGCATTTGTTCTTCTCCTGATTATTTGCCACCTGTGGATATCTCCGATCATGCTGTAATTTCTCTAAAGTTGCAATAGTTTAAGAACAATTTGTCAAGAAATCTGAGTATAGACAAGATATTTTTAAACTTTGGTAGATTGAAATCAAATTTGGAAATACAAAACTGGGATACGATAACACAAATTACTAATGCAAATATGTCATGGGACACATTTTATAAGACTCGACAAACTTTGATCCAAAGTTCGTCTTTCAAAAAAAAATGTATTATTACACCAAACAAACCATGGATTGATAACTCCTTAAGGAAAGAAATAAGACACAAACATCAGTTGTGGAAGAAATACAAACGTACTTTGAGACCCGAAGATTATCGACAACATCGTATAATTTCTGAAAATTTAAAATGTAAGATTAGGCAATCTCGGATGAAATACGAAACTGATATTGCAAATTCCACGGACCATAAAAAGTTATATAAATACAGCAATCTCTGGAAAAGTAGAAATTCCTTTACTTAACACCGAGTGGAGACTTCTGCCAGGATTATGTGGAAACTGCTAACCTGTTTGTAACAGAATTTTCTTCAGTCTATACCACGGAACAAATGAATGTAACTCCTACTGTTATCTCGTTGCCAAAAAACAAACGCTCTTTGAATGATATCGTATTTAGTGCTGACAAGATAGCAGCAGCAATTAAAAAACTTAGGGCTTCTTCTGCCCCTGGTCTTGACAATATTACTCCAAAAATTCTGAAGGAATGTTCTCATAGTTTAATAGAACCTTTGAGGCACATTATGTCCGCATCTTTTAACTCAGGAGAATTACCCAAGGATTGGCATTCCTCAGTCATAACACCAGTTTTTAAGAAAGGTGATAAATTCTGTTCTGCTAACTACCGGCCCATAAGCCTACTCTCAGTTCCTCTTAAATTAATGGAAACTATCATAGTTGACGAAATGCGCCCGTTTCTTCTGGAAAGCTCTGTCATCCCACAAGAACAACATGGATTTGTACGTGGAAAATCGGTTCTTACTAACTTATTGACATGTTTGAATGACTGGACTAGACAAATTGATAGTGGCAATCCCATTGATGTTATATATTTAGACTTAAGAGCCTTTGACAAAGTCCCACTACACCGTTTACTCATAAAGTTGGAGCATGTTGGGATTAGAGGAAACTTACTCAGATGGATTGAGGCTTACATCAATAATAGGACTTTCTGTGTCAGAGTGGGTAGCTCCTTCTCTGCTTCAGCTCCTGTTACGAGTGGAGTGCCACAAGGATCCATATTAGGCCCTCTGCTATTTCTCGTATATATATGTGATATTCCACCTATGCTTAAGTCCAAAGTTTCCTTCTATGCAGATGACACTAAATTATATGGAAATCCGTTCACTTCGCAAATTGAAATTCGACATGATCTAGATACATTGCAAAAATGGTGCTCCACTTGGCTCTTCAAATTGAATATAGATAAGTGCTGCGTTCTTCATCTTGGTAGAAATAATCCTAGAATTAGTTACTATATTGAGAATCATCAGTTAGAGTCCGTATCTACCCAGTGTGACTTAGGGGTTATCATATCTGAAGATTTAAAATGGGAGCCCCACATTTCTTCTGTGGTGAAAAATCAAATAAAATGTTATATCTCATTAACAAGTCATTTCACTCCCCTTCACCATCCACAGTGAATAAACTGTTTTCTACATATATCCACCCAATTTTAGAATTTGCAGTCCCAGTTTGGTTTCCGTACTTTGCAAAGGATATAAACATAATTGAACGTATACAGCATCGAGCATCTAGAATACCACACAATCTTCGCGACTTGGTGTATGAAGAGAGGCTAAAGATTATGAAGTTACCAACACTTTACAGAAGACGAGTGAGAAGTGACTTAATTATGACTTATCGTGCTCTTAACAACTTATTCGGTACAGACTTGAACTTTTTTCTTCCCAGTAGAGATACAAGACTTAGAGGTCATAGACTTAAATTGTCACACGAACACTTCCGTACTACAAGTAGGCAGCATTTGTGGTCGTGTCGTGTGTTAAACACATGGAATAGTTTACCTGAAGAAGTGATTAGTGCTCCCACTGTGAACTGTTTCAAAAATCGCTTGGATCGTTATTGGAGGTCCAACTTATAGATAATATTATTTTCATTTTGTTTTTGTTTTTTTATGTATTATATTTGTGCTTAGATAGCTAATACTTTGTTAAAGGGCAATATAGGATTTTCCTTTGCCTAAATTTAATTTAATAATAATAATAATTTAGTGATCTAGGAGTTACGTTCTGGACTATCATTCAGCAACCATATTTATGAAATCCTTGCTAAAGAACATGGGTTTTATTTTACGTAATTTGAGGAAGGTTGCACTGTCCACAGATTAAATATATATAAATAAAAAAAAGTACTGTCAAACAAAATGTCTATACATAAACGTCAAAAAATTCCAGTGTAATCACATGCAGTTTACTTGAAGGATGAAAATTTTCGGAAACTTTTCAAATTACCATGGTAATGGAACAAATTACAAACTTCTAATAGATTAGAACATTTTCAATATATAATATATAATCTAAATAATATAGTAGGATATTTTTCAAAAATATTTATCATTAAGTATAAAATAATAATTAATGTATAATAAAATTATTCATCCTTATTTCTTATTACTTATAATAATCTATAAACATTCGGTCTCTAAAATAAGATTTGTATTTATGTGCAAATATTTAATTAATATTTCATACATGGTAAACCCCATGACCCCTTGATGATCCCTTTGCTTTTAAATAAACACAAGATAACTGTCTACAACGTGATTTAAGTAATTTTATGGTTACAGGAAACTATTTTTAATCAATTTCCATTAAATGAATAATATATTTTGGATTTACTGTGAGTAATTTAAAGGTAATGCTACATCTTTTAGAGAAGAGGGGAAATACAGATAACATTTTTAAAACTAACATACTTCGTGACATATTGTTTCAGATATACCTATAAACTATTTAAAACGATATGTTGAAGCATGTTCTAAATTGATGTGTGGAATGTGACAAAGACGGAATGTACAAAACTATTCTACAAAACGTCCAAATAAATGTATTACAAAAATTATAAATTTCAAAGCAACCAGGAACATAACTAACAAACTAAAAAAGTCGGTGAGCTTCCGTAACATTGCTTCTCTCTTAGAGCTGATCGTCCCGATCAGGTTATTCCACTGCATAAACTTCTTTATTTAAAGTACAGGTACTACAATGTCGACACCATCCTTCCACATCGGAACGCTTCGAAGCCAATAAAATCATTCTCTGACTGTTGAAAGTATTATTTCTGTCTATATACACCATTATCACTGTGAAAAGCTCAAAAACTTCTGGCACTCTCTTTCGGGATAATACAATTTGATCAATTCTTTCTTTGCCATTAGGATTCTATTTTTAATACGCCGTCATGTACTACTAAAAATCCCACAGTGTCCAATACTTTTTTCAAAGAAATGCTGAATCTTCACTCTGTTCTTTAGTAATATTTCTATTATCCCATCCATCTAGATTTTGCAACTTAGGTCTATGACGCCAAAATTTGTCATTTTCTTTTGCTTCATTCAGTTCAGTTGTTAAAGTTACCATTCTGTTTTGTAATTGTTCGTACAATAACGATTTTTCTCATTCTATTTCTTTCAACCCGGTTTCCAACTTGTTTATAAGTATTTAATTTCCGCAGCGACTGATCTATATGTTTCAAGTTTTTAACAGTTCCTCTTCTTCTTTAACCCACTGTCACTCTATCAGTGCGGTGGGGTAGGCTAGCTTCATCATACGAGCTATATGCCTCAAATTGCTGTAGATTTTCTTCGAAGCGTTGTCTTCAGCTTTTTAGCTGGGCTTTATAAACGTATTGTAGACCCTATACCTCACTCCCAAAGTAGACTTCAACGTTTGATAATCCTTTTGTTTATCATCGGCTACCGTTTTAAAATTTGTAAAGTTTTACCTCGTAGAACCACTATTAGTAAGGTAGCCTTTTCTTCTTCCGACTAGTTGTTTGCCAAGTTGGCTGCCTCAGATATTATCTTATAGTTACTTAAATAACTTTCTCTCTTTTTTTCTTGAGCGTAATCCCGGTTACATTGACATGCAATGACCATAACAAAAGTGATATTTTAGAGCAGTTCAGCGCTTTAATATTTCGAAAACAATATATTTTCTGGACATGTAGCAGAATAAATGACAATTTCCCCCTTTTAACACGTCCATGCTTCAACTATCTTTTTACTGCATGCATCTGCAACAGCAAAACATTTGTATTTACTTTAATTTAGTAATATGAATTTTACAGCACTATCTAAGAATTATTTTTAAGAAACTGTCTTTATTAATATTTTTTGTTAAATAAAAGCCCCCTTTCTATAAAGAAGAGTGATTGATTTATTATTTGAAAAATTATTATAAAATCTAAGGTTTATTATAAACATTAACAATACACTTTTTACAATTAGTAATTTGTATACCAGAAGGAGATGTGATGGAGCTGTTTAAGTTCGAATTTCTAATTGTTAAATGCATGTTTGACCCCATGATATTCTTTGCTATCTCTTCTTATTCTCTAAATAATTCTCAATATAGCTTCTGCCGTAGAATATTTCCAGCCCCCATGCCGCTTTAACATCTGCATATCTGCACTGCCGTCAACCAGAATGGTGGCTGAGGACCTTCTAAAACAATGCGTAATCTTCGAAATTCTTATATCCAAGCATTGTTGCAATCATTTTTGGAATGCTTCCAAAAGTATTATATCCGTTAGGCTGGGAGCTACATTTTCGTTGTATGTAGAATACAAAAAACCGCCTGTGAGTTGCATTAAGAGAACGAAGTCTAGCATGTTGGGACTTGTCACTTTTTCTTCTGTTATAACAAATTCTCGGATAATTTTTATTTTCTTGCATGGAATCATAATTTTTATATAGATATTGTGTTGAATATGATCCAACATTAGCTTAGTTAAGATGACAGATCCCAAAATATGCCGATTATCATAGCAACCTTCATGAGTAAATATGTTTCATCGTCTGTAGTACTTCCTTTATAATAATTCTAGACTTCGTCTGAATTTCTTTTCAAAAATGCGATTAGTTGAGAAAATCTACCTATATCTTGATTTTTCTTATTTGAAATCATAGTTCTTAGAATTGAGTAGAGTCCATAGTGTAGATGATCAATGGGGGCAAAACTTTCTGGAAAAATAAGCCAAAAGGATTTTCTCAGACAGCTCCTTTACCTTGTTAACTTTGCATCTTCACACTTGTGGTACTCCAACTCATACCGCGCCTTGGATTTTGTCGCAACTAGACTTAAGACCGCTCCGTTTGCCGTTGTTATCAGAGGGTAAACTTCAATCAGAATCATTTATTTTGAAAATCGCTCTTTATATTTATTGATTTGTTTGACAAGCTTTAGACAGTAACCAGGCGAAAATTAACATAAAAAAATTTGATCCGTAAACTCAATAACAGTTACTTTTTTCTGTTCATAGAAAATACAACAGCTTTTTGTTGAGTGATTTGTCATTGTTTGTCAAATATATTTTATTCTATAATGAAAATAGATAAGTTTTGTAAAATATTCTTGTTGTAAATTCATATTACTACATTCGATGTTATCTCTTTAACATCTCGTGTGGTAATATGAATCATTACAACACTTATGTTGTAAATAACTATTATTACTTCAATTAGCGTCTTAGTCGCTTTGTATTTAGAGCTGCGATAAAAAAATATAAACATATGCTCGAATTCCTTGGATTTACGCTGACATTTTTAATTCTGTATTATATCGTCATGACTAAGATAAACCTTTGACTTAGTGAATATATTAAATAAAGTAAATTACCAGAAAGTACGGTCAACTACCACATATAATGAATTGAAATAATGTAAGTGTGTTTTAAGTGAAGTACGAAGTTTTAGAACACAGTTATTTTATCTGAATAAAGTATGATATAGACTTTAACATAAATATATTTATTGTTATTGTTTCTACGGCTTTCAACGCTATCGTTTACATGATACTGCATAGGAATTGTACAATTATAATAATCCTAGTTTCTGGTAAGTAAGTACCTACTTTTTAACTAAAAAAACGTAATCCAAAATTAGTTAGTTGTAAAAATACGTCTTCATAAATATTTCAAATTCCTCGCATAACCTTATCGCCATGTTTAGTGAAGTTATATGGTGGAGGATTTTTGCTTGTTCAAATTTTTATTTTGGGAAAATATCTGAACAAGGCGATTATTATTTAACATGTTTTATAAATTTTAAGCAAAGTTGATATAAAAAAAGTTATAGAACGTGTTATTTTGTAACACTTGTTAGTATTAATTGTCTTGTTTTATCCTTGTTACAGCATCTACTTGAGTAATTTAATAACATTTATCGTTGAATATCATTAAAATTGATTTGTATTTCTAAATTAAGATAAGGGGATTAAGGGGTTAAGATAAGCTTGATTCTAATTCATATAAAAGTTGGCCAATATTAAATTAGGTTAGAAGGTACCAAAAATATGAAAGTTTGAAATGTAACTACTGGAAAATTAACGCAATACAAGATTATACGATAATACCAGTGTCTCCTAAGGGTGATGGCACGCTCCGTTGCGTCTTGGCAGTCGGAATCGAACCTATCATTGAGAAAGATTCTCTTCAAAAAAGAGGGGACGAAAACCGCTGTATGTGTTACTGTCATAAGAGGTATTAATTAAGCTACATCTATTTTGTTTAATTTTGCAACAGGAGTGTTTATTATTGGTTGGGTGTTTAACGTAAAACTATGTCTAGACTAAATGAGCGAACGAGAGCAAGTTTACGTGGTGCGGAAGGATCTAATAGGGTATCAAAATGAACGAGTGTTATGTCATCCTGTCTATTTGATAGACTATACTCAATATTAAGTAGTACATCAAACAATTCGTCTTTAAGTGCTAAATGCACGTGGTAAATATTTAAATATGCGGTGCGGCGATAAAGTCTTGCCCCTCCCTCGAAACTGGTAAACGGTTGGTAGGATATCTTTGGGAAAAAACAGATCGATTTTTATTTTCGAAATAACCTCCTTTTAAGATATGAACATTTATGTGATACTTCCGGTTTTCATGGAAATGATGTCACTTCTCTTATTTTAAATGAAACACTTATATTTTTGTTACAGATATCAAATTTAAGATAAATTCTGAGTCAGATGATATGGCACCGTGCCTATCAAATCTTGACAGATCTTTCAAAACCACGAAGAGAAACATCTCAGACTTAATAAAATATTTAACAATACGTACGATGTAATAACAAGTGCAAAAATAGATTTTGTTACTGTCAGGAGGTTCAGAGAGCACATTTAGAACATTAGCTTCATTAAATTAGTATTCTTATTGTTATTAAAGAAAAATTAAAGCATACATTGTTAAATATTTAATTCAGTCTAACGATCTGTCAAGGTTTGACAGACTGTGCCATATCATCTGACTCACAATTTACCTTTGTTTCCATATCTGTAACAAAAATATTAATGTTCCATTTGAAATAAGAGAGGTGGCAAAACTTTATCGCCGCACTGTATAGTAAGACGTTTTGAAATTAGGTTAGAAAATATATATGTATAGGAATGGTAGGTACGGTATAGTTACGAAAAACTTATAAATTAAACGGAGAATCCAAAAAATAATGTTTTTTAAATTTAAAACCAGTGGCGTAATAATATGTTTTTACTAAAACAATAGGGACCCTGTATTTTTTCCGCCACTGGTGAAGTAAAAAAAGATAACAATTCTCTAGAGATCATACGTAGAGTGCCAAATCATTTATAAAAATGTTTACGGGTGAAACTTCATCACTTACAGAAAAATTCAAAAAAACAATTTTTTTTTGGGAAACTTCAATGTGCTCAAAAAGCAAACATTTGTCAGTTACAGTTTATTTAGCAAATTAACATTATATCTGTATGATGTACTGGTTTTTGAAGTTTTATGAAAAAAAGTGGGCTACCCTGTATATTCGTTTTTCATTTTATGTCCAAGGATATTCTGTTGTTTTTACAAAATACGTATCAAAGAAACTGAAACTTTTTTATTGTAATACCTCATGTGATATTTAAAACAAAGAAGGTTAAGTATATTATTGGAAATATACTCGCATGTTCCAATTGGCAGCTAAGTTCTTAAATAGCTATTTAAGTTAGTTAGAAATAACACAAATATTTTGCACATACATGCTTATTGTATGTTTTTATAGATTGAATATTTTCCGATGAAAAAGACTGATCTAACATGTGCCCCAATACGCTAATATTCGTTCTTCTCATGTTGAATGTTAAGGCTACCTTTCAAGCACATTTTATTGTATTTAGAGAAGACAGTTTAATTAAGTCAAATATTGTGAAAAGGGTAAGTAAAATATACTTTCCACCTTTAATACCAATCATTTGAAAATAATAATAATATTTTTAGAATACAGCTCCCGATGCTCCTCGAATCAGAGAATTTATTGTTAGGACATCTGTTGCAAATCGTTTTGCAGAGACAAGCGTTCTAAGTAAAGTTGAAAATGTTGATAAATATGCTAAACAAACAACGTTTTCTGTGGTGTTACCTGAGAGAGCCTTTATTTCCGGCTTTTCGATGGAAATTGATGGAAAAATATACAAAGCTTTCGTTAAAGAAAAGGAAGAAGCTGAAAAGATCTATGGGCAGGTAAGAATTAAGATTACAGGCGGTATTTATATATATAAAAAAAATAAATGTTTGATATTCCATTTATTGTTTGAAATTACCTATAAGTACAGGGTGATTATATTTCAAAAAAACTGAGACGTGAGTTAGCCTTGAAAAAATAGTGGGGGTAATTCATATAACATTTTCCATTTTAAAGTAAAGAAATCCAAATATTTACATAAAATTCGTAAATCGGGGTTTTTTGTTCAATTTTGTTTCTAATTTTGACGTCACTAGTAGAGGGCGCCACTTATGGTACATCATGTTTCTTTTAAATGACAGAACGTTTTTGCGGCTTAGTGTATCCATCTGACTATTGAAACAATCGATTCTCCTACCTATTATATCTGAAAAAGGTATACCTTGTTGAAGTCGTTAAGAGTAACAGTTTTCGAAATAATCCTATTTGAAATATTCAGTGCACCGAGAAAAAACTGTTTTGGTTTCAGGTAAAGTGCCTTTTCTGCTGAAAATACAGCAAAATGTTACTTGAAAAAGTTATTCAGAATGATAAATTATGGAGACGTGCAAAATTCGGCGAGGTTTGATAAAACATTTATTTTTAGATTTTTCAACGAAGCAACAAGATTTCATCGAAGCAAGCCGATCCTCTTGAAATTTTTCAGCAGAATAGGCACTTTACCTGAAACCAAAACACTTTTTACTCGATGCACTGAATATTTCAAATAGGATTATTTGGGAAACCGTTACTCCTATCGATTTCAACAAGGTATACTTTTTTCAAATAAAACAGGTAGGAGAATCGAGTATCTCAATAGTCAGATGGATACACTAAGCCACAAAAAGTTTTACCATTTAAAAGAAACATGATGTGCCAGTGGCGCCCTCTACTAGTGACGTCAAAATTAGAAACAAATTTGAATTTCTCGCCCACAAAAACTCCCGATTTACAAATCTTATATAAATATTTGGATTTCTTAAGAAATTATTTACAAATATCGAAAATAAAATTTTAACTTCAACACCCTGCATCTCGGAATAGCGACTTTCAAATGAAAAATGTTATATGAACTACCCCCACTATTTCTTCAAGGCCAACTCACATCTCTGTTTTTTTTTTAAATTATAATCGAGACGCCCGTATATACTTAAAGCTGTTTAGTATAAAAGTATTAAATAATATACGAAATGTCTAAGATATTACTGGCATTTTTGGAAGGGGTGATCGTACAGTCAAAATAAACGAGATTTACTCAAATATACAAGGTGTAACAGTAGTAAGTATTCAAAACTTGTGAGCTTGTAAAACAAGTCGAAAAATTACGAAAACCTTAGTACAACTTCTGTCAGTGGCGGCTCCTAAGGGAAATACGCTCACTTAAAAGGGTACCCTCAGCAACAGTTTTTAATGCGTAACATCAAAACGGTTCAACATTAAGTCTCGAAATTTTGACGAGATATTAACCTTGACGTGTTTAATAAGTCTCATAAAATAGATTTCAAAATTTTCTACAGGGGCGTGAAAAAATGCAAGACTCAGGGACAAATTTAATCATATCTTTTTAGTAGTTAATTTTTTCTAGTTTCTGAATCGAAAATAATGAAATTTGAAGTATTTAACATAAAAACGGTACTCTTGTTAAATTTCAATAGGATGTACCGTTTTTCAGTAAAATCGATTTCAATCATTCTTAACGTGCCCCACATTCAACATCCATAGTCAAATAAATTAATAAATTGCAGTGCGTCATGAAGAAAACAACTAATCTGACAGTTAACAAATATGTCAAGTATTTTTAACACGCAACAGTAACAATTAAAAACAATAGTACAAATAAAAATACCGTAATATAAATAACATAAAAGCAACGCCTTTCGGTGCAAAGAAATATTTTATAATTGGGTACATTTCTATTGGGGAACTTTATACCATATCGGTGTGAAGCTGCTCTTGCGCTCCCATGACACTCCACCTAACGTCAAAAGCATATCTACATACTCAGAATATGTGCATGCATTTTAAAATAATATTTATCTATTTTTGTTTCATACTTGACATTTCTGTTAACTGTCAGACTAGTTGTTTTTCCATGGCACACTGCAATTAATTTTTTTGGCTATGTATTGATGTTAAATGTGGGTCACGTTAGGAATGATTGAAATCGAATTTACTGAAAAAAGTACAAGCTATTGAAATTTAACAAGAGTACATTTATGTTAAATACTTAATATTTTAATATGTTGGAGTCAGAAACTAGAAAAAACTAACTACAAAAAAGATATGATTAAATTTGTACCAGAGCCTTGCATTTTCTTACGCCCCTGTAGAAAATTTTGAAATGTAGTTAATGAGACTTATTAAGCACGTCAAGGTTAATATCTCACCAAAATTTCGTGACTTAATGTTGAACTGTTTAGATGTTACGTATTAAAACTGTTTCTGAGGTTACCCCTTTAAGTGAGCGTATCTCCCTTAGGAGCCGCCACTGACAAAAGTTGTACTAAGGTTTTCGTAATTTTTCGACTTGTTTTACAAGCTCACAAGTTTTGAATATTTACTACTGTTACACCTTGTATATCTAAAAGTTTATTTCTGAGATACAGGGTGCCAAAGATTTCAAAATTGTTACTATACATATTTTTTTTACTTGGAAGCCTTTCGTGATAAAAAACCAATAGTTCTAGAATGTAATGAGCTATTTTTAGTCAAATTATTTAGTATGTTTAAATACTTCAATTATCACCAATGGCGTAGAAACCCTGCGCCACTCTTCTTTTATTTAAAATAAAAATGATACGCCACTATTTTTTAAAATTTTCTCCAAAATGCATTGTATTTAAAAATATCTCTACACTTCGTAGATTGTGCGTGGTGAGAGTATGCTTCAGTAATATTGGGTGTCCCAAAATTAATGTACCATAGAACAAGTATAGAACTGAAAATATAGCAAAATGTTACTTGGAAAACTTAAAAATGGTAAATTAAAGATTCCCTCAGCTTTTGATACAAATACGCACAAATTACGAAACGCAGAGATATTTTAAATGAATAATAACTTGAATACAATGAATTTTATAGAAAATAATAAAAACTTAAAATATATCACGTTTCTTTATAATTAAGATAATGGCGTACTATTTTCATTGTAAATAAGGGAAGAGTGGCATATTGTTTTTACGCCACTGGTGATAATGGGAATATCTAAATATAGTAAATAATTAGAGCTAAGGTATCCCAGGGTTTTATCATGAAGGGTTTCGAAGTTAATAGAAAAATATAACAAACATTTTAAAATCTTTGACACACAAGGTGTCTCAGAAACAATGAACTTTTAAATATATGTATATTTGAGTAAATCTTATTGATTTCACTGTACAGTCATTCCTTCCAAGGTTGCCAGTAATAACTGTAGCCTGTATGCATATCCTTTGTATGAACAATACAATTATTTATTCAAATTAAAAAAAAAAAAATAGGTATATCTATACAAAAGAAAACTTTATAAGCTATCAGTGGCGTACATACATACAGTGTATTGCAAAATTAAAAAACAATATTTCTTCAGGATGTTCTACGTCGAAAATGATTGCTATTTTTCATATAAACATGGGTCCAAAAATTCTTCCTAAGGAATCGGTGGGTTCAACCGCCGCAGCTGGGTAGATAAGCTATATTCGTGGAGATGATTGGCACCTTCTCTGTGGGTATTGTAGGGTGGGAGAATATTGGCTTGGGGCAATGCGAGAGATTGAAACCGGTTGGCGTTTGACTACCCCCCTAATTAATGAGGTTATCCAGGTTTCCCTCATTCCTGCACTGAATGGTGGTTAGGGCCTACCAACGCAAGTCGTTTCTGGGCACAAGTGCGGCCTGCTTAATAATAATGCCATCCCCTATCCCGCACAAGTCTTCGACTTCTGGGCTAATCTTGATGATTAGAATGAGGGGTAGAGATATTTTATTATAAGAGTACGCTCCAAGTCACCAAATTTCATGAATTTACCTTAATTCGCTTCAGAATAATTTAAAAAAATGATCGTCAAAGTGATCCTTTGCGTAGCTAATAGCTTCCTTAGGAATAATTTTTAGGTCCATGTTGATAAGAAGAAAAAGTAATCTTTTTCGACATATATTACTTGGAGATATTTTTTACTGTATTAGAAAGGTATTTTAAGCTAATATAAATAAAATCTCCTGCAATTCCTATCAATGAAGTCATATATGTATGTTCTCTGATACCAAACATCTAGGTATGCTAGTAAACAATTCCACAGACAAAGCTCTATTCAATAATTATCTAAAGAAATTAATCTAAATTTACTAACCTGCTTTACTGAAAACACTCTATAAATGTCTAACTTCACTTTTGTCCACAGAGTAGCTAGTTTCACACAATATTATTAATACCTAAAAATATTAAAAAACCTAGAGATATACTGTCCCATACTATTACCACAGAAAATATAGCTACGCACTATATATTTTGTGCTATTACCTTCATTATCATTATTATAATGTTTAAATTGGCGGCACTTTCATTGTTACCTATAAGTGAACTTTATTTAATTTATTTCATTGCTCTTTATAAGATCATTGAAGTGTATTATTGTAGTATATTTGTAAATATTTTAAATGTGGCGCCTAGGAAAAAGGAAATAGTTTTTTGTATATATTGTTTCTTATAAATACTCATTTCGTTACATTTGAATAGTTAGTTCATGTACAGATGTATAAAGAAAAATTGGTGCGTTAAATATATGGTGGTGGTTAATAAAGTGTTAACTAAAATAATAATCTTTTAATAATCGAACCCAAAAACATTACAATTATAATGTGTTATTCTATTGTCAAAATTTATTAATTTTTTTAATGCACTTTGCGCCGATATTTGTTCTTCTTTATTTGAAATTAAAGTCTACATTTAATGCTTCGCCTATTAAATGTTATAGAGCATTTTACTTGATTACATTTTTGATTTCATTGCATATGCATCAAAATTAAACAAATACTTTTGTTCTAGTCAGTGAGTAAAGGTCAAACTGCAGCACACGTTGCGGTCAGTACTAGGAACTCCCACAGGTTTACCGTAAATGTTAATGTAGAACCAGAGAGCAAGGTGAATTTTTACTTAACTTATGAGGAACTACTCCAACGAGAAAACGGACAATACGAAGTAATCGCCAATATTCAGCCTGGGCAAGTAGTCAAGAAGCTGATAGTTGAGGTAACCTTAGATCTAGTTTCACTACGGAATATATATGAATTGTATTTATTATGTGACTTATCGTCACTTAAGTACATCAGTAATAATAAAAGTAGGAACTAAATAGGTCCTTTAATATTAATAACAATGACAATGGTGATAATCATGATAATGATGACAAATTTAAATCAAAATCAGTGTAGTTCTAATGAATGATAATGTTAAAAAACGAACAATGCTAGTCAACATGAGTAACAAATGTTCTTCTAAGGTTATTCCAAATTTTGGAACTCTATTTTTTCTGTTTTAGGATAAAAGAGATTTTATTAAACCAAAAATACTAAACCACAAGTAGAGTTATCTACATTTATTCGTATATCTAGGAACTTATTGGAAGTATATTGATGAAAGTTAGTTGAGTATCTAATTAAAGCCAAACATTTATTAACGTTCCTAATAAAAATATGTCAACCAATGTGAGATGAGTTGTGACCAAATCTACTATTTTGCTTTTGGACTTATTTTATAAAAATATCACTACGAACTAATTATTATTTTTTAACAGATAGTATTGAAAATATTATTTATTATATATTATTTCATTTTAACTTTTTCACTCAGAATAAGTAATTGACGAGTGCAACTGCGATTAAACTAAATTTGGTTACCAATACTCCAGTAGTTATATGTAGGTATACATCAGATCTTGCGTCACATCCGGCAGTTCTAATTTTTTGCTGAGTTATTTATAATGTTGGCCCAATAAAGATCGCAAATTTTCGACCTTGAGCATCGATGTAACAATGTAAAAAATCCAAAAAACATTAAATTTTCTACCTTTCCTCAGTTTTTGACGATTTTAACCCTGAAGCCTAGAGGTTGCATAGATCCAACCGCTAAATATACAAAAATGGCAAAAATAATAGCATTAAGTAATATCCATTATTTTTAGTATAAACAGTGATATTATATATAATTATTGCTAATTTCGAGGCGTTAGATAATAAAAATAATAGTTATTTCCAAATTTAAAGTTTTTATCTTGTATTATCAATTATCCAAGGTCGAAAATAATAGAGAGTGACTAATTCACAGCACAGATATGAGTACGGGAGGTGATGGTTGCATGATTACCTAGGCGTGCCACTTGAGAAGGGTTCAAAGCACACAAAATTATGAAAAATAAGTTAACGTCGAGTGAACCTAGCACATTAACAATTTACTTTAAATGTCCCCCAGTAACATTCTATCCACAAATTAGAATGGCGTAACACTTACACCTACCTAATGTGTACTCCGCATATATCACATTTTAACACACTTATGTCTTGTTTTCATTTTTCGTAACTTTTGTTTTAATTATTTATGGCGGAAAAATCTCAACTTTTGATAAATTTTGCAAAACAGTAAAACAATACAAATATTATTGCTGCTTTCATTATTATGTAATGTTAGTAACTTTGTTTAGAGCTTCTGACAATCTACCATGACAGTTTCATGATGAAAATGATAGAAAATGTTATAGTTGACAACATTCGTTACAAGTAGAGATTTTCCCACCATTAAATGAAGTGCGCAAATATTCGCGAATTTCGCATCCATAACATAGAAATCATAAAATATATAGAAGCTTACATTACGCACTTAAAAATAGTAAAACCATGTAGGAGCTTAGAAAGCAGCCATCTTGGGAAAACTTAATGTAAGCTGTTGGTTATACTGCATATTAATCCCAGAATACAATTGGAACCAAAACGAAATGTTTGTAATTAGATCATTGAGATCATATTTATATACTGAAGCTACCCCGTTAGTGCAGCCAACTCATAAAAGCTAAGTTACTGCAATATTACCAGACTCGCGTTTTCTCCATAGGTTCATTATTTTCGGTACCTCTTTTGATGTTTGTGAATTCTATGATCCATAACGACAAAAAGTTTTAAAATACATTGCACTATATATCCAAATTATTCACTATTGGTTACTAGCACTGTCACTGTCAGTATACTTTTTTCGATTTAATTTATATGGCATCATATTCCTCAATTGTTAAATTAGGGCGTTTGTGATTTTGATAATACGCTGTAAAGCTTAAATTGTTCTTCATTCGTAAGAACACAAAATCAGTAATAAATTAACACATTACAAGATATACCGGGAATTGTGCTCTCCGCCCGTGGCAGCGCCGGAAATGGAACAGGTGGATCCGTTAATTCGTCACAAACAATAGAAGATTAACTTCTTCGATCTGGCGCATGCGTATGTGCTATGGCACATGCATATTTGCTGCTGCACAGGCTGTGCAAACCAGTATGCTCTCAGAGATATAAGGCATTCGATTTTATAGGAAAAATGTACGGACTCCATGTATGTTGTGTTGACTGCTATAAATTGAGAGCGGGTTTATAACATGAGTTACGATAATTACTAACGCAGTATAATAATTAATATTAATCTGACAGGCTTTTGATCAAATCTTATTTAATTAAAGCGTATCGACGCCAGTTTTATAAGTGGTAACTTGATCGAATTAAAAAATGTATTTCTAAGTATTTTAATGCGCGGAAAATTTAAAATGCGTTTTTACCGAAAACGGTGTATTGTATCAAAATGAAACAGGTATAGCTTTTCTAGGTTTTTTAGCTATACCTATTACTAAAAAATAATTTCAGTCAAGCGAATAAATCAGAATAGATTGGATAAAAATAATAAAAAACTGCCACGAGCGACCTCTACGATATGCGGCACTACTTACTCTTTCACAATGCCTGTACTGTATCTAAAAGATAACTGCACCAAATTTCAACATGATTGGACGTTTCGTTTCTTAATTATGCCCATAACATGAAGACAATTTTTTTTAAGCCCTGTAACTTCTAAACGAGGTACTTGGACTAAGCTATGTTTATCTAAATCAGTTCTATATGATCACGGGAAGCTATGTTTAAGCTGGGTCCCATTAAATTATTACCTGTAAATCAAAAAATATATTTAAAATTTAAATTAATACACTTTGATGTAATTTGGTCAGGGCTAGATTTACAAAATCCTATCTACCCAAAACCAGTATAATATCAAATTAACGAACCATATCTCGAAACGAAATATATATCAAAACTACTTATAACTTTTAAAAATAATAATTATTAGACAAAGAACATATTAGAAAACAACGAAGACCACACTCTTAATTTAATAAATCTTTATGCCTAAAATAGTCTCAGAAACATGTTTTCAAGTTAGATTTAAAAAGCATCTTTTTGTAGGTTGAGATAAAAGAGAGCAGGCCTCTTCTCTTTGTCAAGACTCCTTCCTTGCGTTCAGGAAATGGTGTACTACAAAACAGTAATCAAACCGTATTGGATACTCACGCAAAAGTAAAAATTTCAAATACATCGGCTGAAATTAAGTTCTATCCAGATATTAATCGTCAGTTAGAATTTGCCTGTGCAGGGTTGGGAGGAGGTGAATTTGATGGATTTGCTGGACAATTTGTTGTTCAGTACGACATAGAACGTGATCCACAAGGGGGTGAGGTAAGTTATCGCAGGTAATATCCCTAGACTATGATAAAGAGCCTACTAGTATTTTCGTTATAATTATTATTTGATTATTAATATTCATATGGTCAAAGGGAATTGTCACGAAATACAATTGCTCGAGATAAATTAAAGAAAATAATAGTCGCTTTTTGTCATAGTCCAGTAATATTCAGGAAGATTATTTTGTGAACACCACAAAATCATTAGGTAAGATTCCTGTCATATTTGTCTCTTTCGCTAAATTGAAAGCAAGCCAATCATTCAGATACGTTTATCAACATTTAATTCAATTTACTTTTTACAACCACGAATTACATATAAACAACAAGAACTCAAATATATAATAACTGATTATTATTGTGGCGCTGAAGTTGGTGCCTTTGTCTCTTCTAACTGTCGCATCCTATTCATAATTCTGTTGTGGTGTTCCCCATGGAGCTAGAAGTAAGGTTTGATAGATGGTGCATTGCCGTACCCCGATATTTTCATCAGTTCCTGTTCCTGCACGCCAGACTTTGCTACTTGTGAAACGACTGTTGTAGAGCGACTTGAATGATTCGTGATTTTTCTTTTCTTTATGTCCAAACCAATACGTCCTGCACCTGTTTTCATCCATTTCGAATATTATTTTTTCCCATAGGAAAATTTTTGTATCAATACGGATCCATGTTTTTTTCCAATACGGATTTGGAGTCTAGAAAAAACGGTCCGTGATTACTCGTATGTGTGTAGGTCGATGGCTAAGAAGTTTCAAGAAAATACTTATAGCGCACCGATTTATCTTTTGACTGTTAGCTGTGAGCTATCCGCGCACTTTTGATATCCACCTTGGCAATTTTTTGTGAATACAGGATTATATTCGATCGTGCCATAATAGGTTCCATCGTTCTTCATTTGTATCTTAAAATAATAGATTTTACAATAGATACCTTCTCCTCCTCGCCGAACCAACTCTACAGATACTATCTGAAAAAATTTCTTCTGAAGGCCGTCTGGGGTATTCTCATCATAGCTATCTATAATAGCATTAATCTAAAGTAAGTGCTTCTGAACTTTCCTTCCTCTTTTGAGGACAACTTTGCAGGTTTTGCCTTTTTGCATTACGTACATGCTGGCACTTTGGAATTCGATATCTTCAAATGGATTTATCTTTCGTTTATGGTTAGTGAAGTATAATTCCGGGAGTTTTTCGCTGCTGAACTCCACATCAACTTAATTGTATACTCTTTATATTCCTCGCCATTTTCTTTACGCATATTTCATGCCCAGTCTTTGAGTATTTCCGCTAACACGACAGTTGGGGCAGTTGCACAAAAATAATAATAACGAGCATTCAATTATTTTCCAACGGCTACTTGATCCTTCCACCGCTAATGTGATTTTTAGATGGTATTTCATTTGAGACTCTTTAGGACGATATTGCTTATAACTTTTAAATGAGAAGTAATACAGAAAGATTGCTGTAATAAAAGTTTATTAGAAAAAAGAGAGCTTTTTAACAGGAAAAAAATTTGGGTATGTTTCTGGAAAACAAAATAATTGATGACGTCAACACAGTGTAATCTCCATTATCCGAACACGCCTTTATCCGAATATCCACTTAACCGAATGGAAAAAAACACAAGACATTATCCCAACGAACCTCGTGTATCCGAACTGGGAGGCCGCAGAGCTCGCGTGATAAATGAAGTTTGCTGGCCCGCTTGCGTGTGCGACTGGGAAATAATTAAACTTACTACAAAAAGCACTTTTAATTTTGGACAACGCACCTGGTCATCCAGTAGAACTCAAAAGTGATGATTCTCAAATATCAGTCTTGTTTTTGCCACCAAATTGTACATCTTTAATTCAACCGATGGATCAACATGTAATCTAACCCAGAAAGCTGCATTGTCGCAAAAAAGCTCTTAAAAAAAAATTGTGAAAAGTCCCGGAAACATTTCTGAAGAGTTAAAAAAATTTACTTTGAAAGATGTCGTATTTGAATTGAAATGAAAAGCGGGAGCTTAGCATCACCTAAAGGCTGATTTAACAACGAAATTAATTAAATTATTATTAATCTGACAACATGCATTGCCAGAGGATGAAATTCGGAAATGGGCAGTAGGACTGGAAGATGTAATAGAATTAATGACTGACAATGATATCTTGCACAATATAGAGAATGTGGAAATAGCCGAAGAAGAAAATGAGACCGAAGGAGCTGCCGACGACAAAATAACTCATGGAGAAGCCGTGCAATGTTTTGACAAATGTATAACGTGGTCCAGTGATAATGGCAAAACGTCTCACAACATATTTATCTTAAAGGAGATTATAGCCAGAAAATTAGAAAGTAAATCCCTTTCGCAAAAATACTAACGGACTTTTTAAAATAAAATATGTTTAAATATGTATTGTTTAATACATAGTTTATTAAGTAGAAGAAAGTAGTAGAAAAGGGTTTTTAGAAGAATAACTGCGTTTTCATTTTAAATTCGATTATCCGAATAAATTGATTAACTGAACAATCAATAATTGCAATAATTAGTTCGCATAATCGAGGTTGCACTGTAGTTGTTTCTGTCAAATTCTGTTCAATTGAAAATGGAGCTTAACTCATTCCATTTAACACCACGTGACCCAAAGTTTATTTAAATATTTTGTATCCTCACAGTAGGCCCATACTATCGAGTTTGAGAGACTCTGTACAATTATACATATCTGTATTTCCAGACTCTCTTCCAAGATGGATACTTTATCACTTTCTTCGCTCCACCAAATTTAGAGCCCATTGCTAAACATATAGTGTTTGTACTAGATACGAGTGGCAGTATGAGTGGTACAAAAATTGGTCAATTGAAAGAAGCAATGATGAATATATTACCACAATTATATTTAGAAGATCTGTTCAGTATAGTGCAGTACGAAAATTCAATTCATTTATGGGATTTAAATTTGATATCTCATGAAGTGACGCCTGCGAATTTGGAATACGAAGTACAGGTACAGCTATACGTCTTGCAAATCATTACAATAGTTTTAGGAGGTGATAGAATACTTGATTTTGAGTCGATTGAACCAAACATACCTACCAAGTATGACGAAATGTTATGATTAATTTCCCTAATTTTTAGAATGTTTCTCAAGAAACTTTTCCTAAGAACTGGAAGAGCTCAGGTGAATTTTTAATAATATCTGGATAAACCTACACACAAAGGTTTAAATAAAATCCACGTTTAAATTTGACTCTTTGCTTTTACAAAGTAGAAAAGCCATGTTTATGAAGTGTAGGTAAGTAACGAAGCTACTTTGGATTTTATTGGCTAAATAATTTAAATAATCCATTCATTCCTAATAAAACAAAGTATAGAAATATCTGTTATAAAGAGGTTTGTTTTTCTTCTATACTTCAATAATTGTAGTGAAGCACGGTTAAATTAAAGAATATTAAAAAATTAATTACCACAAATATTGTAACACTTAGTATATAGGTACCTATGTTTGTTTTAATCGACTCAAAATCAAGTATTCTGTCACCTCCTGAAATTATTGTTACTACTTGCAACACACCCACATATAATTATAAATAGTTATTTTTCTACGTTCATGCAAAAAACAAAGCTTTATTGAACTATATTTAGTAGAAACAGTGGTTCTTTATTGGACTAGTGCAATAAAATGTTTATTGCATTCATCTGTCATTCTACTACAGCGTTTTGTCATCATAACAAAGATAAACGTTCAAATCGACGTCATATTTTTCTAGTTAGTGTCATCTAGATAAGATATTTTTTGGTTTTTGCATAAACGTAGAAAAACTATTGTATGCAACTCGTACAAAAAGTGTTTAGTGCACTTGACGGGTTGTCCTACTCGGCCTGACGGCCTCGTTGGACAATTTCACGTCGCGTTCAATAAACAATTACTTTTTGTACGAGTTGCATACAATATTTTTCTACGTTCATTCAAAAACCAAAATATGTTTTATTTAGATGACACTAAGTCTATGAAAATATAACGTCGATTTGAACGTTTATGTTTGTCATGATTACAAAACGCTTTAGTAGAATGACAGATGAATGCAATAAAAAAATATTTATGTAAAGAAAACAGTAGGTATACTTACCTATTAGATATCTGCCTTCATTAATTTAAAATTTGTTTTCAAACTCAATAGCAAAGGAATATTTATTGTATGTTTTATGTTTGAAACCAATTTACTATTTTATCGTTCGTTCGTAACTTCAATATTTTATATTTTAGCAACGTTTAATCCCAGAAGCAATCTTAGCAACACCAGCAAATATTGAAGTAGCAAAGAGAGTTGTTAACAGTTTTAATGCTCATGGGGGCACAAACTCTATGGAAGCATTACAAGTAGGGCTTAATCTAATAAAACTAGTACAAGAAAAATACCAGAACCAACACAAACCTATTTTGGTATTCTTGACGGATGGCCTACCAAACCAGACACCTGCAGAAATAATTTCTAAGGTAAATTAGTTAATGACATTTTTAGTAATGATATATCGTATTAATAATTGTAGTAATATCGTATCGTATCGTATTAATAGTCCTGCGGCAGGTAGACCGTATACCAGCTACATATGCGGAAAGGATTGACACCCTTTCTGTAGATATGGTAGGGTGGAAGCATGTTAGCCTAGGTCATTGTGAGAGACTGATACTGGGGGACATTTCACCACACCCTAATTAATGGGATTTTCGAGTTGTCTCTCATTGCTGCACTGACTAGTGGTTAGGGTCTACCAACGTGAGTCGTTTCTGGGCGCAAATGCGGGCTGCATAATATTAATATGCCTTTATTGCAAAACAAGAAAAATACATTTCTTCATATAGAAAGAGTTTTGCTTTACATTGAAAATTTTAAATCGTATAGCTAGGTTTTTGTTACAAAAAAAGAGAACAAAGAAAAAATGAAAAACTAATAAAGAGTGTTAATTGAACAAGTAAAAGAAAATAGGAGATGGCTACAGATATGTACATATTATTCGTTTATTATAAATGAACGGCACTTCAAAATATTCCAAATGTAACTAGCAATCTGCCTAACATAATCACGAGTTAAATTTTCTAATGACGTAATTAAGACCTGTAAATTTTGCAAGCAGACCAAATTACAGTTTTTCAAACAGAAATATATAGGGCAGCCAAAAAGGAGATAAACAATTGTTTCAAACTCATCTCTGTTACATATCGTACATTTGTTGTTCGGGTTAATGCTGTATATTTAACCGTTGCATCTAAATTTAATCATTATATTATGACACATTCGTAATTGAGCGATAGTCCTAAGATATTGAATGGGTAAACCCAGTGTTAAGTACGACTGACTTGTAGAGATCACACCAAAGAAGTTATAAAATGGCATAAAAGTCGTCCTTTGAAGAAGGTTACGATCGCTAACAAACAATTTTTCCCGGAATTTTGAGAGCAGCATTTTGGTATTTCTTTTCAATAGTGCAAGAGAGACGTTGATCCAAATGTCCTCAGCTTCAACAAACGAAAACATTTTTTTTACTCAAGGGCCCAACTATACCTTATATCCGAGTTAGCGAGTTGTAGTTGCCTCTTAAGACAAATTTTAGAAAGACGAGAATCAGACATTTTCAAAACTTTTTCAAGCCAGTTCAGTGTCCACTTGATTACATTGTATATTATTTTCAATCTTCCACACTCCACCCTAACTACATAGTCAGGAGTATTTAGTGGTAATAATAGCAACCTTTTTTTAAAGTTAGTTTGAAGTTGCTCAAGAATATGTGTATACCTTAGAGCCCAGGTTAGTGCGCAATTGGTTATAGTACTGACTACTAACGACTCAAATAATTGGATTCTAGTGGACCAGGAATTAATTTTGGTTTTAGCCATTATAGACATCAATGGGCCTATTGCTTGTTTAGCTTTTGAAACAGCAGAAGACGCCATTTCACGAAAGAGTGCAGAAGCTGTGAAGGTAACTCCGAGATATGTGTAACGGTTAGTTACTTCAACAGGACAATCACCCAAGTAAAAATGGTGATTTACTATATGGTGACAAAATCCCCGGAAAAATGCATAATTTGAGTTTTTTGTACATTTACCGTCAACAGGTTTAGTGTAGTGTATTTTTTTTTAAATCCTTAATTTTTTGTTCACGTCAATCACAGTCTGTTTATATTATGAGGTCATCTGCAGAAGTTATTTCTAAATCATTTTCGAAGTGTCCTTTTTATTTTTTTTTACAAAATTGTATTTGTGAGAGTATAAATGTACATTCAAAATTTTATTTTGATAGGTTCTGATTCACCCTGTATAACATGGCATCTAATTTCAATTTATTATCTGATTTTTGTAATATCTATTAATAACTCCAGTCAGTAATACCATTAGGGAGAGTCTATGAATGTTTTTATGTTTATTTACGCACTTAATTTTTGTAATTTGTTTTATTTATTTATCATCATATTTTTGTTGTGTATTTTGTTTTTCTAATTTGTAATTTTAGAAGTACCTACTTATTTCAAATTTATGTATTTTACTTAGTTGTTTATATTTATGTGTATATAGTTATTTATTTTGTCCAATTTTAAATTATTATCGCGCTTCAGTGCGATACACTCTTTTTTAAATATCTCTACAAAAATAAGTCCAAAAGATTTAAGTCAGGAAATCGTGACGGCTATTGTACTCATCCTCGTCTAATCGATTGTACCATTTAAACTTTATTAAAGCACTCCCGTGCATTTGCCGAAAATGAGAGGGGCACCATCGTGCAATAACCACATTCAGAATCGGATAGCTAAGGGCACATCTTTTAGAAATCCATGCAGATCATTTCGAAGAAACTCGAGTTGCTGAAACCCATCAATTCGATTTGGTAATATGAATCGTCCAATCAAGCGATCATCGACAATCCCTGCCCAAACATTTAAAGAAAAATATTGTTGGAAATGATTCAGTTAAACAGCGCGCGGATTTTCAGAATTCCAAATATGAGTATTATGAATGTTATACATCACATTCCGTGTAAAAAATGGCTTCATCGGTAACTAAAGTGTCAGGAAAGTGTCAAAATCTGAGATTTTGCTTAAATGGCTTAAAATTTGTAAGCATTTTATTGCAGAAACCATTCACAAAATCTAATTCGTAAAAGATAATCCATTGGTATTTAATATTTGAACATGCTGTACATGGTACGGATATAATTGGACCTCGTGTATGATGCGTATTGTTGATTGTACTTGTTAAGCGATTTGCTTGGTACTTATTCGGGGATTCTCTTCAACAATCTCTAAAATGTGTTCCTCAGCTGCTGCAATAAGCCATGAATGCCATCTCTTCCACGAATCTGTTGAAAATTTCCCGTGCCATACCCGCGTTGCACAACCGCGGTAAAAATAGCTGCATTTGGCACGTCTATCGTGAAATTATTCTGCAGACAGGCGAGAAACTGCTAAACCATTTTGTTTTACTCCGAGTTGCTATGCACTAAATTATTTTTGACATTTGAAAAACTAATGTAAACAGTATCGCAAAAAAGTTAATACTAAAATCGTATTTCAGTATTGAAAATACTATAATTTCAATATATTTTTTCTCGGAAACTATAAATATTTTACAATTTTTTTACGATATTGACATTTTTTACAATTGATTCTATATCTTTAATATTTGTTATATTCGTTTAGATATCAGGTATAAATTCAAAGGAATATAATACCCCCATATACTCTGTGTGCATTGGTGATGATGCCGATTGGAATTTTTTACGAAAATTATCTTTGATGACAAATGCACATCCAATACGTATATATTTAAATCAAGGTGCAGGATCTAGTGTATCCACCCAGTTAAAAGATTTTTATGAAAAAATTGGTAGTCCTGTTTTAAGTAATGTTACTTTCAACAATTTACCAGCAACCGCTCAGATGACTCAGCTGCATTTTCCAATTTTTTTTAATGGATCAGAAATAACAATTGCCGGAAAAGGTACCTAATTATATTACTAAATATGACCTCTCTTATCCTTCAAGTTAGATAATTAAGACAAACATCAAATTGGAAGTGTTACATATTAGTTAGAGACACTATAAAAAGTACCATAAAGCTTTTGAAACAAATTTAAAGTAAATTTATTCATCATTTTTTTGACCTAAATGGAAATATTAGATGTCAAATAGAATTTTATGTCTGCAAACAGATATTTTCCGTCTAAATTTGTATGGTACTTGTTTACTTTAATTTTCAAAAACTTCAGTCACATAATATGAGAGAAATAGTTTTAGAAGTTTTTTTTTTTCATTTTCAAGGCAAGGTGCTTTCTGCAATCGCAAAAAGCCAAAAAGAAAGATTAACAATTTTTTTTTTCAAATCTGAGTACGCCACTGGATTTAGGATAGTTTGAAATGGGCGTGACCAAAATTTAAAAAATATACAAGCTATCCCTGGATACTCTATGTACCCATAGAGAAACAAATGTGATGTGGAAAAATAGCCTTCTGAAATTCAGCTGTGGTTGTGAAACTATCCTAAATCCAGATTTGAAATAAAGAAATCGCAAATCTCCTCTTTTGGATTTTTATGGTTGAAAAAAATTCGAAATAAAAATCTTGAAAATTTAATTTTAATTCTGAAATTTTACCAGAATAGAAGTATTGAAGCTCTGTCATTGAAAAAAAAAATCGACCAACAGATTCGCTTTCAAATGGGTCACTGTTCAATCTACCCATCTATTTAAGTGTTCATTTTATTCAAATAAGCATCCATTATTAATTTGTGGCATTTTTTTTTAAATGGGTATTCTTGATACTGAAACATAAAAATATTAACAAATTCTATTCTATTTATCTATATTCTGTTGTTGTTAATGTTAATAACATTGTCCTCATGAATCGTATATTTTTCAAAATTATGTATATTTATATACGCATATGTATGTGGTAGCTCAAATACCACAACACCTAACTTGTGACATGTTTGGAAGTAAGTAATTGATTAAAAACTGTGTTTTGATTATCAATGTTGAAGGATGATTGAGTTTATAATTTTCCTCCTCCTTTTGTGTTCATATGTCTTTTCCTCGTCCCGTATTTATCAATATTAAAATAATTGGTTATAATGATTTAGTAGTTAAAATTAAGTACGAATGAAAATTGTAATAAAATCATACATTATTTCGATTTCAGGTGTTTCCGGAAATAACACAAAACCCATAAAAATCTCCGCAAAGGGGAAAAAAGGTCCCTTAGATTTAGAAGCTAAAATAGGAATACCTCTGACACGACTTGAACGTGTTTGGGCTTATCTAACAGTTAAACAACTTATAGATGAATCTTTTGCAATGAATAAGCCAGAACTGCAGAAGTTGGCACTTGAGTTAGCATTGAACTATTCTTTAGTCACTGATGTGACTTCACTAGTTGTTGTCAAGCCCAACGACACGAATTCCGCAGTTAACGCAGTTGATGCTTCGCAAGGAATATTTCCGGAATCTCCAAACGAATTACCCATGTGCAATAACATAACGAGTAAGTCCCTGTGACTATTCCTTATTTTAGATCAGTTTCCAGAAAAAACAACTAAGAATCTGATTGTTGAACAATTTCGTGGTTGGCCAGTTGTCACGTCATTGGTTTAGGTTCCTTAACGTTTCGAAAAACAGATTGCAATAACCCATTTAATAGTGACGCCACGTACGCCAAATAATAGACAACCCCACTGCCATCATGAATTTTTCAATTTTTTACTAGATCGATTTTCGACATTATGTTGGAGTTGTTGGACATATTGTACGTAAGTGCCTTCTTTGTCATGCCCTTAAATATCGCGATATTCTAGCAATATTAGAAATATACAGGGTGATTCAGTAATTAATTTTAACCACGTATTCGTAAAACCTAATAAAAACAGAAAATCGAAAATTAAAAAAATGTTACTCGACCTTTCAAAAAATAAACAAATCACCCCAGAACAATTGGTAATACGATACTCCTGATTCGCTATAGATTTTCTGATAAACGCTTACCTGTATTGAAGCTATATAGAAGTCCAGGAGTGTTGCCACTCAGGATCAGGTACATATAATAACAGCATGTTCGGTACTGAAGTGATAGATTTTTTTTCTAATGACAAATTTCTTGATTGCAATCTAAAATGTATGCATTTTGTATATTCTTTGAGGTAACTTTAAAAATTGTTGCATTTTTACGGTATTCATTAAGTTTTGTCAATATCTGGCGTCAAATTTATTCATCATGCCCTAGTAATGCAAGTTCAAAAACTTCGCAAAATTGTATACAGTAGATAAATGAATTTGGTTAAAACATTAAAAACATACCTATTTTTTGTCACATTTTCATTATGTTTATAAAAGTAGAATCAAATTGAGCTTGTATGTTGATATTCCCAAATAATGCAAATTGCATTTAATTATGAATCAGAATGAAATCCATTACTCATGATCATTAGGTTATGTAGTAGGTACCGAAAGCAGACTTTTCTTAAAATTTTTCACGACGGTTTTTCATTACTCCACTTGAATTGCATTTTTATTTTAGCAAATTTAATTAATAAGTATAAACTACACTGGCGACACAAACACACGAAATTGACCAACCTCTATCACACGAAATCGTGTAAATGTAACTGATGGATGTGGAATGTGAATGAAGAAGAGAGAGAAGCCAGACCGTATGCATCTGTTCTAGATGCAGCCGACGCGCAAAGCGCCACTGTGCCACCCAAATTACTGTACACCCCTTAGGGTTGGGCCACTTGACTTGATTTCTTTTTTAAATGTTCGTCATAAAATTTCCTATCGATCCCTCTTTCTCAATTCTCGCTTTGGGTCTTCATTTTCGCGGAATTTGACTTCAAAAATTTGTTTGCGTGGAAAAAACTAGATTTTTCGCACAAAAATTACCCTACGGAATACGAGATTGAAATTTTGCCGGACTTTTTTATGTGGAAATGCTCGTCTTGAAAAGCCCTACAAGAATGTCCACTTAGATTTTGGGGAGAAATTTTCACTATCATACATTTCCATCCGAACAGTTCCAGGAGAAATCAATCATTTCTCATTAACAAAGAACTATTGTATCCAAAATGGCCACTTTTGTCAAAAAATTTAATTCCCAAAATCATTTATGGAACCTTTCTGACCTTTTTCAGAATTACGGGAAAATTCGGAAAATCTGGTGATAGTCCAAAAATATGTCCAAAAATTCTGAAAAGATTTTTGCGGATTCCAAATCATTTTTGTGAGATGAGATTTTTTCCAATACTTTCCCAGTTTTCAGTAGAACGATTCCTGATATGTGAACATTTTTGGATGATTGTGGTCGTTTTAAGAGCAACGGAAAATTTCTCCCCGAAATCTAAGTGGACAGTCTTGTAGGGCTTTCCAAGACGAGCATTCCCCTATAAAAAAGTCAAAAGTCAAGGCAAAATCTCAATATCGTGTTCCGTCATTTTTGTGCGAAAAATCTAATTTTTTCCATGCAAATCCATTTTTGGAGTCAAATTCCGCGAAAATGAAGACCCAAAGCGAAAATTGAGAAAGAGGGATCGATAGGGAATTTCATGACAAACATTTAAAAAAAAATCACCTTAAACGGCCCAACCCTAAGGGGTGTACAGTAATTCGCTGTGGTGGGCACGCTTGCATAGGGAAACAGACCCAAACGATATTCGACATTATATTTGAACTGCCAACTGTTTAGCTGTGCCGAGTGTGCAGATTATAGCCTATCCTTTGTCGGAGCTGATTACTGCGGTTCTGCATTTACTATAAAATTCTTATAATTTCCTATTGATTACACCGAGTGTTTATAAAAATGCAAATTTAATTATTGTTTGTTTCTGTTATTATTTAGCGGTTCTGCAGCTCTACAGCGCTTGTCATTGATTACACATTGAAAACAAGGTTATTGACCTAAATATGGTAGGTCAAAACTCTGAATACACTGAATAGGTATGGCTTGGACTGTTTTTATTGACAGCATAGGTTTTTTATTACTGTCTGTATTTAAATACAAAATAAATTTCAGCCTCTCTTAATTATTTAACCTAGTGAGTATTGGATTTTATATCACTATTTATGTAATGAAAGTGAATGGTTTATTTTGATCCGTTGGAGTTATGTAATTTCAATATTAAATAAGTATTTTTTTGTTGAAACATTATTATTATGTTAATTGCATACTTTTGAAAAATAATTTATGATATTAATTACATATTACAATAAGTGTTCTATAAGAACATTTTTAAACTTGGCAACGTCGCGTCAGGCCGACACCGAGTTGAACTGTCGCCAGCGGTCTGTGACAGTCTGATAAGGGGATTTAAATAATGTTTCAAATATATTTTTTTTCGACGTAAATATGCATTTAAATCTTTTTTAAGTCATCTATTCGTATTATACTCGATTACTAAATTATTATTATTATTATTATACTTATGACTGAATCACCCTGTATAACGAGTTTCAAATCCCGAGTGAAAAACTAATAATTATAGAATTTATATAATTAAATTTGTAGAATAATATTGACTTTTTATAGAATTAATAAATTAAAATAGCATCTAGTGTTACCGAGCATGCGCATTGAAGCAACGCGATATCATTCAAGAAAAGTTGAATTATATGGCTACCTCTGTTTTTACCAGTGTTTACTTTCTTGCTTTGTTTCACTAAAGTTTTTTAACAATTTTTGATATATTACCATGTCTAAAAGACTTGTAGAAAATGTCAGAATTAAGCAGGAGAACATAAAATACATTAATGATGGCACATAAATAAGATCTTACCTGCGTATAAGGCTATTTTTTCCGATCATGCGCATTAGGATTAGGGCGACTGATGTTAAATTTTTACTTTATTTAGGAATATTCTTTTATATCGTTTTAAGCACATTTACGAAACAATGCTGGTTTTTCTCAAACATTTCTCATTGGGGATCAAAATGGAAAATGTACATATATTAGTGCTTTCGAAAACTCACGAATAAGTTCATTATTTTTGATATTGAGAAGTTTTGTAAAAAATTCCCCGGCACGTCGACTTTCTTTTTAAAAAAGGCACTTTTTGACATACAACCCATTTTTGTGACGTCATCGTTGTTCGAGATATGATCTCATCGACAATTTCTTTAAATAGCAACCCCCAGTTTTGATTATGTCATTTGAAAGAGCGTGTCATTCTACATACATACATCATGAAAAATTATGGTGTTACATAACAAAAATTTCAAGAAAATAATGTTTGAAGATTTTAAAATTTATTTTTACAATACTGTGCATCCCCATTATGCAACACCTGTCCGTGGTTATTTAGATGAGCTGTTCCCGAATCATTGGATAGGGAGAAGAGGGCCGATAGAGTGGCCAGCCAGATCGCCTGATTTGACACCCTTAGAATATTTCTTGTGGGGATACTTAAAACGCAAAGTATACGTTACTAGACAGGTTAATTTAGAAGATTTAAAAGCAAGAATTCGTCACGAAATACATCGTATACCTCCTGAAGTTATTGATAATGTCTAAAAAGAATTTATTAATCGTCTTGGCTACTGTCAGGCAGCCAACGGTGCATAATTTGAACATTTAATTTAGTGGATATTTTACATAATCATCATCATTTTCAGTATTGTGAAAATTAAATTTTAAAATCTTCAAACATTAATTTCTTGAAATATTTGATGTAACACCATAATTTTTCATAATGTATGTATGTAGAATGACACGATCTTTCAAATGGCATGGTCAAAATTGGGGATTGCTATTTAAAAAATTGTCGATGACGTTATATCTCGAAGAACGATGACGTCACAAATGTGGGTCGTATATCAAAGAGTGCCTTTTTTAAAAACAAAATCGATGTGCCAGTGAATTTTTTCAAAAACTTCTCAATTTCAAAAATAATGAATTTATTCGTTACTTTTCGAAAGCACTGTATTTTGATAGATACAATTTCAACCATGACAATTTGTTGGGGGTTGTCTAAATATGTGACGTTACACTAAACGAGTCTACAACGTAAAATGAAAGGAAAGTCATCTTTAGATGTTCCTTGTATATAGCTAGACTACATGATACGTTAGATATTAACAAAAAGCCTGCTCGCACTGGCAAGTATTTGACTACCTGAGTCTCGTCACAATTCGATTCAGATAGAGAATATTCAAAATATCTCTATAAAATCAATAGAAATCCAGATAAAATTAAACCATTTCAACCGAGACAAAGGCGTAGAACTACCTGGAATTTGGAAACGATTGAAACATAAGAATCAGTGACCGGAATGTCACAGGCCAACGTCTTCAAATTATGCACCAGAAAGTCCTAGTCCACTGCTCACACCACATATAATCGAGTTTCTGAGTTAGGTATCTCTGAAGAAGAGAGTAGTTATGTGTCTCGAAATATCAAGAAGCCTAAGCTGAGTATATGACAACTGACCATTGACAACTACCACGGATGCCGAGAAACCAAGCAAAATGTGTACTAAATAAAAATTGATTTATAATTTGTATATTCTAGACTGGATAGTAACGAACTACGGAACAGTTGAACCTACAACGATAGAAATTACTACTGAGATGACTACTGAAGAAATTACTACAACTACTACTCCTGATTATACTACAACGGAATTAATTGTAACTACTGCAAAGCCAACAACAACAACAGAAATCCAAACAACCGAATACAAGGATATAGTAGAGTCTAATTTTGGTATAACAGAGTTAACAACCACAGAAGAAATTCCAATAACCCAAAAAATCATCAATATATGTGAAAATATGCCATTTGGCTGCTGTCATGATGGAGTAACAGCGGCAACAGGACCAAACTATTCAGGATGCGATCCTATACCCAAATCAGGTACCTTAAACAGTAATTCACCACCATTGACAATCTGAAATGCAAACGCTCAGAATTCATTTAAAATTCAGAAATGTTTATGATACACGGGAAAAATATTTAAGAAACCGCAAATGAGAATAATAAAATGTTTGCATTATATAATATTGTACTAAATTACAAAAAACTATTGTTTTTAACACGAGTAACTCGAAAATTATGTTGACAATAATAACAATTACGTAACGTCAACCCCGTTCTTGTTGCAACTATACGTACAAGTATTAATAAATTAAATTTGTAGGCATATAAAATTTTTTATTATTGAATATTAATGACAACTACTCTGAACTATTAATGCACTGACTAGTATTGAATTACACCAGCAGTATTTTAACTATATATATTTTTTTTACGACCGTATCATAATGTATTCGTCTGTTTCTTCAAGTATAATGATGTACATAATGACTATAGCAGTTTATAATCATTGTATCTACTTTCATTTAGTAATATGAATCTTGCAACTCTAATAATGCTGATATTGCTGTAATAGATGTCCTTACGGCACTAGTGCTAATGAAAAAAGAAAACTACTAACATTAACTTAACATTTTCTGTTACATAACACCCCGCTTTTTAGAAAAATGATTTGTTTATTATGAAAAAAATATTACAAAATTAAGTTTATTATAAATAATAATAATACACTTTTTACAATTATAAATTTGTATACCAGAATTAGATGTGATGGAATTGTTTAAGTTCGAATTTCTAATCGTTAAATCCGTATTTGACCCCACGATCTTCTTTGCTATAAATAACTATATATATACGTATATTATATATTCATATAAAACACATATATGTATATGTGCACGTATATATATTCCTTTTTCCTGACCGTTCACTAAATATATAGAGATGTTGTTTTCTTGGGATTTCGGTCAAACGTAATAAAACAGCTTCAGTTTCATTAATACCATAGAATAGAAAGCAAGTTAAAATTTTAAATTGTACAATATACAAAACACAAAACAACTCCCTGATGATGGTTAATAAACCGAAACGTACGTAGGAAAATAAGCTGTTTTATTACGTTTGACCGAAATCCCAAGAAAACAACATCTCTATATTCTTTGCTATCTCTTTCTTATTCTCTAAAGAATCCTCAACACAGCCTTCTGTCATAGAAGAAGGTTTCCGACCCCCATGACGCTGCTGCGATTTTCTGCAATAAATTTATTAAATAAGTAGTTTCCATACTGTATCACTATTAATTATTCTATTTGCTGTTATTAATTGTTTTATCTTTTAGAGAGCTGTTCATTACCAGTGAGCCCAGGCACATGTAGTAAACCTGTGATGAACAAATATATAATTAAATTTGCTTATAGTGTAGATCAGGGCCAATGTCGCCCATTCTGGTATGCGGGCTGCGGTGGAAATGATAATCGATTTGCTTCGAAAGCAAACTGTGACAAAGTTTGTGTCAAACCCATGGATAAAGGTAAGTTGTAAGCAAATATCATCACTTTACAGTCTATAAATTTTATGTAACGTTACTTTAAAATATTAGTTATACTACTTCTGACCGGAGGGCGTCAAAGTTTTTTGCGGTTAACTCGTCGACTTAAATGAAAAATTCGTATTTGCGTATAAATGTAATTTTTCTATAAAAGTAATTGTGAGAGGAAGACAAATGAGAAAATACCTAAACTCCTGAATATGATATGTTCATCTTTCTATTATTCATTGTTTTTTGTTTCTGGTATGTCAACATTTTCATTTGGCACTGCCCTCAATTTGGCAAACCTTTTAAATTTGGATATTAGCATTTTTATAGAAATACTAGGTTTTCTAAAAAATTGTGTAAAGTAATGTAAACAAATAATCCATTCAATAAGGACAGAGACTAATATAGTGCCATTAAGAAAAACAAAATTGGTTGCCATAGCAACGAGTACTATGAGTAAAAAGCGGAACTGTGAGGTTTTATTAGCGATTAATGGTGTTCTTGTTGATCTTAAATCGAATTATGAAAATGTTAAAGTAGAAATTAATCCTAGAGATCCAGAGTTAACTATAACTTAGTGAAAACATTTTAACCACGTTCTCAGGGAAGCCTAGTACAATAAAAAAAATATTTCGTAATTTTAGGTCTATATTTAAAAAATGGAGCAAAACCCTCTTTCACGTACATTTTGCGCTCGTTGCCTACAGATGGCGACTGCAGACTGCATCACATTCTGTCAAAAATTAGTTTGAAATAATTTTTCAGTACTTGCTTTCGCAAATTTAATTTTTCGCTTATTTTTTGTTTAATTTATGGGAAGTGTGATAAGTGCATATTATCGTATGGCAGCGTAATACCAAAGACGTTTTCCGAGAAGATAAAATATTATGCCGAATCCTCTTTAAACCACAATGAATAACTGCTATAATGCTTCGGCGGTAAACGTGTGACAGTGTTTTTGGACTTGTGTATACGGTCGAGGGAAGGAGAGGTCCCCAAAAAACGAGATATAGCAAGTAAAATAGTCTTTACAACGACAAGTTTTAATGTAAACAAGTAAAGAAAACAGAAAATGATTTTTCTCTCTCCAAATGTCAATACTGGAAATAAATATCAGTAAGGTAGGTGCTACCTCCTTGTGCTACCATATCGTGTTTCTCATTAAATCATTAAATAATTGTCTACATTTTGCAAATTTTCTTTCAAAGCGATGTAAATTGACACGTGACATCGCGGTGCCCTGTCACTATTTTGACACCTTTGACTTGTGGCATATATCTAACCTCGAGGCTGACAAAAAGTCAGAGTCGGCGATAAATAAAGATTTAATATAGTTTCGAAAAAAAATTGTTTTTGCTTTATAAATAGGTTTGGAATTCTTTGATGGTCGACTCTATTAATTCTTATTTTTCTCTATTCCTCATAAAATATTTGTACTTAGTCATAGTTAATCGTGTATTTTGTGGTTTGTTATATTCTACTATTTTATACATGTGACGTAACCAAGTAAGCTTATATCACAGCTTAAATAAAAATCAGCTCACAGACTCTACGGCGGCACCTTTGAAGTATTAAAACCTGAAAATTTGCCCTTGAAGCTTGTTGTCTCTCTCTCGTTTGGGATACAAGTCAGGACCGGATTAAAAATAGTTGTCCCAATTTAGAAAGTGTCATACTAAATATAAATTTGTTTTACTTGAAATTGTTTAAAAATAAAATAACATAACAGTATAAAATACAATAAAATCAACAAACCACAAAATACAGCATTCGTGCGCCAATAACGCAGTCGTTGACGGTATGGCTATAAGGGCATATTTTACAACCACACGTCCCTGCCGCCTTTTATCCCAAAATGGCGGCATGCGCGAAGATCTGCGCGAGACGTTCCCGCTCATACGAGTCTGTGAGCTGATTGTTATTTAAGCTGTGCTTATATTATGCGTCTAATTGCAATATCCTCATTCTTGGCGAATTTAATATACCGGAATTCTCTCCAAATACAGGAAACATGACTTTCATTTTCGTAATGCTAATTTCATGGAAATGTATGAAGATTTTCTAGGTGTAGACTGAACATTTTTGGATCAACATAATAATCCTTATGATGCCTTGGATGCATTATTTTCTAAACTTGTATATTTTATTTAAATACTCCGAGGAGCATTCCATCCAAAGCTCTTCAAAGGTACAAAGCATCTGGCAGTCAGGTTGACTTGGACAGAGGGGAGAAGTATTTGTCATTCAAATTCTATCATTTATATTGAAAATCAAATCAATCAAAAAGGTATTGGTACTTGATTCAAAGTTAAAAGGGAACTAGATTTTTAAGTTTCCTTCGGCTTTTGATACAAATACGCACAAACTACGAAATGCACAGATATTGTAAATGAACAAATACTTGAATACAATGCATTTAACAAAAATTGCAGAGAATAATTTTTTATTTAAAATTATCAAAACTTAAAGTATCTTACGTTTTTTTACTTTTTTATTATAAATAAAAGACAAGTGGACAGGGTTTCTACGCATTAGTAATAATGGGAATATTTAAACAAACTGAATAATTAGACCTAAGGTGGACCATTAAAACGTAGAATTATTGTTATTTTATAACAAAGAGTTTCCAAATAAATAGAAAATTTTCATATATTTTCAGGTATTAACAATATTGTGTGAAACTAACTACTCTGTGGGCTAGAGCCCCAACCAGCGTTAAATTACACCCACAATATCTACCCATATATTCTTTGGATAATTATTGAATAGAGCTTTGTCTGTGGAATTGTTCATTAGCATACCTAGATGTTTGGTATCAGAGAACATACATATGACTTCATTGATAGGAATTGTAGGAGATTTGATATATATTAGCTGAAAATACCTTTCCTAAACAGTAAAAAATAGAAAATATAATAAAAATTTCAAAATTGTTTACACCTTGTATCTCAGAAACGATGAACTTTTAGATATAGGTGTATATAGGTGTAAATCTCATTTATATTCATTGTACAATCACCCCATTCAAGGATATGAGTAATACCTGAGATACCCTGTATAAACACTGCCTGTATATAAATAATATCAATCTTATTTCAGTACTTGTATACTTGGAATATTGCATTAGTATTAAAAGTATTGTATTTACCTTATTTTTTTGAATAAATAAACTCATTCCTATGTTATCTTAACACCAATCATATTTTCATATTTGTTTTTTTTTTTTTTGTAGAAAGATGTAAATTACCAATATTTTTGGGACAGCAGCAACATCCTTGTGCAGCAATACCCGAAATATTTTGGTTTTATGATCAGAGCAAAGATGAATGCAAAAAATATTTGTATTCGGGTTGTTTTGGAAATTCAAACAGATTTTTAACGCAACAGGAATGTCTAAAACTTTGCGCTTCGCCTTCCAAGATGAAGAGGCCACAAGGTATGGAAAAATACAATTAGTTGCTATAAGAAATAATATATAATATATAAACTAGGCAACACTGTTGGCACCAAATAGAGAACTCTTTTAAATATAGGCATTTTTTAAAAATAAATACAAGACCATATACATGTTATAGTAGTTTTAAAGCTTTCACAGGCGGTGCTATCATTTGATATATAGTGATTTTTCGGGTTGATATGCTGTGATCTCGGTAATTGATCGCTGCGAGAAACAAAAAAATACTGCATATCCCTAGCGCTATACTGGATTTTTTTACTTGCTCTAGTTGTTTTTGGGCTAAGCTCAGTAGGAACAAATTTGCTATCGGTATATCTGAGCCCACCCATATATTGATCTCGGCTTCTATTATTGGTTTTATGATTGCTATGGTCGGAACCGTTCCTCGGATAATGGTAGTCTTCCAAGACGTCCCGTGGTCGCCTCTGCAACTGGTCGTATCCCATGCTTCCAAACGTTTCACCGCCCTTCACTGTCGGCATCTTCAATGGTGACTCTGCAAAAGCTGAAGATGCTGACAGTGAAGAACGGCGAAAATTTGGATGCATCCTATACTTCCAAGCGCTTCGGCGCCACCAGTCACAGAGGCGGCTACGGGACGTCTTGACCACCATTATCTGAGGAACGATTCAGACCGTAGTAGTTGTAATACCAATAATAGGAACCGAAATCAACATATGGGCGGGCCCAGAGGTACCGATAGCGGGTCTCTTTCCACATAGCCTGGGAACAACTATAATAGAGTGATATCAGAGGAGCCGTCAGTCTTAACTTATTTCAACGTAAAGTAAAAGAATATATTATCAATTCCCGTGATCTTAATTAATTAGTTATTTAATTTGTATTGTAATTTAGTGTTTATTTGTTATGTAACTGTTTTAAAGGCTAGTTTTTATGGGTGGTTGTATGAGCAGCTCTGTTGGATACCGCCACCCATTATTCATTATTTTCTTCTATGATTTTACTGTTAACTGTGAATAAAGACATTATTATTATTATTATTATTATTAATAGAGCAGGTAAATAATCCCGAAAATGCTAGAGATGTGCACTATAATTCTGTTTCTGAAAGCGGCCAGTTACAGAGGTCACGGCATAACAACCCAGAAAATCACTATACAAGGTGTCTACTTTGTGTACAAATCCGTAAAAACTTTATTCTTCAAGATAATCAATTTTTTTAAATTTTATATAACATCGAAAACCGCTTCCTCTGACCCTATCACGGCATTTAAGATGGCGATCCAAGACCTGCTATGATTTTCTTTATACCTCTGAAGTTCAATAAAAACGTTTAGCAATTTTTTTATTTAAAATCTGATAAGGTGATGTTAATCAGGACTCCTCAAAACCCTTATGTGTGAAATGTGTACAAAAACTAGCTAGAGTGTTTTCTTCGTTTCATTTTTGTAAAAATTCGTAAAAACTTTATTTTTCAAAATAACGCAATACATGCACGCATTTTTATGTTCTAAATGACATCGTAAACCTTTTGACATAATTCCATGGCTCAACACTAACTTCGTCTAGTGCCTTTCAAATTCAGTATTTTGTTTTGAGGGGGGTTGCGATTAACCCACCTTATCAGATTGTAAATCAAAAATTCGCTAAACATTGATATTAAATTTCGGGGGTATAAGAAATTATAACAGACCTTGGATCACCATAGTCGGATCAGAACAAGCGGTTTTCGATGCCATTTAAAACAAAAAAAAATTGGATTGTCTTGAAGAATAAAGTTTTACGAATTTGTACACACATAAAACTTTGAGAACGTGTAGAGCAAAACACTCTGTATAGCTTTTATTCAAATATCACAAATAGGGGTATTGAGGGACCCTGAGTAACACCACCTTATCAGACATTAAATAAAAGAATCGCTATAATTTTTTTTTAATTCCGGGGGTATACAAATAATCATAGCAAGCCTTGGATCGCCATCTTAAACGCCGTGATAGGATTAGAAGTGAAGTAACGGTTTTCGATGACATTTAAATTAAAAAAATATTTTTGTTGAGTTATTTTGAAAAATAAAGTTAATACGAATTTTTACAATAATGAAACTTTAAGAACGTATAATAGAAAACACTGTATAGTTTTTGTTCAAATTTCACACATAGGGGTTTTGAGGGGTCCTTATTAACATCACCTTATCAGATTTTAAATAACAAAATCGCCAAAAGTTTTTATTGAACTTCAGAGGTATAAAAAAAATCATAGCAGGTCTTGGATCGCCACCTTAAATGCCGTGGTAGGATCAGAGGAAGCGGTTTTCGATGTCATTTAAAATAAAAAAAAAATTGATTATCTTGAAGCATAAAGTTTGTACGGATTTGTACACAAATAAAAGTAGATACCCTGTATATCAAATCATCTACATTTTATTCTGAAAAAAAGTATGTGTCAGTTAAAAAAAATAATAAGAAATCAGTTGTACTAAGTGGTCTCGCCAAAATTGACCCCTCTCCCTTTCCTTGTCTGTTATTATTTGAGATACCAAATTAAGTGTAAAAATGAAAGTTGTATAAAATTTTAAACATTTATTGAAGCATATGTCACAAAAACAATTGAACTTTTTTATATACGTGGAATACCGAGGGGTAAACCACTGCTTTAAATTTGTACAATGAAATACCATTTTTTAAAAATATTACCCAAAAGAATACCTCATCAAATAAGCAAAAACCTCAAAAATACCCAAAAACCACGAATTACCCTCAACTGCCCAAAGAATACTATTACCAATAATATCCTTAAGTACTTAAAAATCCCGTACCCAGAAATACCGAATAGTACCCAAAAATACCCTTAAATACCCAGATATCTAAAAAACGAAAAATACATTAAATGACCCATGATTTTACTTAATATACCTATAATTTTCCAAAACCGTCTTTCATTTCCATTTATAAATCTACGTAAATAATATAGATTTTTTAAGGGCTCGTTTGACTCGATCTGAATACATCTGGAAAGAACATTTTGGATTACATAAAATGTATCATAAACCCATTGGCACACCCAAGAAGGGTGCTAATACCTACACCATGCCCCTTCAAGCTAACTAAAAACAAACTTCTTCCTCGTCGATGAAATCATAATAGGTTTGTTTTAGCACTTAACTGGTCGAATACTTCTGACAGTTTCCAAACCGTTTTCAACTGCTGTAAAAACAAGCCTATTATTCGGTCTATACAGGGTGTCCCTAAAACTATTGTCCGGATCCCAAATACTCATCGGGACCATCGGTGTCTCCAGTACAACCAAAATCTTCCATTAGCAAATGTCTAAATATCTCTACCCCTCATTCTAATCACAGGGATTAGCCCAGAAGTCGGAGACTTGTGCGGGAGAGGGGGCGGCATATTATTATTAAGCAGGCCGCATTTGCGCCCAGGAACGACTTACGTTGGTAGGCCCTAACCACTATTCAGTGGAGGAATGAGGAAAACCTGGAAAACCTCATTAATTAGGGGGGTAGTCAAATATCAACCAGCATCAATCTCTCACATTGACCCAAGCTAACATTATTCCACCCTACCATACCCGCAGAGAGGGTGCCAATCCTCCCCACGAATATAGCTTATATACGGTCTACCGGCAGCTGGGCTCGAACCAACTCCGTCTAGTCACCTCGATTCAAGTACTAACGCCTTAAACCGCGCGACCACTGACCGATAAATGCATGGGTATCGAGGGAGAATTCAAATTTAGCCCTAGCTTGCTTTCCGTAATGTATTAATAGAATTAGATAATTGGCAGTTATTTACATAAAAAATCATTTTTGTTAAATAGAATATGAATGTGATAGGAAAACCTAATTTAGCAATATTTTAATTTTTATTATAGACTTTCATTCACTTTTTGTTACATATTTTTCATCAATAGAATATGTGGGAAAAGTTTGACCAAACTTATCGCTAACACGTCGTATCGAATAATATGTAATATGTCACGGAATTTGCCTCACTCCCAAACCGACGACTGTGGCACCGCGAATTGCCTAAGATTGCCCCGATCGCCCCTACGCGATTCTGGTAAACAAACAACATGCCGCTGATCGAGATCGGCCTGGAAAAATCTGGAATCGACGAGAAGCATTCGAGTCGTACGAGAAAATGGATCTAGAGATACTGGAATATATCTGGAATATTCGTTGGGTCTATAAAAGAAGAATAAACGGCCGAGTTAGTTAGTCTTGTATAAGTCTTGTATTACAGTCTGAATTAAAGTGTTTAGTTGGAGATATCAAAGTGATTTAGATAGCGATTAATTAAATAAGTGTTTAGTTGAGTTATAATTAGTGTTTAGTAGTGTTCAGTAGTTAATAAAGAAGTAATTAATTAACGGATTGTTTTTCTGGAAGTAAGAAATTCGGATTGGGAAATCCGTGACAATTTGGTGTCGGAAGTGGATTTAACTGGAAGTTTGAGAACCTTTCTGGAACCCTGTGCGTGAGTGGATTTAAGTGGAAGTTTGAAGAACTTTCTGGAACCCTGTGCGCGGGTGGGACAAAGACCCAAGTGTGGCATATCACCGCACTCGTCGTGACTCAAGGAAGTGAACGGTAGTATTTGCGAAGGACATTCTCGAACATTCTAGAACTTTGTACGGGAGTGAGACAAAGACCCTAGTGTGGCATATCACCGCACTCGTCGTGACTCAAGGAAGTGAACGGTGGTATTTGCGAAGGACATTCTCGAACATTCTAGAACTTTGTACGGGAGTGAGACAAAGACCCAAGTGTGGCATATCACCGCACTCGTTGTGACTCAAGGAAGTGAACGGTGGTATTTGCGAAGGACATTCTCGAACATTCTAGAACTTTGTACGGGAGTGAGACAAAGACCCAAGTGTGACATATCGCCGCACTCGTCGTGACTCAAGGAAGTGAACGGTGGTATTTCCGAAAGACATTCTCGAATATTCTAGAACTTTCTACCGAAGTGAGACAAAGACCCAAGTGTGACATATCGCCGCACTCGTCGTGACTTAAGGAAGTGAACGGTGCTATTTGTGAAGGACATTCTCGAACATTCTAGAACTTTATACCGAAGTGAGACAAAGACCCAAGTGTGGCATATCACTGCACTCGTTGCATTGTAAGGAAGTCAACTGTGACATTTACAAACACATTCCTGGACATTTTAGAAGATTCCAAAGAGAGTGAATGCCTGTAACTAGAAGTCAGGTCAACATGGATGCGCAACTAGCAAAGCTGTTAGAAATGATGCAAACGATGCAGGAACAGGGACGTATGATGCAAGAAAAGTTGGAAGAACAAAGACGAACAACACAAGAAAAATTAGAAGAACAGGGACAAACAATAGAAAAGAAATTTGAAGAACAAGGGCATAAAATGGAAGATCAGTCTCAAACGATGCAGGAGAAATTAGAAAAGAAATTAGAAGAACAAGGGTGTAAAATGAAAGATCAGATACAGACAATACAACAGGAAATGAGAGATCAGACGAAAGAAATGCAGACAAAGTTAGAAAAATTGGAGAATACGCTAGAAGAAAAACTAGAGGAGCAGTCACATAAAGTGACACAACTAGAAGAAAAACTAGAGGAGCAGTCACATAAAGTAGAAATACAAGTGGAAGAGAAACTGTTAGCACAGAAACAGGAAATACACGAAGAAATAAACCTGGTTAGAGAAGAGCTTCGACATAAATTAGACAAGATAGCAAAGGAGGGCGTAGTCAAATCAGAAGGACCGGTTATCCGAACTCAGAAGACTAGACCTCTTGAATTCGACGGCAAGGTTTCCTGGAATGTATATCTCCGTCAGTTTGAAGCAGCAGCATCAGCAAATGAATGGTCGGATTATGAAAGCTACTGCTCTGATAGTTGCTTTACGAGCTCTTGACGTCTTACAAGGAGTTCCTGCTGGGCAGCAGAATAACTACGACATTCTAAAACAGCATATGGAAATGAGATATGGGGATAAGCACCTGCAGCAAGTGTACCAGGCACAATTGAAAAATCGTCACCAGCAGAGTGGAGAGAATTTACAACATTTTGAGACCGACGTTGCCCGACTGGTTCGATTGGCATATCCAACAGCTCCTTCTGAATTCTTGGACCAGCTCTCCATCCAAGTTTTTATCGACGGCCTAAGAGATTGTGAAACCCAGCAGGCACTACGACTCGCCAGACCCAAAACATTGAACGACGCTCTTTCGCATGCACTGGAATTCGAGGCAGCAAAGATGGCATCCGGTAGACATGTTAAAGTTCGGGCCATCAGTGATAACAGCGATAGTATGGCAAATGGAGACCTAATAAAGACGCTAAAGGAGATTATTGATAAATTCAGTTCATCTACTGGGCCAAATAAAGAACAATCTGATAGTCGAAGGATCGCCTTCTTAAATGCTGGAACTGTGGACAGACAGGACATTTAAAGAGACAGTGTAGGGCCCCAGTCGCGGATCAGCAAAAGCGCGACTCCCAAGCGGCACCTGCACAGGAAAACTAGGGTCAGCCGGCTTGACGGGGCAAAGGCCGGCTGCGTCCTCGTACCATGCCCCACAAGAAGAAGTTACGTTATCACGTCTTCAGGACTCTGACTCCTTGCTAGTAGAAGGCATTATTTTTGGTCGTATGTCCCCTATGGTAATCGACACTGGAGCGGCAAGAACTATTGTACGACCGGATATTATTGGTGATTGGCGTATTAAGAGCCCTGCCAAGCGTTATGTCCTTACAACAGCCAATGGACAACAACTGCCAGTCAAGGGGGAATGCGAGCTTGACATAGAATTAGGAGACGTCAAATTCAAACACAGAGCCCTGGTAGCAGATATATCGGACAATGTCATACTCGGACTAGACTTACTACGAGCAAAGGGGTGAACTTAGATTTGAATGCTGGTACGCTACGGATAATGGGTGAGGAAGTAGTGCTAACGACCACCACTGAGAATAACGCTGTACGGAGACTCGTTGTTAAAGAAGATGTGGTACTACCTGGTCAGACCGAAACATTGGTTGCCACTGTAATGGATGGGGAAATGTCTTGTAGTGTTGGAGTGGTGGAACCCAGTAATCCGGATCTGTTCAATAAATCTATAGTCACCGGCCGCACCCTGATTAAACCAGAGAAAACGACAATAGTACGGGTAGTAGTTAACCTGAAAACCTTTCCACAGAAAATTACAAAGGGAACTGAAGTAGGAGTCTGTGAACCTGTTGCCATGGTCAGAACACTCAAAGAAAACAACGAAATGGAGAAGAAACCAAACAAGACCAGTCTACCGGAATGTCTAAGGGACATCGTGGATAGGGCCCAGGAAAGATTAACAGAGATGGAGGTGGAACAACTGGAAGAGCTGCTAAGTGAAAATGAAGATGTGTTTGCACTTAAACCAGGCGACTTTGGGAGAACAAATGTAGTGAAGCATCGAATCGATACTGGTTCATCATCTCCTATAAAGCAGCCGCCACGAGGACTTCCACTAGCCAAACGAGAAGAAGTTAACAAGATGTTAATTGAAATGCAGAACCAAGGCACCATAGAGCCATCTCAGAGTCCTTGGGCCTCTCCTGTAGTCCTGGTCAAGAAGAAAGACGGCTCCACCCGATTTTGTGTGGACTACAGAAAATTAAATGACGTCACCAAGAAAGACAGTTACCCATTACCGAGGATTGACGATACTCTGGACACCTTGGCTGGTGCGCAATGGTTTTCCACTTTGGATTTAAAGAGTGGATATTGGCAAGTCGAGGTCAGCCCAGAAGACAAGGAAAAGACAGCATTCACTACCGGAAATGGATTGTGGCAGTTCAATGTAATGCCATTTGGTCTATGTAATGCCCCTGCCACTTTTGAACGACTGATGGAAACTGTACTTCATGGCCTGCATTGGGAGACCTGCTTGATTTACTTGGACGACGTGGTGGTGCTGGGACGCTCTTTCCAGGAGCACCTGAAGAACGTGTCCGAAGTGTTCAAGAAGTTGAAAGCAGCGAACCTGAAGTTGAACCCGAAGAAGTGCAGTCTGTTCCAAAAGGAGGTCAGATACTTAGGCCACATTATTACTCCAAACGGTGTGAAAACAGACCCGAGAAGACAGAGTGCATAAAGAACTGGCCGGTTCCTAAAGACAAACATCAAGTTCGAAGTTTTCTTGGCCTATGCACATACTATCGACGATTCGTCCAAGGATTCTCGGACATTGCCAAGCCTCTTCATAAACTCACAGAAGACAACATCCCGTTCGAATGGACGACGAAGTGCCAGCAAGCCTTTGAGACGCTGAAAGAGGCCCTCTGCACTACCCCGATTTTGACATACCCAATACCTGGACAACCATTTATAGTGGACACGGACGCAAGCAACATTGGAATTGGCGGAGTTCTTTCCCAAATACAAGATGGCCAAGAGCGAGTAGTTGGCTACTTCAGCAAAGTCCTGTCAAAAGCCGAAAAGAACTATTGTGTGACTCGAAAAGAATTACTTGCCATCGTCAAGAGCCTAGAACACTTTCATAAATACCTGTATGGCCAAGAATTCCTTCTAAGAACGGATCACGCTTCCCTTAAATGGCTGTTGCAGTTTAAGAACCCGGAAGGACAGATGGCCAGGTGGCTGGAACGGCTGCAAGAATATCACTTTGTTGTTGAACATCGAGCCGGCAGGAAACATGGAAATGCAGATGCCCTTTCTAGGAGACCCTGTCCTGTCAACTGCAAACACTGTAGTAGTCTTGAAAAGAAAGAGGACATCTCATCAGTTCCTTGTAAGGTGGTAGCAGTCCAACCTGAAGACAGATGGAGTTCAGCGGCGATTCAGGAAGACCAGCAAGCTGACTGTGACATCAAGCCCTTACTAGACTGGAAAGAAGCCAACAACCGACCCTCATGGGCTGAAGTCAGCAGTAAAAGCCCAACATTAAAGAGCTATTGGGCTCAATGGAATTCCTTGGTGTTGGAAGACGGTGTCCTAAAAAGAGCATGGGAGAACAATGACGGAACGGAGGTCAAGAAACAAGTACTACTCCCGAGGTCCCGGGTCAAGGAAGTGCTGCAGGAAGTACATGGAGGTACTGGGGTGGACATTTCGGTATCAATAGGAGTCTACAGAAGATTAGGGAGCGTTTCTACTGGTTGAGCTGTAGGACGGATGTAGAAGATTGGTGCCGAAAATGTGACGTATGTGCAGCCAGCAAGGGACCGAAGACCCGTTCCAGAGGCAAAATGCGCCAGTACATCGTAGGAGCACCGTTCGAGAGGATTGCCATTGATATCGCTGGCCCATTTCCGAAAACCCAAAGTGGGAACCGATATCTGCTAGTAGCCATGGACTACTTCAGTAAATGGCCGGAAGTATACCCCCTTCCCAATCAAGAGACCACAACCGTAGCAGAAGCGCTAGTCAACAACCTGTTCTGCAGATTTGGTGTGCCCATGGAACTACATTCAGATCAGGGCAGAAATTTCGAATCAGGTGTGTTCCGAAAGGTCTGCGAGCTTATGGGAATCCGGAAAACCAGGACCACCCCACTGCATCCCCAGTCAGATGGTATGGTGGAACGCTTCAACGCCACACTAGAAACCAATCTGAGGATGTTTGTGAACGAGAACCAAACAGACTGGGACAAGCTCATTCCACTCTTCCTGTTAGCTTACCGCTCAGCTGTCCATGAAACTACTGGGAAGACTCCCGCAAGGATCATCTTTGGAAGAGAGCTTCGCCTTCCCGCAGATTTGGTATTTGGTCGTCCTGCGGAACAGCCCACAGAGCCAGACACTTATACCCATGAGCTAGAACGAAGACTAGCAGCCGTACACGATCAAGTCAGATCTCGAATGCGACTAGAGAGCGATCGCATGAAGACTCGATACGACGTCCGGGCCAATACAGTCGGATTCCAACAAGGTGACCTGGTGTGGCTGTACAACCCCACGCGGAAGAAAGGAAGATCGCCTAAACTACAGAACCGTTGGGAGGGCCCCTACACCGTCATTAAAAGAATCAATGATGTCGTCTACCGGATACAGAGGACTCCCAGGAGTAAGATGAAGGTCGTCCATCTGGAGCGTCTGTCCCCGTATAGAGGTGTAGCCGATCGGGACGATCGGTCCTAAGGAGGGCAGTGTCACGGAATTTGCCCCACTCACTCCCAAACCGACGACTGTGGCACCGCGAATTGCCTAAGATTGCCCCGATCGCCCCTACGCGATTCTGGTAAACAAACAACATGCCGCTGATCGAGATCGGCCTGGAAAAATCTGGAATCGACGAGAAGCATTCGAGTCGTACGAGAAAATGGATCTAGAGATACTGGAATATATCTGGAATATTCGTTGGGTCTATAAAAGAAGAATAAACGGCCGAGTTAGTTAGTCTTGTATAAGTCTTGTATTACAGTCTGAATTAAAGTGTTTAGTTGGAGATATCAAAGTGATTTAGATAGCGATTAATTAAATAAGTGTTTAGTTGAGTTATAATTAGTGTTTAGTAGTGTTCAGTAGTTAATAAAGAAGTAATTAATTAACGGATTGTTTTTCTGGAAGTAAGAAATTCGGATTGGGAAATCCGTGACAAATATATTGATTTAAAGATAAAGTTTAAAAAATTATATCATACTAAATGGAATGGGGAATGTGCTAGTATGTGAGTGGATATATTCTGCGTGAATGCCTTATAAAACATTCATATGATACTTGTTTATATGGTACTGTACTGTACAATCTATTGAAATAATAATGGCACTGTTTTGATTATTATCGAATTATTTCGAACTGCTGACATATTTGTAATGAAACTTTCAATTTTAAACATTAGTTCTTAGTTGTTCCACTCACCCACAAAAATCTATTGAAATTTCTACACAGAACATCCAGTAGTCAAAAAACTGATTTGAGGAAGTGTCATTATTTTTGCAATAGAATGTATCTAATTCGAATCACCCTATATTATTTTCTAAACTAAAGGCTTACGAAGACAATAAAAGGCCACGTAGTGGTTTAACAGTGCCTCCGAAAAATTTTACAGAAAATATTTTTGTATCTATTTTTAATAATTTTTATATTTGCCATTGCGTCGGTCAGTTGTTTATTTATATTTAAACTGTGCCATCGTTATAACCCATGCGCGATCGCCATTGTATTTAAAAATTGGCGGGAAAATACTAGTTTTCTATTAAAATACCTATTAATTATCTTCGTAATACCCATTAAATACCCATTATTACCTTGATAGTACCCAAAAATACACAAAGTATCTGAAAATACCGAAAAAATACCTATAAATGCACACAAATACCCAAAAAATGCAAAAAGTACCTTTAATTACCTACAGTTTGTACAGTAAAATACCTCAGTGGTTTACCCCTCGTGGAATACCTTGTATATTTTGCAATTGTCATTGGAAATATCGTTAACTAAGCTTTTCAACAATTGAAAAATATATTATACATGACCATTATATTTTACGATTTTTGAGATAGGATAGATGTTTAATTTAAAAAATTTTCTGTTTGATATTTGTTTTAAAAAATATTTAAAAGTTCCTACAACTTTCATTTTTACAGCTTTTTTCGTATCTCGAATAATAACGGGAAAACGGACATCATGAAAAATTTTAAAAATTTATCAAATTCTTAACACCCTGGAAACCTTCTAGGAAAATCTGGAATTTAAAATTTGTATGTGACATACCTCATCTATTTTCATCAGTAGATTAGGTAGATACATCAAAAACTTTTTAAAACTTATAATTGACAATGAGTTTTTGTTACTTTTAACTTCATCTTGAAAGAGACTATAAGTAGGGCATATGTGCCAAACCAAATAAGAGCATTTGCTAACGAATGGTATGTTCGTAGTATTTGTAATTATTGTGAAGTGTGTAGCAGAAATCGACAAGACTAAGAATTGGTCGTGTGTATTTAAAACTAACTACACACACCATCAAAAGTCTTGGTATATAAAATGATTCGATTAAACCTAGTGATTTTTCTTAATAATGGTAAAAAAGTACATGTACTTTTGCTTACAAATTGAACAAAAAAAAAACAATAAAAAAATTGCAGACCATGAATCTTTACTTTATTACCAATGTTTTTACAAATCTGGTCAGTTTGGCAGTGAATTCAGCCAAGTGTTCCTTTCGAATTTTGTACATTATAATGCCAGAACGTGAAATTTCTGCGTTTACCCGACCAAGAATGACTGCTTTACATGATGCAGGGCATTCTAATCATCAGATATCAAACATGTTGAGCATTCCTAGATCATCTGTTGTACGAATAGTACACAGATATGAAGAACTTGATACAGTGGAAAACAGACCACGTAGTGGATCTAATGAAAGGGATGATCGGTATTTGGTGCAATATGCCCGTAGATACCGCACATCTTCCGCTTCAGCTCGCAGGGTCCACTTTCAAGGTACGTTTCGCCGTGTTGCCGACACCTACTATTTGAAGACGACTCCACTTTCCACGACGCAAATTTACATGCTAGAAGACCATTACGGGTCCCCACTCTACTTCCAAGCTATCGTGCTGCCCATCTCCAGTGGGCGCGAGAGCAAAGGGGTTGACTTTTACGCCAGTGGCGGTGGGTCTTATTTACAGACGAAACCAGAATTGGGCTGGTTACTGATAACAATCGACAAAGAGTCTGGGGAGAACCAAGTCGTCAACAGCGACTTAATTTTGAAGTTTCTCCGTATGAAGGGGATACTGTAATGTTTTGGGGTGGAATATTGTTCAACCGCCGCACCCCATTAATTCGCACACGACATAATATGACCAGTCAAATTTACATCGAACAAGTTATTACGCCCATTATCTACCACCTACGTAATGAATTAAGTGAAAATTTTATGTTTATGGACGACAACGCTCGACCACATCGCTTAAGAAGGGTTCAAGAGACACTGGAAGCAAGACATATCAATAGATTAGTCTGGCCAGCCAACTCTCCTAACATGAATCTTATTGAAAACGTGTGGGATTTCGTTGCTAGAGCCATTCATAATCATATTCCTCCACCTCAAACTGCAGATGAGATAGTCGTGGCGGCAGAAGAGGAATGAAACAATATTACGCAAGAGATCGTTAACCGCTTGATTATCTCATTGCACAGACGTGTCAATATGCTATTGGAACGTGGTGGAGGTGGATTAGTCAAGTAGATATCTTGCTTTGTTACTACTTTTTGATTTAATAAATTTTGTCAAAAATGTCACACATTTGCTGGTTTTTAATTTTCTAAGTATTCAGTTTATCGAACATATTCTTTTCACAAAAAAAGAATTCAGAAAACAAGATACTTTTATAAATGTATTTGGTTTTGACAAAAAGATTTCTTTAACAATAATAGGGAGGAGTCCAAGACTTTTGACGTTGTGTGTATCTCTGTTAGACTGCGTTGCCAAATTGGGGTAATTTATTCTACATGTTTGTGTAGGGCATATCTTGTTAATATCAGGGTAACATTTTGGTTTCTATAATATATTTCTTAATAAAAAAACATATTTAGTCTTAGATAATACGTAATTAGTTATCTGTATCTACAATGCCAATTAGGTAGCATAAATTAATACTAATCAAATTGTAAATAAATAGATACAGCTACCCGAATTTAATTTGACTGACAGATAATTATTAAATACTTACACTAATTAATTCAATTACTGTTACAGAGGCTTGTTCTCTTCCGCAAAGTTATGGTACTTGTTCCAAATATGAGTTACAGTTCTACTTTAATGTCAATACTGGCCAGTGTTCACAGTTTTGGTATGGAGGGTGTGGTGGCAACGAAAATCGTTTCAAAACTAGGGAGGAATGTAACAAAATTTGTATAACCCCAAATGATGAAGGTAGGATATTGAATCTTTAATTTTTCTTTCTAGATTACTGTTGTTGATGTTGATATGCCAAGAAATATAAATTAAAAACATCATATTAACCTACTTTATCCGAAGCTCTACCCTCCATGTATACATTTTTTTATTAGGTATTAACAATATTGTGTGAAACTAAAGCCTCTACCAGCGTTGAAGTACACCCACAACATGATACTATGAACACATGTGTTCATAGTATCATGCACCCACAATATCTACCCATTCATTTTTTATTGTTATCTTTTGTACATTTTTTGCTGCATTATTATTTAAGCTAAAATGCATCCATTTTGCTTCAGAAATTTTGACTAATTAAAGATGGCGGAACTGTAACAGTAAAAAGAGCATTTATTTTGTATATAAATAAACATAAATTTCTGAACAAGTATTTGGAAACATTATACGAGTAAATATGATTGTTTGTTTGTGTACCTACTAATGTTTTCTGGATCGACAATCACGAATACGAGGTCAAGACTTGAAGTCGAAATTGCGGTTTCCAGATGGCGGCCAAAACTTTCGAAAATCGATTGTATCTTAATACAATTACCTTAGTCCATTTACACACATCCTTGACGTATCAGTTCAGTGTTAGTTCAGTATCGGTGTTAGTTGTGGTCGATTTTGTTTTTAAAAAAGGCACTTTTTGTCATACGACCCATATTTGTGACGACATCGTTGTTCCAGATATGACGTCATCGACAATTTTTTTAAATAGCAACCCCCAATTTTGACCATGGCATTTGAAAAAGCGTGTTATTCTACATACATACATCAGGAAAAATGATGGTGTTACATAACAAAAATTTCAAGAAAATAATGTTTGAAGATTTTAAAATTTAATTTTCACAATACTGAAAATGATAATTATTATATAAAAAATCTACTAATTTAAATGTTCAAATTATGCACCATTGGCTGCCTGACAGTAGCCAAGACGATTAATAAATTCTTTTTGTACATTATCAATACGATGTATCTCGTGACTAATTCTTGCTTTTAAATCTTCTAAATTAACCGGTCAAATAACGTATACTTTTCTTTTTCAGTATCCCCACAAGAAATAATCTAGGGGTGTCAAATCAGGCGATCTGGCTAGCCACTCAATCGGCCCTCTTCTCCCTATCCAACGATTCGGGAACAGCTCATCTAAATAAGCAGGGACACGTGTCACGTGTTGCATAATGGGGAGGTGCACAGTATTGTGAAAATTAAATTTTAAAATCTTCAAATATTATTTTATTGAAATTTTTGTTATGTAAATAACAATTATCTAGTAGGCTAGTGTCAGTTTAAATTTTCTTGTCATTTGGCTTGACATTTAATAGACGCTGATCTATTCTGTAACGCTGATCATTACTATTACCATTTATTAGGGAAAACGTGTGATTTACATTCAGATTCTGACGATATACCGAGCGATATCGAAGAAACGGCAAGAAATGCCGTATGTTCACTGATTCCTGAAAAATCCAAAACGGTATATGACTTGGCTTATGAAAAATTTGAGTAATGGCATGAACAGAAGGAAGGAATAATTTTCACAATACTGTGCACCTCCCCATTATGCAACACCTGTCCGTGCTTATTTAGATGAGCTGTTACCGAATCGTTGGATAGGGAGAAGGGGGCCGATTGAGTGGCCAGCCAGATCGCCTGATTTGACACCTCTAGATTATTTCTTGTGGGGATACTTAAAAAGCAAAGTATAGGTTACTAGACCGGTTAATTTAGAATATTTAAAAGCAAGAATTCGTCGCAAGTTATAGATAATGTCAAATAAGAAATTTATTAATCGTCTTGGCTACTGTCAGGTAGCCAACGGTGCACAATTTGAACATTTAATTTAGTCGATTTTTTACATAATCATTATCAGTTTCAGTAAAAATTAAATTTTAAAATCTTCAAACATTATTTTCTTCAAATTTTTGTTATGTAACACCATAATTTTTCATGATGTATGTATGTAGAATGACACGTTCTTTCAAATGGCATGGTCAAAATGGGGGGGTTGCTATTTAAAAATATTGTCGATGACGTCATATTTCGAACAACGATGACGTCACAAATGTGGCTCGTATGTCAAAGAGTGCCTTTTTTAAAAACAAAATCGACCTGCCAGGGGATTTTTTCGAAAACATCACAATTTTAAAAATAATTAATTTATTCTTTACTTTTCGAAAGCACTGTATTTATCATGCAGTTCAAAATTTCGTACTAGCTCGATAAGCTTTTCGTCCATTCTAACTAATACAAAAACCTGGTCAGTTCGTCAGTTGAATTACAAAAATATCGTCGCCGGCGTATTTAAAAGCTACTGAACGGACACTGAAGCAGCACTGATACGGCACTGTGACGGATGTGTATAAACACGCCCATTTAAAATCTAAGCACCAATTTTTTTAGTTTTCACTGATACTGATACGGAACTGACACGGCACTGATGTGTGTAAATAGACCTTTAATGAATCATAATGAAAATGGGTCCCACCTAGTGTGTTTTCGGATGATGGCGACCAAAAAGCGCGAAATATAGAATTTTATATAGATTGAAATGTATCCGTTACGTAACCGTTTTATTGTTATTGCTGTTGTTGTTGTTATGTAGGACTACACTTTTACCTAATAATTCGCAAAATCTTTTAGGCCTTTTATAAAAGATATAATATACTTTACCAAAGTAAAAAACTATACACAATTTTATATTTTCACCTTTTTGGTCACCATCTTGTATCCGTCATTTTCGATTTTCAAATTTTGACCTTGAATTCGTCATAAGCAAACCCCGAAAACTCCATGGAACTAATTTTTCTTCAACAAAAACGAATCTGAAACGTTTCGACCGCCATTTTGCATTTCCAGTTGACAGAGAATGCGCCAAATAAATAATTTCTTTATGTTCATAGATGCCTGCTACCTACCGGTCGTTAAGGGAATATGTAGCGAATCCCACAAGAGATGGTATTTCGATAAAGATAAGCAAATGTGTTCCCATTTCAATTACACTGGATGTTATGGAAACAAAAATAATTTTAACACAAGAGAATTGTGTCATAAAACTTGCATTAGTGGTACGTCAGTGGACAAGCAAGGTGAGAAGAAAAAAAAAGGAGAATAATGCAATCGTCAAAAACTTTATTGGCTACATAATTAGTTTCAGTAATGCTTATGCGGTCTCTAAATATTGAAAATATTGTAATTTTTAGTAGCTTCAAATAAGAATATGCAGTGCGTCACCAAATGAATAGGGACGTAGATGACATTTTTTAATAGGAGGAATAATTATTTAAAAAAAACTAAGCATTTTACGTCCTATGATTGAACTTTCCTCATAAAAAATAGTTTTCTATTAATGGCAAATCCTGTCACAAAAAAAATGACTCGCTTTGTATGTTGTGTAGGTATATTTTAAAAATATGATGTACATTTAATGGTGGGCACACACGATGCGGTCGGCAAACCGTAATATTAGTGGTTGTACTGCCTGAACTTGAGCTTGAACAGTAAAAATTAGATTTCTCCAAAACCGCTTGAGATATTATAAAGAAATTTTAGGTGTGTCAATAGCTATGGGAGACGCATGCTTTGCAATACAAAACGATTTTTTAGTCTTACTAATGGCGCGCGTGTTGGCACGTCACTGGTTATTTTTAAAGAAAAAAATAGGACGCCGATGCATTTTCTAAAAATAAAATTTTTTATTTGAATTTCTTATTCAACTCCGTTTATGAGCAAATAAACATTTTACTGCATGTCAATACAAACATATTTTTTACAAATTCAAGGGTTTAATTCAAGGGCAAAAACAAATATTTCACAATAATATCACCATTATATAAAAAAATACAAAAACTGTTGAAAGTGGTCCCCTCCAGCTCGGATGCAAGTATCCAATATTCTCCTCATTGACTGGCGAACACCAAGATCTGTTCTAATCGAGTTGCACCCAGCAATGATACGATTTCTTAAGTCCTTTACATTTTCCAATGGAGTAGCGGACTTCAAATGGCACCACAGGAAAAAGTCCAGCGATTTTCGTATGTTTGTGTTAAGTCTTGAGGAACCTCACTAAAATGGGCTGGTGCGTCATCGTGCATAAACCACATTGCGTATCTTATTGCCAATGGAACGTCCTCCAGAAATCCAGGGAGCGTGTGTTCTAAAAAGTTGCGATACACCTCTCCGGTAAGTCTTCCTGGTAGAAATACCGGTCCAATTAGACAGTCACCCACAATCCCAATCTAAACGTTCAACGAGAATTGATGTTGAAAACGATCTTCAAATATTTCATGTGGATTTTTGTCACACCCTAAATAGTTATTATGAGAATTCTTTATTGCATTTCCTGAAAAAATCGCCTCATCGCTAAACAGAATCAGGATCAGTAATTGAGGGATTTGAACCATTTTGTGCAAAATCCATTGACAGAATGCCATACATGGAGGAAAATCAGCAGGAATAAGTGCTTGAACGCATTGTATGTGGAATAGATACAACAAATTGTCCTTAAGAATGTGCCAAACAGTCCCATTACTTACATCCAAAGCATCAGCAATTTTTCGAGTAGAAGTAATTGGATCTTCCTCAATCATATTCAGCACATTCTCATCCAGCTCTACCGTTCTTGCTGTCATTGGTCTTCCTGATCCTCCATTTCGTTTTAATGTGCCTGTTTAAAGGCGTCGATGAATACATTGGAAAGTTTGTCATCATCATCTCGGCATTCGTATAGCGATTCGTGATAAGCGACTTCAACAAATACGACAGATACAAAATTAGTAACCACAAACGGGTTGAAATGACATTCAGGTCCTTGATTTTTAAACACATAAATAAGTATTTTTAGTCGAATTGTTCGCAAATATTTCTGGAATATTTACGGCAAAAATACAATAGACAAAAAAGTTGTATTTTTTGTTGCTTTATCTTAAAAAAATATTTAAATAGTCAGTGGCGTAGATTATTTTATCAATAAATTTGATTAAATATGTTTTTTTACTCAATAAGGTGCGTCACGATAAAATCTGTATAACACTTTTTTCTTCATAATTGGACAAGGAATTCAAAATTAATTTATAAAACCCAGCGGCATCTTATTTTTTTCTTTAAAAATAACCAGTGATATACCAATACGCGCGCCACTGGTAAGACTAAAAAATCGTTTTGTATTGCAAAGGATGAGTCTTCCATAGCTATTGCGATGCATAAAAATTAAGTAAGGGTGAACAACAAATTACTTGTGTCGTATTTTTTAATACTCTCTATCATATTTCCTGCATAAAAAGTACCAGAACAGTTTGAAAATAGTATAATTTTATCTTGAATGAAGAAAAGTACAGACTCTGCATAAGACAATTTGTAATAAATCGAATGTGGAGGTGAGCAACAATCCAACAAATCTGTTTTGTATGTGTAGGTGTAGTGGCAATTTGTATTTTCTGTATTTTTAGTAATTTTGCTAACTTCATTGAGATCGTACGATATTTAGTTATAAAAAGTGTACACAAATGCAAAAGATATGCAAGAATATTTGCACAAAATCTCGGAAAATCTGTGCTGTGTTTCCCAGTGCTTTTCGACTATAGTACCTACTACTACTTCCGGCAAGAATTCAGACGACTTACGTCATACGCACAAATGAATAATTCATTATATTTTCATCAAAATACTTTAGAAACTGCAACTGAGAGTAATACAACTATATACTACACTAATAATTTGCATTATATATTACACTAAATTGCAAAAATGAAAATTATGTTGATAACAAAAACAATTGCGTAACGTCTGGCGTAAGACGTCCGAATTCTTGCCGCAAGTATAGTAGTAGGCACTACTTCTGATATTTTCCTGCATAAATTTCTAGTCAATTTCCATAGATCTGAAACTTTGTAAGCAGTGTAATAAATAAATTGAGAATCGGAAAACTGACAACTAAAGACATGACAAACTTTTTCTTATAGGGATTTTATGCCAGGTAATTATAACAAGGTCTTGTTTTTAAATTTGTATTACACATTACACTGCCAATTTGCTCATTTAATAAAAGATGGATATTTCATGGGGTGACTAAACTAAAGCCGACGCTGTAAACACAGGCTTTTGACAACAGGGGGCTTGATCATTTATATTCTAAATGAAGCTTTTCCAGACCTAAAATTGAACGTAGAATAACATACTGAAGTATGTACATCTCCTCCTGAAACACCCTGTATATGTACTAGGAATTTGTCTTACATTATAGTTAAAATAATCCTTTTGATAAGTCTTAAAATACACTTTCATTTAAAAATTACATAAATACAAAGAATTACACCATAAAACACCTGACAATTAAAGCTTTATAATGTTAACGGTAATTGTAAACAAATTAATTGATGATCACCTCTACATCCAACAACTTGAATTTTACATCGTCATCTAGTGGTTTGTGAATTTCGCGAATATGAACATTTCTTAGAGTAGCTTTTCGTAATCCAGTGATTAATTTTGAATAAAAATTAGTGGTTTTGTTTTATTGCCGTAAAGTATATCTTTTTCAAGAAAAAATGAAGTAGAATCGGGTACTGCACTAATCCTTTGAAAAAAAAACGGCAGAAGATAGCTGCTCAAGATTTATACTAAATATTTTCAGAATCATGTTTCTTAAAAAGAGAAGTGGGACCCTGTTCAAATTACGCTATAAAATGGGCGTTTAACAAGAATGAAGGACGTTGCACACAATTTTGGTACGGAGGTTGTAATGGGAACGATAACAGGTTTGATTCTGAAGACAGCTGCAAACACATCTGTGTAAACCCTTCGGGAAAGGGTATGTATATGTTTGAAAATGTAAACATTGAAATTCCTGATCGGTGACTCCAACTAAAATGAATTAACTTGCTGGGATATCGATCATAAATTTGTAACCTTATTACTAAAGCCCACACTTCGTTTGCAGATCTCAGGTCCGGACTTGGCGGCGACCTTAATATTTAAATATATTGTTACGGAAGCTCACCTACTTTTTAATTTGTTAATTATGTTCCTGTCTACGTTAGAATTTGTATTTTTTGTAATACCTTTATTTTTACGTTTTCCAGAATATTCCAGGTTATATTCCATCTGTTTCTCGACACGTTCTCGAAATCGCAGAAACTTCGAGAACTCTAAAAACATATATAAGCGTATCGGTTTAGCAGTCACATTTCAGTTTAGGTTGAGCAGTAAAACGCAAATATAAACGTCAAAGTAAAGACTTGATAGTTGTGAATTTATTTGAAGTACAGTTACTGTGTAATCAAGAAGTGGCAGTAATAGAGTTTGTTTTTCTACGTGACGTATTTCAAGGGTAAGTCAACGTAGAGGTTACATTGATGTCATAAGTGCGACGTTCCACAAAGAAGTTTGGAGTAGACAAGTGAATGCCGTTAAAAGATCTAGAGCAACAGAAATGGAGAAACCATTCAAACACTTAATGGAAATTATGAAAAAAATTAAGACGAAATGAGAAAAAATTTAATGAAAGAGATGAAAAATAGCCAGGAAGAATTAAGGAATAAAATGAAAACCAGTTTATAAGCAAATAATAAAAAGTTAAAAGAGGCAATTACAATTAAACTCAATGAATTTGAGGAAATTATTGAAAAAGTAATTAATCAATTAACAAGATAAGGTACAGGTTGTAGAAGATAATATGACAAAGTTACAAAATTAAGTCTCATACTTGAAGTCCCAGTTGTCCGTAAAGGAGCTCATTAAGACGGAGCAGTTTTCTTCTGTCGTCAAGAATTATGCCACCCACATTTGATGGAGTGGTGTCATGGAGTACTTACCTCAAACAATTTGAAGCAGTTGCCTTGGAAAACAACTGGTCAGAGGAAGAAAAAGCTACATCACTTCTCTACGAGGTGAAGCTATGGAGATATTAAAAACACTAGCCGAGGATAAACAAAAGGACTATCAAACTTTGAAGAATCCCTTAGAAATTAGGTATGGTATTTGCAACACGATTAGCAAGCACAACTAAAAGGTCGAATACAGCGTTTCGAAGAAAATCTGCAGCATTTTGAGGCAGACATAGCACGTATGGTGAGGTTAGCCTAACCCACCTCACCTTAGTCAGGCGCTAATGTTAGCCAAACACAAGAATATATCCGAAGCTTTGACCCAGGCGCTGGAAATTGAAGTCGCCCGATATGCTTCTAGAAGCGGTCAAGGCAGAAAAAGGCAAGTTAGGTTTCAGATTGGCAAACAACGAGTAGGTGAAAGGAGCATGGAAGGTTTTATGGAGAGTTTGCAATATTTAATGATTAACTTTTAGAAAGAACAGGGCCGTACTGATATCAGTGTATATAGCAGGAGAAGACCCATTCAGTGTTGGAATTGTGGAGTTGAAGGACATCTTAGGGATCGATGCCCTAAGAATACACCTACTCAGGATCAGGAAAACGACAACTACTCAGCTTTGGGGGACGAAAGCTGGCTAGGTGCTACCAAGCCGCATTAACTGTTAAGATAACCCGTCTGCAAAATAATGGAACGAGTTTGGTAGTACCAGGGCGTATACGCAGAAGGAGTCTGAAATGGTTATTGATACAGGTTCTAGTCACACCATAGTAAGACCGAACATTATCGATCACTGCAGAATACAAAAGCCAGACCGAAACTACATCTTGGAGACAGCAAATGCAGAAGCTATAACAGTGAATAGCATTTATCTAGTTAGCATAACCTTCGGGGGCAACCACTTTCCAACGCAACATCTTAGTAGCAGATATAACTGAATATGTCGTCATTCTTGGACTTGATGTCATGACTGAACATAATTTTGTGCTGGATCTTCCTCGAAGACTATTGAAGACTGAGGATGAAGAAATCATAATGTTCCCGAAATCAGAAACCTTCCTCTCAGAACTATTAAGGCGTCAGCAGACAGAATTTCCAGCAGGTTCAGAAGTGGTAATTGAAGCTATTTATAGTAGTCCTTTGGCAGTTGAAGAAACCGTAACTGTAGAACCAAAACCTGAGAGTAATCTTTATAGGAAAGGCATATTAACTGGAAAGACATTAACAGAAAGGAAAAACAATTTGGTATTGGTCAAACTGCTAAATCTGAACTACCCACAACAAATCAAGAACGGCGAACTTTTAGAAGTTTATCAAACAGTTGAGTCAGTGTCCAGCAATATACAAAGATCAATCAACAGTATCTCAAAATATTGAAAAACTACGCGAAGTTCTTCAGAAACTTGTTAATCGATCAAATCCCCGTTACAAGCCGATTAAGTCAAAAAGTTAGAAGATTTATTGAAACGCTATCAGCTTGTATTCTCATTGACAAAAGATGATGTCGGAAGGACTAATCTTGCAGCACCGCATAAATACCGGCGACATCAATCCAATTAACCAAGCTCCACGACGTATCCCTTTGGCCTCTGCAATGCACCAGCCATGTTTGAAAGACTTCTGGAAACCATTCTGCAAGGAATGACCTCTTACTACTCGTAAAATAAAACAGTTGCAATGAAACCGTACGTTGGGATACTACGTTCATTTTGATGGCATAAAAAGTATTCCATCAGCGTAGTAATTAATGTTTTTATGCCGTATAGCAGAGCTTTTTGATGGCAAAGAAGTACATTTTTCTGAACCCACCCTAAATGTACCACCCATGAAAAATTATATATATGTACTTTAAATGTGATCTCTGTGAACGTTGAACACACATTTTCGAAATCGAAATGGATCATTAGCGGCAAGCGCCACAACCTGAACATTTACAGCAGTTGCTCGTTATTCAATTTTATTCCAGTACTACTCGTACAAGTGAATAGATGTAGAGTGATCTGTAAACTAATAAACTTATTATGAATAATATTAGATATTATAAATTACCAGTACCAGGTAAGACGTTGATTTCAACTTTTTGTAGGTATATGTTTGCACCTCGGTTTCTACAACCATCATCTGCGAACAAAGTGCGGCCTTTAATTATGATTATAATCCAAAGCATGTTTTGTGAGGGCAGTAGAGTTAGTATTCTATTAAAATTTCACATACAAAATGTTTATAAGTAACGTTAATTAACAATATTAAATATTAGCAATTATTTTCGAATACTTTCTGCAAGATACAGTATATATCGTAACAAGATAAATTATTTACTATTTTTGTTATCTAAATATATAGTACCTGTAATATTATTAGGTCTTAAATTTTTGTGAATTATTGTTGTGTTATTGTATTTATAATAGTATTTATAAAAACTAATAATTATTAATTTACATTTTTTGATATTTTTGGTCTATTATCATTACTTGGTGACTTATTGGTCATCACTTTTTTGTGTGTAATAGGAGAAACAGAATCAAAATTTAAATATGTTATATCAATTTTTTTCGTATATCTAGCAATTTGTATTTGTAAAAAAATATTCCATTTACAATTCAACATTTCTAGTGATCTATGAAAGTCACAGAAATGTGATTTAACTATTTCTAGAACACTTACTGCTTTTGCTATCTTTAAATAGAAATTTTGAAGAATTGTGAAGGAATTTTGGAAATGATATTTTGTCCATGTCATTTAAATTTGAAATTACGTATGTATTTTTTTTCTCAATATTCTTTTATTTTAGATCGATGCAAATTGCCCAAAATACAAGGAACATGCCAAGAAAAACTCACCCGCTGGTATTATAATAAAAACAAAAGGGAATGCAAACAATTTGATTATAGTGGTTGCTTTGGCAATAATAATAATTTTGCGTCTCTAAGTGAATGCCAAAAACTGTGTGCCTAGAATGATTTGTTCTTGATTGATTTTGAATTGTACTGTATATATACTATGTGTAGGTGTAATTTAAATATATATTTATTTTACTTTGTTTTAAGTAAATTGCAGGAATATCTTCATGCGAATTGATTTTCAACCTTACCCTTACAGATATAACCTATAAATTATATAACGACAAAATGACATCATTGCTGGAAAATATTTACCATCTATGTAGAAGTTATTTTCTTGCGACTTTCTCTGTAGAATTCGACGAATAAAATAGTTTTGCAAAGATAATGTTGCATCATCGTTAGAATTTTACTAGCTTAAGTTGGTATTTTGCTAAAAACATCTTACATTAAATAGTTACATATTTTTATCAAGAAGGTTTTTCATTCAAGACGAGTAAATTTATCCCACCTGGATTTAATGTACTTAGGTGTCCCAGGCAATGTACTTAGATGTTTACGAGCTTACTTTAAAGATGTTTAAAGGTTGCCTTCTGGGGGGATTCTGCTCTATCCCGTGACGTATTTGTTGCCCAGAAGCGAATACTGCGCAAATTAAAATATCAGTAACCGTTGATATTGGACAATATGTTTATTAGACTTTTTTGTTCACTTTTGGCCCCTAAACACCCCTTTCGCATATTGGGGGTGTCCCCTAATCACCCTATAGATGGTATTTTGACTTATGAAGTTCCACTGGTTCACTGGTTGTGTTACCAATAATTGCCTTATTAGACGTCCGGTCAAATGAGTGCTGTATTCAGCATTGTCGTTCTTGGAAATGGAAAAAACAGACGGTGCAGTTATTGTATTAATGGACGTGATTTTATAAAGTTAAATATAGCGTATCAGGTTATTATGTATTACACTAGTTACTTGGAAATGTGATCTTTATTATCGTAAGATCATTTTAATACTAACTTCCCTGAAAATAAACGTTTCATGAATATGCAAAGAAAATCGTGCATAAGTGATGAAACATTCACGTGAATTTAAGTCAGATTTATTTTATTTGAAACAAATATATCCTCATAATGTAAGGTTTTGTTTATAAAAATTTTATTCTATTAGTTTGTAACAATAAACAATAAAGAGTTAGTAACACTAAACCGTATTTTGAATGACGCTGAATGATGCTTACCTAACATAATATTGGAGCAATGTATGATTCGTGAGATATGTGACAAGTCAGTCGCCTTGGCGAGATGAGAGAGTAAAGTGTGCTGTACATGTGTGTGATGCTGCATTGCAGTTAAGATGTGAGTACTGTACAGATTATTAAGGCCTATGAGAGTAGTTTATTGGGTATACCAGCGGGGCAGTATAATTGAGGTACTGTCGAGAAAACCTCAGCATACGATGTATGTGAAAGAGCGCTATACCTTCGAGTTGAGTTTTGGTTAAGTATGAGGTCTTAACGACTCGAATGACACGTTAACTAATTTAACGTTGGGATGCCGAGTGTAATGCGCTGCACTTGTGCATCCGGGGAAGCCTTGACTTATTTTAGGTTGGCGCTAGCTAGTTGCTGAAGAATACGTATATTATGGTAAATGGAGTTTAATGTATTATTAGTATATAATTAGATAATAATTTTGGTATGGAACTTAACATAATTGGATAATGAGATTTATGGCACAGATGATGAATGAGTGGTGCCAGATGCCTGGGGTTTTAAAACCCCCTGTGAGTATAATAGTAGTATGTTGTACGTAGCAGAACAGTAATTGTTTATTATGTTGTTTCATGTATCCCAACTCATTGGGTCATTGCCTGAGGTTAATACCAGTGAAATGTAACGCATTACGAGTGACCATCAGTATATAATGTAAGTTTATTTATTATTAAAAATATCAATCAGGATAATCTTCCTAATTATACGCAAAGATTTCACCTATTTTACAATTTAAACTGTATTTATAATGAAAATAAGCGAAAACATGCCATGCTCATACGTGAAACAAAAAACTGTATAGGAACTTACTAATAAAAGGAACAAGGAATTTGACATTGTCCATCTACGAAATATTATTAAAATATAGATAACCCTATGGAAATTGCACTAAAAGAATACACAAACCGTGTTAAGTAAAATGCTACTACTATAAAGCACTTCCGATAGTCCAGTATTTGTATAAAATATAAGGAATTTTTACAGAAAACTGTAAACATCTCAGGATGTAATAGTTTAAAATAGTACTAATTATTTTAAGCAAACATCGTTGATTATTGTTAATATCGTTGTTATTATTAGTATTAACAGAATTTAATTTCCCGGCGACATAAGAAGTTAAAAAATTTATCGGCGTGAAGTACATTTTGCATTATTGTCCTACAGATGGCGACTGCAGACTGCATCAGCAGTTTATTGACATCATAGAAGTCTATGACCAGATTCTGTCAAAAATAAGATATCGTATACGGTAATTAGTTTGAATTAATTTTTCAATACTTGGCTTTGCAAATTTAATTTTCGCGCATTTTTTGTGTAATTTATGGGAAGTGTGACAAGGGCATATTGTGGTGTGGTAGCGTAATACCAAAAACGTTTTCCGAGTAGACAAAATATTATGCCGAATCCTCTTTGAATCACAATGAACTACTGTAGTACTTACGGTAATCGGGTACGATAAACGTGTGGCACTGTGACAGTGTTTTTATGTGAACATATGGTCGAGGCAAGAAGAGGTTCTCAAGAAACGAGAGGTAGCACGTACAGAAATCTTTGCAACAAGTTTTAAGTAAACAAATAGGAAGATATTCTTGTAATCTCTCCAAATATCAATTCTGCAAATAAATATCAGTAAGGTACGTGCTATCTCCCTGTGCTACCATATCGTGTTTTTCATCAAATCATTAAATAATTCTCTACATTCTGCAAATATGTTTTTTCTTTCGGAGCTGCGTAAATCGATGACAATGCGATGCCCTGTCACTACTTTTGACAGCTTTGACTTGTCGGCGAATAATAAGGGTTTAATATAGTTTCGAAAAAAACAATTGTTTCGCTTTATAAAAAAATTTGGAAAGTTTTTGATGGACAATTCCGTTAATTCGTATTTTGCTCTATCGTCTCAAAAATTTTTGTACTTAGTTATAGTTAACCCTGTGAATTATCCTTTCTGTATAGTTGTACTATGTGTATGTACAGGGTGTCCAGCGTAACGCTCTCACTCGATTTGTGCCTTTAATGTCATAGTTACAAAAAAATGTCAAATACATAAATTGTGTCATTTTTATAGATGATTCGACGTGCCTGAGAAAAAAACAATAGAACATCGAATTAAAACAATTATTTACCGAAGTTCAATTTTTTTAAATGCAACACCCTATGTATTTTTTTAAATTCTGAAAAAGCATACAATTCTGATTACATCCATATGATATACTTATATATTTGTCCCAGTAGTTACTAAGATATAAAGGAAATTGTCGAATATATCTGATATATCAATACATTTTCCTTTATGTCTCAGTAACCACTGGAACAAATATATAAGTATATAAGATGAATCTAATCAGAATTGTATGCTTTTTCAGAATTTAAAAACAATACATAAGGTGTTGCATTAAAAAAAAAGCTTCGGTAAATAATTTTTTAAATTCGATGTTCTATTGTTTTCTTTTCTAAGGCACGTTTAATCATCTATAAAAATTACACAATTTCTGTATTTGATTTTTTTTCAAATTTTAACACCCTGTATCTGTAAAACAAAGCCGTTGCGGACCTATGTTTACATGAACCTTTTGTCTCCATCAATCATAGATTACCCCCTTAAAGTTTATGCACATACTTATTATTATATTAACACCCTGTATAAAAATGTTTTGAGAAGTATTAATATTTTTTCTTTTTGTTAAAAAATACTCGTAGTTTACAAAGTCGTACTCATATTTAAATGTGGAACTTCTTTGGAAGTATTTATCAATGAATATGTTTTGAAATAATCGTATATATTTCTAAATATATATATTTCAAAGTATTGGTGTAGTGGCAGTTATTATGAAACCGTAAGATATTTTTTTATAATACTGGCGCATTCACCAAAATACACAGAATTCAGCAACAAGATATTTTATATGCTGAATTAGAGATTATTTCGTACCTAGAAAGCATTACGATTCAATCGTTGTTTTGTGCAAAATCATCTTGGAAGGATCCTTTAGTCTTAGGTACAACTATATTTTTTTTCGAATTACATTAACATCTCTTGAAGAAGGTCTTCGCGGGATAAAAATTCTTCTTTATAAACTAAACCATTCTAATATCTCCAAAAGAAGCAATCTAAGAGGTTAAGGTCGGGGCTACGAGGTGGTCAAGAAAATTTGCTGCCACGAAATCTATGTGGAAAATGTTCGTTCAAGAAGTTGTTTTTGTAATAAAAAGTTGCAAAAGTTTATTCTTGCAGGTAGGTCGTTAGGTAACAAATTTTGAACAATGGTAAAACGATATGGATAAAGTCTCATCATGGATAACTTATACCGGGTGTTCCCTTTATTTATTTTTTTATTTTTAATTTTTTTTTTTTTTTTGATCACGTAAAGTATATATATTTAATGCAATTTACGTATGCATAATGGTATTATTGAGACCAGTCAATAAAAATTTAGACTTGAGGCTTTTGGGGCATTGGGGTCGCTGCGCCGGCACAGTCTTCCGTTACAGCGTGAACATTGTATAAAATATGTGTGGATATTTTTAAATTGTCCCATTATAATGTAATAAAACTTCAGTAAATTGTATTATGTATGTTACTACAGTGTACATAACAATTAGGAACCCATATTTTTTATCACAAAATAATTTACAAAATAGTGTAAGTACCTAAAGGATATCCCTCTTTTCCAACTGCTGTAATTACTGATTACTTATTTAGCAACAAATAAATTCGATCAAAACGATTCCTAAAACTTTCATTATAATGTGAACGGGTTTGTCGTTGAAAGTGGAGAACTGAACCTACCTCAGCCCAGCCCCACAAAAAATATATTACTAAAGTATAACCTAGAAATGATTGATTGTTGTGTGTGTCTACTGTCCAAATTTTTCAGCACTTCATTTATGTTTAGTTGATGGATAAAATATGTTTAAGAAGAACTCTACATCTGTATCGTAAAATAGTAAACAATGAACTACAATTTCTATATTTCATATGATACAGCACTAAAATAAAGCAACTGGTTTTTGCTAGGAAGAATCACCTGCAAACTTACTTTACGCAGAAGATACCTATCACAGTCATTTAAAGCTAGATAATAATTTGTAATTATTGTTTTTGTTTTTCAGTTATGTGAATTAATGTGTGTTAATAATTTAATTACATTAAAACAAATCAATCATAGCATCCGACACCAGAAAGAATAAGCAAAAAAATATTGCACAGACATTTCTTGCAATTAATTGTAAACATGGAATAATGGATAATATTATAAAGAAGTCTCTAACTCACTTTGAAGAGTATTCTATAAGACATTAAATTCAGTTGTCTGTCGTGGGTTTTAAAATTTCGAAACGAATAAAATTAAGAAAAATAAACGAATTACATAATTCTATGTACAGTATGAAAACATCTCGTTAGAGTATATTAAAAATATTGAAAGCTATCTGTTGTTACAATATACACAACTTAACGTAATAAGATAGGTATCGAACAATGAAATGGCAAGATCTGTTTCTAATCGTACATGCATGACCATCCCTCAGAGGGAACGTTGCTCTGTAAAAGAAATTAGAATACAGAACAACTGTTTAATATACAATCAGATGTAATAATGTAGATACGTAATTTTATTTTATTGTTAATAAAATAAAATTTGTATTTGTTGTTTTTTATTCTACCCAAATTATTAAACAGAAATGTTTCAGAAATAATACTTATATTAATAATTAATACTTAAAGATGAAGGGTCAAGTTATTCAATTTTATTTTACATATCGTTCGGTTTTCGGGCTCTGCGCTTTGCGGCAACTTCGTAGCATAACAGCTAATATGGCAGGAGATTCTAGTAGAGTCAAGGACATGTGACGTGTTCATAAATTTAGTTTTCTGCTCGTAGGGATTGTTCTCTATCGCTTTTATTATTTCCGAGAATAGTCTTACTATATAATTAAAATAACAATAAATACATACATACTCACATTCAATGTACCTCGTGGTATTACGTATTTATAATAAAATTCCTACAAAAATACTCATACTTGCTTTGACAGTTTCTGTCACTTTACGTTTTGACGTCTATCCATGCGGTTGTTGCGTGTGTGTAAATTGGACTCAAGTCTATTCACATTTTGCATGACAAAGCAATAAAATTTGGGGACTTTTCATAGGAGTTCTTTTTATGACAAAATGAAAATTTTTCGTAACTTTTTTTATCAGAATGTGTCCATAATTAAGGATATTTTAATATAAATATAAAGTTTACCGAGGTTGATTACCAAAAAATCGAAATTAAATTGATTTTCTGCAAAACTGAACACCTTGTATAAAAACTAATGCTATCATCTAATTCGACGCGCCATCTAGTGCCTGTACACCAAATTTCGTCGCACTGGCTGCAATAGTAACTGAGATACCCCGCGGGGTGAGGTAAAGGACGCCTCGCGCCCAAGGTCCTCTGCAGAGGTAATATATGGTCCAAATTTCAAATTTTTTGCCCCTACGTTTTCTTGATATTGGTTTTCAAACTCAGGCATCTATTTCAATAGTAGCGTTCAGTTGCTTACAAAAAATGGTGAATGCGCCTGTGGTACGCATTGTCACATAAAATAGTACATTTCTGTTAAACCACTAATTTTATCAAATTCAGTGATCTAACATTCAAATTTATCATATTGAAATAGATACTTAAAATATTGAATAGAAATAATAATAAACTAGAAATACATGGCAATAGCGGATAATATAAATACAAAAAAGTTAATACAAGAAAAGCGCATAATACGACGTGCTTCCTGCTTCCAAGTAGCAAGTCGCTCGTGACATGCAACTTTGGTTTGAAAGCCCACTAAATCCTTAGTGGTCTGTGGTCAGGATCCAGGGAGCATTGCGACTATACCAGCAGTTCCACAGAGGTTCTCACTAAGTTCTTTGCTATTTTTGCTTTATGTTAACGATCTACCTGATTACATTACAAATGGCCATGCAACAATGTTTGCAGATGATACTACAATCACAATTTTAGTCAACTGAGGAACTTCAGAGGAAGGTAATGGAGGTTCTTGATGAGTTCAGTGCTGGGTGTGATCGTCATAAGTTTATACTTAATAAAAATAAGACATTCATACAAATTTCGGCATACAAAGATTCCAAATAACTTTTTTTTAAATGATGCACTTACGATTTTACCCAATGTCAAATTTCTGAGCACATATTTTGATTCCATATTGTCTTATGATAATCATATTGACTATGTTTGCAAACAATTGAATAAGGAATATTTTGCATTACTACAACTAAAAAGTTCTCTTGACGAAAACTATATGTTAACTATATGTTAAGTGCAAGTTCAGCGTACTCATAGTTATCATACAATATGTTGGGGAAGTGGAAGAGAAATAAATCGCGTTATTGTTGCTCAAAAACGATTATTAAGATTAATGTATGGAATTCTGCCTCCAGACAGCTGTAAACTTATATTTAAAGAGAAAATACCTTCATTATATATATTGAAATGTGCTATTTTTGCTAAACAAAATGAACATATGTTTAGAACATTCTCATCTATCACCAGTAGTACAACACTAGACATGGAGATTTGTTATTAAGCGTACCTAATTATAATACTGCACATTTTGAACACTCTCCATATTATAAAGCCGTTGCTTTATTTAATATGCTACCAAACAATATAAAACACACATCAAATGAAGTACAATATTTTTTTTCTACGTTCATGCAAAAAACAATACTTTACTGAACTATATTTAGTGGAAAAAGTGGTTCTTTATTGCTCTAGAGCTCAAATGAGTGCAATAAAATGTTTATTGCACTCATCTGTCATTCTACGACAACGTTTTGTCATCGTGACAAACATAAACCTTCAAATCGACGTCACATTTTTCTAGACTTAGTGTCATCTAAATAACATTTTTTGGTTTTTGCATGAACGTAGAATAAATATTGTATGCAACTCGTACAAAGGCCTACGTCACGTCGCGTGCAATAAACGCTTACTTTTTGCACTTGTTGCATAAATAACTATTATTAGATCAGTTTACGGTTTCCCAAAGTACTTAAAATTAGAAAATAGCGCTAAATGATTATGACATACTTTCTAATTACAGAGTTCACACTCTTTTGTAGTGTTTATTATGTTAGTAGGTAATTTTTCACTGTTCTCTTGCGTTTGTTATACTTTTTGTATATGTTAATTCTTTTATTTATTATGCATGTTTCACAAAATTGACTTGCCATATGTACTATCTGTATCTTTAATGGTAAAGAGTTAAATAAATAAATAAATAAATAAAAATAAATAAATACTGTCAGATCTAAAGATCTGTGCTAGAAGCAGGGACAATTTCTTAAACTGTTATACTAAAGTAGTAAAAATAATAAATGTAACAAATAACAACGATGAATAATTAATTTCTAAGATCTAAGGACGTCTATCGCAATGCATGTGCATCTGCACTACCTATATGTATATATGACTATTTATATATGTTGCCATTAAGTGAAACTTTACATTAATTAATTAATTTATAAACGACCTAAGGGTTATTTATGATCGGTTTCTTAATAAAGAATCCTGAAATTTAATTTTTTTAAATATAATTTTATTTTCAATTTAAATTCAACCCAACCCACAACCACTAAGAGACGCACATGCGGAGTCTCCAACTCCCAATTTTTTCACACCAGCTGAGGGTGGCAAATGTGCACCGGCCGGTCTAAAGCCATCCTTTCCGGCAGTGTAATCTACTCTGTACTCTTTCCCATCATCTCCTATGTAACTGTAAGATCCTTGAACCTCAATGCCCTCGTCATCTTCTCTACCAGTTTCTGATCTCAATTCTCCTTGAGCATCGTGGTGGAATTTGTCACTAGTGTCTACGCTACAAAAATCAATTTATGCGAAAGTTAGTATTTTATTTATCTCTCAGAGCAATAAGAAAAATATCCAACGTTGCAATGTGCTCATATTTATTAAGGTATAGATACTTTCGTAAGAATAAAGATGATTAACAATAAAGTAGTAATTATTTTCGTGCTATATTCATTACAATTACTTTTTGTTGCTTGTACATTTTTTTTGTACTATACAACACATTTTACAATTTAATAACCCGTCTAAGCTTGTGTGCGGTGTTACAACATAAACACTAGACTTATAAGATCAACTTGTGAGTATCATTTATCTAAAATACATTAGAATTTTAAAATTAGAGAAACAAGAGAGAGAAAATTAAATTATATCAAAGAGCATTTGGAATAATTGACTTGATTGAAAATAACTTTGCTACGTCTGTCATATCTGGTAATTAAAAATGTAAATATTATCTTTTATTATTATTTTTTAACTGAAATATACAATTAATAGATGAATCACTGAATTTAGTGTGTGAATATTACTTTTATTTTGTTTAATAAATAATTAATGCATTAGTCTTGTATAATGCTTATGTGTATTGTATTAAAAATGCGTGTATGTTTGAACAGATCCATATCAGCGTTTTATAACAATACAGATTTCTAAATGGTGAGACATCTAATTCATTGAATAAAATAGTTATGAAATATCTTGCTGTTTTTATTTTAAATAATATTTTAAGCAGTGTAGTTTGATGCAAAGACAAGTAATTGTTATATAGCCCTCTCCACACTAATATACAGTATCTAATTACAGCTTGTGCAAGTTAATCATAAATTATAAGCCACAATTTTCTATCCATTTTATTCGTAAGTTGGTAGAACTTATAAATGAGTTTTCTTAATCTTAATACAATATATCCAATATGATTATTCCATCTGAGGTGTTGGTCAACCATAACACCAAAATATTTTATTACATTTATATTACTTATAAGAACGCCTACAAAAAAACGAGAAGAGGACAAACTAGATAGAATATTAAACATCATTCAGGATATGAAGCAGGATTTAAAGGCTGATATACGACAAATTAAGGCGGATCAAAAGAATATATAGAAGATATGAAAAACTAAAAATGGAAAATGAAGAGCTGAAGAAGGAAAATGAGGAAATTCGGGAGGAATTGGCAGAAATTAAATAAAAATTGGAGAGAATAGAAAGAGAGAAAAGAAAAAGTAATATCGTATTGACAGGGAAAGATATAAATACGACTCAGCCAGAAATACTAAAAAATGAAATGAGAGAATTCATAGACAGGAATTTAAATTTAAAAGTCCATATAAAAACAGCTTATAAAATAGGAAAAAAGAACTGTTTGATAGAACTTACGAATGAGGAAGATAAAAATAAAATAATGCGGAATAAATATAAGCTAAAGGAAATCAAGGATACTAGGATTTATATAGATAATGATCTTACTCGGGAGGACAGAGAAATGCAAAAGCAAATAAGATTAAGAGCAAAGGAAGAAAAGACGAAAGGTAACCAAGTTAAAGTAGGTTTCAGTAAAATGTGGTTAAATGATGTAGAATGGAAATGGAATAAAACTAAGAAAAAATTGGAAATGGCACAGTCAAAAAACTAAATGAAGAAGGCTTTAAGGCGGACTTGGCAAGGAAAAAGGTTATGAGGGGGAAAAGAGATGATAAAAAATAGAAATAACAAATAATGAAATAAGGAAACAAAAACTAGTTAAAGATAATAGTAAAACTGAACAAAGTGATATAAATAATAGAAACAAGAAAAGGGGAATAGAGAAAGACAGGAAGCAAAAGAGTAAGAAAACTAGAGACTGGAAAGTAGAAATAAATCTAAAAGTAGGTACATGGAATGTCAGGGGACGTATGAAGAGGGAGCATTAAAGCATTTGAGTCGTGAAATAGAGAAAATTGGAGTCAATTTGGTGGCACTACAAGAAACAAAACAGAAAGAAAATGAAATTGTGGAAATTGGAAACTATATTCTATTTAATAGCGGCGGGAAAAACAGAATGCTGGGGACAGGTTTTATGATACATCAGAAATTAAAAGCAGCAGTTATTCAGTTCAAACCAGTATCGGAAAGAATGTGTATCTTAAGGGTGAGAGGAAAATACCAGAAAATTACTTTCATAAACATACATGCACCAACGGAGGAATCTCACTTAGAAGAAAAGGAAGAGTTCTATAATAAACTCGATAGAGAATATGATAAATTGCCAAAATATGACCTAAAAATAATTTTGGGGGATGCTAATGCTAAAATTGGACAAGAAGACATTTTTAGGCCCACAATTGGAAAGTATAGTAAGCATAAGGAAAGTAATGTGAATGGACAATTGCTAATTGATTTTGCGAAAGAGAAAGGGTTGATAGTAAAGAGTACATATTTTGAAAAGAAGGATATATATAAAGGAACGTGGAGATCACCAGATGGGTCTTACATAAACCAGATTGATCATGTACTTATACAGAAGGAAGAGGAAAAGTGTATAAAGGATATAAGAAGTTATAGGGGACCAGACGCGGATTCGGATCACTTTTGGTGGGAATTAAAATGAGGCAAGAATTTCCGGTGGCGAAAAATAAAAACAAAGACAGATTAAATCGAAATGTATGCAGATTGGAATCGGTACGGGAAAGAGAGGCATATAGAAGAGAATTGCAGAATAATTTAAATACAATCCCAGACTGTAATGATATAGATACACTTTGGCAAAATTTAAGAAAAGAAATGAATGAAGCTGTGAAAGAAAATACCGGTAGGAGGAACAAAAGAAACGAAAAATGGTTTAATAGAGAATGTGAGGAAGAATTGGAAAAAAGAAGGGAACTAAGGTTAGTGATGTTAAGAAATGGAACGGAGGAGTCAAAAGCAGCATAGAAAGCAAAGAATTAAGTGTAAAAACTACTACGGGGAGAAAAAGAGCATATACAGCGGGACTATTAGAGGAAATCCAAGAAAATTACAAAAATAGGGAAATAAGAAGCCTATATCACGGAATCAAGCGCGAAAGAGAAGGATACAAACCCAAACCAGAATATTTGAAAGACAGTAAAGGGGAGTTAATAGGGGACGAAGATACCATTTTGGAACACTGGAAAGAATATTTTTAAATGAATGGAGACGAAAACTAGAGCGAAGAATTAGAAGTAAATTGGGAAGTTCATACAAGCAATATACAGAGACAAACAGAAGGTATGCCAACATTGACTGAAATAAAAGATATTATACATAAACTGAAAAACAACAAGAGTACTGGAGAGGATAAAATAGCAGCTGAATGGATCAAATATGGTGGAGAAGATTTATCTAAATGGATTCACAAATTAGTGCAACAAATTTGGATACAGGAAAAAATGCCAAAGAACTGGAATGAAGCCATACTCGTGCCACTGTTCAAGAAAGGTGATAAAATGCAATGTTCTAGTTACCGTGGAATAGCCTTGCTGAATGTTACTTATAAAATTTTGTCTTCACATATAAAGAATAAATTAACAGATGTAGTGGAAAAAGAAATAGGAGAGTATCAGTGCGGGTTTAGAAAAACAAGATCAGTGGTCGATCAAATTTTTATACTTAGGGAAATACAAGCAGAGAGTTATGAACATAAAAAAGAGACACACATAGCATTTATAGATTTCAAGCAGGCTTACGATCAGATAAAGAGACTGAATGACAAACTTATTAAAATGATTCAACTAACACTGAAGGAGACCAATAACAGAGTAAGATATAAGGATAAAGTAAGTGACGTTTTTAAAGTAAAGGAAGGACTAAGGCAAGGAGATCCCCTCTACAACATCATTTAGCTGTGTGTTAATAAGGCAAATTTAAATAGAGCTAGTTTCGTATACCACAAGCGGCAGTAGTGTTGAGCTTTTGCAGATGATGTGGCAATATTCAACAGAAGTAAGAAGGAGTTACAAGAATGTATTTTAAAATTAGAACAAGCACTAAAGATGGGTTTACAAATAAGTGAAAATAAGACCAAATATATGAATGGCCGGATGAAGAGTATAATCAACGGGGAAAGCTAAGCATAACAAACGAGAACAGTAAAACATATGTATTTCAGGAGGTCGAGTATTTCACATACTTAGGAGTGCAGTTCAGTAGAAAACCTGATATAAGGAGGAAATTCAACAAAGAATTATGGCTGGGAATAGGTGTTTACATGCTCTGAACAGATTTATAAAAATGCAAGTGTATCAAAAGGACTCAAAGTAAAGGTATATAAAACAATCATTAGGCCAATAGCAACATTTGCTAGTGAAGTATGGACCCTTGGAACAGCCGAGCAAACAATGTTGAGAGTGTGGGAAAGAAAAATACTTAGAAAAATATACGGCGGCAAACAGGTAGATGGAATTTGGGAGAGGAGAAGTAATAAAGAGTTGATGGAGCTATTTAAAGAACCAGATATTATAGGAGTGGTGAAAGGTCAAAGGTTAAGATGGCTGGGACATGTTACCAGAATGCATGAAAACAGAATACCGAAAAAGATACTAGAATCTAACATAGGAGGGAGGAAGAGACGTGGAAGACCTAAAGCGAGATGGAAGATTGAAGTTATGAAGGATATACAAGAATGCAACATCACCAATTGGAAAGAAGGAGTTTGTGATAAAGGACGATGGAAAAAAGAAGTAAATAAAGCCATGGGCCTTCTAGGCCTGAAGAGCTAATTTATATATATATATTACTTATATGTTTACACTTACAATTAGTTAGAATGCAATTTAAATATTTTTATTTCTTTTCTCTCAGGTTGTAAGGGGAAATGTTATAAATTTAGTTTTTTCAACATTGAGACTTAAAATCCTTTTCCGTTTTTTTATATACATTATCGCATGTATTATCAGCAAAAATTAATGCTGTATCGTCAGCATATAAATCCATTAAAGCTACAAATGTTACAAATACTATTAATGTATATTAAAAATAAAATGGGACCTAACACCGTTCCTTGAGGGACTCCTAAATTGCTTATTATGATTCTTTTTATTCTATAATCATTACAATTAATCTGTATGCAATTACTATATATTCCACAGCTTTATACTTGTTTGGCTTGATATTTACTAAGAGCAATAATAAAAATAGAGGAAACATATGCAAAAATAAACAAAGCCAATATTTCCTCCAACGTTGACAGTTGTGTTCATATTTATTAAGGTGTACAGATACTCCCCTAAGAAAAAAGATTATTTAATAATAAAGTAGTGCATATCCATTGCACACAAATATTTAACTTAATTTGTACTTATCAATTCTGGATATAAAACAATACATTATTACATTTTCTTAATTAACTTTGCTTCGAATAAAGGTCTACATGGCAACTAACACTGGAAGAGCTATTTGTTTGGAAGCCCGCCGTTTGTCAAATATCGTTATTTATTATTTATGATTTGTTTTCTTCTTCTTGAAATAAATTTTATACCTTTGATATATTTTTCAGTCTCTCCTTGATATTTATAACTTTTATTGATATTGATAACTTTTTTGTTGCAAGGCTTAAATAATAATTATTTCTTTATTTAGTATTTTATTACCTCACTCTCAACTTTATGCACTTGCAGCAATTTCAACTATGTATACAGATCAATAGAACTGTTTAATGGGAAGGTAATCAGTTTATCTATATAAAAGACTATGTAAATTAATATGTCATTAAATTTTGGAATCAGATGCTATTTCAATTTCCTATAACTTTTATAACTTCTTAAAATGTAAGGTGTTAAACTAAAATTGTATACCAATAGTTATTTTCGGATTACATTGATTATAATTATTACTTTTTGTTGCTTGCAAATAAAATTGCTTATTAAATTTTATTATTTCTTCTTATTCTTTCACCATTCCAAATAATCTTTACGCAACTTCTTTAAAAATTGCTATATATTCGACAACTTTATAAAATATTCGTATTTTAATATTACTTCACATTTCCAATAAAATCTGTTATGCCACTGGTATTTGCTTTCATTCCACGCGATCTATTACATTTTTCTTGTTTGCTTTTATAAACTCTGATTAGATTTTGGTTGACTACAATAGTGTACAAATACATGGCATTTATTCCCTCTATTTTAATTATTCCTCTGAGTTCCCACCAACTAAAATAAGAAATGCCTATTTGAATGAAACCATCTTTAATAATTTTCTTTATTCATTTATCATTTAAGGTATCTACGCAGTTAAGCCGTAACCGTAATAACAATAAAAATCAATGAAATTATTGACCCTTATTGATATACGATACTGCCAATATGTTCAGAGAAATAGAGGACGATATGAGGTATGTTTCACAACACATGTAAAATTGGTAGGTGCTGTACTTAGGCTAGGTTGTGTTATATGAAATGACCAATTTTAGCTATTGACAAATGATGCTTGTTTACGAACCGAACCCTCAAATGAGGTATTATAAATATATCACTTATATTAGACAAGGCTCGGTTTTGGGTCCATTACTGTCTAGTCTGCTGCTACAGCAGCAATTTATTTTTAAATCCTGAAAAGTGTGTCATTTACTACTAAGCAGCATGTTATTGAATTTAATTATAACATTAATAATCATTTCTTAGAAAGAACACGAGCTTTTAGAGATCTAGAAGTATTTTGTTATAAATTATCGTTTAATGACCACATATTGGATATTACATCTAAAGCCTATCAAGCACTTGGATTTATTGTTAGGTCCACGTCCACATTTAAATCTGCTGAAATTTCTTTATACAACTTTAGTAAGGTCGAAATTGGAATATGCCTCAGTTGCTTGTTGTCCAAATTTATGTAACATATACTGACAGTTTAGAAAGGGTTCAACGTTATTTTTTAAAATTCTTATCTTTTACAACTAACGGAATTTATTCTCAAACTAGCATTTCCCAGAATGAGCTTTTACATAAATTTTCTGTTAAGTCTTTGGAAGACAGACGTAGCATTGCTTATTTTTATATTATTATAGACTTAATTTTCATGTTCCCAGGGCAGTTTCAAGACACGATGGTACTTTTACTTGCCAACGCCAAGAACAAATATTAGGAATTATTTATTCCCCATTGAATTTTATGTGCAACAACTTAAAGGCATCTATTTATATATTCTAGTGTTCTCTTGCAAGCTTGAATCAGATGATGATGCATTTTTTTATCTGATGCTATTTCCATTCTCGAGTATATTTATATTTTATGCTTGAAATTTTGTTTTTAGGAATCTAGTCCTAAAATTTGACCATTTAAACTTGACTCACTCTGTAGTATGAAAAAATAGATTACTGATTACTTTTTACTCACCTGAAGGAGAAACCTCTGAGGAAATTTTGGAAATTGTAGTTTAATATTTGGGGTACTGTTCTGACAAAGGAACCAAGACCAAACTGCGGTTGAGGGCGGCACTGTACACTTACCAGGAGGGCACATGTACATAGCAATATAACCTAAAAGTTGAAACTTAAAGTCTTACTAGTACCTTAACCTTTTTTTTCTTCTTTGAAAAATAGATTTAAATTAAAACCATGTTTAAGGCTACCATACTTCGCACATAATGTCAATAGATATATAAGAATTAAGAAGGCGTTAAATTGTTGATATTGTCCATAACTTTTTGACATTTGTCGGCTATTAGAAATGTCAGATATTACGACCGACATCGCCAGATTTTCGGAACTGTGCCACGAAAAGGGGAAATTTGTTACTTATATTACTCTGGTAGTAAAGGTAATAAATATAATAATAATAATTTGTTAGCACTGGACCGTCAATAACAATGTCTTCTGGATTCGGACGGTCTTATAACGCTGAACAGCCTAAAATTGATTGAAAAATGAGATAATTTTTTATTCATATGATTTTAATAGGGTAGTAATAGTTATTTTTATAACAAGGGAGAGAACTGACAGTTGTAACGAATGCCTAGCAATAACATCGACGTACGTCATATTTAGTAGTCGAAAATCCTCTAGCAAAGTAATAGATTGTTTCATATATAATTGGTAAAATATGGATTTCAATAATAATAGTAATGCAGAAGACATTCCAAGTACGCCTTGGAGGAAGCAAAGGAAGTCTGTTGCCGGAAAAATAAAAAAACTTATGATGATTTTGTTAAATGGTGTTCCTTTAAAAACGTGAAACACTACACTCAAAATGTGCTCCTAGCATATTTTTTGGAAAATGTGATAACTGTTCTCTTTGTCGTAGTATTGTTAACTCTGTCAAGCTGTGATTCAATGTGATTTAGTTAGTTATAATAAAGTCATGGATTATGGTAAACTTTTTGTGGGGTATGATTACTGTAGTATTTATAATGCAATTGATTTACGTCGGTGTTTTAAATGCTGCGGATACCATCACATTTCTTTGCAGTGTACGCTTAAGTCATATATTTGTCCATTGTGTGCCCAAAATCACAAAGTAGAAAATTGTCCTAAAACTGATGGTTTGTATTGCAATAATTGTCTCAATTATAATAAGCATTGATGTTTTTGTAAATTAGGTGGTACTGATTTTTAGCTTGTAGAGAAGAGCTATGCAACATAACAATAGATGATATTCAGGATTTAGATAAAACTTTGCTAGTAATTAATTATAAAATAATTCAAGACTAAAATGCAGCGCATATTTAGTATAATTGGTAATGAAAATAAGTCACCAAGATATTTGAATATGTACAGAAGATATGCGTCTCCTCGTCAACCGGATACTGAACATCGACTTTTTTGTATATTATGGCAATAATAAATGCTTCAAGCAACTAGTTGAGAAAAATACATTTGATCAGATTCCGTGTAAAATAGGCATACACTGGGCATTGTTTTCAGTGTCCTTCATCTACTTTATTAGTCGACCCTGGAGCAGGTAAAACTAATATGAGTATTAAGAGCCATGGTGGTTGGAAATCAACCACTGTTGAAAGCTATATTGAAAATTCAGTGTCTAACAAAGTGGAAAGAGCAAAAAATTATTGGCACTAATATGCCTTCAACCAGTACATGATCTGGATCTTCCGTAGACTTTTCTAAAAATATTAGTGTTATTGAAGTTACAAAAAGTAGTCCTGTAAAACAAATAGAAAATGGACAGGACAAATTCTGCCCTAATATTTTTATAAGTAATTCCCTTAATTGTATTGTAAACATAAAAATGTAATTCATAGTTATATTAGTATAATTAAATTGTAATTTATTGTTTGTAGTTTTGGATGTATGTTTTTTAAAGAATAATATATTTCATCAAAAATTGACACAAGTTATTAAATACAGGTTATTGTACAAAATAGCATTTTCGCTGACATTTTATTCTTTAACTTTTTTTTTAAGTTTTTCCTACTCAAAGTCTCGTGATATTATGTGAAATGTAATTTTACACAAAGAATGTACTTTCAAGAAACTGTGGTGAAATCAACCAAATAATCTCTGTAACACTACTTATTTATCAAGTGTGTATGTGTCAAATCCCGAATTTTTCCATTGATATGTCATTTCGTATAAGAAAAAATCCGTACCAGTAGTTAGATGCTATTCCTAAAATTTTCCTGATCAGACCAAATAAAAAAAATACATAAAGGCAATATCGATAAACTGATGATGCTAAACTTAATCAAAATAATTTCTCTTCAATCATCTTCTAGCCTGTGGAGAATACCAAAAGACCAAGAAATGCAACCACACCGCCACAGAACAATATAAGAACTATTACGGAGCATCTGCAACGGCTTTCCTAATATATTTCTCTAAAAGTCAACATCTGCATATCTCTACTGCTAGTATGTTTCCATTATTATGTAGTAGCGGGTAACAAACGAGGCAGAATAAAATTTTAATGAGATTACAGTATTGACTAAATGAACAAATTACTATTCAGATTAGAAAACTTAATTTCCGTTACACAAAATATGACGTATCAATGGAAAACTTCGGAGTTTAACACATACTCCCTTAATAAACATACAGTGTGTTACAGAATCATGTTAAAAAAATCAAAGGGCATGTTTTAAAATAGGAAAAAAAGTTTATATAAACATGGGTCCGGAAATACCTCGTTTTCAAGATACAGGTTGTTTAAAATTTACTGTCTTAAATACTAGATATAGTTTTTATTTCTCGAAAACCGATCAAGATATTGAGATGAGATTTGATACACAACAGTGTATAGTGAAGGGCTACTTTTACGTGTATAAATGTCTCTTGTAATACACTAGTCTCAGTGGCGTTCGTGCCGTTAAATACATAATTGTGGTGAAAAAATGTACACTACTGATTTTTTAACCAATTAATAATAATAATAATAATAATTTATTTACCATATGAATTATTTTATACACTGCAACAATAGCAATAATACAAAAAAGGTAAACAAATGTACAGAAATCCCACAGAAGGGCAAGCCTATGCGTGGGCACTTAAATATTAAATATTAAATACTACTATTAAATATTAAATACTTAAATATTAAATTAATTAAAGCACATAAAAACCTTAAAATTAGTAGTGAAGTACAAACAAATAGAATAACATTTAACTTAATACAAAAAAGCTTAGATACAAGGAGCCACGCATATCAGCGAGCTGAAATAAAATATATAAGCATACACATTGTAATCTTTTGTAAATAGGTAAGTAATTTAAAATTTAATGTTATTTATAAAATTGTGTATATCCATTCTAGCGACATTGTTTATCCATTTTTTTAATTCTCTTTTAAAAGAAGAAATTAATTTTATCTGTTTTAGTTCTTTAGGAATCAAATTATAACATTTAGGTCCCAAATAAAGGTAAGTTCTTTGAATCACACTCTTCTCAGCCCTGATTACTTGATACACTTCATTAATTTTGTATCTCGTACTATGAGTATGATCAACAGGTTTTAACTCAGATTTGTTAATATGCTGGAAAATTATAGTTTTAGAAAAATATAATTGCCTGATATCCAAAACCTGAGATTCCTCATATATTTTATTAGTACGGGACCTTCTCGGCTTATTGAATATTACTTTTAAAATAAGTTTTTGTATGATTTCTAAATTATGAATTGTATTATTATACGCAGGACCCATGCCATAATGCAATAAGTTAGATGACTTTCTACCAAAGATTGATAGATAATCTTAATTTGGTCGGTAGTATAATAATTTATCAAAAACTTTATTTTGTACAGAACTGTTCTTAGTTTTTTAATAACATAATTAATATGTACATCCCATTTCAGATGAGAATCTACATATACACCGAGGTACTTCACGCTGGATGAAGATTTAATATGCTGCGCATTTCCAGCAATATTTACTTCTAAGGAGTCAAAATTGGGTAAGTTTGTTTTATGTAAGGTGAATGGAACATATAAAGTCTTGTCCATCTAAAAATTCAATTATTGTTGTGAAATCATTTTCTACTAGGATTTTTAGAGCTTTCCAATTTTCAGCTTGGTAAATAATTGCAGTGTCATCTGCAAAGCACACTACTTCCCCCTTACATTCTATATGGAATAAATCATTTAAGTATAGATTAAATAACATTGACCCCAAAACGGTTCCCTGTGGTACTCCATAGTTAACCGTAAGAAATTCGCTCATAGTATTATCGATTTTAACACATTATTGTCTGTTATTAAAATAACTCTCCATTAATTTATAAGGAATCCCTCTAAACCCAATTCCTTCTAGTACTTCCAAAAGTTGTCTATGACTCATTGTATCAAAGGCCTTTTTTAAGTCTATAAATATACATATGGTAGGTATTGATTTATCAATGTTTTCACTTATTTGGTTAATTACAGTCATAATTGCATCCTGAGTTGACTTTCCTTGTGTAAATCCAAATTGTTTTGGTGACAAAATTTTATACCTTTTTAAATAACTTAAAATCTTTTTTCAAGGTTTTTTCAAAAATTTTTGCTAACACTGATATTAGCGATATAGGTCTGTAATTACTGACATTGAGACTATCCCCATTTTTATATATAGGAGTAACGATTGCTGTCTTAAGTGGTTCAGGGTATATCCCGTATTTATAAGACAAATTTATAATATATTTTAAAGGTACAGCAATTTCTTTAGCTATATATTTTAAATGTTCTGCTCTAATTCCATCTAATCCTGGGGCTTTTTTATTTTTAAGTTCTTGGATTGTGTTAATAATTTCGTCTTCGTTTACATCTTCTAGAAAAAGTGAATTTAATAGTTTTAATTTTGGTGGAGCATTTTTAGTTTTTCTTTTCAGTATATTATGTGCCAGTTTGTTACCTATATTTGAGAAAGACTCATTAAATATAGATGCTATTTTCCCTTGCTCATTAATAGTATTCCCACTTTCATCTTTAATTTCTTTAATAATTAAGTTTTTATTAGTTTTATTAGTAAGCCTGTTTATAGAGCTCCAAAGTTTGGCTGAATCATTTTTATTTGCGTATAATTCTTTTTGATAATATCTTTTTTTAGCTTCATTTATAAGTTTACCAAACATATTCTTGTATCTTTTATATTGTTTTATATTCTGCTCTGTTGGGTTGTGCTTCATCTCAGTATATAACAGTTGCTTTTTTTTAACTGACTTGAGGAGAGCCGTTGTCATCCAAGGATTTCTTTTTATTTTGTTGTCCTTTATTTTGATTTTATTGCTACTAATGGCCACTAGTAACTAGTAACTAGTTGTTGAATTTTATTAATTAAAATATTTGTAGCTTTACAAACCTGGTTAGTTGCAAATATTTCAGACCAATTTTCATTTTTTACGTTTGACTGTAATTTATTTTTGTCCACATATAATTTATATTTTGTTTTGTTTATTTCTTTATTTACGTTATTATTTATCTTATCTTTTTTAGGTGACACAATCTGGACCACTGTAGCAAAATGATCGGTAACATCTGCTTCCAAGACCAAGCCTTTGTAATCGAAGGATGCACAGGAGTCCTTAACAAAGCAGTGATCTAAACAAGTTTTCGAATCACCAAATATCCTTGTAAATTGATTAATATAGGATTTATAACCATTAGCACACAGTGTATTCAAGTAAAAATCTACATCAGGATCATTCTTAACTTTTATGTTTGTATTTATGTCGCCTATAACTAAATGTACGGTGTTGCTTTCTTTACAAAGAAATAAATATTCATCAAAACTTTCAATAAATGCTTTTACGTCGCAATTTGGAGATCTATACAACGCAGAAACAATAATATCTTTCTTATCTAATTTTAAACGAATTTCTACAATTTCAATATTATTTCTGAGAGTTACTAATCTACTTGTAAAATAGATATTATTTTTAACATAAACAAGTACACCATCACACTGATTAAAATTTCCAAAATTATATACAGATTTATATCCCTCAATGCTGAACAAGGTGTGATCCAATAACTGCCTTGTTTCGCTGTCGAAATTCTGCTCAATTTGGTTAAGCAGAATTTTTAAAGAATCTAAATTTTTTGAAACACTCCTTATATTCATATGAAAACATGTTATATTAGTATTTTGACTTTGCAGTGCACACTTAAATTGTTTTGGGTCATTTATTAAAACAGTGTCGTAAGAATCCAATATAAAATTATTAATATAAAAATCCATTTAAATTTACAGTAAACTAACAAAAACAATTATTAAAAAGCGATATAATAAATCTACATATGTTGTTAATATTTCCTATTCTACTTAAAAATTATTTTTAATTGGATAGCTATTTTAAAGCCAAGTTAATTCTGCTTAAAAAGTGTCTCTTGGACATTTCCTTCCGAAATAAAAATCAATTTATTAATCATTAAAATATACCAACTTTGGAATGCTAATTAAAAAACAGAAATCTAGGTGCCATGCGCCAGTTTGTCATATATATCATATCAGATTTAAACAAAAAAAAAAACATCGCAGTGACGTGTGACTGTTTTTGAAGTGTTTAAATTAGTTTTTAATAATTTTTTTTACAAAACAAAATTATTTTTTTAAATTATCTTACACGCCCTAACCACACTTATTTTTGTTTTTTATCAGCCCTAGCAATATTGACATGTCCTTTTGAACACCCTGTACAACTAATTGTTTCGAACATTGGTTATATAAGCTGGTTTCAAAGAAATTAAACAAGTTGATTCTGTAAACTTTGATGAAACTAACCCTTAAATAAATTGATTAATCCATGAAGATATTTGTGAATTTTTTCATAAATAATGTAAAACACCTATTACAATGTCATGCTACATTTCCATTAGTATTGCGGTCGGTATAGGAGGGCAATCCCTTTTCCAAGGTTTAACTTGTAAGCCTATGACTTTTTTTCTGATATTTTTTTATATACTAACATAATTTAAATTAATAAGTTAAGACGAAGGTATGGTTAAATCTGAACATCATCGATATTAAAATAGATAAACATAAATTATACATAAAACAAGAGGAAAATAATTGCAAATAAAATTGAAAATATTAGTTTTCAAATTGGAAAAAGTATCTATAATTGCTTAATGAAATGAAGTCCGCAGGTAGAAGATATTTTGATAACCAAGGATAATATTCCAGTTTTATATGTATCCGTTAATTTTGTTTTAATATATTTACATATTTCATGTTTAATTTATATTTGCATATTAAAAAATGTAAAATATAAAAATAATTATTATTAAATTTTCATATTGAATTCTGCATACCTATACAAGATAAATTAATATTGCATTTAATGACTACGTTAAAATACCAGACTGCAAAGGTTAACCAGTTACACCATCTCTAAATAAACAATTTAGTGACCTTAATGTTTAATTTATTTTGTCAAATTTATGAATGGAAGAAAACTGAAAATTTATATAGACATATTTAATCATATATCCGTTAGATTCGGATGTAACTTTGCTACCCTAGGAGATATCAAAAAATTGAAACGTGGATTCCTTGACTAATTTTTCACATGCATTTAAATTTTTATATACAAAAAAAATTTGCCTTGTTTTTTATTTCATATAAAAAAAACGAATAAAAACATTGTTTTCAAGTGATCACCCTGTAAATCGCTCGATATCCTTAATAGTATTTAGACAACATTCTGTGTATGAGTTGTTGGAAGAATATTCTAATCATATATTGTTCAAAAATATTAGTTTCATTATTTTAAAATTAATTTGTTAAGTAATGAATTTTTAAATACTAATATAATATGAACTTACATATTTCATGTTGACTATAGATATAAAAAACTTGTTGTTTATTTATGGAACGTAGATTTATATATAATCCTCAATGACTTCCCCTTCCTTTTGTACTAGCATCTTGAACTCATCTAATTTTTGAATTGTCAAGGTAATCAATCCATGGTTTTTAAATATCACATTTTAAATGGTAGAACTAGGTAGAACTTATAAATAAATTGATTGGCATGTTAGTTTCTGTTAAGTTAAAAAAAGGTGTATAACGGCAATTATTGTATACATACATGAGTTATAAAATTTATCTCAAAATTAATGGGACACAAACAAGGGTGTCCTAAGGAGAAAATATACATTTTTCTGGGACAAGAAAAACGAATCCGTACTCAATTTTGCTCTAGACGGTAGAGGGGGCTACAGAATATACTCTTGATAGATAAAAATTGGCCAGTACTTTTTCTCACTGTATGTATAGAAGCTTTAATAAGAAAATATTATCCTCTTGGGGAAGTACTGACATTATTTTGACTTCTCTTTATGCTCTATTATTTTTAACCACTATTTTCTGGACACCTATACAGGGTGGTCGCGATGTAATGGGCCAAAATTCATGACTAGTTTGCTGACGTGAAAATATTTCGATTTAGACAAACTCACTGTGCGGGTGTGGTTTTACTCTCCTTTTTTGTAAACTTCCACGATTCCCCTTTTATTGTATTCGCTGGTTCGTAGGATTGCTTCTGATATATATATATATAAAGAGAAATACTCCCTTTGCAATACTTTGTATTATATTTAACTACGAAAGTTTTACAATAGCTTATTGACAGATGATAATAGACATAACATAACTAACTGTCATTTTTTTTGTATGGCTGCGTTTCGCACCCGCACCCGCGATCCCAGACACTCACCTTAGTCCAAAAGTTGATACTTACAGAAATACAGGGTGTTTAAGGCAAAATATTATTTTAGTTTTTTTCTTATTTATTTCATATTAAATGCTCATATCAAGATGAAATTTTGGTGTTAGGGGTTTTCTGGGGCGAGAGATTGAAATATATCCATGGTTTGCTTGTAGCTCATAGAGAGCGCCACCTGCGCTAGGTCGAATGAGTTGAAAACGACAGAACTTCTTTATATTTCAAAAATCTAATTCTCAGATAGCAAATTCTGATTTTACAACTTCTTTTACACAAAAAAGCTATACTTTTTGATAGTCGCTATCTTGCACCGTTCTCGTAAAATTTGCCATTGAAAATTCCAATGTATTTGCATTCAATTACAAATCGCCAAAAATTTTCAAGTAGGCTTATGTTAAAATCCAATTTTGACATTTTCCACTTATCTTAGTGCTGTCAGTATTACAGTATTATTCGTGCCTTATTAAAAGTATTCTTTACTTTGATCTAAATCGTAGTGCGAGATAACTTGCCACGCCATAATTTATTTTCAAATGGAGAAATGCGCGATATGGTTTGCGTTTATGCGCAATCAGATTATGTTGGACGTCGAGCGCTTCGTCGGTATTCAGACTTGTATCCGAATAGAAGGCAACCAAATCGGAAACTATTTCAAGAACTTTTAAATAGACTTGGCGAAACTGGTAGTTTTCGTCCTAAAAGAGACAACGCAGGTTGTACTATTACAGTTCACCAAGAAGAAGAAATTTTAGTAAGAGTGGCCACCAGAAGTTAGCAGCAGGCAGGTAGCTAGAGAAACCGGTGTTAGTAAAACAACAGTTCTCAAAATCTTTCACAAGGAAAATTTATATCCCTACCATTTTACACCCGTGCAAAATCTTTTAGCGGCAGACTTACCAACTAGATTACAATTTGCTCATTTTATGCACAATCAGCAAAACCTTGACCAGGAATTTTTGGATAATGTACTATTCACTGATGAAGCGACCTTTACTCGTCGAGGAATTTTCAATTTTAGAAACAAGCACATGTGGGATAATGAAAATCCTCACGTAGTCAGTGAGCGTCACTTCCAACATGAATTTAAGATAAATGTTTGGTGCGGAATCATAGGAAATCACCTTTTGGGTCCACATGACCGCTTCCTCCAAATCTAAATGGTGACTTGTATTTAGATTTCCTGCAGCACCATTTAGTTGACTACCTCGACGATTTACCACTGAATACACGGCAAAATCTATTTTCATGCAAGATGGAGCTCCCCCTCATTATCCTGTCAGAGTACGGAACTATTTTCACCACATTTTTCCGGATCGTTGGATCGGTCGTGGGAGTCGAATATTATGGCCTCCTCGTAGTCCTGACTTTAATCCTATGGATTTTTGTTTCTGAGGCTACATGAAATCAGTTGTCTATAGAAAAACTATAAATACCCGCGAAGACCTATGGCAGAAAATTGTAAATGCCGCCGAATCATTTCGTAACAAGAATCTCTATTTTAAAATACGGCAGTCTTTGAACAAACGCGTTAATAAATGTATTGAAGTTGGAGGCGGACATGTTGAATATTCGTTTGTTCATCACAATTTATAATTTGAAATAAACTCTTGTTCTTTTTGACATTCGTACCTTATTTTGATCACTCGAATTACCAAAGCTAAATATCTTGAGAACGGTGCAAGATAGCGACTATCAAAAAGTATAGCTTTTTTGTGTAAAAGAAGTTGTAAAATCAGAATTTGCTACCTGAGAATTAGATTTTTGAAAGATAAAAAAGTTCTGTCATTTTCAACGCATTCGACCTAGCGCAGGTGGCGCTCTCTATGAGCTACAAGCAAACCATGAATATATTTCAATCTCTCGCCTCAGAAAACCCCTAACACCAAAATTTCATCTCGATATGAGCACTTATTATGAAATAAATAAGAAAAAACTAAAATAATATTTTGCATTAAACACCCTGTATCTCTGTAAGTATAAACTTTTGGACTAAAATGAGTTTATCTAAATCGCAATATTTTCACGTCAGGAATCTAGTCATGAATTTTGGCCCATTACATCGCGACCACCCTGTATATATATAAGTAATTGCCTATTGAGTTGAAGCATAAATTTGTACCGTTATTATTGACTTCAAAATTTGTCTCTTTTTAATGAACAAGATACATAAACTAATACACAAAATAAAATAAAAAATCTGATATACTAGATACAATGCGGCTCAAAATAAGTCGATTTAGCTAAACTTACCCCGTTAGGCTCTATACGATTCTGAAGTAAGTAAGTAAGTTGACACTACTCTATAGAACAATAAACCCCATATCAAAATTATCAGTAATATCAATTCATTAGCATAGAATTTTTTTTTGTAGTTACTCCTTCGATAATTCTACGCCAATGGAAGAAAACATTTTTCAGTATAAAATTTAGATTAAGTAAATTATTTCCTACAAAAAAGGTACTCTTGATAAGACTCGATTACTCTGGTAGTTTATTCGAAATTTGTAATTTTAATCATTGGCAGCAATTTTAATATAAACATTAAATTAGAAAAACATGAATGCAAATAAATAAAGACGTCACAGTAGCTGTTCTAAGTGGCCACCATTTACACACATACAAAGATTTGCACGACGACGAAAATTGAAATGTACTCTTTGCATAATTTCTTCGTCGCCTCTAACAGTGGTATTCATAGTCATCCGATCGCCGGAGAGCGGTCTCCTATCCGAAATTATGTAAATTTGATAATGAAATTCACTTAATTTCGTTAATGAGATACAGTACATTGTATTCATAGTCCGTCCGAAATTATGTTAATTTTATTATCAAATTCACATAATTTCGGGTAGGAAACCGCTCTCCGGCGACCAGAGAAGGACTATGAATACTACTGTAAGAGTACCTATTTGTTGCATCTTGAAGACGTTGCCATAGTTGCTCTTCGTTTTCTACCAATGTCATATATACCACGGACTTAAGATGCCCCATAAAAAAATCTAATGGATTTAAGTCTGGAGAACGTGGTGGCCAATTTACAGGAGCGTTATTACCTCTGCCTATCCATTTTTTAGGTATTGTTGCTTTACGTGGTTACGAACAGGTAATGACAAATGTGGTGGAGCCCCATCATGCATGATCCACAGATCACTCCCAAGTTTTAGAGGTATATCCTCTAACAAGTCTCGCAACGTAGGTATTTTGTAGATGTTCCAAATAAATTTGTCCAGTTAATCTCTGTGGTAAAATGACATGATTAACAATAAAATTTCCAATTATTCCTGCCCACACATTAATTTTAAATTGGTGTTCTAAAATGTCTTAACTTTCACTGTGTGCGGATTTTCGTCTGCATGAACGTGTACTGTACTTACCTGGAAACTTGCGAAAAAACCCTTATAAACCATATGGAATACGTGGAAACGAATAAGAGTGTTTGTTAAAAAGTCTCATTTTTAATTCAAGAATATCAGGAACAATTATTGTAAATAATATTTTCTTAATTTAATTTTTATGTCAAAATTGCTGCCAATCATTAAAATTACAAATTTCGAATAAACCACGAGAGTAATCTAGTCTTATCAAGCGTACCTTTTTTGTAGGAAATAATTTACTTAATCTAAATTTTATACTAAAAAATCTTTTCTTCCATTGGCGTAGAATTATCGAAGGGGTAATTACTAAAACGAAACAAACAAATTCCACGTCAATGGATTGATATTACTGATAATTTTGATATGGGCTTTATTGTTCTATAGAGCAGGGTCAACTTACCAAATTTTAGCAATATCGCATAAGGCGTTTTAAATTTATTAAAAACGATTTCAAAATTGCAAATTCAGGGTCGTATAGCGCCTAAACGGGGTAACTTTGAACTAAGGTAAGTTTAGCTAAATGGACTTGAGCCGCACTATATCTGGTGGAGCGTAGTAAAGACCTTTTAGGGACACCCTGTATATACTACTACATTATTCTCCAGTTTATCTATTCCACACTTCAAAAGATTTGGTAATTTGAAAATGAAGAATTGGCCAAGCCAATTATGAATCAAGGTGATATCATTAGAGGCGACTCTTCAAAGGTTATTGTAATGAATTGATTGCTCTCAGAATATTTGCATCTTTATTCGTGTATAACGAGGTCGACATCATCAGTAATATCTAATAGGTAATATATAGGGTGTCCGGAAGATGAGTGCCGTAATTGTAATTGCTTATACAAGGTGTACCAGTAGTAAGTATTCAAAACTTGTGAGCTTGTAAAACAAATCGAAAAATTACGAAAACCTTAGTCAAGTCAAAGTCAAAATATTTTATTCTTTAAGACATAAAAAATGTATAAGAAACGTCATACTCATAACTGTTACAAACTAACAAATATTCAAACATACACAATGTACATATAAAACATATAATACCTATATAAAACATAATATAAAAAGAACACATAAGCAATATAGTTAATGTCCGACTAAGTATAAAAGTCTGCGGTACTATATAAGCACTTTTCAACAAGATATCATTTTAGATTGAATTTAAAGGCATTTACATTTTTAATAATTTTTATATTTTCGGGAAGCTTGTTGAAAACTTTAACACCAATCCGGCTTGGAGCTTTAAAAGAAATATTTACTCTAGAAAAAGGAACATGCAGATCATTCCTTGCTCTAGTATTATTATTATGGACATCACAATTAGCTAAAAACTTAGATTTATTGTTAAACACAAACAAACATATTTCAAACACATAAAGGCTATAAAGGGTTAAAAGTTTATATTTTCTGAATAGTCCCCGACATGAATGTGTACTAGGGACATTAGCAATGCATCGCAAAAAATCTCTTTTGCGCCACAAAAACATCACGTGAGAGAGTGGAGTCGCCCCAAAAAGCAATTCCATACCTTAGTCGGCTTTCTACTTGTGCATAATACAGTTTTAGTAAATGGTCAGTGCCAAGCACACTTCTAATGTTATAAAAAAGGTAATAAAGAGATGACAATTTAGAAGCTAAAAATTCACAATGTCTTTTCCAGTTTAAATGCGAGTCAAGATATAGACCCAAAAACTTACAGCAATCATCATGAATAAGAACCTTCGTATCACCATTAACAGAAAGCTCCAAATCAACAAGTGGTTTCCGCGGGGTATGAAACCTAACAAACTGAGTTTTATCCGCATTAAAATACAAATATATATTGTTAAACCAATCAACCAAATCCGAGACAACGGCCTCACATTTGCGCTTAAGGTTATTTTCACATCTATCAGAAATTACTAGAGATGTATCATCTTACAACTTACATCAAGTACAACTTTTGTCAGTGGCGGCTCCTAAGGGAGATACGCTCACTTAAAGGGGTAACCTCAGCAACAGTTTTTAATGCGTAACATCAAAACGGTTCAACATTAAGTCTAGAAATTTTGATGAGATATTAACCTTGACGTGTTTAATAAGTCTCATGAAAGAGATTTCAAAATTTTCTACAGGGGCGTGAAAAAGTGCAAGACTCAGGGACAAATTTAATCATATCTTTTAGTAGTTAATTTTTTTTATTTTCTGACTCAAAAATATTGAAATTTGAAGTATTTAACATAAAAACAGTACTCTTGTTAAATTTCAATAGGATGTACCGTTTTTCAGTAAATTCGATTTCAATCATTCCTAACGTGACCCACATTCAACATCCATAGCCAAATAAATTAATAAATTGCAGTGCGCCATGAAGAAAACAACTAATCTGGCAGTTAACAAATATGTCAAGTGACTAATTGTTTTTTCCATGGCACACTGCAATTAATTTTTCTATGTATTGAATGTTAAATGTGGTCACGTTAGGAATGATTGAAATCGAATTTACTGAAAAACTGTACATCCTATTGAAATTTAACAAGAGTACATTTTTTTGTTAAATACTTAATATTTTAATATTTTGGAGTCAGAAACTAGAAAAAATTAACTACAAAAAAGATATGATTAAATTTGTACCAGAGCCCTGCATTTTCTTACGCCCCTGTAGAAAATTTTGAAATGTATTTAATGAGACTTATTAAGCACGTCAAGGTTAATATCTCACCAAAATTTCGTGACAATGTTGTACTGTTTAGATGTTACGCATTAAAAACTGTTTCTGAGGTTACCCCTTTAAGTGAGCGTATCTCCCTTAGGAGCCGCCACTGACAAAAGTTGTATTAAGGTTTTCGTAATTTTTCGACTTGTTTTACAAGCTCACAAGTTTTGAATACTTACTACTGTTACAACTTGTATATCTGACTAAAAGCAATAAAAAAACTCTTCTGAAAAAAATGTCTAAAACGAATAGTTTGTCTATAAATACATTTCAAAAATAAAAATACAACTGCAATAATATGCAAAACTATTACTACAAACTAAGGTACAATTGTTAAGTAAAAGAGCCTGTAACGTAATAAGTCAGAGAAATTAGTTAAAACTGTAATATTAGTCGTAATGGTGCGTACAGTTAGTGTGATTCATTTTTGTCTAGTTTTTCTTTGATGTTTGTGAGTGTACATAAACAAAAATGGAACAATTTATAGTAACCATAACCAGCTGCATGGCATGCGAATCTAGGCAAAACTCTCTGGCTACAAGGCTTTTGTATGGTAAACGCTTCTTACAAGAAACAAAAGTCATTTTAAACATTTGTTACTACTATTCTGTGTTGTGAAAAATTCCTAAGAAAACCATTCACAGTAAGTACCTATGTTTAGATGCACATATTTGAAATTATTATGTATAAATACATAACAATCCTAAGATAGTATGTGAGCGACGTTGTCACATATTCAAAACCTGTTTGCCTGTTCCATTTAAATCAAAACATGTAACTTCAGTGTTTTTCGGGCAAGCCTTCGTTCTCTAGTTATTTGATGTACGATAAAGAGACCAGTTTTATTTTAGAACATTTCTAAAAAAAGGTAGTTTTATTCGTAGATAACATTTATCCTATTAACAAAATATCGCATAACAAAACATGTCAAGCGTATTCAAGCTCTGACGCCTGCTGATTTTCTGATGAGAGAAATTTTTTTCAGATACGCAAAGTTGCCAGAGTGGAACAGCACGACCACCTCAACACGAGGCAGGGTGCTTCTGCAATTCCTGCGGAGCCACGACGACGTACTTGCGTACGGACCCGATGAGCCAACCTTCCAGAAAGGTGCAGCTAGGCCGGACGTGCTGGACATCGCTTTGCTAAAGGCAATACCTACCGATGGAAGCCGAACTGACGACGCATCACGAGGGTTCCACAAATCACTTGCCTGTTCTATTGGAGTTAGGACAGGAGCGGCGCGACGAGGCAACCGTCGTCAGGAGGCAGACCGACTGGAAGCGGTTTCGTGCAGAAATTCAACGACTCTGTCAACCCGTCCCTGTCATCCAAGACGAAGCGGACCTCGAGGCGGCAGTCGTGAGCCTTGAGACGGATATCCGCACCGCCCTGGAAAACAGCACCACCGAGAGGACGGAAAGGAGACGTGCGAACCACTCAGGTGAGTTACCTCTTGTTTTGCAGGAGCAGATAAGGGAGAGACGCGCGGCCAAGCGGCGAGCCATGAGAACGGGCCACCCACGCGACAAGCAGATCGCAAACCAGTTCAACAGGAGAGTCAAAGACGCCCTGGACGAGCTCTACCAGGAGCGGTAGCAAAGGCACCTGGAGTCGTTGAATCCCGAGGATGGCAGTCTGTGGAAGATGCAGAAGGCGCTGAGGGCCCCCCGTCGTCCGATACCTCCGATTCACGGAGAGAATGGGGTCATCTACACAAAGTGGGACAAGGCAGAAGCTTTCGCTGACAGCCTTGAACTGCAGTGTAGGGAGAACTTTTTCGATGACGAAGACGAGGATCACACGGACGAGGTGGAGCGTCGCGTGCGGCGCCTAAGACGCCTACCCGACGCTGAACCTATCAGACCTGCCACTCCGGAGGAGGTAAAGGAGATTCTGCGCCACCTGAACCCCCGCAAAGCACCGAGATGCGACGGTATAGGGAACAGGATCCTCAGGAAGCTCCCCCACCGGGGAGTAATGGCGCTGCTGAACATTTGCAACGCCATACTGAGACTGCGCAGATTTCCGAAGAGATGGAAAAAGGCCGACATGATACTAATCCCTAAGCCAGGTAAGAACCTAAAGTTCCCCTCTAGTTACAGGCCCATCAGTCTCCTGCCCATGATGAGTAAAGTAGCCGAGAGGGTGATCCTGGCGAGACTGCACGAGACCACAGAAGAACTGCAGATCCTCCCGGACGAGCAGTTCGCGTACCGCCGTGGCCACTCGACGGAGTAGCAGATTCTCAGGTTAGTAGAACTTGTTTCCGCATGTTTCAACACCAGAGAATCTACCGGAGCAGTCTTCTTGGACGTCGCTAAGGCCTTTGACGGGGTCTATCACGATGGTCTTATCGTTAAGATGATAGACTTTGGCTACCCTGTCGGTCTAGTCAAGCTGGTGGCGTCCTTTTTAAGTGGCAGAGAGGTGCGTGCAAAGGTGGACGGGGCCCTGTCCACCTATCGACCCATGGAAGCCGGCGTCCCCCAAGGAGCCGTGCTGTCTCCGCACCTTTTCAATATCTTCACGACGGATCTACCCAGGACGGAGGGCATTTCCGTGTGTCTCTACGCCGATGACACCGCCATTTTGGCCCGATCTTTAATTCCGGAAATGGCGACGAGGCGACTCCAGAGAGCGCTAGGCAGACTGGAGGACTGGTGTAACCGCTGGAAGGTAGCGATCAATGCGGAGAAAAGCCAAGGTATGATGTTCTCTCGTAGGTACAGAGCGCAGCCGGAAGGCCGCGTGACGTTCAACGACGAGGATATCCATTGGACCGACGAAGCCAGATATCTAGGGGTGACCTTAGATAGAAAGCTGACCTGGAAGCCACACGTCAACGAAGTGGTTCGCAAAGGCAAGTTCGTAAGGGCAAAACTATATCCGTTACTCCATAGGGATAGCCGACTGAGCCTTGGCAACAAGATAAGATTAATCAAGACTGTCTTGCAGCCACAGTTGATGTATGCCGGAGCAGCATGGGGATACGCAGCGAAGACGCACCTGGAAAGAGTGCAAGCCGTCGAGAATGTCGCCCTGCGTTGTAGACGGAGGCCCCTTGGTTCGTCCGCAACAGCGACATTCGCCGGGATCTGGGATTCACGCCAGCCCTGGAAGCGATGAAAGCGCGAGCGGAGGCATCCTTCGCACGCGCAGAAGTCCACAGCAATCAGCTGATCCAGGCGGCGGTGAACTACCGACCCGATGCGGCCGCCAGGTACAGGCGGCCAAGGTTTCAACTCCTGGACGCGGGGTACGTTGAGATATTTCTTCTGTTTCAGGACCGCCATGATCCAGAATATGACCACGAAGAGACTTTGACTTTTCCTCACCATACCCCGGAGTCTGAGTAGGCGGGCTCCATTATCCTATCCTTTCCGCGACGCTGGACGACAGGGCCTTTACGGTTCTTTGTCCTAGCGTCTCCCTGGAGCCACAGTGCTAATCCTGACTTAATCCAAAACCTCACCTAGCGTTCGAGCCGCGGCCAAAACATGACTAGCCTCGGGGGTTAACGAGTCGGCGAAGAAAGAAGAGAAAACAGAAGAGCGCCAGAAGATAAGCCCTTGCCGATGGGGTTTGCCAGGACAGGAGGCGGTTCCCAGAGCCGCAAGCATCGGCCGCAATTGCGGTCGAGGCTGACCGGAGAAGGGAACCCACCTCTACCAGGCGTCCAGACCTACAGGGATGAAGTGGGTAAAGAGAGATAGTCCCTCTCGACCCCGCTCATCCGAGGTCATTTATTACATCATGATTGGCTACAAATGAGACTACTTTTATCAGGAATGGTGTTCATAATTGCTATAATGAACATCAATGGGCATACAAGAGCCCCCATGCACAAATTGAAAGCAGGCATCAAGTTAACTTCAGGGTAAATGTCTGAGCAAATATTATAGGAGATTCTCTAATTGGTCCTTACATTTTTCCACAATCTCTTACTGGAGATGTGTATCATAACTTCATAGTAGATACGTTATTGCAACTTCTGGAAGATGAATAATTAGAGACAGGCTAATTTATGGTACATGCACGATGGTACCCTCTTCTCATTTCCATCGAGCTGTACGTGATCTTTTTACTGAACAATATCCCAACAGGTAAATAGGCAGGGTAGGTCAGTTTCTTGGCCTCCACGGTCTCCTTGGCCTCTTTTGAAAACGTTTAATGGAATCTTGTGGCAGAATCCGTAGTTATCCTAGAATATTTCAACAGATAATTTTGGTGAAAAAAATCGAAGGATGAATGGGGGTAACTGAGGAATGCAGTACCCTTTATCCCCTCGAATTATTTCTAAGTACGCCTATGCAGCGGTTTCTTGAAATATCAAATGTAGAATTTTCTTCTAATCATTTGTTCTCTTTTGTAATTTTTTGTTTAGATGCTCCGTTTTGGAGAAAACCGGAAATTTGTAGTGCCCATAAATCTATCATTCACTATCATTTCCAAGTGAAACTGAAATTTTGTGGATATACCTATTATTACAATACCTTGGCAACTTAGCAAATCATATTACTTACTGAATGAATATTTGCTAATTAAAATAAAATGGATAATTCTAAATTCTATAAAATGAGGAGTACTTATGAATTGAAAAAATAATATGGCATTAAAGTTTGTAATACAGTTCTCTTATCAACCAAAAAATAATAGTCTTATTTAGTAATAGTAATAATAAACGATCAACATAATAACTTTTTATCGAAATAACGTTAAATAAAATAATTAATTAATTAATACTAATTTAACAAATGTTCTACTTGCCCACCCTCCTCATTACATGTACGTGCCCTTTTAAGTAGCGAAAACCTTATCTTTTGAAAGATATTCTCCTTTTGCCTAAGTTCATCAGCTGCCATTACTATTCTCTCTCTGAGATGGTTAATGTCGTTTATTTCTGCAGCATAAACCATATCTTTCATAGCACCTCAGAAAAAAATCCAATGGATTAAGGTCAGGAGATCGTGGTGGCCACTGAATAGATGCGTCTTGTCCTCGACCAATCCAACGATTGGGAAATAGATGGGTACTTAAATACCGCCTGACGTGTCTACCATAATGGGTTGGAGCCCCGTCAAGCTGCATCCACATACCGTCACGTACTATAATAGTAGTAGTAGTAAAGTGCGGGCGGCCTTAGCCTGGCAAGTAGGCCACACGTGGGCCCCCTTTTTGCCTACCCTGGCATCCCATCACCCCTCCACTATTCGCCCTCGGCCTTCCTCGAACCTACCCGACGCCCTAATGAACGCCAGGATCCTGGTCCATGGTAGGCCCCTCATCTCTTCCCTTTGCAGCTCCTCGGTGCCAAAGGTGCCATTATTATTATTATCATACTCGAGGATGGCCGCAGTAGCATCTCTGCTCCCCAGTTGTGGTAGTGGCACCATTTGGAGTTCCTTGGACGCCATTATGCAAGTCCGCGGTGCCTCGGTTCCATCTTCCTTGCCGACTATCAGCTGATAGCCCATGCCTTCCAGCCCCACTACTCTATTCCTGTAAACATAAGGCTCCTGAATTAAAATTAATACTCCAGTCTTACCCGTCAGTAGCTTTACCAGTTCCCCAGTAGCCGACTGACTGTGCTGAAGATTAATTTGTCTTACCTGCAATGTATCCATTTTGAGGCCTAATGGTGCAGGGGGGTATTCACTTTTCCCTCTCGGCTGGCCTGGGCTCTCCTGGCGCCCTGGGTGCCTGGCGTGCCACTCCACTCCAAGCCTGTACTCGGCGAACCGCCAACGTAACCAGCTCAAAGTAGAGCACCCACCCGGCCTCCTCTAGGCGCCTGGATATGTCCTGGCCTACCATAAAGGTCAAGTGCCACCCTCCAGGTCCTCCTGTTGTCTCTAGATGTTTCCACCTTGTGACCTCCAAAGAGCGGTTCTGGAGATCCAACATTACCATCACCTTAGGGAGGTCCACCTCTGGGCTCCTCAACCAGAACCCGATCTTCTCCGGCCATGGCGCGTCACTCGCCCGGATCGCTCTGAACGCGACGCCTTCCTCGACCAGAGGTTTCCAGCTCTCAAGGAGCCAACCCATGGAGATCTCGTCTTTGGTTGTCACCAGAAACCAGCCAGGATCAACCAGACCAGAGTTTCTGAAACGAAGTTCCGGTCTTCGGGACCCCCTTCGGGACCCACCATGGCTCGGAACATCTCAGAGACGAGATACTCCCGCAGTCTTCCTCCTTCGGCAGGGGTTATCACCCCGTCCTCCCGGTTGGACAGTATGACAACCTGGTTCTCCCTTTTTGTTGGAGTTTTCCCATCCGCCCTCCGCCGGGGGACTGCCCCTTCCCTGCCCCTGAGCAGAGGAGAGACATGGGAAGGCCCCCCCGCAGAAGATGAGGAGTCAGCACGCTTTACCTTCTTTTTCTGCCGCTCTGGCGGCGTAGTCTTATCCATCCTAACCCTCTTGCGTTCAGTCTGAGATGAGGGGCCTGGCTGTCCTTCTGGACCTCCCGGCTTCCCATCCTAACCGCAGCAGAAGCAGTGGGTAGGACAAAGGATCGCCTTTGGCTTCCCTCTTGTCCTCCCTCCGCCCCCGCCTTGAAAGAGAGCCACGAGGGGCCGCCGGCGCCGGCCTTTGTTTGCCTTTTCCTGGGACCTCCATGGTGGTGCTGGTCCCTGGCTGGCAGTGCATTGGCTCCAACGCAGAGGAACAGGCCTCAGGTGCAGCTGGGCCACTTTATGGTGTCTCCTGCAGTCCTTGCCCCTTTCTGGCCTCTCTTTCCTCCTTCATTCTCCTCTGTCTTAACCTTCTTTTCTTCTCTTGCCTTTTTTCTTTCCTCCGGGCCTCCCTGGTGGCTAAATCCATGGGAGCACATTCCTGTGCCTCCTCGGCTTCACCCCCTGAGAACCTCAGAAGTTCTTCCTCTCTTAGCGACGAGCTGGGCGAGGCAAAATTAGCCCCACCCACCTCCGTCGCAGAGTTAGGGTTCTCTGTGTTTATTTCGGTTTGTGGTACGTTTACGGTTTCTACATTTTTTTCTTCCATTTGGGATGTTTTATATTGTGTTTTCTCTGTGGTGATGTCTTTGCTCGGTACCATACTCTTATACCAGTACTCTCCATACTTCACAGTACTCCAAGTCCCCGCCTCCACTATTAACCCATAGCCGAACGTTTGCTCTCAGTGAGAAGGTCTGGCAGCCGCAGGTGAAGCCCCCCGGAGCATGCAGCAGGGCCGTATCCAGGCGCCACCTGGCACTACTACACGCTCCGAGATTATACACTCGATGATAGGGCAGCCCCCTACACCGGCTAGGCAAGGGTGGGCCCCTGTACTGTGTACTGTCGAGCAGCACCAGGTGTACCATCCCTAGCTTCTTTCACCGCTACCCCTCCAGGTTCCTCCTCATCTGGGGTCCAGCCTCGGAATTGCAAGCGGAAGAGTAGGGAGTCAGAATGACCGCGCCCGAGCGTGTTGAAAGTATGTATCCTATATGTGTGTATGTATAAGTGAACGTGTGTTGTGAGTGTGGCAGTGTAGTAGTGGTGTGCGTGCAGTATCAGTTTGTCTGGTATCTCCTCCGAGACCCGTCCGACATGGGACCCTACCCCTACCGGTAGAAACTACCGTCGGCAATGCTCTAAGACTCAATGATACTCGCAAGCCCCTTCACCACGACAAGGTTGATACACGAAGAAGCATCATGTAAAACATCTCGGAATTCATTTTGCAGAAATTTTAAAAATGCTGCTGAATTTAAATTGTTTGGTATGAAAAAGGGGCCCAACAGAAAATTATCCACCATTCCCGCCCAGACATTAACCCTACATGTAAATTGATGGTGTGCTACAATGGTTACATGGGGATTCAAATCCGCCCATACGTGGTTGTTATGCATGTTTGTCAATCCATTTCTTGTACAGCTTGCCTCATCCGTGAACAAAATTTTCCTTACAAAGTCCCTATCTGCATCATGCTGTGTTAACAACCAATGACTAAATTGCATCCTAGAACCAAAATCTTGGGGAAGAATATTTTGCACGTGTTGCATGTGATACGGGAGCAAGTTCCATTTTTGTACAATTTTCTATTTGTTGACAAGCAATCCTTGTACTTGTGCTTGGTTCTTCTTCTACCAGTGCTAAGAATTATTCATATTGTAACCTCTAAATTAGGTTATCGTTGAAACACGTCACGTAGACAAACAATCTTTATTGTCACTCTTGATAATACAAGAAATATCCTTCAACAAATTTCGCAACTGTCAACGCTTTACTTTGACGTTTGTCACTCGCGTTTGGCTGCTCAATATCAACTGACTGCAGCGGCCGAAAATGGTCTGCTTATATAGGTTTTTAAAGTTCTCCAAGTTTCTGAGATCTCGAGAACGTGTCGAGAAACAAATAGAATATAGCCTGGAATATTCCGGAAAACATCAAAATAAAGGCATCACAAAAATTATAAATTCTAGCATAAACAGAAACGTAATTAATTAATTATAAATTCTAACGTAAACAGGAACATAATTAACAAACCAAAAAGGTAGGTGAGCCTTCGTAACAATATTGTTCAGGGCTTAATTTTCTATGTCGGCCACAAATTCTGGACCTCTCATCCATAAACTTTCCGGTTTCACGAAGATGTCGATCCAAATTTAAGAAAAACTTCCTTTTAGGATGTGGTCTGTTGAGATAAGTTTGTGCCCAACGTCGCTCTGAGCTAGGCTTGCATTTCCATTGCATTTTCCTAGTAAACATAATAAATTATAATTAAAAAAGAATATTTTTAATTATTTTTTTTTATTTCAAATTATAATTTTTCAAAACTAGCAAAACGTATAACAGTGTTTTTGTTACTTTTTTGTACTGTCAATATGTTTCAGGAAAACATTTTCTTAGAATGTGGTAATACTTTTTTGTAAAATTAATTGGTGATGAGTTAAAATAATCGTTAGTGCAAAACTTACTTAACATTAAATGCATATCTGCCATATCTGCAAAAGCCAAACTAACTACTGTCACTCTATTAGCCATATTGTCTTAAATTAAAAACTTAATAACCACTTACTAATTTTCGTTTTGCCGAATCAAAGAATTAATAGTAACTTATGTCATTATGTTGACACGATGGACATTTGTTTTCAGAACTCACTATTTTTTCCTGATATTCATCAGCCGTTAAGACATTTGTAACCCATCAATACATGTCGTATGCATGAGCATTTAAACAAAATTTTACAAAAGAGATAAAATGATCAGAAGAAAATTATACGTTTGATGTTTCAAGAAAAATCTGCATAGGCGTACTTAGAAATAATTGGAGGGAATAAAGGATACTGCATTCCTCACTTACCTCCATTCGCCCGATTTTTTCACCAAAATTACATGATAAGTATACCGGAATAATATAAAAGTACGTGTAAAATTTCAAGTGTGTGTCTTACAAATCAATGGGATTATTAACAAAAATAGTTTTTTTTTAAATGCAACTCTAATACCCTGTATATCGAAACAGGGACGCCCAAATAAAAAATGGCATAAGGAAAGTCGCATTATTTTTGTCCAAAGAATATGTGGTTAATGGTTCTATTTTGGGACACCCTGTATATAAAATCATTCGGTTAAACCTAGTGGTTTTTCTTAATGTGGTAAAAAAGTACATGTACTTAGGGAACAAAAAAGACAATAAAAAATAGCAGACCATGAACCTTTACTTTATTACCAACGTTTTTACAAATCTGGTCAGTTTGGCAGTGTATTCAGCCAAGTGTTCCTTTGCATTTTTGTACATTAAGGTCCATTTACACACATCAGTGACGTATCAGTTCAGTATCAGTGTTATTTGTGGTCGATCACTGATGCCAGTTTACACATATCCGTCCGTAGTCCGTAAAAAGGAGTTAGTAGATAATCCTACAAAGTGATCTGAATATATTTATCATGCAGTTGATCAACATTTCGTACCAACTCGATAAACTTTTTATCCATTCTAAGCAATAAAAATATCTGATCAGTTTGTCAGCAGAATTACAAAAATATCTTCGCCGGCGTATTTAAAAGCCACTGAACGGACCCTGAAGCAGCACTGACAGTACTGGTACGACACTGTGACGGACGTATATAAACACGCCAATTTAAAATCTAAGCAACGATTTTTTATTTTTCACTGATACTGATACGGAACTGACACCTCACTGATGTGTGTAAATAGATCTTTATAATGCTAGGACACGAAATTTTTGGGTTTACCCGAGCAAGAATGACTTACATGGCAAGACATTCTAATCATCAGATATCGAACATTCGTAGATCATCTGTTGTACGAATAGTACGCAGATATGAAGAAATTGATACAGTGGAAAACATACCACGTAGTGAACGTCCTCGAGTATCTAATGAAAGGGAGGATTGGTATTTGGTGTAATATGCCAGTAGACACCACACATCTTCAGCTTCAGCTTTCAGGGCCCACCTTCACGGTATGATTCGTCGTGTTATATCGACACCTACTATTCGAAGACGACTCCACATTGCAAATTTACGTACTAGAAGACCATTACGGGTCCCCACTCTACTTCCAAGGCATTGTGCTGCCCGTTTTCATTGGGCGCGAAAGCATAAAGGTTGGTTTTAACTCCAGTGGCGGTGGGGTCTTATTTACAGACGAAACTAGAATTGGGCTGGTTACTGATGACAACCGACAAAGAGTCGGTGATTTTCCGGGTTGTTGTGCCGTGACCTCGGTAACTGGTAGCTGCCAGAAACAGAGTTAAAATGCACATCCCTAGCATTAGCCGGGATACTTATACCTGCCCTGGTTGTTCTCGGGCTAGGCTCTGTGGAGACAGACCCGCTAGTACACAGTTTATCACACATATTCTTTTCACAAAAAAAGAGATGAAAACAATATAGTTTTTAAATGTATTTGGTTTTTCTGACAAAAAGATTTCTTTAACAAGAATCTTGGACCCCCAAGACTTGTGACGTTGTGTGTATAATGTTATATCACTTAAAAGAAAATTTTAAGTTGTGTTAAATTTTAAAAATATCCAATGCTCCATTAAAAAAACATAATTTTTGCTTATAACTTGAAAAATATTATCTTCAGGAGAGTAAGTACGCCACTATATTATACAGGAAAAATCTATAGGAATCAGATTTTAGATATTCAAAAATGTTAACCGCGGACATATTACAAAAGTGTTTCAAAAATACACAATTTCCAATCTCCTCTTGTAGTAATCACAAAGGAAGAGTGCTATGAAAATTATATTAACATATTCAATTGTTTCTCGAAAAAACAACGCATTATAACCATTATGTATAGGACACATTGTACAATAAATATTGATATGATTCTGTAGTGTGCCTTGGCCATCAATTATTTTGCCTGAAGGGGAGTTTACATTCTGTATTTATGATTCTTAATTAGTTGTTAATTGTAATAAACTAACGAAGAATATCTACCTTTTCATCAATTTTATACTGACATTATATAAATTGCACATTGTGGGCTGATTGTAGATCAAGGGTAAACCTTTTTGTTGAAATATAAACTCTCTCCACCCCACTGACCTAGAAATGTTTAAGAAATGTATTTATTGACACAGTAAATATGTTAGTATTTATGGTAGGTAGTAGTGTCCACCTACTATATCAATAAACTGTTTTAAATTAATTAGTGTTATCATCTGTGATTCCAGTTTTACAGGTACGAATTCCCTAATAATTATTCATATCTTTATGACTATTCATTTGTAAAAAGACCTTAGAATTTGTTGTTTCCAATATTTTCTATTTTCAAGGTATTCACAAACACACAACCGTATTAGTGAAACATCTGCATACCTATGTAAAAATCAAACTCGAAAATGACCTGAAATATTTTGAAAAAACCGAATATTCTTTTATTTATTTATTTATTTAATAATTCGTATTAATGCACAAAATGTTTACACACCTCACAAGAAAATGAAAAGTATGTTTAAAATTCATTCAAATACAATAAAAAATACGGAGTAAATGGTAAGTAGACATATTCCTTTGGTATTCTTGAAATAGTATTTTCCACAAATACAATTAATTCTACGTATTTAATAAATAAATAATCTATGGCTTACCAAATAACAGGAATGTTATTTCTTGCCACCTGCGAATTTTCAAAGACACCGAAGTAAAACGAATAAATAACGGGAAAAGGGGCCTGACCAATTAATTTCTAGGTAGGTATAGAAAATACGTACAGTATTAAGGATAAACCACCTTCGTACAATTTTTTATCCGACTTTAGTTATTTTTTTGTTGTTGATTAGGTATTCAATATACGCGTTCAATGAGTGAAGAACTTTATTTTTCGGTTACAGTCATGGCCAACCACGTGTCCACTTGGCTCAAATTTCAAAAAGTATTGTTTGATACTTTTTTAGAAATAATCGAATGACGGATTTTTATTTAGAATCGCATAAAATGTACCTGTATATAATTTCGTTGTTCTAAAATACAGTTTAAAGAAAAATAGAATAAATAAAATTATTATTTTTAGCATAGTATAAATTCTTAAGACATAAACAGAATCTCATACTTGTCCTAGTACCACAAAAGTTAGATGTATGAATATGATTAAATTTGTATGTAACAGTTCTCTTAAAGTTTTTTAGTGAATATTTCCAAACACAACTTTTATAAATATTTCCTACTAGTATTATCATATAAAATCAATAAGTGATATTGAATTGGAACTCTTATGTTGACCAAAAATCAAAAAGACATCAATCACAAAATATGGTTGAAGGTATTTACTAAGCAAGTTGCTCAAATGCATTGAAAATATTGATTGTTGGAGGTGGAGGAATTTTTACAAATAATTTTTCAAAATGATTACCATCCTGCCTTATGCATGCACATGACCGTTTTGTTATTTGCGATCTTGTTATTCTAGAAGGAAAAATGTTCCGCTAAGTTCAGCTGCATATCTAATTCTTATAATTAATTCATCAAGTGTGTACACCTCCTTTGCATACATCAGTACTTATGTGCATATCTGAAAATTCGAGAGTTGTTAGATCAGTGATTCCTAAACTGATAAATTGGCAGAGGAGGGTCAATATTATGACCAACTAGGGAGATCAATTGGTCTACTTACCATTCACCTTGTATATTAAACAAATAATAACACATGAGTAGAAAAATAATTTAGTCCGGAATTGATGCGTCATTCTACACAAAGAACTAATGCTTCGATGTATTATAAAAAATTTCGAAACTGAAATTTACAGTTACAGTACCTCAAAAATTTTCTCTCAAAATGTGCCTTGTTCATTGTGAAAATGAGTTCAAGTGAGTGGATATTTATCATGTAAATGTGGTTGGTTTTATCGGGAACTGTTTATTTAACGTGATATAAGGGTTAATTTTTAAGAAAGTTTCTAATTACATGCTATTCTAATTTATAAAAAAATTCATATAAAAATGGTCTAAATCATTATTCTACGACGGTGACAGTTTGGGTCCTTAGACATTGAAGGATATGGGTCTAATATAGTATAAGTGTTCAAAATTTGCCATTCGAAGAATTTAGAAAAAATTATTAAAAATTTAAAAAATGTTGTAGAACTTATATGGCATACATTTTTCTGTATTCTTTCTCTGTATTGTTTCTATTTCGCTGCTTTAAAATTATAAGGTTCTACGTTACATTAAAGATAAGATAGGATAATAAATTATAGGGCTTCATTTGATCTACAGATAAGTCAATTTCTGATTAAGTTGTAGGTACTAGTAAACTTGAATTACAATGTATTGCAAAAAAGCAAACAGATTTGTTTTAGAACAAATTTTAAATAAACAAATTCTCACATAGGACCTATAGGTTTAACAAACAGGAAAATATGGTTAATTCCTACCAGGAATTACTACTATTCCTAATTAATAAACCAACTTTTTAGCCAAATCTACGCTACATGTATTAACTACTGTTGTTTTATTGCATGATGACTATATGCACTGTTGTTATCACGATGGTTATCAAACGTGCGAAAGACCATACGGCTAACAAAGCGTTGAAACATTTTTGACTGTTAAAAAAATCTAAATTAAGGAAACTAAAAGAAATTTTGATGAAACTTCTAACAAGGGTCTATTAGAACATTAAGTAACGAATAAAATACAGAATGTTACAAAAAACCGAACAATCTTTAAAAATTTATGGAACTTAAAAAAATTCATGAAACTTTTAATAGATAGATAGATAGATAGCATTATTTGACATAAAATAATACATTTATGGCAAGTCAGAATACACAAAAATAAAATAAAAGGATAAAAACTGTTGTGTTAATAAAAAAGCATTAAAAAAACAAGATTACACATAATATAAATAATCAAACATTAAAAGGTACAAGGTAATTAAGCTTACTGGTAATTAGGCCATATTTGGCCCTTTTTACCTACTAACTTATACTACCCTCCACTCTTACAATCACAAACATCCATGGGTAGGACAGAAAAATTCCTGCCCCGTGTTGGATTCGAACCAACTTCCGGCCGCTCGTGCTTGCCCTGGCAGCGACTGCTCGTCACCGCTCGGCTACCGTCAGCCCTAATAATCAAACATTACTCTATCAATTGCAATTTGTGTCCTCTAGTCCCATATTTTCACTTTTAAATTCGTTTAATTACATTTAAATACACACAATGTCAAAAGTCTTGGAAGATAAAATGATTTGATTAAACCTAGTGGTTTTTCTTAATGTGGTAAAAAAAATCATGTACTTAGGGAACAAAAAATATAATAAAAAATTGCAAACCATAAACCTTTACTTTATTACCAGTATTTTTAGAAATCTGGTCAGATTGGCAGAGTATTCAGCCAAGAGTTCCTTTGAATTTTTGTACATTATAATGCCAGGACGTGAAATGTTTGCGTTTACCCAAGCAAGAATGACTGCTTTACATGATGCAGGACATTCTAATCATCAGATATCGAACATGTTGGGCATTTCTAGATCATCTGTTGTACGAATAGTACACAGATATGAAGAATTTGATACAGTGGAAAACAGACCACGTAGTGGATCTTTTCGAGTATCTAATGAAAGGGAGGATCGGTATTTGGTGCAATATGCCCGTAGGCACGACACATCTTCAGCTCTCAGGGCCCACTTTGAAGGTACGTTTCGCCGTGTTAAAGTGGCTTCCCACGGCCCGTGTTACTACGGGCCAGACAACGCGCCGCGGACGAGCACGGATCGGGCGCGATACGCCTGAGCTCTTCCCACGGCCCGTATGAGATTAGAGCTATGGTTCAGTTTAAAATGTCTCGTGATGAGAGAATGGCGGTTTATGCTGCAGCTTTTGTTTAGTTTAGTAGCACATATTTAATAATAATAATAATAATAATAATAATAATAATAATAATAATAATAATAATAATAATAATAATAAATTGCCTTTATTTTCAATTATAGTACAAAAGGTGTAAAATAAACAAAATAATAGGGCGAAGTGTCAGTTTAACTGCTTTTCAACTTAACCCTAATTAGAAAACCAAGTCCAAATAACAAGAAACATAATCGTGTGCAAAGTACATATAGGTAATGTTTTGAATAAGAGATATAATAATATCTAGTAACTACCATGCCGAAACAATATAGCTATATAATAATAATAGTAAAAAAAAAAACATGAATGAATGAAGAGATCCATCACGAGATTATCACAAAGATAACAATAGCCTTTTTAATTTCTTTTTAAAATTAATAATTGAAAAATCTTTAAATTTTACTGGCAAATTATTGTATTCCTTTGGTGCATCTTTAAGGTGCGTACAGACCAAATTCGAGAGCTGTTAGCTAACACCTGACGAACTGAATGTGTACCAGAGGTTGCGAACAGCTCGTGTTCGCTTTGCGAGTTCGGCTGAAGTTCGGTACATGAGCGGTAAGATCAAAGAAATTATTAGCGAGCACGTGTTGAATAGCACTTGCAGTGTGCACGTTTTACCGAGCAAGTAGGTATTGTTGAGAATTCCCCTCAACAAAAATACGTTAGAAAGGTTTATTCACCCTGTACATCAACTGTATCTTATTTTAGTTTTTATGTAGATTTAAGGCATAAATAGTAATATCTGTTGTAAATATTTATATTAAGGGTTGTTTATTTATTATCTCACTACTTAGCTATAGTATTATAACTATATAGTTCTACTGTACTTTTCACGATTGCGAAATAAACTTCTTCTCCACCATCTTCTGACAATACGTTTTTTCTGTTTTCTCTTTTCTACAATCGACTTGATAATAATGAAACTGGCACAGGCAATTAAAATATCTTCATCATCACTCGACATTTTAATCGTTAATAACGAAACCGAACAACCTGCTTTGAACTACTGGCGAACCCTAACTTCATACCGAAACATGTAGTGTGGACGTTGAGCTCGTGAACTACTCACGAGCTGTTCGCGAATAGCTCCCGAACTACTCGCGAACAATATCTTTGGTTTGTACGCGCCACATCTGGTGAACAAAGCAGTGGTACTTACTCAATAAGAAAAAGAAGAAAAACGCTGGTGGATGTCATCATTAAATAAAAGTCGATTAAGGTAAGTTTTTATTTACTACATCTGAAGTAGTTAAGATATTAATGAATTGAAGAGACATATTAACGCATTTTTTTTTAATTTCAGATATTGCGCATCGGACAATGAAACATGAAATTTAAAAAAAAATATCAAATTACTTATTAAAAGAACTGTTAGAAATGTTTTTTCTGTTTTTGTGAAAGCAACGCAAATTATTAGCGGGAACTGTGATACGTTAGCATAAATCCTCGACGGTTTCCCCTTCGGTACCGTACACCTCATTTTTTAAATGGCCCCACAAAAAGAAATCAAGAGGGTTTAAATCAAGAAACCGGTGCACTCCTTCCAATCCACCGTACTCCGTACACTTGATCAAAGTTTACAGAATAAATATATAAGTTGTTTCACTCTCGAACACGCCCCGCCCTACCAATTCCGCTCTCCTCACCCGTCTCGGGGACCGTTCGGTACCCAGGATCCTACACGGTGGCCGACGCTAGAACTATAACGTGTTGAGTGCGATCGATATAGTCTAGACAAAAAACCTTGAATATCTGTTAGTGTTTATTTTATTTAATTTTTCTTCTAAAAATGTCCGTGATATATTGTACTGTGATAATTGCCCCTCATGTTGTATATTTCATCAACTAATATAAAGAAATAGTTCACGATATAAAATTTTACGCGGTACGCCGATAAAAATTAGAATTTTCATTTGAAAAATTGTCCTGATCAATGCTATGAAGCAACCATTTTTCAAATGAAGCATCAAACGTTGTATTTGTATGAACCAACATGTAAGTTCCTTGTACTGGTATTTATTAAAAAAAAGTGTAATATGCGATAATTATGTAAATAGGTACTTAATTGTGTCATGTAAATGTTACACTCAAGCATTTTTAGTTCAAGCAGAGTTTCTGATAATACCAAATCTGGTACACCGTGATACCTGTGCACAAACAGTATAATAAAAATGGTATGTACAGTAACATCTTTAAATAAATTAAAATAATTTGTCTCAAATTAATTAATATACGTATAGAAATACCCAAATCACTGAAATAATATTAAGTACTAAAAATGGCCTAAACTTACTTATACATTGGGTTTTCATTTGAGTATTTTTTTTACTGAAAAGAATATATAGTTTATTAATTTGCAAAACAAGAGTATAATGCATTTTTATAATATTTCAGATCAAGACTGCCAAACGTCACAAACACTTCGTGTAGGAGTCCAAGAAAAGCTGCATTAAAACAGCAAGTAAAAACCTATACTGCAGCATTTGTAACTTGTAAACAATATAGATTATATTATTTCCTATTTTAGTTTCAAAATTTGCAAATTTTTCTCATGGCTACATTAGTTTTTATATAGTAGAGGACGTATATATTTTATTTAAAAATTAACAAGTCAATATATACGACTTCAAAGATTTACTAACAAAATTTTATACATTTACCTATAATCGTTTTATAATATTTATATTTATTACGTTACAAATATTTTATTTATATCTTTACATCACACTTCTGGAATATCCCTCGTATATAAGAATTTCTCAATTGGAAAGAAAATACTTTTTTAAGTCCCTCGTACTTGGCCAATTTTTGCGGCAGTATATATGTGCGGCGGTACCGCTTTGATCTCAAAATATCAAAGTGCCGACAGAGAGTGGTATAACTTATGTTTGTTCAGTAAACTTTGACTTGATGGAGATACATCTAGTCGAAATTGAAGCGGTGGGGTACATTTTCAAGAAGTGCGGGCAGATCACTGCGAAGATATTCGAGATATTGAAAACCATCCATACAATTGGGCAATATGAATGGTCCAATTAGGCGCTCATTAACAATTGCGTACCTACAAAAGACAGACGACAACAGCCGACCACAGGCGACAACAGACGGAAACAGGCCGCGCCTTTGATGTTACCGACTTAATTCGGATAGAACAGGCCGATGCAGATCAGCCCGCGCCACGACCGATCAGAGTCTTCCCACGGCCCGTTGGTCCGTGCTTGCGCGTCGCGGCCCGTGCTAAAAGCCACCAGGATAGAACAGGCCGATGCAGATCAGCCAGCGCCACGACGGATTAGGACTTCCCACGGCCCGTCGGCCCGTGCTCGCGCGGCGCCGCCCGTGCTAACACGGGCCGTGGGAAGCCACTTTATATCGACACCTACTATTCGACGCATCATGCTGCCCGTCTCCAGTAGGCGCGATGGCAGCACGAGGGGTTGGCTTTTACGCCATTGGCCCGGGTGTTATTTACAGACGAGACCAGAATTAGGCTGGTTCCTGATGAGAATCGATAAAGAGTCTGGAGAGAACCACGTTGTCAACAGCGACTTCATTTTCCCTGTGAAGTTACTCCGTATAAAGGGGGTACCGTAATGTTTTGGGCTGGAATAATGTTCAACCGCCGCACCTCATTAATTCGGAGACCACAGATTATGACCAGTCAAATTTACATCGAAAGCTATTACGCCCATTATCTACTATCTACTATCTAATTAGGTGACATTTTGTGTTTATGGACGACAACGCCCCACCACATCGCGCAAGATAGATAGATAGATTGGCCAGCCAACTCTTCTGACATGAATCCTATTGAAAACATGTAGGATTTCGTTGCTAGAGACATTCATAATCATATTCCTTCACCTTAGACTGAAGATGAGTTTAGTCGTGGCGGTAGAAGTGGAATGGAACAATATTCCTCAAGATATCGTTAACCGCTTGATTATCTCCATATATAGACATGTCAATATATTGGAACGTGGTGGAGGTCATACCGACTATTAGTCAAGTAGAGAATTGTTTTGTTACTTTTTTTTGATTTAATAAATTTTGTCAAAAGTGTCACACATTTGCTGGTTTTAAATTTTCTCAATTTATCAAACATATTCTTTTCACAAAAAAAGATTAAGGAAATAATATACTTTAATAAATGTATTTGGTTTTTCTGACAAAAATATTTCTTTATCAAGAATGAGGGGGGGTCCAAGACGTTGTGTGTATTAATCTACATATTATAAATATTCAGTATTGTTTTCATATAATATGAATACTTGAGTGCAAGTATTCAGGACTCAAGTACTCTTTGAATGCTGTATTCAGAATTCAAGGAATCATTCATACTTTTTTATTAAAGTAATTAGTATTCCTGAATTTGAATAGTTTTTCTGCATTCAGCCCTGCTACTGTTGCAGAACGAAAATTTAATACAATTGATAATATAAAATAGAGACTTTGGGGGAGCTACAGAGGTTTCCGCAGCAGTAGAAACCCCGTTGGTATAAATATGTGATTTGACAGGAAAAAAACTAGTTTCTCAATAAATTTATAAAAAATTAGTTCTGAAATTTTTTGATCACACCTCGTACATTCCGGTTAATGTCTTTAATCAAAACGTAGAAATGCTTGCAACATTCCTTCGTCGAAGTTCTTGGTCAAAAATATAAAAATTTATGTAAAGGGTGATTAAGTTTTATTATTTTTTTAGTTATCATCTATTTTGCACAGGATATTCAAATACCCTGCTTATTGTGGATGTACTTCCCAATAATACTGGCTTCTTATTTGTAGAAACTGCTATGGTAAACTGTTAGACAACTGTCTACTGAATCTATAAAACCAAGAAAGTTCTGTTACTTCAAATACCTTATTCAGATTCCTGCCAAAAATGTTATATCTTCTCGATTTGTGAACATCTGCTTTACAGTTCGTCTAGTCAACGGTCCTATTAATAGTTTATTGAACCAATGTTATCAACAAAATTAAGAGATCTATTATCATTAGGTGTTTAAGTGCATAGTCAACAGATACGTCCAAACACTGTAAATTGTTCCAAATCGGTAAGTAATTAAATACATATTTTTTTATAAATTGGAACACATACAAGGTGTTGCCTATAAGTTTGGTCAAATTGCAACGATGAAAATAATTGGGATTTGTCATATAGAAAAATTTCTAATTCTATGTTTTTCTTATCCATAAAAAATTCTGAAAAGATTATTTGACAAAATGTTGGAACGTGATATTTTTTCTACATAATATACCTTATATATATAATATAAACGGGTAGTGTAATACGATATAATAGACGCATATTGTATAACATTTTATTTTCTAATCCATTTTAATAGTTATTTATGCAACAAGTGCAAAAAGTAAGTGTTGTCAATTTCACGTCGCGTGCAATAAGCACTTTTTGTACGAGTTGCATACAATATTTTTTCTACGTTCATGCAAAAACCAAAAAATGTTATCTAGATGACACTAAGTCTAGAAAAATGTGACGTCGATTTGAACGTTTATGTTTGTCATGATGACAAAACGCTGTAGTAGAATGACAGATGAATGCAATAAACATTTTATTGCACTAGTGCAATAAAAAAACACTTTTTCCACTAAATATAGTTCAATAAAGTATTGTTTTTTGCATGAAGAAAAAATAAATGAAAAGTTATAATTAGTAAAATTAAAAAATAATTAATTGTCAATCTTTTGCTTATCACTGTCAAATAAAATAATATCATGTTTGAATTGCTTTGTATTATAGAAGTTTCGGAGATTTTAAATAAATCTGAGGAAGTAACATGATATTTGATTAAAAAAAATCATATTTCAAAAGGGGTACATATATTTCTATAAATGCTTAACAGTATTAATATAATTTCAACGTAAATAAAATTAAACAAAATATTAAATAGTGTTGCTAGGCAACACACATTACGACATCAGTTACTGTTATGTTCCATTTCCCGGCCGCAAATATCTCCAGGAAATAATAATTTATTGAACGGTATGAAATATACAGAGTGTCTCACCGTTGTCTGGAAAACCACTGATCCGAAATATTTGAAAATTTAGCAACGTGACAGTCCATGGAGCAAATACAACTAAAATATCTAGAACTGTTCAGTACTTCCGTTGTATTCGATAGGGAACATTGACATGTTGCCAAATTTTCAAATATTTCGGATCCAGACATCGATGTAGAGAGCGCCACCTAGGTTACACTCATCAAATTTGAAAAAAATTTATAATGTAGTCGAAATTTTTTTTTCAAAATAATCTTTATCTCTGTATATCAAGGACAAAGTAAAAACTGATCTATGTTTATATAAACTTTTTGTCACAAAATCATGCGTAGATGACATAGACCCACAAAAGGTAGTCTATGGCATTGATATCGGAGGAACAGGCTGATCAAGGAATTGTAAAATTCTTGTTAAGAGAAAAAGAAAATACTATCACATTCTTCCGAAATATTAAATAACAAATTGTTATATGACAAAATCCGATTACATATTTTCATCGGTAAAATGTAATGTAATGTACATAAAATATGTTATCGGTAAACATATCTTAATAAAAAATTAACATTTATTTTATTACATTATGTATATTAGCTTCACTAATAATTTCTAATCCATATATTACTTGCTAATTAAAAAATATAATATAATAAATAGTAATAAGTATCTATCACATTAATCTTCTGACTGACTGATGACAATAATTCATTGAGGCAAACATGAAATTGCATGTATTTTTTTTATTTAAATGTTAATTAGGGTTTCTGTGGAATATAAATAAATCATCTGTAAAAATATATTTGTGTTTCATGTTTGACCGTATCCTAAATTAACATATAAAAAATGTTGGATTGGGACATTGTTTATAAATACCTATCTCTCTATTATTGATTATTAAATATATAGCTGCTACAATTGAGCTGTTACTAACAGTGCGTATAAATAATTATAAGCAGTGTTGTTGGCACTCGAAATGTTAATAAATACTTGATAGCTAAACAATATTCAAGTATGCATTGATAAAACAGAAAATTTATTATATGGATATCAAATGTAAGTACTCATATTACAGCCAAAACAAACTTTTGTATCAATTGACAATTGATAATCTTTACGCCTACAATAATAACCACAATTAAGTGATCAGTGAATTACTATAAGGTAAAAATAATAGAAATTATTTAATAACTTTTACTCGTACTTTTATGTGTAAATGTTTGCATGCTTACATATTTTTATCTACAACTGCTTTATAAGAGCCTTTATTTGGCAATGCTTGAGTTGAATAATGAAGTGAAGTAATGTGACATATTACCCCACTAGTGAAATATTTCAAAAAAGAGCTCACTGCTTAATGGTTATTTCTATTAAGAATCAACAGGTTTATCACTTCGTTTCTTTTTTATTTGTATCCCACTTAATGTTTTAAGCAATTAAGTTGTTGAATTTACTGTTGTCGACATTTTGCCGCATACAGATTGTAGACCGCAGTTTAGAATAGAACGATCAAAGACTAGATGATTTGTACGTCTAGGATATTCTTCAAAAAATGCTAATACTACCTTTTTGCTTCATATTTTATATTCTTAGATGCACACCAATCAGTGAATCGTTTATAAAATTATTCGAACTTGGTTCTAGATTTATCTGGTAAAAGTGAAGCGACTGCAGTTGCAGTAGCGTTTTCAATTTCGAGAGACAAGTTTTCTATTTCTGAATCATTCATTATTTCAATCAACACCACTATTTTGACAAGAAAATGTAAAAACAAAAACTTAATTTTGTTTATAACAAGTTTGACAGGAAGTTTGGCAGGTTACCATAACAATACCTTTGCTTCTTGATGTTGAATCAAAACTTACAAACTTGATCTAATTTTGGATTTTTCTCAATTTAAGGTAGTTGTAGATACGTTTTTTGCAGTTCTAGATAAAATTTTATATAGTATACGTGGGATAACGGCATTATTTATTACATTCGTGAAATTGTCTCACTCATGTATAATAATGTCTATATCTCAGTTGTACTATAAATAACCATTAATTTAAATATTTCTTTTTCTAAAATAAGTCTAACTAAATAATCATTAGTGGTTTGAAAGATAACTGTGAGACTTAAAATTGAAAATTATATTAAAATTACATTACCTAGATTTAATTTACATAAAAGTATTATTATTTTCATTGCAGTGAAAAGAAATTGTTGATGACAATCATTCATTTGTTCAACTTATGGTTTGACAGCAAATTAATTTTATCTGTACTTACTTTTGTATATGTTGGATCAGATAGAATTTTTAATTGCAAATTCAGTGATATACAAAGTATTCCTTAAATAAGTGCGTTCGTTTAAAGAGATAATAGTAGATGTGAAGATATAAATTACTTCATATATACCAGTCTTTATCATCGCATACTGCATAAAATTTAGTAATTTCTAATACAGGGCCCAAAGTCTTTTTATTTGATGCCATATTATTCTCCGATTTGTTATTGCGGTTACTTGAAAAATTTGTCGGCATTTATACTTTTGAATTTGAATGTGAATTTCTTTATTTTTTGAGGCTGACTTCTATGCAGATTTTTTTTTGCTATTACAATTACCTTGATTACATGCAATGAAACGGCACAGACGGCCCACACTGATCGATCATACTTTTTGTTTCTTTTAGCAGCCAACACAAAAATTATTTCCTTGTTACAAATATTTTAGTTTCAATTTGAATAGATATTTTAATAAAAGTTACTGTCTCATACGCAGTCTTGGCATTGTTATCAAACCAAATTACCTCCATTCCTGACTGAAAACCACAGACACGAAGCGTTCTACATCGTAGTACATAACATTGAAGGCTATCGACCTCTATCGCATTCGGCAAGAACGATTTTTGCAAACACAAAACAGGAAACAACTACTCTGCGGACTAAAACCCCAACCAGCATTGAATTACACATGAAAAGCCTAAAACAAACAGCTTAAGTCACCAGCCCACCAGACATATACCGGTACCATATAGCTTTCAATAGTTTCTACTACGATGTAGAACGCTTCATGGCTGTGCTGTGGCTTAGTGGCTTTCAGTTCAGCACGGAATAGCAAATGGCCACTAAATACAACTTGTCTAGACTCATGCTTCCTTTTGTCGGATTAAACAAACTTAAAATAGCTAGGATTATTCTTCAGATACCTGATGAGAACTAATAAGCTCAAAACCAGTATATATAATATATATCTAGTGGGTTGCTGACGACTGACGTTAACTGTTTGTTTTAAGGTTTTCTGGATTTTCGTGTTTATAAACCTTCAAATTCTTCATAATTAACTTTTCTCCGAATTCCTGCTACTGAAATATTATTAAGTAACGCACATGCGTTTAACCAAGTGCAACTCTGGTAAATTATCAGTAAATCTTGGAAATTATTGTAAATCCTTAGTACTTCCCAATAAATCCACCCAAATCCTCAAGAAATCTTTGTAAATCCTCAAGGAATCCTCGTAAATTCTCATATGTGTATACTAAATCCTCAAGTGTTCACACTTCGGATCGAACCTAAGGGTACGTGCAGAGCGTCGCGTCAAACGGTGAGTCGAGCAGAGAGCAAAGAGGATCGGTAAAATCAAACACCTGTATTTAGACGGCAGCCTGCATGATTAAACAAGCACAAAGTCATATTATCCATTATAGAATGCAACATATCGCTTTCTCGAGGCATTTTGAGCGTAATTTAGTTGCTCTTTTTTATTTGCAGATAATTTATAAAAGTACTGTCATTTATACATTTATGTATGCATTTTCAAATTATTTTATTCTGTATTTAATCTAACATCGACCATATTTTTGTATACTTTTAAAATTATATATATATTTTTTTGATATTTATATTTCTTCAAAAATAAATTTGTTTCTTACCTATTACAACCGACAAACTCCCTCTCCCCTCCCCTCCTTTCAAGAAAAATATACTCTTAGGGGTATCTGAAATGTAATTAGCATCAAGCCCCAAAAAGGCACCATCCGTCACTGTGTATAAAAAATAAAGTAAATATATTCTATTTTTAGACGGATTTATTAAAAATATGTCACTGAAGTTCTCTGCTATTATACTCCTTTATTTGGTAACGAATGTACATTCTTTGGACAATGGACTAGCCCTAACCCCACCAATGGGATGGATGCACTGGCAAAGATTCAGATGTGTAACGGACTGTGTGGCTTACCCTGATGATTGCATAAGGTAACAAGCAAAATTTATTTCAAGGAAATTGTTCGTTTTGGTCGTGTGATGTGTACATAATAATATCTAATTGTAATAAATTGAAGTAAATATTTAGGTGGTCATTATTAATAACAAACGTCTGCGCTACAATAAGATGGAAAACAATTAATCTTATGTTAAGGCAGTGGAATAATGGAATGGATGACATTTCCATGGTTGTTATACTTTGGAAATGTCTGTTTTATGTATAGTCGACGCCGAAAATAATAAAGAGTAATTCATGTTATAAGCCAGGCCATATACAGAGTGGTTTGTAAGTAATGGGTCCATGAAGACACCTTTCTAATTTGCTAATTATATTCCTGTTTGTGAATTTACATTGTTTGTAATACCTTTATTTTGACGTTTTCTAGAACATTCTAGGCTATATTCGATTTGGTTCTAGACGCGTTCTCGAGGGTTTCGGAAACTTCGAGAATCTAAAAATTATATATAAGCGGATCGGTTTTACCTCCACAGTTTAGTTTATATTAAGCAGTCGAAACGCAAGTGTCTGAAACGACAAATTAAAGATTAGCCAGTTATGAATTTGTCTGAAGTATATTTGCTATGAACCTAATAGTGACAATAAATTTTTGTTTTTCTACGTGGCTTTCGCCGTCAAGAATCTAGTCTATGTCCAATTACTTAAGGTACACCCTGTATATTGTTTAGTTTTTGTACTTTGTTCATTAAAAAGAAATTAATTTTAAACTCAATAAAAACTCTACCAACTTATGCAATAACCCAATGTTTTTTCTTTTTTAGTTTACTATTATTATTAATACTACATATTTCTGAATACAAATTTATAGGATTACGTGTTTCATTCATTGTTGTAGGTAATTTTTTATAGAATTTCAAATAAAATATGCAAGAAACATTATAAATGTTTGTTATTGACTTAGATTTAGGAAAATCAATGGTAACATAAATTTATTATGCACGCCCACGGTTTGTGCTCAGTTTAACTGTATGTTTTCGATATATTAAATCAATTAACTTAAGTATATGTGTATCTTATTGACACATAAACATTAACACTTTTGGAAATAATATAAAAAGGTAACATTATAAACTTCACATACACCTTAACCTACATAGATAGATACACAAAATTGAAGAATAAATTTGTTTTATTATAATTTTTATTTGTTAAAATGTATTATATTTAGTCAGTAGTATCATGATTGTCATAAATTAAAGTTTATCTAAAAGCATTTTCTACAGGGTGGTAAATAACGCTAACAGCATGATTTAAAAATATTTTCGGCCAGCTCCAAAAATTTTTAACAAACCCAATCCCAATTATTTCAAAAACTACTAAGTTTAGTATAGGACGCCTTATATACTCGCGTCAAGAATTCAGAGGTCTTACGTCACGGCTGACGTTACACATTTGTTTTTATTGTCAACGTAATTTTCGATCATTTTTTGCAATTTAGTGCAATATATAATGCAAACTTTGAATGTAGTATTCTATAGTTTTATTACTATCAGTTGTAGTTTGATAAATATTTTGATGAAAATATAATGAATTATTCATTTGTTCCTATGACGTAAGTCGCCTGAATTCTTGTCGCGAGTTATACAAATGTAGTATCTAACATACTGGGCGATCCATAAAAAAATATATAAATTTGGTTTATTACAACGAAAATAGGAAATGAAATAAAAGTGATACTTATTTAAAATTTGAATTCCAGTGATAATCTTTTCCGCACAATGGCTGACCATTTGGTATCTGACGGATACTTGGAAGCCGGTTACAAATACATCATTATTGACGATTGTTGGGCGTCGAAACAACGAGACAACAACAGTAGATTGCAACCAGATCCAGATAGGTTCCCTAACGGAATAAAGGATTTAGCAGACTATGTAGGTATCTTTTTTTTAATATACATGATTATGTGTCAAAATGAAGAAGCATCCCAACTAGCAAAATAAATTTTATAAAGATTGTATAAATTGCTATAAAATAAATTTTATAGGAGCTTCAAATTCATATAACGTGGTTAAATACCTTTATACGATACTTATAGAATCGAAATGTGCCGGCCCACTTTTATAAAACACTTTGATGGTGTAACAGTTTTATAAAAAATGTATACAATACTTTTAAAATAATTTTATACAGCAACTATAAAAACATTTTGCAGTCTGTATTTTGGTATTATTTAAAGAAACATTATATTCTTTAGTGAAGAATATTAAAACCAAATCATTTTAAAACTGGTGTATGATGCAGATTCATAATTATTTGTGCTTATATTTGAAAATGGGGTAGCCTAAACTCAATGGCGATCATTTGCATAAATGGTATATAGGTATAATACTTACAATATTATCATGTCAACAATCTCGTATTTCAATTTTATTGCGTCGCAAATTTTATTAATAAACTATAGCTATGTTTGTGAAAAAAAGTTATGCGCTTTAATTTATACCACATTTCCTTTAAAATTATAAAAATTAATAATTTAAAAAATATTAAAATTATGCTTTAATTATACTATCATTTTATAATTATATTCAATGATCGTTTATAAAATAATCTTTCAGAAATGGTAAAATCGTGTTTTAGATATAATTTTAAAACTTTCAACTAATTTTACATAATGGCGACAGTCGCTGATCTAACAAATATTTTTTTACAACATAGATATTTATAAAACGGAATATTTTTATAGATTAAACACAACTATAAAACATTTTTATAAATAAGCGCATTTCGAGGCTAAAAAATAATTTTATTAATTTCCTTATATATCCTTAATAAAACACGTTAGTACAACTATTTGATAAGATTATAATTAAAAGTCATTTGCCCAAGTATACGACTCTTACACAATATGTATTTAAATGTTGTATAACGCATTATAATACTTTTATAAAAATTTTAAAGAACTGAAATTTATTTGTGCTACAAAACAATTTATAAAAACTATTATAAAACAATTTTACACAATTACTTCCTTTCTTGTTTTTTAAACAACGTTATTCGATAGTTATAAAGTAATTCGCTTCTTTTAAAGTTCCATTTTGCTAGGTGGGATTTCCCTGGTCTAATTTTAAGGGAATTTTTATTTGTCCTTGAGGTTTTAATTTTTGATATACAAGATGTTGAAGTTTAAAAAATATTAAAACGAAATTTTTTGTGTTAATTGTGTATTAATAATTAACTAAATAATATCCTTATTACAATTTGATTAACAATTATGACAATCCACCGAAAATATATTTACACATTTTTGAAATTGAAACAATTTACTAAATTATGACCAACCTTTTGGTACAAATTTGCAATTTGCAATGATAATACTTTAGACAAATCAGGAATTTATTTATAAAATGCATTCAAAAGAATTTACAATGCTTCACTACATTACTTATTTTTAATGAGTAGGTATTCAAACGTCAAAAATTCGTGTATTCAGATACTAACACCCAGTTTTAGCCATATTCTTATGAGGATCGAACTGATATTTGGCTCAGGTGTCTAATCTACTACTTTGAAAACGCATATACATTTGCGACAGAACAGGGCCCTGTAATTGCGTTAGAACGAACATGTGTATTCTCATCAAAGTTCGCCATTTTGCGTTGCATCACAGAATGTTTACTGTATGGGCACAGAATACCGATTAATCAGAATAATAACTGAAAGCGGCTTCTTTAGTCTTTGTAGGAGATCCCGCTTTTATAAAAGCTCTTCTTGTAGCATTTAAGTACTGCAAAATTTGGCAGCCCATACCATACAACACCTTTCTCCGTTATTATAAATAAAATATAAAACATAATCATAAACGAAACAAATATAAAACAAAATAAATTGAACATATAATACTGAAATAATGCTTTGTACCGCTACTGACTCGGACTAAAATGGAAACAGAACAAAGAACAGCACATAAAAATTGCAACGCAACAAAGTTCTGTTGGGAGAGAATTTTTCCAATGTTACGAGTGTCACAACTTACTTTGACTAGGTTTAAGGTCATTAACTATGTAACATTTGTTTTTATCTGAGATCAGGGGACCTTTATCAATTCCTATTGGAAGTTATATCATCATAACTGTTGGGCCTTTAATATATTCGAATTTGTTGTAGTTTTACTTATTCAATGATCAATTTTTTAACAAAAGTGCTTGTTTCATTGTTGATTGTTTATCAGAAAAATGAAACATGATTCTTTGCTACATTACCTTTAAAAAAAGTCAAGACAAAATAAATATGTACATACTCGTAATTTTTAATCAATTTCAATTGCTGGTAATGATATGGAGGTGTGAAATAAAAAACATGGTTTTCAATTATTTTTAATTATTCAGGCGAAGATAGACTTATTTCAAAATGAAAGATACTAATTGAGAAAATTATATTAAGAAATATGAATAAAAGCTTTGCTTTAATGCACGATGGACAATTTTTCACCTTGAGCCATGCTTGAATTTGCTCAATAACTAATTTATAAAATGTAATTTCGTATAAATAAATATTTCATACAACCCCAATAAAAGATCCAAAGAGTTGAATTGAGAGGTCTAGAAAGAAAATCAATGGTTTCTAAACAGTTGGCACAATTGGTACAATACTTTATAAACATATGACATCCCTCGACAAGATTTCTTTTCATAATTATCATTAGTTTATAGACGCCATATGCAAAAATTATTTTTAATTTTTTTCTGAAAATCTTTTGTAGAAAGAACGGCATAAAGAATTTAAGATATTTTCATATTTGTTGGAGGCACATTTAGTTGAGTCTGTACAAATTATTAACTCTTCAAAATTCTAAAATATATATTAATTTTTTTTAATAAATTAATTTGATACGCCCTTTTTCTTGGTTCATCACAAGATGGCACATCTACTAATAGTATGTAAGTATCTCAATGGCTTAATTTATATTTTACAGGAAGTAACGAACTATTGCTTTTAAGTCCTAGAAGTCCCAAATCTTCCCATTTGAACCTACTATTATTTTATTATTTGAAGTAGATCGTTTATGTACAATTAAATGAAATAAAGGAATAATTATTAGACTCAAACCTTTTTGTTTGTGACCAGTTTTGTAGCAAATTGTATTTTTCGAATAAATGCATCCTTAGGTACGTAATATTCATCTCAATAATGAAAAATTGTTGAAAATCATATTTTTTTTTATTTTACTCTTCGATAACAATGATGAATTGATATTCAATAAAAATAGGCCTCATGAATCTCTTGACAATTTTTTAAAGAAAGTCTGCTTCAATTTTCTCGAAAATGGTTCTACTTTACGGCAATGAAACAAGAGCGCCTTTTTATTTAAAATTGATGGCTGAATAGGAGGTATTATGCAACAACTTACAAAATTTTAGATTCACGACAAGGGACTAAAGTTTGGAATTTATGGTGACTATGGCACACATACCTGTGCAGGATATCCTGGTAGTATAGATTATTTGGAGTTAGACGCACAAACCTTCGCTGAGTGGGGAGTTGACTATTTGAAACTAGATGGATGTTATTCAGATCAATCTACAATGGAGGAAGGTAAGAATACACTAAAATTTAGGCCTACGTTTACTTTGAAAAATAGTAGCACTTTTAGGTATACATTGAAGAACAGTTTAGTTTTTGTGTAACAAACAAAATTGTATATTAATTGATAGGATTTTTTTTATAAATGTGTTGCTTTAACATATTATACAGGTGATATCGACATGCGTACAGTGATTCAAAGAAACATTTTTGAGTACCGCTATCTTCATCATTAGCTCCGTCTCTGCTTGGAACAAGTACTTGAAATTTCCTCTTTTATTTCTGCATACAGAACGCGACCTAGCCACTTTTGGCGGACGTGGGTTAACATAACTTCATCTCGTATGATATGTGCGACTGTCTTAATTCGTTGTTTCAGGCTTCATGTATCTACAAAACAATATATCTAAAAGGTTTAAGTCCGAGTAACGGGGAGGCCATGCTACCGGTCCACTACGTCCTATCCAACGCAAAGAAATCATAAAATATGTAGAACTCCAAAATTGGTACCGAAAATAGTCAATCTATGGAGAAAATGCGAGTCTGTTAATATTGCAGTAACTTACATTTTGTGAGTTGGTTTCACTAACAAGGTAGCTTCACACTAATGGGTGGAAATTTCAAAATATGAACATTTTAGGTTCAATTCATAGAAACATATGATTCCAATGATCCCATTACAAACATTCAATTTTGGTTTCAATTGTACACTGGGATTAAAATGCATAACCAACAGCTTATATAAGTTTTCCCTAGACGGCTGGTTTCTAAATTCCTACATAGTCCGATTATTTTGAAGTACCTAATATAAAGGTTTTTGGCCTTCTATATAATTTATGATTTCTATGATCTAATGGCGAAAAGATGTTATTTAAAGATCTGTCGAACATCTTGATGAACATGAGGAGGTAGCATATGTTGTAAAAAATCCAAATATGCACTACCGTCATCTGTTACAAGTACTTCATATGCAAATAAAGAGTGTCTCTGACGCTGATTAAAAGGGCCGGTTTATCAATACTCTGTTAAGTAGATATCCGCTAAGCTTAGCTGTTGGTCAAATTAGTATACCCTGTCAATTTAAAATGTCTTGATCAGGCAACTGTTACTCAAGGAATTGTTGGCAGTATCATTAGGCGGATTTTTTATCGGGATACTAATTGTAAAAAAAATTGTTTTGCGGAAATTCTACAGCCTTCTCACACTTCCAGAGATTTGAAGAACGGGACATACTGTATACCTATACAATTTTTAGACGAACGAAATTATGTTCAAAATTAAAGCCATCAATTAATGCTATCTAAAAACAATCTATGCAAACGAAAACAATTAATTATTTTTTTTTAGTTAAAGAGTAAGTATAGATAAATTTTGCAAAATATTGCCACAGCTTAAACTGGCCACTCCTAGAAAATGTTTCCAGCAAATTCTTATGTCACCTTCTGAACATCTCACATAGTCTAGACTTGTGCTCATGTAACTATCCTTTGCTTAAGTCATTGAAATTTTCACGATTAACCATTGACAACCTATATCTGTTGTCCAAAACAAACTAAATAAATAATAAACATTGCAAAGATGTATTTTACGAACCGCATTTTGAAATAACAGTGGACGGTTGGTTGTCTGCTATCATGATCTATTATGTTTTACCCAGAATAAACTCTTCATTATCTAGAGACTGAGGACTTAGGCTATTTCTTTTCAAAACTATAAAGATTCGAGTAGTTAGTTTACTGTGTCTGATTCGAGCTATTTAAAGTGTTATTGACAATTCAAGCTAAGAATTTCTCTCCGTACAACAAACATTAAACTAAATCTATAGTGGAGGACCAAAATAGTAGAGTGATTCATATTATAAACTCGTTCGCCATTTAAAAAGCAGTCAGCACAAAGACGCAACGATATCTCGCACAGGATATTCGATTTCAGAGCTTCTGCTGCAGCGAATACGCATGCGCCAGTTCAGAATATTCAATTTCTATTGTTAGAGACGCCTTGACGAATGCGAAACGGAAATACAGGAAACTCACGGAAGGAAGAAGATAGAGGCTGATCATACAAAATACACTATAAAACAAAATAAAAAGAGTACGCTGATAGAAAAAGACGACAAACAGAAGATCGAAGAATCTGTTTGATATACTTATATACTCGTATTTATGTAAACACTGACGGAACATGGATAAATATAAACAAATAAATGAAAGCTATACGATAACAAAAGTACGGCACTCTTTCCCCACAACCTTATGTGGGCGTAATAAACACAATGCGTCTTACAGTTCTATGGCCAGGCCTAATAGTCGACGATAAGTGTTAACGAGTGACAGTGACAGTGCTAGTAACCGGTAGTTATAGTAGTGTGTATGTGAATAGTGCAGTGTATTATGTGTTAGTGTGATATCAGCGAAGTGCGCATCAGGTAGGTGTAAGTGGGTGGTACTTAATCGCCATTTAGAACGACGGCATTCTGCGACTGAGTATAAACTTTTTAAAGCAAACGACACACAACGTCAAAAGTCTTGGACCCCCCCTCATTCTTGTTAAAAAATCTTTTTGTCAGAAAAATCAAATACAGTTATAAAAGTATATTGTTTTCATTTTTTGTGAAAAGAATATGTTCGATAAACTGAGTACCTAGAAAATTAAAAACCAGCTAATGTATGACATTTTTGACAAAATTTATTAAATCACAAAGAAGTAACAAAGCAAGTTCTCTACTTGACTAATAGTCGGTATAATCCCCACCACGTTTCAATATCATATTGACACGTCTGTGCATTAAGATAATCAAGCCATCGTTCCATTCCTCTTCTGCCGCCACGACTAAATCATCTGCAGTCTGAGGTGGAGGAATATGATTATGAATGGCTCGAGCAACGAAATCCCACATATTTTCAATAGGATTCATGTCAGGAGAGTTGGCTGGTCAATCTAATATGTTGATATATCCTGCTTCCAGTGGCTATTGAACCTTTCTTGCGCGATTTGGTTGAGCGTTGTCGTCTATTAACACAAAATTGTCACCTAATTCATTACGTAGGGGGACTACATAATGGGCGTAATAACATGTTCGATGTAAATTTGTGGTCATATTCTGTGGTATGCGAATTAATGGGGTGCGGCGGTTGAACATTATTCCACCCCAAAACGTTAAGGTACCTCCTTCCTACGGAGCAACTTCACGGAGAAAATGAAGTCGCTGTTGACAACCTAGTTCTCTCCAGAGTCTTTGTCGATTGTTATCAGTAACCAGCCCAATTATGGTTTCGTCTGTAAATAAAACCCACCGCCACTGGCGCAAAAGCCAACCCCTATGTTTTCGCGCCCACTGGAGACGGGCAGCACGATGCCTTGGAAATAGAGTGGGGACCCGTAATGGTCTTCTAGCACGTAAATTTGCGTTGTGAAGTCGTCTTCGAATAGTAGAGGTCGATATAACACGGCGAAACGTACCCTGAAGGTGGGCCCTGAGAGCTGAAGCTGCAGATATGTGGTATCTACGGGCATATTGCACCAAATACCAATCCTCCCTTTCATTAGATACTCGAGGACGTCCACTACGTGTTTTCCAACTTTTGTATCAAATTCTTCATATCTGTGTACTATTCGTACAACAGATCTAGGAATACCCAACATGTTCGATATCTGATGATTAGACTATCCTGCATCATGTAAAGCAGTGATTCATGCTCGAGTAAATGCAGATATTTCACGGCCTGGCATTATAATGTACAAAAATTCAAAGGAACACTTGGCTGAATACACTGCCAAACTGACCAGATTTGTAAAAACATTGGTAATAAAGTAAAGGTTCATGGTCTGCAATTTTTTATTGTCTTTTTTGTTCCCTAAGTACATGTACTTTTTTACCACATTAAGAAAAACCACTAGGTTTAATCGAATCATTTTATATCCAAGAGGGTTCAAGACTTTTGACCTTGTGTGTATTAAACCACTAGATTCAATTAACGTCAAATTATTTTTTGTAATGTTGTGTTCTTTGAACCCTTCTCAAGTGGCGCTCGTATAGAATCTTGTCCCATGTAACCCTCTCCTCCTGTACTCAGGCTGCGAAGAGATGTGAATGAATCACTCTCTGTTATTTTAGGCTTTGGGTATAGAAAGTTTTTGACTTGAGTGATTTGTGATATCATTCAATAATCTTGTGTGTTAATTGTTTATTATATTCTATAGAAGACTGATTTTTATTTTATGAACTATAGTCGAAATAAATTTCAGTCACTACATAATCACTGAATATATAAATATAGCAAACAACAATAAACAATGTGGACAGTGTTGCATAACGTGTCAGCCAGCGACTGCCTAACCTCTGAAAAACAGTTGACTGAAGCAGCGCACGAAAATTGCTTTGAATCGTCCATAGTTCACACGATTTTTTTAGTACTCATTTGACAATAGCCTATTTAATAGTTCTAATCTGTTTGTACATATCTATTTTAATACTTATCTACTTTTTTTTGCTTGTATCTAGGATATGCAAAAATGGGACATTATCTAAATGCGACTGGTCGCCCAATAGTTTATTCATGTAGTTGGCCAGCTTATCAAGAACCTTTAGGAATTAAGGTGAGTAATTAATTAGTATGCAGAAAATGTTTAACTTATAAAAGGAACACGTGCAATGTATTTTACAGAGTCATATTTGTATGTAAAAGATTTCATTGAAGTTTTTTCTACTGAAGAAATAAGTGATTAACCGAAATATATACAGGGTGTCAGGGATATATATAGTAAAAAGGTGCTTTTTTATACATTTTATATGAGTCTAGAAGTTTAATCGAAACTATGTAAATATCCATACAAGATATTTTTCTTGCTCGCGATTAGAAGTATTTGAAGGTTTTTTCTATCTTCAAATTTGCATTCCTTTCACTAAACTATCTACGAATATCACAGACACATATTAGAAAATTTTTAGTTCTCTAATTTTCAGAAGTTTGGCACCCCATAAAAATACTGAATATTTACACATTTGTCGATTAAATTTGGTATACTCAAGAATTCAGACGACTTACGTCATACGAACAAATGAATAATTCATTATATTTTTATCAAAATAATTAAGAAACAGCAACTGATAATAATAAAACTATATAATACATCAAAAGTTTGCATTATATATTGCACTAAATTGCAAAAAATGATTGTTTTTAACACGACCAAATATCGAAAATTACGTTGACAATAAAAACAAATGTGTAACGTCAGCCGTGACGTAAGACGTCTGAATTCTTGACGCGAGTATATATGGGTATTTTGAAGGGTGCTGAATAGCCGGGTTATAATATCTTTTTGATAATAAAATGCTTTATACTACGTTCTGTCGACCCTTTTAAAAATCGTAGTAGACCAGGCTTTTGTCACATCAATAAAATGGTTAATAAAATATGACTTCGCTTAAGGGTACTAAGTGTAAAAATTGGCTTGCCGAAATTCCACAGTGTTCTTACATTTCCAGAGGTGAAAAACGGGACACACTGTATATAGCGTGACTAAATTAATTTTAAAAATGTGCATTTTTGTGCCTTTTAATATTCTGAGTAGTAATATATTTTATGTATTTCCTGAAATAGCGGTAAAAACTGAAGTACATTTTCGTTTTGTATACATTACCGATTCTGGACGTCGTAAAAGTGACCACCTTGTACAATTATCCATAGTTTTGTTACTTGATTGTTCTTACAAAAATGGTGGAGGCGCCGATGTAGCGCACAACCATGTAAAGGTTATTTGTTGTAAACCATAATTATTATAAGCATATTATTATTGTTATTAGTATATTATTTAAGAAACTTAATTGTAGAATTTGCAAATCTCATTTGCCACCTGAAAATCTATCAACGGCATTCAGAAGTTGTGTAGATTTATTCCAATTAATAGTTCAGAAATTATAAAAAAATAATGTTTTAACTTTATAAGGCCGTAAAATAGGAACAAAAGTCTGTAGGAGAAAAGTTGTATGAAGTACTAATTTATTGAGATTATTTTCAGCTGATCTACTTATTAAAAATAACTTTAACAAGAAAATGAACATTAAAAGTAACAAACTATAGCACATTCAGGCGCAATACAGAGACGATATAACTTGTTGTATATGTACAATGGGGTCGATTAGCATTTTTCTGTGATTTTAAATATTTAAAGTCAAAGATAATACATTTGAAGGTTTATTTATACACTCTGTATAATTAGTATACAAACTTTAAATTAACTAGCTAATGGGTATATAACAAAACAAAAGTTTTATTTTGTTGTAGGTATCTAGATAAAACTCGTATTTAGAATACCTATATTATTAAGTTTGTAACAGTAAATACATATTTTTTAATTACTTAAGTATCTATCTAAATTATTTGAAAAACCTAGCTGATATTAACGATTTAGTTTTAGAAATGACAGTTGGATTTTTACATCAATCATTTTAGCACTTACAAATTGATGATTTGCTATTTTTATGCAAATCATTATAATTAAATCTACCATGGTTGGTATTAGATGAATATATTTTTAAATAGCATGTTGTGGATATTGAAAGTTCCAGTTAGCGTTTGCTATTTTTTTTATTTTAACTCAGAAATTGCCCGAATTCGAGACGGTGGAGTCTCGAAAAGCTGTAAGAGGCAATGACGTCACGCCTCGCTTAATTCCAATTTGACCTTGAATTAAAAATTGATCTGGAAAACTACTTATCAGATCGACTTCAACTTTTCTGGGTTGGCCATAAATGCTTTATAAAAATTATGCAAATAGTGTACCTAACTTGATATTTGACTAAATGTCACTATTTCTGGATATAAATGGATGTTTTAACGAATTTCTATATATAAGTAGTTATAGTTTTTTTTATGAAATTCTCACATCTAAATTGTTAAAATGTTAAAATCCTTAAAACTATAAAGCAAATCGGAAAAAGACCAATTACTTTTTTGCACTTAATAACGGATAATGTATAATTAAAACTAATATGCGCCGCTTTTATAATAATTGTTTCTTTTAGAAAAATATTATGTAATTAAATAAATTAAAGTTGAAACAGAACTTATTAAATTGATAAAAACAGAAATAATTATTGTTAGTCATATTATTATAAAAAAAAATCAAACTGTATTATATAAATATTTATCTTTTTTCTTTCTTTTTTCATTTTCAAATATTTGCAACAGTGGAAATTTTGATTTCCAACGTATCGATTGCCTAACCTAACCCACCAGTTTTTAATTTAACGAAAAAAAAATTTATATATTTATTATACAAAATTTATAATTCAAATTAATGAATTAATTTCTTAAGTAGAGATCAAAATCCAGACGCGTATTCTGTGGCCAAAAGTAAGAGTTTTTTTACATAAATATGGAGTCTTAGGATAGCCATTGTCCAGTTATAGCGTGCCAAAAATTTTAAAAAATCAGTTTTTAATTTCTGAACCGCTTTAGATAATTTAACCAAATTCGGTGCGCATATTTAGTATGACAGTAGGTATGAATTATACATTACCAGCTTTATAAACTTAACAGTGACAGAAGGCAAAGTATTATCGATCATTATTTGCCAAAAAAATATATATCAGCTTATCACCCTGTATAATATTGAAAATAAAATAGGGTATCATATGCGTCATTGTAATTTCACTTGTTGTTTCTTTACACTTTTTTGTGTTTCAAACCGGTTAACAACAGAATTGATTTTTTTAATCAAATGCATTTTTACGATACTGATTACATTACTTAAAATAATAACAAAATAATTAATTATATATTACTTTACTATGATTTATTATTACAAATATTGGCCTTCAACTAAAATACATACTTCAGATCTTGAAATTGCAGCTCGAACATGTAAAAATCCAAGAGTAGCTCTTATCACATCACAACCACCTACAATTTGTTGACGTAAGTACTCTTCAGATCCAATGTAAACCTTGCAATGTAATGCCATGAGATGTCCCCAAATAAAAAAACTAAAAGGGCGGCCAATGTTGACCTGGTTCTTGAGTACCCCAATCACATTATTATGAGAAGGTGCCCCGTCGCGTCGTGCATAAATCATATTCTTTGTTTTAGCGGATAGGAAACATCGGCAAGTAGATCAGGTAAAACATTTCCAATAAAATGTCTGTAGGAGGCACCGGTTAAAGTTCTCGGTAAAAAGTAAGGCCCAACAAGAAAAGTTCCGATAATACTCACCCATACATTCAAAGAAAACTGATGTTGAAATCGAGATTCCCCAAATGTGTTTATTGTAGAAGTTCATTGTAGCATCTCTGAAAACATTAGTTTCGTCGGTAAACAATATGCCAGCGGTAAAGTCAACATTTTGTTCAATTTTTTGCAAATCCAGTGGCAAAACTATAGCCAAGCACGATAGTCTTGCGGCCGTAAGGCTGATGCTTCAGAACGGACCAAACTAATTTATGATTCACTCTAGTATTAGTATTTGGGTCTTCTTCAATTTTGTGTAGAATAGTTTCTTCCAACTCAGGCACTCTAAAACACAAAGATCTTCCAGGAATTGAAACTTTCTGGAATCAACCTGACCCCGAAAGACGTTGAAAAACATTTCTGAACATTTTCGATTTGGATGATTTGGAAATCTTTCCAAATAAATTCACCTAACCTCAGTATCATTTCCATCTACAAGGCCATGAATGTAAACCATATTGGCCATTTCAGCATTTGAATATGCATAAGTCATTATTAAAACTTAATCTTTTTAAAAAATTGAGGTTAATTTGACTATACACAATGTTAAATAAGATCACGGTTTCTTATTATTGGATGGATCAAACCCTTCACAGTGATATTTGTACTTTAAATTAAACTACTCTTAAGTGGACAAACTCTCTACGCTACATAGCGTCTCAATATGTAATAATAATAATTATTAAAAGTGTAAAATATGTTATCGACAAAAATTAATGCAGACCATAAACTAATGTATAACGAATCAATCAAAATGGGTAAAACAATGGTTAAAAATCAATTCTCATATGCACCTAATAAACTAATTACTACTACTAGAGCTTCATGATTATAGACATTATCAGCGTATGGACGAAAATTCATATACGGAATTACTCAAACATATTTCTCCATTACTTCAAAAGGAAGATATACGACACCTACTGTCTTTAATTTTTCCACCAACATATTGTAGACAGTTAATTTCAAAGATTTGAAGAAACCACATTCTCATGTCAGTATTTTTTACATAAATAGTTCCGTATCAAAAGATTACGGAATATGATAGTTAACCAGACTGCTCGGCCTATACTCACTCCTTACACATACACGGTTTGACTTGCGAAATTTCAAACGCTGACAGAAAGTTCAGGCTGGGCCCTCTAGCGGATACAACCACTAACGTTACGGTTTGCCGGAAAGTTTACTAAGCAAAGCATGTCTTCCGGTAAATCGCATTGTGTATGCCCATCATTGCAGAAGCTAGCACATGAACAAAACGAAAACACAAATATCTCACCACTGCTAGATTAATAATGGCCAATATTGAAACGAACGTTATATAACAACCCAATGCGCATTCTAGTTTTTATATTTAACGACTTTTAGTTTAAAAAATCGTATACCAGATCTATGCTTATTTCTTCAATGTTATCTAATTATACGTATTTTAACACGAGTATGTACGTACTTCTTACAAATAATAGTAAAACAATTTCTTAATTCAATATAAAAACGTATCCTGTATATTTTTAGTCAAATTACACAAAGCTCGTAGAAACATGTAACTTATGGAGAAATTGGGACGACATCGACGATGCATGGTCTAATGTTACAAATATCCTTAACTGGTTCAGCAAGAATCAGGACCGTCTTGCTAAATTTTCAGGACCTGGCCATTGGAATGATCCTGACATGGTAAGTGAAAATAAAAAAATACCAAATTATTCAATAAATTGGGTGAATGATAAATTGAACGTCACTAACTCTGTACCTATTCCTAATATATCGTTTAAAAAAACCGATTTCAATATAGCCACAAAAATCTGATTTTAAAATCATATATGTCATATCAATAATTGCTGTTAGCTCATTTGGTTTTTTACAGTGTTCGCTGAAAATTATGTAAGTCAGTTTTGACACCACCGTAGAGAGGGGAGTTTAAAAGCATTTCTATAATCATAACAATATTTCACTATGGCAATTAACATATAAGTCGTTAAAGTCGACTTATAAGCTTTACTTATAAGTCGACTTTAACGTGGTTATTTCAAATCCATGGCCTGCATTTTAAAGTAGCTAAAGGACTACTATCTACGGCAAATTTATTTTACATACTTATCAAAGTTGTTTTAACATGTGCATTTAATTTATATATTGACAAAAACTTCCCAAAATATCGATTCAGTAGACTCATTTGAATATATCGTGAAATACACGAAAATAATTATCTTGGAAGTATCATTTATGCAACCAGCATTTCATATTATTCGTGATTTATCAATAGTGCTTTAATATTAAAAATATGAACTGATTTTTCTGTTATGTATATCTAATTACTGCTACCTTATTATATTCATGTTGTATTTCTGAATATATAATTAAATAATTATTTGCCAATTTGGATATAAATTTAACAATGTGTATATATATTTATGTTTATATTCCGAATACGTGGAACTACACAAACTGTTACGGTTAAAATAAATAGACTAAAATAAATTTGTCTCATTTTAAGTTGCTTGGTCTAGCCGCTAGAGGTCATCCAAGTATGAAAATATATTTTTTCTCAAGTAACTCAAAATTGCGTTATAATACGATTTAAATGAAATTTGTGTTAGTATTTGTACACATGTTTGTTCACTTTTTGAAATAATAACATTTGGATAAATATACTATTTCCGTTCTTATTTTATCATACATAATAATAATAATAATAATAATAATAATAATAATAATAATAATAATAATAATAATAAAAACATAAAAACATAAAACATACATACAGTTTTTTTCCTTGGTAATTATTTTTTCCTTTTTTATTTATAATTATTTTCGCATAATTAATCATTGGCATTGCATGTTTCATTCCAATTTAATTGTTATACAAATTTAATTTTTTTTATAAAATAATTATAACGCTTTGTGAAATACAGAGGCTTTTGTTGGACTGTTTATTCGCAAAAATTATTGGAAATTATCACTCTTTTTAATAACTTACACAATTTAAAAAAGTAATACAGACTTTCTTCATTTTACAAATTATGAACAGTGGTCTCTCGTTCGAATTTGTCTAATTTAATACCTACTTACAGATATTCAAATTTAATGATCATATACTACGTGACAAAGAAAGGTAAACACCCCTATACCTATATATTTTCATTAAATTTTAATAATTTTTGGCACACAGTTTCAGCGCCACTTACTTATTGAATGGTTACATTTTCAGCAAAATTAAAGAACCTACTGCAAAAATTGGTTCAATAGTGTGTTAAGGACCCACGATTCCTAATATATTGATAAGCCTGGGTTTGGATCTAATAAGGTTGTCGATAAGTTCTTGAGGTACTTCATTCCAAGCTATCTGAACTTCATGGGGTAAGAGCTGCTAAAGTCTGTGGGAGGTGTTGTAAATACAGCAGTCTGCGACCAATCTTGTCACACACATGTTCAATAGATAACAGATCCAGCGATTTTGGTTTCCAGAGTAATCGGTTGATCCATAAAAGTTTTAGTTTGCCTGGCAACATGAGGTCTATCATTGGCTTGATGGAATATGGCGTTTTGGATGGTGTGAAGATATGGAATGACATATGGCTCGACCACTTACTGGATGCAGCGTTGGAGTGTCATGTTGCCTCTGATGAAAACTACCATACGCGATAGCACCCCATACCATAACGCCTACTATGTGATGGACCGACGCTTTCTGTCAAATTGTGGACTGCGTCTTCTATTCTTAACGATCGTGCATCCCCAACCAGAAACGGAAATCATCACTAAAAATCACCTGTTTCCATTTTCGGTCTCACTGAATCCTCTCTCTACATCATTGTAAGCAGTTAGCTCCATGTTGACGAGTAAGAGGCAGCACCCAATGTGGATGATAAGACAAGAGGCCAAAACCAAAACCGTATTCGGCGATATATTAGACATTTACCGACCATCACTCCACATATGTTCTTCAAACCACTGACTTGCCTGACTGCTGCTAAATCGATCTCTGGGAGCTAAAAGTCGCAATCGACGATCTTTATTTACGCTCTGTGCAAACCTTCTTCGCGCAATTAAACAATTTGCTCCAAATTTACTCTGGACATAATCAGCAAAAAAACGTCGTTTGCAACAAGTTTCACAACACTTGCAACACAAATGCAAGCAGAAATTTTTAAAACAGTTATCAAAGTATGACTTATGCAAACTCCAAAAAAACTAAACAGATAAATCTAAAAATGTTTTTTTTTACTTTAACCGAGAGAAGTAAACTTGAAAAATTATCAAAATATAATTATATTTAATGGGTGTTTACAGTTCTTTGCCACATAGCATATCTACCTACTTTACAAAATGGAGAAGAAATTTGAGATGAGTCTAACATTTTTCACTGAATTATATGTTATTGAAAAATGATATCTATATCTAACGTACGTAAAATATCATTTGATTCTTCTACTTTACGAAGCAATATTTCGGTTTTATTATGAAAATAAATCAAATTTTTCAACTAATAAAATATTTACGAGAAAACTCTTACAAATAGAAAAAAGAAATATATACTTATATTTTTTTATATTAACTTTTAAGTTTTTTTTTTACTATATTGTAAAGGCAAATGTTTTGTTATTTCAAAACAATTCCTGTCAATGAAACCAATATCTGGGCGAACTAAATAAATAACTCCACAGACACGGTTGAATTTAATAATTATCTAAATTAAAAATAGTCTAATCTAATACTGCTAATGAAAAAAATACATAGGTACCTGGCATATTGCAATTACGCATATTTGGCCCTTTTTACCTACTAACTTATACTACCCTCCACCCTTTACAATCACAAAAATCCATGGGTAGGACAGAAAAATGTCCTGCCCTGTGTTGGATTCGAACCAACTTCCGGCCGCTCGTGCTTGCCCTGGCAGCGACTACTCGTCACCGCCTTGGCCGCTCGGCTACCGTCAGCAGCAGGGCAATTATTAACTGACTCATAATTCAAACTCACTTTTGGATATATTAACACGTAGTCAGACACAATAGATGACGTATGATCTATTTTTGTGTTTCACAAATTGCTTCTTCAGGTGGCTTCCTTTTTAAATGAAATTCATAAGTATCTAATAGGGAGTTGCATGAATTTTATACCGGTTTGAAATAAACTTAGGTGTTACAGGATACAATAATCAAATAATAAGTACCTAATTTAAATATTAACATTAATAAATTGTAAACAATAGTAATAATAATTAATAGAATGTAAACAAAGCCACGTGTCCCAAAACGCGAGATATCATTGGTGTGCCGTTACATACCGTTCAGCGCGGTTTGTTTTCGTAGATACAGATGCAGGTTATGGTGTTATTAATTTGAACAGGCATAGATCTGTAGTGTAAATACTGTGCAGATAATGCCATAATTATTAGTGGCGATGCGGTGAACTTACGGTTAAACGTAACTTATTTCTTTGTTTACAATATCGATCCGCTCGTGACAATGTCGGTGACAATGCTGTGGGGAAATTACCAGATAGATGGTTCTATTTGAGGGATTTATAAAATTATGCCCTCTTATTTCACATTAAATTATTTGTTTTAATTTAAAAAATAATAAGTAAAAGTAACAAATAATGATATTTCACATTTATTATTTTTTTAAATTAATTTAATACATTTGTATTGATGTTTTACTACTGATTTCATTTCTCCTTAATAAACATTAAAAAAAATCCTTTGTATTACTTTCGTTTATTATGTTGTCAGAATAAAACATACTCGTAATAAATTTAATGTGGAAAAGTCAGATACCAAAATTTTACAAATGCCTCAAATAACATTCTGCAACACGTAAATGGTAGAAGCAAATACAGAAATGTTATTTGGAATCGGAATGAAGCGCTGAATACAAGAAATGAGATATAATGTTAGTTTGCTTTACCATTGGTTTTCTAAACGTCCTGTATACATTCTGGTAGCTTAATATGTTAAAGTATGATTGATTCTTTACATCATTACATTTTTTCAATCATTTTTTTTTTCATTCTCAATTAAACTTACATTACTCTCATTATCTCTACCTCTCATTCTAATCACGAGGATTAGCCCAGAAGTCGAAGACTTGTGCGGGAGAGGGGGCGGCATATTATTATTAAGCAGGCCCAGGAACGACTTACGTTGGTAGGCCCTAACTACCATTCAGTGCAGGAATGAGGGAAACCTGGGAAACCTCATTAATTAGGGGAGTAGTCAAATATCAACCGGTGTCAATCTCTCACATTGACCCAAGCCAACATTCTTCCACCCTACCATACCCGCAGAGAGGGTGCCAATCTCTCCACGAATATAGCTTATATACGGTCTACCGGCTGCGGGGGTCGAACCCACAGCGATCCAGTCACCTCGATTCAAGTACTGACGCCTTAAACCGCGCGACCACTGACCAGTACCGAATGCAATACTTCTTCCATTTGCGCGGTGAGATGCACTTTATGTGCTGTCTAATTTGCAACTTTATTCAATACCAATACTTATTTAACATAATAACACCAAATAATATCACAATTTAACTCTTCTAAATGTATGTACTGCCTTGTACGAAGGCATGGAAATCGTATACAGATATGAACTAAAGCACACTGCCGTATTTTTAAATTTTTGAATATCGTTTTTAAGCTTATTTTTCCACCATCCTAGCACAAACTCCATTTCGATGAAAATAATACATTATCTCTTCTGCACATATTTGGAAAAATCATACAATTTCGCCATTAAAATATGAATACAAAAATGATTTGAAAAATAATATTTCAAAAGTGTTGATAATCTGTTTACATTAATACGAATCAAAAAACTATTGATATTACAGAGCACATGGTTTTATCGATAGGAATTATTATTATAGAAATATCGATTGAATTTAATTCGAGAAAATCAATTCAAGAGATGTTTGAGGAACACAAAAAAATGTTTCCAACTTTGGCTATGGAGTAAATTTTATCAAATCATTTTATTTTGACCCCAAGTTTTGAGGGAGTTCCATGGGATACCCTGTATAATATAACAAAATATAAAACGATAAAAGGATTTCTTATTAAATCGTGTTTTATTTACTTTCTTTAGTTGATTATTGGCAACTATGGTCTGAGTTACGAGCAAAGCAAAGCCCAAATGGCAATTTGGGCAATTATGGCAGCCCCTCTAATAATGTCAGTAGATTTGAGGACTATTGAACCACAGTTTAAGGACATTCTCTTAAATAAAGACATCATTTCGATAAATCAGGATCCTTTAGGGATACAAGGACGTCTGGTTACAACAGTAAGGAAAAATATACAACTGAAATATTTTTTTTTTTTAAGTTACTGATTGTACATTACTCTTAAGTCATATGGTTTTTAATTGCAGAAAAGCAAAATCGATATATGGACGAAACCAGTAACTCCAAATGTAGATGGGAGCGATTCGTATGCCATTGGATTTCTCAGCAACAGGGTAGATGGATATCCTTACAGGATCAATTATACACTTTCGGAATTAAATTTGAATCATGACTCTGGATATATCGTAAGGGTAGGTGAATAAAGAATGAAATAATACAAGTATAATATTTTAACTTAATCTTTTTTTAGGATCTATTTGATCCATCTGCAGATCCCATAGTAGCAAGTATTGATGATGTACTCATTATTAGAGTAAAACCATCTGGTAAGTTTTAGTAATTATAATGAAACAGGTAATAAAATGCCTATATGTATTATTATTACTTTTACAACAATACTTTTGAAAGAAACATAATATTTTTATTTTTCACAAAAATATTTTCGTAGATAAAATATCAGTTGATGAGGTAGTAATCATTAACGTAAGAATTATTATCTGATCTATAATTATAAACTGAAAAATAATTCACAGGAAACATCAAACAATAATTATATGTTTCATAATTTTAATGATACTACTGTTTCATTAAACTTATCTAACTATGAATACAATGTATATAATAACAATTGGGTACCTACCTACTATTACTATATTTTGCCAATCACAATTGCTGTCACGATGTGCTGTTCTGCCCAGTATGGAAAAGAGTTATGAGTGCTTTTAACTCAAATATGAATAGTCTGGTTTTGAAAAATTCAATTTTAGATGTCTCACAAGAATTGCAATTGCAATTTTAATATCAAATTACTACCAGGATTCTGTCATATTTAAAATAAATGAAAAAACCCAAAACCTTTTTAAATCAGCATATTTCTTGACATGCTTGTCTAATCTTATGACAGAGGTCTTCTCTGTTTTCATTACGATTTTTGAATTGTTATGATGTAATATTTAAAGTTTTTAAGGTTATTTGTTGCTCTACTGCAATTAAAAAAATATGATGCAGTAACACAAGTAAATAAATTTCATTATTTTGTTTTCAATATCGCAGGGAGTCCGGAAGTAAATGCAACATACAGCAAGGGTAGATCCCTGACATCAAAATAATGTGATGTTGCTAAAGTTACATTAGTCAAAAGTTGATGGTTAAAAAGATACAGGATGTCAAAGTTAAAATTTTATTTTCGATATTTGTAAGTATTTTTTAAAAAATCCATGTATTTGCATACATTTTGGAGATCGGGAGTTATTGGGGGCAAGAAATTCAAATTTGTTTCTAATATTGATGTCACTAGTACAGGGTGCCACTTATGGCATATCATACTTTTTAAAATGACAGAGCGTTTTTACGGCTTGACTATTAAAGCAATCGATTATCCTACCTTTTTATGTGAAAAGGTATACATAAATTATGGCAACTGGCAAAACTACAAGATAATCGGCAGGGTTTGATGAAACCGTATTTTTAATGGTTTCATCGAAGCACAAAGATTTCATTTCAGAAATGAACAAGTTTGAATTTCACGTCCCCAAAAACCCCCGATCTCCAAAATGTATGCAAATACTTATTTGTATTTTTTTAAGTTATTTACAAATATCGAAAATAATATTTTAACTTTAACATCTTGTATCTTTTTAACCATCAACTTCTGACTCAGGTAAGTTTGGCAACATCGCATTATTTAGTCGTCAGGGATCTATTCTTGCTCTATGTTGCATTTATTTCCAGACACCTGTATAGAAAAACGAAAAGGGTTCTTGGAACTTTGCAGTTACACTTTACATGTAATTTTTATTTTTCTTTTATTTTCAACGCCTTCTGCACGTTTATACTAAAAATATTTTTCCGAATTCTCGTAATATTGAAAGCGCTGTATAAGAATTACCATTCAACATAATTTTAGGAAACGGGATGTATTTAGGTTTTAGAAGGTGCTAACGTTGAATATTAATTTTCGGAAAAAAAATCTCAGAAGGTCGTGGAATGGTAAACTAGCCGTCATGGTAAGTTGTAGAGCTTCACATGCTATTTTGTTCAAAAATATAATCATTAAAATCTCACTACCCACTACAATTTTTTTTACAGGGGTGTGAAGGTGAGAAGTGAAACGCACACTAGATAATAAATATTAGTTAATATACACTATACAATAGTTTGTGAAACATCCCTTCCACGTGCAGTATTGAGGGTATTATGGGTTTTCTTGTACAAAGTGTAAAATGTCTTGCCAATTTTAGGTACGTTGCGGTTTTTCTTGTCCACTGGCATAAGGCATTTTGAAACAAACAACACACATGCGAGCACGTGCTGTACTACACACGGAACTTAACAGAGTTAAGTTCCTGCCTTCTAAACAGTGAAGATTGACTTAAGTTTTATATAATAATTCATAATTAATTTTCTGAAACACATGGCAATTTAGATCACAACTTACTACTTAATGAAAATTGTTTTTTCGCACTCTTCATTACTGTTTTAATGCATTTCAATTTCAAGCAAAATTTATGTTTCTTAACACAATTTCATTTATTTTATGATATATTTTTTATTTTTTAGGTGGAAATTTGCTGCTTGCTGTTCCTAATCCACTGAATAATGTCAGTAAAATATGAGCTGTTAGTAATATGATGAATTCATCTTAGAAGATTGTTATAAACACTGGTTGTTGTAGCACATCCTGTGTTACATAAACGCTAAGTCTGTTTGTTCCTATATTAAAAACATTATTTAAATATTTATGTATCTTAAATAAATTATAAAATTAAACTAATTAGACTTGTACAATTATTTGCACAAAGTATCCCCATTTTTTCTTCTTAACATTACCAAAATCATGCAAAAATAATCTTTCTTATAACATTTTTCTCTATATAGCTCCACTTTTGTGGAGGAGCGTTCTCAAACTTGGTACACAATAATCGTAGTAAATAATCGTAAATAGATAATTACAACAAATGGCTCATATTTTGATATGTTGTAAACATTTTTTTTCCATAATCATATGATAAATATTTAGATGTTTAGAGGTTTTTTATTTTTGAAGATAATACATTTTTCTTAAAAGCGTTATGAAAAATGGAATGTTGGAGTAAAATTAATATTTAACAAATTAGAACATTCGAGAGAGAAAGAAAAAAATCTGTATCTATGACTACGAAAACAAAATGAAATGAATGAATAAAATGAAGTAATGACAATAAGTGTTTTAAGCATACAGGCTGGTCTATTTTTCATGGCTCACCATTGACATCTCAGAAACCAATCTAGCGTCATTATTTCTCAACAGTGACAATATAACACAATTTTCTTTCGAGAAAAATCGATTTCTCGCATATTTTTACCCCCCTGTACCAGATTTCAGATCTTTCTGTTGAGAAATAATTACGCTAGATGGCATTTTATATTTCACAATGTTTCAACAACGACAGCAGATATCTTGGATTTTTTAGGTTTATCTTAATGACCATCAAAAGTTGCAACTTTTTCCTAATTTGAGCCAACCTATATATTTTACGGATTCAGAGATGCTAACGGTTAGCAATGAAGAAACGGACCACCCTTATACAGGGTGTTTCAGGGGGAGATGTACATACTTCAGTATGTTATTCTTCGTTCAATTTTAGGCAAAAAATTTCCTATGAACTTAAATCTGAAAACGCTTTATTTAGGATATACAGGATGTCAAATTTAAAAAAATGTATTACATTTTCTTTAATAACTCACGACTACTTTGAGTTAAATTCATGAAAATTTTGTATGTGGAGATTTTTTGGGACCGGAAATTCAACATTTAATGCACAATTGGTTGTATCTCCAAGAGGGCGCCACAAGTGGCCATTCAGATCCTTTTAAATCGCTTCAACTTGTTTGTGCCAAGGTGTATGTCGGTGAGATATAAGTGGTCTGCTTACTTCCTGCTCGGCCTAAGCGGCTCGGCTTACAGAAGCGATCTACATTGCAGCAGATACTTAACGCAGACCTCTCGCCCTGTGCGACGAGCCATTAAATCTGTAAAAAATCTGTAAATTATACTGCAAAAAACAACTACTCCGCGAACTAATACCCCGACCGGCATTGAATTACTCCTGCAGTATCTGTGTGAACAGCCAAGAACCCTTGTCGGGCACACCACCAGACATAGACCGGTTTCGGGCTTGTTAGCCTTCATCAGTATGGCATACGTAAGATGTCCGACAATTGAACTCGGTGTTTCTTCATATGTATGTTCACATATTAACTGAGTGCAGGTGAGATATAAGTGGTTTGCTTACTTCCTGCTACCATTTACAAGGTGTATGTCAATTTGGAATAGAAAAACGTGTTCCCTTACCTTTTCTACTTAAAAAATGTACTCCTTATTGAAGTCTCTAGAAGCAGCCGTTTACGTTAAAAACTCATCTAAAGATGGTGATGCGTACAAATTATGTATTATAGTGCTACCTTACTTTTATCTAAAAAACAAGGCATAACACTTTAAAGACTAAGACCTATTAGTTTTTAATCAAAACAGCCTTAATTTTTTGTGACAATTACAAAAATAAAATCTCTAAAAAAAATGTACAAAACCTGACAATAACTTTCGATTGACTCTAATACATAATTTGCATGCAGCGCCATCTTTAGCTTTTAACGGAAACGGCTGCTCCTAGAAACTATATAGAAGAGAATATATTTTTTTCTATATAATGCAAAAATATTTTTTTAATTTAAATGTCATCGAAAATCGTTACTTCTAATCTGATCACGGCGTATTAAGATGGCGATCCAAGACCTGCTATGATTATTTTTTTTATATCCCCCAAATTCAATAAAAACGTTTTGCGATATTTTATTTATAATCTGATAAGATGGTGTTACTCAGGTCATCTCACAACCCGTCTGTGTGAAATTTCAACAAAAACTATAAAGAGTGTTTTTTCCTACATGCCCTCAATTTTTTATAAAAATTTCTGAAAACATTATTTTCCAAAATAACGCAACAGATATGTTTATGTTTTAAATGACATCGAAAACCGCTCCTTCTAAACCTATCACTGCGTTTAATATGGCGATCCAAAGTTTGCTGTGATTATTTTTATACCCCCGGAATTAAAAAATTTGTTTAGCGATTTAAAGTCTGATAAGGTGCTGTTACTTAGGGTCTCTCAATTAAGGTGGGGATAATCACAACCCCTCTCTAAACAAAATACTGAATTTGAAAGGCACTAGACGAATCAAGTGTTGAGCCATGGAATTATGTCAAAAGGTTTTCGATGTCATTTAAAACATAAAAATATTTGTTGCGTTATTTTGGAAAATAAAGTTTTTACAAAGTTTTATAAAAATAAAACTTTGAGAACGTGCAGAAGAAAACACTGTATAGTTTTTGTTCAGATTTATTCAAGATTTGTTGCGTTATATTGAAAAATAAAGTTTTTACGAGCATTACGAGAAAACCCTGTATAGGTTTTGTTCAAAGTTCACACACTTGAGTTTTGAGGAGTCCTGATTAACACCGCCTTATCAGATTATAAATAAAAACATCGTTAAACGTTTTTATTGAATCTCGGAGGTATAAAAAAATCATAGAAGGTCTTGGATCATCTTATATGCCGTGGTAGGGTCAGAGAAATCGGTTTTCGATGTCATTTAAAAAAATATATATATTTTTTTATTATTTTGAAGAATAAAGGTTTTACGGATTTATACACAAATAAAAGTAGACACCCTGTATGTGTTTACACTGTAAAAATATATAAAAAAATTCATGTTTTTCGACATAGAACGCCTTGGAGAAATATTGCCTTCTAATTTCTGGACACCCTGTGTTTTACAAGAACAACGATTATATCCATATCACGTCCAAAAGGTTCAGGAACTACTAGTATCAGTTGATAGTTGTTCGAGGAGCGGTTCCAATTGTAGCAGCCACAATACCAACAGTACTAATAGCGGATAGGCGATATATATAGGTTTGTTGTTTTTTTTTTGTAAAAATACGTAATAAAAGAACATCGGCTGGTTGGGGTATTTTTTGAAAAATGCATATGGAAGTCAATATGCTAGCTGCAATATATTTTGACATGTCAAATTTCTACCTAAAAGCAATGCAATTTCTTCAACGTTCGTTTCGAAAGTAAAATAAATATATATGTCTTTCCTGATATTTCTTGCGGTTACCTTCATAACGCATCGATGAGATATAGTTCTTACGGACAGGCCTATTGAATCTTATATTTGTTGTTTATGCAGTTTTGTTGTTATTCTGTAGAGAACAAGATCCAAAAATAACACGTTATGAGCCCCCGTAATCAACCAAAACAATGGATTTTAAAAATAAAATTCAAAGTTCAAAAATTTCGGACCTTGACCTAAATAAACACATTTGTCGTCTACTCGAACAAAGCATGTATTTTATGTTAAAAAATGAATATATTATTTTTATCTTGTGTCAAAAGGGTATCTGATGATTAATAATTAGTTTTTACAAATGGCAGATACGTATTTTGCATTCGTAGATAATATAGATATGTGCATAAAGAATTAGGCTTATCTACAGTGTTTTAGGACGAGCGGGTAGACATTCAATATTTTTCAGCACGAAGTACTTGAAATAGTGTATTATGTACTATATTTTGTAATAATAATGACACTTTAAAGTTAATATTGTGATTGCTTTTGAACTACTGATATATTTGTAATGAAACCTACTTTCAACTTTTAACATTAGTACCTACTTAGTTGTTTCACTCATCAATAGAGATTTAATAAAATTTCTACTCAGAACTTCCAGAAGTTCGAAAACTGTTTTGAGGGAGTGTCATTATTATTGCAAAAGCATGTACCTGTAATAGTGAAAGCAATACATTCTTGAACGACAATGCAAATTGTGCAATGCAACAAGCAATATGCTTTTACTACGAGGGCCACATACATTTTTTTTTTTAAATCGCAAACAATATTAATTAATACGAATTAAGAAATTGTTAAATGCATCCCTAACATTAATACAATCTAATTGTTTATGAAATCGTTTCCTTGACAATTATTGTTCATTTATTGTTATGATAAAAGCCAATAAGTTTTAATACCCCTAAGTGCTAAAATATATTAGAAAAAAAATTAAGTGGGCAGTGAAGACGATGTTCAGATGTCCGGGACACCACCAGAGTTAGTAGCAGCTGCAACTGTATTACCCAATATATTTAGGAATTCGCTTACAAACGTTTCTAGACTAATGGCCTGGAAAAAATACAACCTCCCAATCAAAAATGTTATGATTTGTATATTTATCCACAAAATTGAAGGCATCTACGTTATGGTCAGATTACTCCATGCTGAGAGCAACACTTAGTACAAAGGAAAACATACTTCAAAAGATTTGTAATTACATTTTTTTTGTGAAACGTCAAGATAACAAGAAGTCAAAAGTTTTGTCAAACTAACAACTCGAAACCTTTGTTACTCAAGCACCAGATAATATACTGGGTGGTAGAGGTTCGACTGCCATAATTTTAGCAGGCGATATTGTTAGGTACGTAGTTAAAATAATTTATTTATTTAATCACTAAAATTCGATGAAGTTGATGTTGCGCAACAACGAGGCCTATTAAAATGATGGCAGTTACATCTCTGTATACTGAAGCAGAGATCATTTGTGATAAGCGAAACTTATATGCCACTGTATAGGAAATATGTCACTAGCGACCCGGAAAATTTTGAAACTTGTTGCTTTTTCTTTAAATATTCAAATCGAAAAGGTTACAGACAAGTAGTGGGAATACATCAGTTTGGTAAAATGCTCAAATTGTCGCAAAATTTTTAAATTTGCCAAATGCTAATAAATACACAAGACATTGTTTATGGATGGCATATTTAATTGTTTTAAAGAAACATGGGATACATACAGGAATTTTCTACAAATAAAGTAGACATGGCAGATAAAATATTTAGAGCTGGGAGAGACAACGAGAAATTTGCTAATAGTAATAATAGTATGTAATTTTATTAATTGCCAATCAGTATTATACTCATTTTTCCAGTTAATGATATTATGATTCGCCCTGTAGAAGTCCTTTCAGTAACGGCAGATATTCTAGATATCCTGTATAATTAATACATTAAACTAATAAGTAAACCTTAACTTTCATATAGTCATATAATTTTCTGTAAAAAGAAAAATGTACACTTTTAAATTAAAAGTGGAAACTTGAAGTATGTAGTTATCATTAAAAATTAAGTTTAATGACATACATGCATGTACAGGGTGTTTCAAATTCGATAGTATGGGCCTACTGTGAGGATACTAAAATTTTAAATAAAATTTGGAACACGAGATGTTAAATGGGACTAATGACGTCATCAATTATATTTTTCCTAGAAACATTTCTGCATTACTTCTCGTTTAAAAATTATAAGTAATATCGTCCTAAATAGTCTCAAAAGAAATACCACCTAAAAATTACATTAACGGTGGTTGTTGGAAGATAATTGAATTTAGGTTTATCCTAAGCTGCCATTCTCCAGAAGTGCAGGAAGTTCTTCTTGTACGAAATTTAGGTAACTCGCGCTATTCAATGTATGTTCATAAAAATAAGGTCCAATTAAATGCCTACCAATGATGTCGCACCATACATTTACTCCAAAATGGCTTTTGTTTTGGACTGGATTTAAAATGTGGGGATTTTCAATAGGCTAGTAGTGTTCGTTGCGTCTGTCTGGCAAACCATTACTGACAAACCGAGTTTTGTCCGTTCAAAGAACGTGTCGAAAAAGGTTCTGATCAACAGTTTCTACATTTACTACAATCTGAACTATAAAATTAAGTTCAATGTGACGCTCAGGCAAATACTCTAAATTGTGAATTTGTAGTCATGAGACTCATTGGTCTTTAAAATTCGTTGAACGGTTGATTTATCCAAATTCAATCCCCAGCTAGCCTGCCGTATAGAATTTCGTGGATTTTGTTTGAAATACTGTAATAGTCTAGCTGTATTAACATTGTCTCTCACCCATCGGCAATTATTTGATTCTTTCGAACAGAAAATGCATCTTTATTTCGTCGCAAAATCGCCTCCAATCTTGTAAAGGCTCTATGACCAGAAATGAGGCGCTCTGGATACCTTTCTCGATATAACTCTACAGCTCTTCAATTTCTTTGTGGCTCGCCGTAAATTAGAAACATATCAACTTTTTCTGAATGAGAAAACATTTTGTAAGCGCAAAAGTTATACGTTTAACGTTCTTATTGAGTAATGACAAGTAATTTGTGACATTTATGCACTTTAAACAGTTTAAAATAGACTTTAAACAACGAACATTCAATTATTTTCCAACGACTACTTGATCCTTTCACCGCTAATGTAATTTTTAGGTGGTATTTCTTTTGAGACTCTTAAACGGGAAGTAATACAGAAACATTTCTCTAATAATAATTTATTAGACAAAAGAGAGCTTATTAACACGAAACAAATTTGGGTATGTTTCTGGAAAAAATATAGTTGATGACGTCATTAATCGTTTCTGTCAAATCCCAAAGATAAAGTTTTCGATTGAAATTAGAGCTTACCTCATCCCATTTCAGGGGCGTATCCATGGGGGGGGGTAATGGGGGTAATTACCCCCCCCCCAAGAAGCTTACTGAAATGAAATACATTACTTTATAATTTTTCATGTAATAAAACAGGGGTAAAGTATTTGTAATTTGAATTACTTGATAATTGCATGCCAACAATACCTATTAAATTGTGTAATAAGTAATATTTCTATAAGTAATATTTAACGTTTACTAATGTGACTTTCAAGCCTAAATTCTGTAATTTTGCTCGATGTTGCTGCATATATAAATGCTGAAAATACCTCTGATCTAGATAAATACAATATTTTTAAATATGCTTTTGTCCGCGGCGAAAACTTTCTCTTTCCCAATTCTGTTCATAAAGACTCCTTGCTCTTCTATATATACATAGACATATTAAGTTAGACATTTTAATTATTGATATGCAAGTAAAAAAAAATAGAAAAATTAATTTAATTTCCATTATCTTTTATTTTTATAATACTGCTGCAATGCATAAATTTTTAAATTATACAGTGTGTCCACGGATGGAGTTGACAAGAGGAGAAAGTCTTTTGTTTTTGACTTTATCGAAAAATGTCCCTGTCTGTTAGATCAGATATACAGGGTGCTCATAAATTAAAAAAACCTGAAAATACTCAAGAGAGAAATACCATTATTTATTATTTTACACAACATTTTTATAAAACCAATCTGTTTATAACCCGAAATAGAGTCCTAATACAAAGTTTAAAATCAAAATTTCAATTTTGACTTTTACTCTGCACACTACGAATAGTTTGTTATTTCTTCTTTTATGCGCTCTTTTAATATCATGTGGCAGATATATGGCATTTGAATAAACGTTTTGTTTTAGGAAAAAAGTCAGGTGGTCTAGCTGGATAATGGGCCAAATATTCCAATCTACCTTTCACCATTGGCTGAGCAAGGCTGTAAAATGAGAAGGACAGCAGTCCTGTTGCCAAAACAGGTTATTGCGTACTTCTGGCTCTCAACTAAAAATGGTAAACCAAATGTTTCCAAAATGTTTTGGCAACAGGACGGCTGTCCTGGTCACAGAAAGATTTGGCCCAATCCTTACCTTACACCCCTTGCCTTTTTTCTCCAAGGTGCCCTAAAACGCATTTATTCAAATGATTTGCCACATGATAGGGAAGTATTAAAAAAGCACATACGCCAAGGAATACATGAACTGAATGAGTCGCTAACTATTCGAACAATTTATTAAGTGAGCGGAAAAATGTGTTGAGGTGGGAGGTAGAGGTAGAGTAAATGTTAAAATTTAAATTTTGATTTTAAAATTTGTATTGGGACTCTATTTGAAGTTATAAACAGATTTGTTTTATAAAAATGTTGTATACAATAATAAATAATGGTACTTTTCTCTTGAGTATTTTCTTATTTTCTTAATTTATGAGCACCCTGTATATCTGATCTAAGAAGTTTCTATGAGAATTTCATTTTTTCGGGAAGCAGAACTTTTTATAAAGAGTGACATTTTTCGATAAAGTCAAAAACATAAGAGTTTCTCTCTCCTCTTGTCAACTCCATCCGTGGACACTGTACATATTTTACTATTGATATTAACTTCTTTTATTTAACAAAAGTCTTTATTTATGTTTAGTTATTTAGTCTGTTGATGTTGTAAGTCTGTACAACTTTACCCCCTCCAAGATAAAATCATAGATACGCCCATGTCCCATTTAACACCACGTGTCCCAAATTGTATTTAAATTTTTTGTATTATCCCAGTAGGTCAATAGTTTTGAGTTTAAGCACTCTGTATATTTAAAAGTATATTCCTTAAATTTTTATGAAATTTAGAGGTTGATCTAATATGTATCATAAAAAACAATAAGAAGCCAAGATGAATGCCAATTTTTTGCTTCAATTCTTCAACAACTTTAATTTTGCAATTTTGCAACTTTTCTTTTAATGAACGTTAATCTGTGCAAAATTTTAAGTTATATCCACTAATTTTCAAATATAGGTCCGCTGCAGCGATAATATCGCTGTTTTTTTTATAATTTTTGCTCCCAATTTTATTCATTTTTTGCATAGGAGTATAATATACCTACTTCTTTTTGCTTACATAGATTCTGAATAGTCTACCCTGTACTAATGTTTATTTTTTATCTATCTACCTACCTACCATATATTTATAGACGAAAGTTCATGCTCTTTTACATAAGTATTAATATTCAATTAGAAAGCAAAATTAAATTTTTATTGGAAAGTATATCACACATTTGCTTTTACTACCTGTAAAGATAGTGCTGTAAAATTTTGGAGAAAGTAATTTTGCAGCCTGCTAGTTGCAAATTATATTTCTATCTTCAAATTTGGCAACGTTAGATGACGAAAGTTTTTGTTTTATTGCTATTACTAAACAAGCAGAGTATATAGGTGTATAAAAATCTAAAATTTGAAACAGCAACACCTTAGACATACATTGTAATAAAATATTACAGTATAAATTAAGAAACTAAACTAAAACTTTCGCTTTTACACACGAGGCGCCAGTCGAGAAAAACACAAGTCAGCGGATTCATTTCTTTAGTCTTTTTAACCATAAACTTTTGATTAAGGTAAGTTTGACAACATCGCATTATTTTGTCGTATAGGGATCTATTCTTGCATTTATTTCGGGACACCCTGTAGCTGTGAAGAAAATTATTCTCCTAAAGCCTGGACCTCAGGGACGCGAATATTCACGCGAATTTCGCAGTTTTTGATTTAAATTATTAATTTTTATTATTATTTGGGGTTAGTAAGTTTAGTTTAAGTTACTGGCAATCTAACATGACCGGTTTATGATAAAAATTATAGAAAATGTTGAAGTTGGCTGAATTTGTTAAAAGTTTAAACTTTTTCCGTCATTAAATAATTAGCTCGTTCATCCAGGAGGACAAGGCTTACGCAAGGTGAAGATTTTTCATAAAATTGTGAAATTACAAAAGGAAATGACGATATTACTCTGCCAGCAGACATTCTAAATTAAACTAATGCCACTACGTTTTATAAGTTGCCGGATAAATCTACTTACGTACTTAAGTACGCAAGAAATGGAAGAATTCCTTCAGTGGATGCAATACAAAAAAGGACAGATTGTGACGGACGTGGTCATGGTAGTATATTTTAATGAATTGATAAAGAGGTACATACTACCTTCCTCGTACACTACATACTAGATGTTGAGGTCAACGTTATTTATTTACAAGAAAGTAAATATTAGCAAGTAAGTTTCATAGTGCCAGACTTTTAAAATTAATATATGTAATCATGTGATTAATTTGTAGGTTTAAGTCCTTGTTTATGCTTTAGAAAAGCAAGTTTATATGGTACCAACCAGATTGGTGGCTGACTATCTGAAGCTGAAGGATGTCCAGATATTGCTTTCGGCGAACGTCAGTCACATTTTTGGCTAATGCTTCTGTAAATATTTTGACGCTTAAACTAAATGGAGGTTGGTGTTCGTCGTCTGTAGTAGAATATTATGTGGAAGAGTAGGTAAATAATAAGAAAAAAATAATAATTCACGGAGGAGAGGGCACAAGTAAAAAAATTCGCGTACAATTTGAAGCAACAGAAGGTCTAGCGGAAGCCACTGAGGCAGATCAAGTTTTAGTTGGTTACTATAAGTTACCCTATTTTTAATAATTATAAAATTAATTTTTATGTAAAGAAATAAATGTTGCCAATGTTATTGTTGTTTGATAATAATTGACAATTTGAGAGTACAGTGGGCGAAAGTATTTTTATATTTCACTTCCTTATAATTTAGTTATAATGCTTAGAATATGAGATATGTAAATATACCTATACCACCTCGGACATTCATAATGCCCGTTGTCATAGCAGAGGGCAAAATTTAAAGAAACTATTTCAATTTCAGTTAAATTAGGTATTACGTTTTCTTGCTAGTGAAGATCATTTATAAGCTTAATGTATATTTTTATTTTTTTCCGTTGACTATGTGCTCTTCTAGACATTGTGTATGGTTATTCGAAAATTACGTCTACATAGATTATATGAACTGTTGCGCAACGTGTCATAATGTTATCCCACCAAAGACAATTTTTGTATCGCAACTGTCGCAAAACACCAGAGTTTGTCGAGATGCAATGCAATAACGTGTTGCAACTACCACAGACACGTCTATCATTGCCGAAAACTTAAATTTTAAACAGGGTCCTTGCATCGCAGTTCCGCATATGCGCGGTAGACGCTCTGTATCAAGGAGAAGAAACTGCGAGACACTTAGGAAATTGCGCCGCGCAATACAGAATAAGCGCCGAGGATTGTTGTCAAAAGGTGTTGTTTTTCTTCACGACAACGCACGACCACACACTGCAAATGTGACGAAAAACCTCCTACAGGGATTTGGCTGGGACGTGTTTGACCATCCTCCATACAGCCCTGACCTCGTTCCTAGCGACTTTCATCTGTTCTTACATCTCAAGTCCTTCCTTGGCGGTCAACACTTCAACAATGACGAAGAGCTGAAAGAAAATGTTTCCAACTGGTTGAAGACACAGGCGGCAAACTTCTATGAAGAAGGTATACAAAAACTTGTGCCACGCTATGACAAATGCCTGCAAAATTTCGGCAGTTATGTGGAAAAGTAGTTTAAGAGTTGTAGAATTTTGCGCAATAAATAATTTTTCTGTATCTGTACACAATTTAATTTTATTACCAAACGGAACTTACTTTCTGGGCGTACCTCGTACAGTTTCCTATAAAGGTAAATTTGTATAGTAAGCAAATTTATTATTCAAAATTACAAAACTAGCCCTTTAAAATGATATATCATCATGATATTACTTTTCATTTAAGAATGAAGCTCAGGCCCGCATATGTTGAGGGGTCCAGCCTTTGTTAGTTTTTGCATTAAAACGAAGAATAGGTACCAAAGTGGAAAGTTTTCGGTGACCCACACTGTATACTTACTGACTAACGTAGACAACGTCGACAAATACAAGTGTGCCATCTAATTAAAAGAAAGTGGTGATTTCACTTTCTGAACACAGGAAAGAGTTGAGCTCTAGTGTATGTATAAACAAATATATCGTTTTGTAGTTGTACAAGGCATACCTACTACAAATAATTTAATAAATTTAATTAGAAAAAAAAAATTGGTTCCTGAAGGAAATGTAGAATAATAAATAATAATGACATAAATGATGTATGAATGTCTATCGGTGGCCCCCCTTGCCTTTGGGGCCACCGAACTTAAGTTGCATATTTAATTTTTTTAAAAATTAGTAGCCTCTTAGAAACTCCAGGGAATTTAAAAACTTTTTTGTCTCTTAAAATTTTTTCGAAAAAGGCAGCATTTTTCGAAAAAATGGCAAAATGTGATTGGATGCATATCGAGGTTCATATGAAATTTTAAAGTGTTAATCGTAGGTGGCTGGCATTCGCAATAAACAATCAATTTTATTCTGTGACCCCCGAAAAAGTGTCTTGTGGGGGCCCCTTGCCAAAAAGCTTATCAGCATCGCATTCTACATGTCATAAAATCCCTGTGTACCAAATTTGATGGTTCTTGTGCGATATAGCTCTGAGATATAAAAAAAATTAAATTTTTAGGGGCTTGTTTCAGGGGGCTATATCTCCGAAAGGGGGCCGCACTTATCAAAAGTAAAAAATACGGGTCCCTTAAATTTCACTTAAGAATTTCTGACCAAATTTTGTTGCATTTATTTCGAGACACCCTGTAGACCGAAAGAGCCAAAAGTATTAAACCAGGGAACAAATCGACAAATTTCTCGCAGAAGCGTAGGATGAAACATATCATGCAGAAGGTTAGCGTAATTTTGATGTATTTGGAGCCTATCGTCGTGAACGACTGTGCAACCTGACATTCAATCGAAGATTTGGGAACTTGACTATTTGTGCATATACCATACACAAAATTTAATGTGCAATGAACTTTCGTTTTTGCTAGTACATCATATTTGAACTGGTTATTATAAAAACTACATAGTCCAGTTAATCATTCTAGAATATTCATAAAATGCATTAAGAATAAACGTGTTCCAGTTTGAATCAGTACATTTGTTAAGATGTCTGAAAATATTTCCGAATTTCAAAATTTGCCTGATTCTCATATTTATACTGGATATTGCTTCCAACGACCTTCGGCTAGTTTGTTGGCAGTCTGGTGCTAATCTTACTACAATTAAGAGATGCGGTTAATATAAGTCCAGTATAAGTAGCGGAGGGTTACATAGAAGACTCGTTGCAAAACAAGAAGAGTATCGTTGGCCAAATTTTGTCCAAAACTTCGACGGATAACATTGCTCCTTACCATTGAGTACTCAGTGTCCCTACCTTGGTCCAAGTTTCACAGAAATAATTACTACAGCTACTAATGAAAATGGTTGAGGAATTATTTATTCTAATTGTACTTTATCTAACTGTAGGTATATTTAATTAAGCCAACAAATATTTCTTTGATTTCAAATTTCTTCCTTGTTTCAATTTTCGCACCAATGTTAAAGGTTAAATCACGTAATTTACTTTTAGCTTCAATGGTAAAAGTGCCTTAATAGTTATTCATGCAACAAGTACAAAAAGTGTTTATTGCACACGACGTAAAATTGTTCAACGAGGTCGTCAGGCCGAGTAGGACAACACGTTGAGTGCAATAAACACTTTTTGTACGAGTTGCATACAATATTTTTTCTACGTTCATGCAAAAACCAAAAAATGTCTAGGAAAATATGATGTCGATTTGAAAGTTTATGTTTGTCATGATGACAAATCGCTGTAGTAGAATGACAGATGAATGCAATAAACATTTTATTGCACTAGTGCAATAAAGAACCACTTTTTCCACTAAATATAGTTCAATAAAGTTTTGTTTTCTGCATGAATGTAGAAAAAATTACATTTTAGACACTGACAGCATGGGTTAAAAATTATACTTTTATTGACTTTTGTAGCAAAAAAGTATTTTCTTTAATGGTAATGGTACTAGTGAATCTTTAGCTAAAAAGAACACGTTTTCATAAAAATTACCTTAGTAAAATGTCCCTTAGGAAATACCGCCTTCAAAGTTTCCAAAAAAATATTGAATACTGACTGTAATTTGGGAATCAAAAAAGGTGTAGGTACTAGTAAAATTTTACACAAATTTTCTACTAATGCATGTGCTAGTTCTCAACAATTTTTCTAAAATTTCTGCTCTTTGGAAGGGGTTGGGTCCCTTATTTTTTGCTACAACTTATTTGTTTGACAATAACTGAGTATTATATACATTTGAAATTGTGACTTATTTTGAAATTTTTACCTCTCTGACTTTTTAGCTTTAAAACTAACCGTTTATTAACAAAAAAATAAAATTTAATATCACTCGCATTACAATTCACACGATTGCAATTGAGAAATATTTAAGTAGGCGGCTGTCATGCTAATTTCTGCCATTAGATCTTTTAGAGTTTATACTTTGTAATCTTTTGTGAGTATTCTTCTTGCTGCAGAACAGTATTTCTGACATTCAAAAAATATTTGCATCATGTCAACATATTCATCATTAGTAAATTTATTTGCCATACTTTTTTCAAAGTGTTATATTAAACAAAAACCAACGTTAGGCCTACGTTTCAGAAATGCGATATTCAATTGCCTTTGTAATGTGCATATGCTATAAAGAAAACGTAATCACCCTGTACCTGATCAATGAATTATTACCAGTATTGCGAAAGTGCGGCACATACGTACATGTGACTTACATCCTTATTATTCATTTAAAAGCAGATTAATATATCTACTAAAGTCATACATTTTTAGAATCAAATTACTAACTACTTCCTCTAGGAACTACTAGGAAGTATATGTAATGTATCGTGTACCGTATTTAAATGTAGTAAAATAATAAGTACCGACTACTTCCAGCGATGATTAATTAATATGATTTCCCCATTACTTTCTGGGAAAGCAACAATAGCTACTAACAAATTCTATCATATGATTGTTCGTAGAACGTAGAACTTCTAAATTAAACAAATAATTTATATGCAAAGTGTACCGTACAACGATTTCTCTTTTATCATGAACTTGATAGCCACAGATTCTTTAATGAATGCCGGTTTTCCAGTTTGATTTTGTAGGTCAAGTTCAACTATAAAATTCTATTGCCTATAGCGTTCGTTGGTAGTTGGTCAACATTTACTACGCACTTGGAAACCTTTGCTGACCGTGACTTGTAGTAGTTGTAGTGGGCCCACACTTTCTTTAAATATAAATTCATTATGTACTTTACTACAGAACGTCTACTGTAAATAAAAAATTATAAACATGTAAAGTACAATAGCTGTACCCTGTACCTAAAACGGAAGTGTACTTAGGGGGACCAAGGTAAAATATTTAAAAAATGTAGGCAATACTTACTAAGCAGAAATTTCTACTTAGTTATTAAAGCCCGCACTTTATTCGTAGATGACGTCATTATCAGGGGCGCACTTAGGACGCTAAGTTAATGTTTGCAGAAGCCAAGATACAAATATACAATGCGTTAAATTCATTATTAGGTAAAAAAAAACATTGAACATTCCCGAAACAGGTCGATTTTTTATTTTAATTTACTTTTTTTTTAAATAATAATTTAATATACAGTGACCTACCTTCGAGTAATGACGTCATCACATTTTTTTTTAATGGAACACCACACTTTTTCCAATTTCCGGATTACCCTAGCTGAGATGTTTCCGAAAATGTATCACAAGTTGGTCCTAATTGTTACAGGGTGGGCAAAAATTCCCAAATTATTTACAAATACCAGTTATTAACAAATGAAAAAAACGTACTAAAAAATTGATTGAAATGACTACAAGTCATTGTCTAATGGAATGTACTCAATTTATAAAAGCATTGGTGTTATATAGATAAACGTAGAGAAACGTGATCGATCGTAGGAAATTTTATTGTTCGCTAATAAAACTTTGGACACAAAAACCTAAATTAAATTTTCTAATTGTTGACCATTTACTGCCAAACAATGGGACAGACGAGAAACAAATTCTTGTTGCATATTTCCAATAACTTCAGTTGACACGAACTTCTTGTCGAATTCGTTTCTTGAGATAATCAAGATTATTTTCTTGCTTTTTACATATCCCCAAAGGAAAAAATCTAGCGGTGTTAAATCTGGCGGGCCATTCCTTAGGTCCTCTTCTGCCAATCCACCGATAAGGAAACACGTCATCTAAGTAGCGGCGAACAGCGATGGCATAGTGCGGCGGTGCACTGTCTTGCTGTAACTAAATTGTGCCATTGGGCCAATCTGGTTCTTCTTCATTGGGGAATAGTACAACCAAGGAAGGAACTAAATCAAATTGAAGAAAATCTAAATAGCTTGCGTCATCTAAATCTCCTTCAAAGAAATACGGCCTCAAAATTCGATTATCAAAAATTAACCTTCTCGGGACGCTGAGTGTGTGCTTCCATCGTCCAGTGTGGATTGTGATCTGACTAGTACCGACAATTCTGTTTATTAGCGGTGCCATTCAGATCAAAAGACGCCTCGTAAGAGAAAATTTTGCGTTTGACAAAATCCGGATCTGCCTGACATTGCACTAAGTGAACTTTGTAGGGATGATAATTGCTTTTGTGACGAAATCTACCTAATGTGCTTTTACTCACACCTAAATCACCTGCTAAAGACTCATATTGGAATGCGGGTTTTCATGAAGGGTCAAAAGGGCTTGTAACTGCACATCTTCATTTAGTATACTTGCTCGACCAGATCTGGGCAGATCTATAACGTGACCATGGTTTCGAAACTTTACTTCAGTTCGGCTTACAGTGGATTGATTTATTGGTGGTCGATTCGGATGTGTTTCATTAAACAAAACACAAACTTCCTCATGAGTTCGAATTCTATCAACATACCCGATCATCATGAGAATTTCAATCCGTTCCGTTTCATTTAGACTGATGTCTTTATAAAACGAAAATAAGTTAATTAATTAAAAAATACTTAATACTTTAAGAATGTTTCACCCCGTAATATATTTTTATGTAATATACCTAATTGTTTTGTAATGTTTTATTATATTTGCGCTAAATGACAAAATAATTAAATAAATACGGTCTTCAAATATTTATAGTTTCTGCTTATAGCGGGTCTGGTCCACTATAATACATATTCCGTTTCTCGTTTCTGATTACGATTCTGTCTTCAGCCACATTATAAAATACATAACTTGAATAGAAGCCATGTCTCAAATTTTGAAATCAAAATATTGGATTTATCGTCAATTAAGTCAGCCCTACTGTATTCGTTAACAATAAATATATGTCGGATTCATAGATTTATTCTTATAAGTCTATGGTGAGATTGATAATGATAATTAGCATTCGTGAAACACAAGTTTTAATTTAATTTTTAATGTTTGAAAATTTTAGCGGATAAGTATCATGATAACCGATGAATCGATTTTTCCTTTTCTCCAGCTTCAACCAAATGGACAGATGTGCAATTTTTCGATATTTGTTTCCAATACTCCATATTTTATGAATGCGGTTATCCAAAATCTTATAAGATTCTTTTTGTTACAACAGTAGCAAAATAATTCCTGTTGAATTTTCTTATCTCCTGGCATTGATTATTAGATATGTGATTGCAAGTTTTGACATTTTGTTGCACAATTTATTACAAAATAAGATCATCTTATTATAGCTGTATTAATTAACCACCAGAAAACTCCTGTAATATGTAATGTACTTTACATAACATATGCCTACATTCTACGTAAAGATTTTAATGTAAATTCCGATAATAAAATATACTGCTTGATAAAATATAGATATGTCTCATCACCTCATAAAGTGATAAATCGTTAATAAAATTCTGATCTAACTTTTCGTCTTACGCGGTTAAATACTTATCTACTCACGTATACAAAATGTGAAATGCTACGAAATTATTATTTACTGATGCTCTCTGACTGATGGAGATACAGCTACCTACTGTAAATATTTATTAAACGCTTACTACTATATCAAAACAGAGAGAATAAAACTTGTCTATTAGTAGTACACTTCAATGTTTGTATTGATATACTATACTATTGATGGCATACTTTACAAAACTTTAATGGTACATTTCTAAAATTACAAAAAAAATATATATAAACCTAGATCTGAAAAATAATCGTTTTTAAGAAATAAGGATTTTTGTATAATATACAGGGTGTTTATTAAGTAGAGGTAAAAAATCAGGGGCGTATTCTGTGGCCAAAAATAAGGGTTTTTTGTTATATAAATGTGGGGTCTTAGGACAGCCAATTCTCCATCTACAGTGTGTCAAAAATTAAAAATATAATGCCGGGTCCAGACCAAGCAGACAAAACAACAAGACAAAGACATTGATATTTCGCGACAAAGTGGCAACAAATCCGATACATTTCTGCAACATTTTTGTCTTATTTTTGTTTTGTTTCCAAATTCGGAGACAGTTGCAAGTCCCGTCTCGAGTCGGTAAAGATCAAAGGGTCTCCGTTTTGTCTGCATATTTTACGACAAGTTGTCGGCGCAGTGTGGACGGTGTGCGATGACAAATGTAGACCAATAAATCAGTGGAAAATCACACATATTTAGGTCTGTTATGTTGTTGTAGTGGAGTACGACGAGTATGTCATTTGGCAACTGCAGGACCAACAAGGCATATCAGATTCTCGAAATCTTCGGTGGACATTCTTAAAAAATTCTTAAAGCTTGAACGAATCTCACCACTTAGTCCAATATCATCCTCACGTAACTGAACTAACAATTTATTTATGGAATAACTTTCTCGCTTTGTTAAGCTTGGTCTCATCCAAAAACGTTTGCGTTTCGTTTTTCCAACATTGGATGAAGAGAAGCGAAAGATATACCTAACAACTGGCGGCTAGCAATAAATCTTCATTTTTTAAGTTTTCTTCCTGGTGGAAACGTCACATGGTTAAACAACTGATTCGCACCAATTGAATTTTGTTGCACATTTGTCCTTGTGGTGTGGACATCAGTTTGTCTCAATTTTGTCTTGTCTGAATACCTAAAATTTTGTCGTGTTTTTGTCTCAAAATCGTGTTTACTTTTTGTCTGCTTGGTCTGGACCCGGCATAAGATTTTAATTTCTCTTGAAATTTAACCAAATTCGATGTGCATATTTAGTATGACTGTAAGTATGAAACAAAAATTACCAGCTTTATATAGAAACTTACCAGTGACGAAGGTGTAGGTTTCATTGGTCATTATTTGCCAAAAAATATATATATCACCCAGTATAATATTACAAATAAAATAGGTTATCATATGCGTCATTGTATTATTTCCACTTTTTGTTTTTTTTTATACTGATTTATTTGATCAAGTGCATTTTTACACGTTACTTAAATTACTTAAAAACAATAATAATAACAATAAGCCGTCACGTCTTATTTAATATTGTGTAATGTCAAATTAAGCTTAATTTTTAAAAAGATTAAGTTTTAATAATGGCTTATACATGCATATTCAAATGTTGAAATGAGCCAATATGGTTTACATTTTATGGCTTTGTAGATGAAAATAGTACTGAGGCTAGGTGAATTTATATGTAAAGATTTTCAAATCATCCAACTCCAAATACAAGAAATGTTCAGAAATGTTTTTCAGCGTCTCTCGGAGTCAGGTTCATTTCAGAAACGTCCAATTCCTGGAAGACCTTTGAGTGTTTGAACGCCTGAGTTGGAAGAAGCTATTCTATACAAAATTGAAGAAGACCCAAATACTACTAGGAACATTGCTACAAATCATGTGAATCATAAATTAGTTTGGTCCGTTCTGAAGCATCAATAGCTCACGTACAGTTTTGCCAATGGATTTTCCAAAAAAAAATAAAATGTTGACTTTACCGTTGGCATATTTGTTTACCCACAAAGTTAATTTTTCCAGAAATGCTACAATGAATTTCCACAATAAACGCGTTTGGTCTGATGAAAACTCTAATGCCATAATGGAATCTCGATTTCAACATCAGTTTTCTTTGAATAATCTATTAATGTCTAGGTCAACCTTGGCCACCCAGATCATCCGGTATGAACCTTATTTATTTATTTTTTGTTTAAAAACATTTCAAGACATTAGTTTACAAGGTTCACATTGAATCTGAGTAGCACTTAGCCAACTAATTATAGCTGGTTGGGATGTGATAAGAGCTCCTCCTGGAATTTTTGCAAGTATTTGAGCTGCAATTTCAAGAAGATCTGAAGCATATATTTTGGCTGAAGGTGGCCATTTCCAACATCTATTATAATAAATCACAGTAAAGTAATTCCATTGTTAATTAATTATTTTTTTATTATTTTATATACTTAAAATGAGATAAAATGAATCAATTTTGTTGCTAATCGGTTTGGAATCCAAAAAAGTGTAAAGAAATAAAGAGTGAAAATAGTACAACGGCGCATATGATGACCTATTTGTAATATTATACAGAGTGATATTTTTTTTGGAGCAAATAATGATCGATGCATATGATACCCACACTGGTAAGTTTTTAAAACTGACTTGAATATAATAGCTCTTAGTTAAATAATCAAGGGTCATATAGGTACTATAAATACAAGCACACCCAATTTGGTTAAATTATATCAAGCGGTTTAGAAATTAAAAATTGTTTGACACACTATATCGCTAGACAATGGCTGCCCTAACAAAAAAAAAAACTTATTTTTGGTCACAGAATACGCACAGGCCTAGCGACCTCTACTCAAGAACACCCTTTATAAATACATTAAACATTAAGTAGCTATATTTGTCAGGACAGATGCGGATTAGTAAATATTTGGTAGTCAAGAAATTATGAAACTTTTTATATTTAGGAAACCAATAATCTACTCTTTCTAAAATACATATTACATGCCAGGTAGCTTGTCTAAGATTTTAAAATGTAGGTATTCATCAAACAATATTAACAAATTAAAAATAATATTAATTCAACTGAAAGGTACCGGTATATACATATCTAATAGGTTTACATTTTTTTAAATATTCTATTTATTTTCACTTTGAAGTAGGTATACGTCTATTGCAAAAATTATCTTTTACGTATAATTTAAGTAATAATTTCTTTTAAAGGTAGCAGATTAGTTTTTAAGTTTATTGGGTTTAGTATAGTACTCGGTATAGTAAAATAGTTTACTGTTATATTATATATGTATAGTATAACTTATACATGTATTGCAAAAAAATTGAATATGACTCTTTTATCAGTTTAGAAATGTATATATACTTAATTCATGTTCTTCTGATCATGTAGACCTGATGATGATAATCTCAATAAACTTGTGAAATATTTCAGATTATGATACCAACCCAGATCAGATATAGGTGCAACAGGTTTGCAAATATTATTATTTTTTTAAATAATCTGATTATTTCCTCTCATGCAAAATCTGACAGGTAAAAGATAATCTATACTAAAGTAGGTACGTCTAAATTATTTGTATAAATATAGGTAACTAAGAATACCTTGTTTCATTTGATTACTTGCTTAAACATTAAATTTAATATTATTTTAATGTACATTTTTTATACTATAAATTTATGTTAGTTAAAATGATACGATAGATGACAATATTCCTGAATCTCCTTACACCATGCTACCTATAATGACAAATGCTATGTATCTAACTACTATACTATTATTATTATACTTACATATTTCCATTTGATGAAAATTATTTGTTCTCCAAACTTTACAAAATTAAGGTATTTAAATGACGTTTATATAAAATATATATACTATTACTTTAATAAGTATCCAAATATTTTTTATCAAAACTTACTATTTTGTTAATATAACTAGTAATAGGATAAATATCTTTCATTATATGAATAAAACCCCAGAAATACTTTTTATAACTTTAATATATATAAATATAGCTAAAATCAAAAACAATATGTAGGTAAGTGAACCAAGTCAAAAAATAAATAAATTACAGAAATAAACTTAAAATTATATTTGGTTCGGCGAAACTAATATTTCAAGTTATTATTTTTTCCAGAATTAAAAATATATCAATCAAACTACCTATAATATTTAAAAATTATTAATTCACAATAGGTATATACAATAACAACTTATTAAAGCACTTTTGTTATGAAACACTGATGCGATGCGAGTAACTAATAATCATATATTAACAGGTTTAAAAATGCATAATGTAATTTTTAAAGCTCTATTTTTTGCAATATAAATATTTATGTCTACACTCCCTAACCTTCAAAGTTGTACCCTAACTGTAATATTACATCAATCACCCTGTATAGTACAGTCAATTGACTTTTATTCTACAGACCTTAATTACTGTCCATGAATGTTTCTCTCATTGTTTATCTATTTATATTGCACATTAAAACTTGCTCTCTTTGAAATATTAATAACTTATATTAATAAAAATTTTCTACCACAAGTTCTTTTCACATTTGGACACATTTTCAATTAGACTTTAACCACTGTTAAGTGATTCATTTATTTTTGTTTTTATAATGAACTAAAACTTTTAAATAAAAATCAATAAATTAATAAGACCATAAATAGCACTTGCAATGAGATGTATATTTTGAGACAAACATTCATTAGTTCTTGCACCAAAACACTATTAGTGGTACAAATTTTATTACTTATCAAAATTTAGGTAAATTTCTACTGATTCTTCTATAGGCACTTTAAAAATTTGAGCTCGAATAATTTTGTTGTAACTTAAAATGTGATTCCTCCCTTTAAATTAAAAAAGGAAAAAACTAGAATACTTAGGTAGGTACACTAAGATTTTTACTATCTCAACCCCAATGTTAAGCATGACCATTTGCTAAGACAGGTATTCTATCATAAAATCTTCTATGCTGTTCATCAATTTTAATTAGATAATAAGTACCCGGAAAAAATTTTTCTATACTACTAACAGGTTCATAAGGTGCACTGTGACAAGTTTTTTGTCGAAGCTCCAGTGTAGACTCAAATTTCTTTGGTTCAATTTTTTGTCTTTGTTCCAGAAGGGGTTTAACGTAATTTAAATTTGACACTAGTTTTTGTAATGGAGACAAAGGACTACAATTTTGTGTTACTGTGATAGAAAAAAATGATGCAGCTAACCCAGAACCATAAGAAAACATTGCAATTCTTTGACCAGCTAGTTCTGCTGCACTTTTGTTTATTAAGAGAGATACCAGTCCTCCATATAATGAAGGTGTATACATATTACCCACTTGACTAGCAATAAGCAGCGAAGGGCTAGTTTTCTTATCAAAAGTTTCTTTAGAGTAATTTAAAAACGCTTTCTCAATATCACGGTCAAAGTAGCTTTCTTCCAATTTAACATTATTAAATTTAACTAATTCAGGATATTTCCGTGTTTTCTCTTCTTCAGACGATTGTACATAATCATTTAAAACTAACCGAGCCAGTGACTTTTGTACGAGCTTTCCATATGGAGAATGAAATAGAATTGCATCAAAACGATTTACGTCCACTTGAATATTTAATTTTTTGGAAACTTTATTACAATATTGTTGGTAACACTGATCCAAAGCATTTAAGTAACATTGAATTGATAATTTACCATCGACTACTGGATATTCAGACGTTAAGTCAGGTTTGTAAAAATCGTAAGCATGTCTGACATACGTGGCACGAATACCTCTGTCAAAAACAAGTGGAGCATTGGGTCCTATTAACATAGCTATGGCACCCACACCGCCTGTTGGTCTAGCAGGACCTTTTGCATATATAGCAATGTCTCCAGCCACTGCAAGAGCATAGCGTCCATTCCAAGCTGAAGATTCCACCCATGCAATGGAATTAAATAAAGCTGCAGTTCCACCATAACAAGCGTTTGTGGTATCAATACCTTCAATGTCAGTTACGCCATGAGGTTCAAAAAGTTGCATCAACACAGTTTTAACACTTTTCGACTTGTCAATTATCGTCTCGGTACCGACTTCTAAACGTCCAATTTCACTAGGTTTTATATTATGTCTTTCTAGCAATTTTTGAACCACCGTAAGGCAGAGTGAATTGATGTCCTCTCTATCCGAACAAAATCCCATTTTTTTTTGTCCAAGTCCAATCGTGTATTTCCCAGCTGACACTTCATCAAATTGTTCCAATTCCGTTTGATCCACATATTGCGATGGAAAAACTATCTCCAAAGCTAATATTCCAACATCCTCAGGCCAGGAACTCATGATGATTTAAGTCACTTTTCAATTTATTTACACGATACTTAACTACCTGCTGCGAACTGCAAGTGACGAGACTGACGGGCGACTTCTCCTGTAGTGTTAAATAATTTTTGATTCCACCACTTATGAAACATTCCAATAATAGTTTAAACCCTACCCATCTTCCAATTTAACCTCAATCTAAACCGGCTAATTGTCATTTCGTAAGTTAAACATAACGTGACCGCAACACGTAAGGAATCCTTAAGCCTCCTACAGACGATATGCGAGTGTTAACCAACGCTGGAGCCAACGGTTGGACATTTTGTGATAATTGACAAATTTGAAGCGTTTGTACGAAACACGAAGTGCCAGTGTTTTGCGATTGTTGATCAAGCCGAATTTATAGCGAACCTGCACAAACATTAGACAAAAAAGACGGCATGAAAAATCGCAGATTATAATAACATATTGATTGTCTCATTTTCTATACCTAACTACCTTTACAATAAAATATTATATATTGTAAGTGCATAAACAATACCTATTTCGAAATTTACGATGCATGGAACTAACCCATCATACAGTGCCTTCATAAATGATTACAAGCCACGTGACCAGGACTGTGACTCTCGAACAACAACTCGTATGCAAATAGATTTCTTGTCTCTCTCAGTCGCCGTAGTGAAGAAAAGGACATTCGCATATGAATTGCTCTGAGATTGATTTAAGATTCTCGACCCTGATCACGTGGCTTGTAATCATTTATGAAGGTACTGTATGTGTTATTATCATCATAGAGTTACAACTAATAAATCTATGGTTATTTATTATACACGCATCATATGGATAGAAAGTTATGTTATAGTACTCGTGAATATACGCCAGTCAAAACTATTCCTTTGATGTGTGCACAAAATACATAAAATGCCACTTCCCAAGTGAACGTTGGCCAGCACCATAGACCTTATAAGGTCTATGGCCAGCACCAACGATGAAACTTTGAAGGAGTTTATCATGTGTTGCCTTGCCTATGCACACTGTCGGTCATGTCGTATGTAACGGGGTTTAGGAGCATCGATGGTGGATACATCATAGGCGTATACAAAACAAAATAAATACTTGAACGGAAATTTAATTCAATTTTTTCACTAGAATTTGCATTATTTCTTTCAAGCTCCAACAATAAAATATAAATATTTTAATATTATTAATAGTGCATTTTAGTTCAGAAATTTACAATTCGTTTTGTAGGATATTTACAGTATTTCAAACTTTCAGAAATAATTGAATAAAAAAATTATTAATGGCCATTAATTTGTTCACCTACAATAAACTACTCTATCTTAAATACCGAAAGGAAAAGCCTCATAAGTGTATTAATAGTTGTTTAGGCCAACACGTTGAGTGCAATATACTTTTTGTACGAGTTGCATACAATATTTTTTCTACGTTCATGCAAAAACCAAAAAATATTTTATTTAGATGACACAAGTCTAGGAAAATATGACGTCGTTTATGGTTGTCATGATGACAGAACGCTGTAGTAGAATGACATATAAATGCAATAAACATTTTATTGCACTAGTGCAATAAAGAACCACTTTTTTTCTCTAAATATAGTTCAATAGTTTTGTTTTTCTACGTTCATGCAAAAAGCAAAACTTTATTGCTATAATGTAGATAAAAAATTATAAAATTTGTAAACTGTTTCAAACACTATTCTATCTTAAATAACAAAAGGGAAAAGCTTCATAAATTTATTAAAATAATTTATTGATGCAATAATGTAGATAAAAATTTGTAAAATCAAATTTGTTAACTGTCTTAAACACAGAATCTTTGAATATTGTAATATAGATATAATTGAAATCAAAACAATGTTTGTAAACGAAAATGTTTTTGACTCGATAAAATATTTTACTGACTATGAATCGAAAGTAAATGTAATATGGCAAGTTTACGTAAATTCACATAAATTCTACCTGCCATATTTACGTTCAGTAGGTACACACAAAAAAAACGACCTAAGTCTATTTTTATATTATATATATGTATATACCTATATATATATCATACCTACCTACTTTACTGTTTGGTTTAGATGTATTGACACAGAAACAGTCGACTGATTTAAATACAACAATAAATAAGCATCACAAATTTTAATTAGTTTTTGATCACTTGATTGATTATATTACCCATATGATTTTTTCATTTTTCCCTTGTTGATTTTGTTACGCTAATGGCTTTGAGGTTATACACAGAAACAAAATGTCAACATTTAACGTTTGTCAATATTGTGAAAGTATTTCGGTTTCGGAAACTGTGAACATTTACAGCGTCAAGAGTATTTCATATTTTTAAATTGAAAATTGTTTTTAATAATTAATTTATAATTCGGTTATTGAAGTTTTTTTAATTAGAAAATGGCAAAGAAAAATGGTGAAAATGGGACAACCTTATCGGAAAATAGTTGTGAAGAATCTACTAGCAAAGGAACAGAATTTATAGGCAACATGAATTATGAATTAACTCCTAATTTAAAAGAGCAACTAAAACATATACCAGAGGCTATAGAATATATTGAGAAATTACATAACATCATAAAAAAGCAAGTCAAGAAAATATACAAATGGAAAACTAGAATAAAGGTGAACTTACCAATTGGGTATGTGCAGTAATTTATTTTTTGAAAATGTGTTTTCTAGAGAATGCAGAAACGCAGAGATATGAGTACACAAACTGATGAAACGTCAAGTATTAATAATAGAGAAACACATGTTATTGACGTAAAAGAGGATATTAAAACTTTAGCAGATGATATTAAGGAAGCTGCCGAAATGGCTGTACAAAATTCAGGTTTTGTATATGAGGAAACGTCCGGATTGTATTATGACTACAACACGGGATATTATTATAATGCGGTAAATTTATATATGTACTTACATAATATGAATTTTATTATCTACGGCAGGGGTGGGCAAATACTTTTAAGCGAAGGCCAAAATAAAATTTTCAAATGTCTCCCGGGCGCAGGACTATTATACCGTGTATGCTGTGCACACGCGAATGTTTTGGGCGGAGTTTTTCCCTGCCCAAGACATTTTTTTGACAAAAACAGTATAAGTAACATTTCAAAGCATTTGGACAAAGACATTTGACAGTAGTAGATAATAGTAATAAATTGTCTTACTAGGGTGTGCATGCGAACAATTTGTGCCCAGTAAAATATGTAAAATAAAACCAATGTTTTAAAATTTTACTTGCAAAAAGTCAAATTTTTCAATTTATTATTATATTTGCAAAATAACAAACATTAGTCTCAAAATAAATGACGAGTATGCGACCAGTGCTAAATCAAAATAAACAGTACGCGTGCTGCGACCTGTCGTCTCTTAAAGAGTGAGAGGAGTGCACGTTCAATTCTATACATTAAAGTAGGGATATGGTTACGGCTTATTATAATACTCTATTATTTATATATTTAATTATTTATATGTACACTACACACACTAATACTGTCAATTTCAACAAAATCGCATAAGAGATTAAAAAAATTGCATGCGGGATTTTTCAACGGGCCGGAAGGGCCGGTTCCGGCCCGCGGGCCAGCTTTTTCCCACCCCTGATCTATGGTGTTAATACTAGATTAGCATTAACATCTTCTAAATTAGTTACACCTACAAACAAATGTAATCTAAGCTACATCTCTCAATAAACATTACCACGGGAATGCAAATGAATATTTTTGTGAAACATAACACTATTAACAATTCATACTTAGTACTAAATATATTTTTTAGGAATATGGCTTGTATTATGATGGTTCTACAGGAACTTATTTAAAGTATAACCAGGAGACGCAATCGTATGAATACCATTCCCAAGTTCAAATATCTCAACCCTCAATTCGAAAGGAAAAAGAAAGTGAGAAGATTATTGGAAAACGAAAAAGTAAAAGTGGGCACAAGACGAAAGTAATCATCATTACTGAAATTTGCTTTGAGATTTTCGTAGTACCTATCCAATTGCGGCTTTATATTGTTTACCTATTAATGTAGCTTATAGCAATGCAATAATTGTTGCATAAGGTGATGTCTTATACATAATCAAATCCATAAAACATAGTTACCATTTATATTTCAGTAGGTATATCTTATAGTTGTTTATTTTATTTATTTATTTATTTTTTTTAGTACAGGTGAGATATTTTGAATTGTAAGCAGTTAATAAAAACTACATTGCTAAATATTTAAATATCAGTATTATAAGGAACATATTGAAGCAGCTTATGTACCATAAAAATATACAGTGTATTATATTAGAAGTGAATAGGTTTCAAACAAAAAAATCTTTTTGCAAGTAGTTTAACGTTATTTACCCAAAAAATAATTTTTATAGAATATTTTAATTTGGAGTTTTAAAAAAGTTAATTTATTTTTCAGATGAAGTATTTTTCTCTGTGAATCTTATTTTATTTAATATTAAACAATTAAAAACAGCAGCTTTCAAAAAATTTTACCTACATGGTATATAATGTATTGTATTTCTAAATACATTTTTGCAAATTTTAGATGTTTGTAGGGTGTTACAAAAAAGTAGGTCAAGCCGTTAACCACAGATTCTTTAGATCAAATAATAAAAAATCATTTCTTTTTTCAAAGATGTGGAAATTAAGTTATATATTTTGTAACATTTTTTCAGACAACATTTTGTTCACAGAAGAACGCACTGAACGCAGCTTTTAGATGTTTGTAGGGTGTTTAGAAACAGTAAGTCAAATCATAAACCACAGATTATTTGAGTAAAATAATGAAAAATTTCATACCATTTGTTTTAAGATGGCAAATGGCAATGTGAATATGTAGTTCTAGCATTTAATTTTCGTAAGTCGATAAAACACGAGTAAAACAAACGTTTTATCCAGAATCATAAACTCAAATTAGTCGAGAGTCAAGAAATGACATTTTTAAAAATCAACAAGTATGTTTTTTCAAAAACTAGGTAAGGATCGGACTGTCACAAAGCATGCATTGGTTACTATGCTTCGATTTTAGTAACAGTGAAATAAAACTTCTTTACTTCACAAGTGAAATTAAATCAATTTTATTTCTTTAATGAATAAAGTGTAGGTGTGCCTCTAACACATGAATAAAACAGGTAATTGTCGTTAAAAAAATATAAGTAAATATTGTTTTTATTAAAAACAACAATTTTTTAAGATATTTAGTTGCAATTTTTCACAGATATGTATATCTAGCACACTTATAATATGTAATTTTGATTAAAAAAATTGATGGTTGAATTGTGAAAATGTTTGTTTTGGATGTAATTTTTTGAATACAACATATTTTATCAAAATTTAACACGGGTGTTTTTGGTGGTGTGGGATTGATGTTATCAGTATTTTGTACAAACTGCTAGGCTAGCACTTCCACTGACATTTTATTCTGTTTTAAATTAGGTTTTTCTATTCTAATTTATGTGATATTATATAAAACTTCATTTTACAAAAAAGGAGCTTTTGAAAAATTTAAGTACTTATTTACCAAGTGTGTATGTGTCAAACCTCAAACTCTTCTATTAATGTATCATATTTCACGTTACTACATAATATTGGAAACTTGTACCAGCAGTCAAATTTTTAGGAGAATGTTTTGGGTACATCGATGCAGTTAGATATATACATCGTAAAAGTTCTTGCAACTTTTAGTATGGATGCAATTGGTGTTTTTTTTTTTGTAGTTTCCACATGCTAGAAGATGTCACATTTATCTTGTGATGCTTGAATCTTCAGAGATCAAACCTGAAATATCTTGTTTTTTGAGCCATTCTAAGCTAGTTGGAATTTCTTTTACACAAAATAGGACATACCAATGGAAGAGTTTGAGATCTGATATGTACACACTTCTTAATAAATACTATTACAAAGGTTGATTTTACCACAGCTCTTTGCACTTTCATTCAAGACGGTACACTAGTAACAAATTTATAAAGAACAATTTTTTTGTGTAAAATGAAGTAGGTATTACATAATATCACATGACTTAGAAATAGGAAAATCATGTTAAAAAAAAACAGAATAAAATGTCAGTGGAAACCGTCCTTTAAAAAAATTGTTTTGTTTCAAATATTTTAATTAAATATTCCTATATAACATTAACAAAAAATTTCTGCAAGGATATGTAAGGGAGGTTCCCATTATTATTGCTAAAAGAATCTGGTTAATGCCTTTATCTACTTTTAACAATGCTCTGTATAGTTTATTGTTACCCATTTGTTGATTTTTAAACAGTTTTTTGATTATTAAAATCAAGAAAATGTCATTGGTTGTAATCATTATTTATTTTTTACAGGTAAAGAACTCTTCTGATATGGAGGGCCTAATGCATTCCTTCAATAAAATGCAAATAAATAATCTACGAAAATTAGCTACTGGTACGTATAAATGAGTAACACAGTATTGTTTCTAGGACTCCCCTAAACGGCAACGCGGTGCTGAAGATTCTCGTCCACGAATAGACGTAGAAGAAGGCGAATGTTCGGAAAGCAGCGATAACTACTCAGATGAGGACAATAAATCTGACAGTAGCGGTATATATATTATTTTTAAATGAATTTTAATATTTTCTACTAAAATAAGTTTTCTTTTTAAATAGGTACATAAATAAATAATTCAATTGATTTAAAATGTATTTACAATTCAGTTGATTTAATTTTTTAAAGTATTTTGGTTAAAGCATTGAAATATTAATTAATCTGTAAATAGTTGTATTAACGACAGAACTTAACACAATAACATGTCAAAAATGGAGTGTATATTCATACAGTGTGGATAACACTTATCAATAAAATTCATGATTTATTAACTATAAAATTTTGGAAAAAATCCTCGGACACGTCGATTTTAAATTTTAATTTTGCATTTTTTGGTATCACATTTATTTATACAGATTATATTTATTACATATCCTGTATATTTTTACGGCATTGTAACATCCACTGTGCTTTTCAAAGATATATTTTTCATGACAGTTATCTTTCACGGTTTTTAAAGAATTAAGTCTGGACTCAAAGCACTGTCATAGATATGAGACATACTGATTACATTTTCATTCACATGAGCACAGCACTACAGTAATTTACGTTATAAGTCCAGTAGGTGAATGAGTTGTTTTTTACGGATGAGGCAACGTATTAGCCGAGTCCGGAGTATAAAAGAGTACTGTAATAAGACCTAAGGAACGTGTATCATATAATATTTTATTTCATACTGTCTTTATAATTCATTTCAAAGTGAATAAAAAGTTATAATTATAAAAATTTTAGAAATATTATTTGGCAATCTAGTAATCACACTGACTTTCGATTTGCTTATCACTGTCAAATAAAATAATAACATGCTTAACAGTATTTTTCTACGTTCATGCAAAAAACAAAACTTTATTGAACTAGTGCAATAAGATTTTTATTGCATTCATCTGTCATTCTACTACAGCATTTTGTCATCATGACAAAGATAAACGTTCAAATTGACGTCATATTTTCCTACACTTAGTGTCATCTAAATAAAATATTTTTTGATTTTTGCATGAACGTTGAAAAAATATTGTATACAACTCGTACAGAAAGTGGTTATTGCACGAGACGTGAAATTGTCCAACGAGGCCGTCAGGCCTCAAAAAAGGTTAATTCATTGCATCAACAAGCACCTGTGATTCCCATAATTGTTGCAAATCTGACAGTATTCAGTATGCATTTGTATTCATCACGTTTAGATATGTATTCAGTATTCACTACTCGAAAATAGTATTTATGAGTAGTATTTATAAATTTAAGGAAAATTTCTTAAATTTAGATGAAGGAAACACTCTTTCATTTTTTACATGTTGTGTTACTCTTTTTTAATTAATAAATAAATAATAGCAGAATTAAGTTCAATATATCCATGATGTCCTTGAGCAGTATTACAAAAACTTCTCTTGAGCAGGTTCATTCTGTTACAGATATTTCTAGACAGTGGCCTCCATGCATGAGAATAATAGTAGAAAGTTCTGATGTATCAAAAGTAAAAGTCGGCTCGCTGCACATAATAACATGTGACGGAGGCAGTTTGGGTAGAGAAGGAGATCATTCAATAATAATACCTGATATAAACACGAGTAAACATCACCTAAAATTCACTTTTGATAAAGGAACTGGGCACTATTTTGTTACTGACGTTGGGTCCCGGAATGGTACCCTCTTAAACAACAAACGAATGTCACCATCTAAACAGGAAAGTGATCCTGTACAAGTCACACATGGCAGCAAAATTCAGATCGGTTCTACAGTGCTACTGTGCCACATTCATGAAGGGAATCATACTTGTGGTCATTGTGAACCGGGACTCGTTCAATCTGCCAATGGTTTGTATTTATTAATAATAGAGATAGATAGAGTTTTTATTAGTCCATATGTTAAAAATTACAACAAGATACCCAAAGGGTCACAAAAAAAATTTCATCTACAAAGACAATTAATTAAAGAAATATAACTTCGAAATTACAAAAAGAACAGAAATGGTATAAAAAAAGAATAAAATATACCTAAGAGTACAAAGTGACAATTAAAAGAAATATAAATATGAAACTAGAAAAAAGTTATAGTGTAAAAACAAAGAATAATATATAAATATAAAAAATAAAACATGTAAAAAACACATTCAACCCGTTTACTTCAGGAGAGGAGGGGGGGCAGAAAGGTCTTGTTTTTTTTCTCTTATAACTTGTAAACAGTGTGTCATAGCAAAACATTCATAAAAAAGAAAGCCTATAAAATTATCTACAAGATTATATATATCCATTTTTTTGCTATGATGAATCGTTTCCACTACTCTCATAACCCATCTCCGTGTTAACTACAGCTTAGACGGTGTGGCTCTTGGCTTGGCTGTCGAATTCACTGGCCTAGATGGTATTCTTGTCTCCCACCTTAGATTCGACACCCACATTGCACCTGTCTGTCACAAAGCAATGAAAATGCTGGGCTTTGTTAAAAGACTAACTAGTGACTTTACCAACATCATAGCTCTTAAAACCTATACTGTTCACTGGTTACATGTCATCTTGATTATGCTCCTCTGTCTGAAGTTCGCATTATTTGACTTACAAGCTGAAATTGGATTCAGTGTAACATAACTTCCTTAGATATAATTCCTATACGTTTCAGTTTTATAATGACCGCATTTATAATGAGCAATACTTGCACATATCACCACTCAAAGTTTGTAGAAAGTGAAGGGAAGTGATTCTTTTGTTTAAGATTATTAATGGCAGATATGATAAGCCTCAGCTTTTTGGAAAATGAACTTACTTGTTTTGTCGAACCCCTCCCGATCAATATAAATATTTTATCTGCCTTTCCTCAGACGTAACTACACTTTTAACACATTTTTTCCTAGAACACAAATTAGTTATAGTGCTGATAGTTGACATTGTATAGATGTTTATCATTTACTTTGTTATATACTAATTTTTGTGTCTGGTGTGACGTTATAAACTTTCTGTATTTTTTATTTAATATTCATTAATCTGAACAATTTCAGATTATACTGGATTCACATTGTCGATTATTCTGACAATCGAAAAACTAAAAATTGGCATACAATGGAAATTACTTTTTCCTGAGTAAATAATCTTAATAATATAAATGTATAAGAAAAAATATGAAAGCTCTTCTCATTTATATGTTAATCCTGTTTCATATTTCTGACGGCAGCATTTTGCATTCCCTTCTAAACATATTATTAGTCACACACTCACTATTTCAGTTTGCACACTTATAACTCACACAAATCAATTTTAACACTAATGTGAGCATATGATACATTTTACTGCACTCTTTGGATTGCCGAGTTATGATATAATAATAATTATACTCAACGGCAGAAAATCTAGAGAGTGACTAATCGTTAGATTATAGATAAGCACGACAGGCAAAGCATGTGAGGAGCAACATTTCATAGGCTTACTAAATTTTAATGTGATCAGATATAAAAAATATACAAAATTGACCAAATTAATTGCATTACATAACATCCATTATTTTTAATAGAAACAGTGATATAATAGTTTTTGCCAATTTCGGGGTTTTAGATAATACAAATAATACGAGGTGTGGCAGTTAAGTTCCGGAAATTTGTCAATGAAAAAACAAGCAAACTAAATTTTGCCAAAATTTTATTATCGACGTTCACAATAGTCTCCCTCTAACTCTACACAAAGATTCCAACATTGCTCCCACAATTGGAAGCACCCTTGGCAATTCTCCGCAGTTAACCCGTTCAGCACCACAGTTACAGCTTCTTTGACCTCGTGTACGCCGCCATGATGAGTTCCCTTGAGGTGCGACATCTTGGAGAATAAAAAAAATCGCAGGGGGCATTATCGGGGCTATAGGGTGGGTGCGGTAACGTTGGAATGCCTTGTTTTGCCAAAAACTCTTGCAGAATGAATGAGGAATGGGCTGGCGCGTTGTTGTGGCGCAAGATCCAGCCGTTCTCGGCGAGTTCGGATCGCACACGAAAAACGCGGGCCCGCAGCCATTCCAGGACACCAACATAGAACTGTCCAGTCACTGTCTGGCCGGCAGGAACATATTTATGATGAATGATGCCGTGGATATCGAAAAAAAAACGATCAACATTGCCTTCAGTCATGACTTTCTCGCTTTTGTTGGCCGCTCTCCACCCCTTTCCACCCACTGCTGACTTTGTTTACCGGTCTCGGGGTTACTCAAATATCCAGGTCTCATCTCCAGTGACTACCTGACTCATCCAGTCTCTACCGTCGCTCTGAATGCGGGACAACAAATCCTCGCAAAACGATTTTCGCATGTCTTTATGTTCACGGGTGAGATTTTGTGCAAATCTTTTGCATATTCAAATTTTTGTGTAACATCTAGCAAATGGTTTCTTTGTTGACGTTTAACTCGTCAGACAATGCACGAATGCTTAGGCGCTGGTCAGACGTGATCAGTGCACGCAAACGGTCAACATTCGCGTCAGTACGAGAGGTGACGGGAGCTCCTTCACGTGGATCGTCTTCTACCGACACGCCCCTCCTTGAACCGTTTTGCCCATTCAATCACGCATATTTTCGACATGCACTCGTCTTCATACACTACCTGCAATTTTCGAGGGATTTGCAAGGGTTTTTTGCCAGATTTCACTAAAAATTGAATCACGACACGTTGCTTGTAATTTGAGTCACTGATTTTCACTACGTCACTAAAAAAGTTACTTCCCAAAAATACACATAAAATACAAACCAAACGTGCTATTGACTTCAACCTTGGACTGAAACAAAAAGGAAGGTCCCCCCTCTCTAGAACAACGTTGACGAACAATGCAGTGTTGCCAGTTTCCGAGTTAAAACTAAATTCCCGGAACTAAATTGCCACAGCTCGTAGAGTTATTTAAAAAATTAAAGTTCTTATCTTGTTAATAATTACCCAGGTCGAAAATAATAGAGAGTGACTAATTCACAGCACAGAGATGAGTACGGAAAGTGAGGGTTGCATGATTACCTAAACGTGCCACTTGAGAAGGATTCAAAGCACACACAATTATCAAACAAGTTGACGTCGAGTGAACCTATCTCATTAACAGTTTACTTTAAATGTCCCGCCTGTGCCATTCTCCACAAATTAGAATGGCATCCTGTTGGACGGAATTGGCTCATCACCATCCACGTGCACCTACCTGATACGTCCTCTGCGGATATCACACTTGTTGTCCTCATAGACGTGAAAGTCACGGATTTTTGCACAAATTTTGCAACTTCTATTTTAATTATTTATTGCGGGAAAATCTCAGCTTTTGACAAATTTTGTAAACCAGTAAATCATTACAACATTGCTACTTTCATTATTATGTGGTATTAATAAATTTATTTTGTGCTTCTGACAATCTACCGTGGTAGCTTCATGATGAAAATGATAGAAAAATTTCATAGTTGAGAAAATTTATTACAAGTAGAGATTTTCCCACCATTAAATCGCAGATATTTCCAAATTTCATATCCAAAAGAACAAAAGGCGTTAGAATATATACACACTATTCACTATTGGTTACTACGGTCACACATTAACTAACTCATTATATCATATTGCACTGCCTTCCATATGACATTCATGTAGCCATGTTTTGTCATAATTTAATATACTCTACGATCCTGATTACAATGTTTTAATTTATTTTAAATAGTTTCTTTGCTATATCACTATTTCTTCCTTTTCTATTAGTATACCCTTTGCGATTTCATTGATACGGAAATTCACATATCATAATTCATATGTCATAAACATAATTCGCAAGAGCACCCTTGTATATATTCTAGGCAAAGTTTCATCTTGTAAGATATAGCAATCCAATTTTTTTTTGTCAAGAACTTATTTTAAAAATAGGTACCATCTTCCTTCCGTGAGTTTCCATTATTTTCTGTTTTTCAGTTGTACTTCTTTACCACTTTGTTTTGCACTATACATATATGCTACTCACGTACATTCTTGTTAATGAATTACATATTTCAACATCACTTTACACTCATATTTAGATGTCATACCTAAACTCTTCATACATGTCATCATCCTCATTTGTTAAATTAGGGCATTTACGATTATGAGAATACTCTGTAGAGCTTGAATTATTCTCCATTCTTAAGAATACAAAATCACTAATAAAATTAATTACATTCCTAATTAAATTTGCCTGTCCATGATAGCGCTGGAAATAGAATAGGTGAATCCATCAATTCGCCACAGCCAATAGAAGGCTGCAACGCAATAGTACTTACTGCAGCAGAAGCTGTGTAATCGGGTATGCTCTCAGAGATATGCGGCACACGATTTTACAAGAAAAGTATATGAGCTGCATGTATGTTTCTTTGTGTCGACTGCTACAAATTGTGAACAGGTTTATAACATGAGTCACTCTAGATTTTCGGCTGTTGATTACAGTTCAAATTGTTAAGATACACAATCGAATCAGACTACCACAATTTTGAATTAACATAAATTAATTTTACCAAAGTTGCTCTGTACTAATATTCTGTTTGGTTGTAGTTACTTCAGACAAGAGAATTAATAAAGTAACTCGAGCTGAAAAACATAAAAAGGAGTTGAGGTTGTTGAGAAAAAAGTGTGGAATTGTGAATTATGACGAAGATCCCAAGTTAGCAAGTGGTTATACTGACAGGGCACAGCAGAGGAGAGAAACTGTCGGTAGCCAGAATCCTCATGAAAAAACTCAAGTCGCCTCGCTTGAGGAGTAAGTTTTATATTATTATAATTAGTACTAAAGGGATATAATACTATATACCTAGATACAATATTATGTGAAATTTACATTTTAGGTCAATTTCTACTGAGAACAAAGGATTTAAATTACTGTCAAAGATGGGATGGAAAGAGGGTCAATCCTTGGGAAAAGATAATAAAGGAATGCTGGAACCTGTAAGTGTATTTTCATTGTCAGTAACAGCTAATAACTTAAAGTGGTAATGTAAAGCATGAGTCACATTCCGTTTTTAGGGGATGATTTTTAGGCCCGTTGAGATTTTTGAGATAATATTATCTTTTCCATAGTGAAAATGCAGCCCATTATTAATATATATGTACCCAGTTCTCTTAAACAAGCACTTTGTGTAGAACAAGAATGGAATAGAATCAGTGGCACAGTTTTTTTAAAGTAAATAAAAAAATCATAACTTTTTTATAAACCATATTAGACAAGTATCTACTATTTATTAGTTAAGCTATTGCAATGTCAATATCAAAAGTTAAATTTTGATACTTACAACCCTGACATTTGTGTTTCCATATAGTAACACTGACTTCTCCACACTACAGGACACAACAGTATTCTGCATTAAAATTCAGCTGATTCGGCAGACGGTGGTTGCATGTATATTTGCAAAACTCATTTTTTCATATTTGACCGACACATGAAATGGTGATAGGTATAACTCAGACTTATAAACAAAGGGAGACAGAATTGTCATTTGTTTTGTATCATTGTACATGTGTATGATAAAGAAAGCAGAGAGGGAGATAAATCGTGAAAATTTGAATTTTGTACAACATAGTATATTTGTCGCAAATAGTTTCGGAGTATTGACAACTCCAGCTGATTAAAATTAATTATGAAAAGACAATGAAGGATGATAAGAACTCTATTTTGCACACATCTGACACTGACATATAATTTTTTAATAATTTGATAATATCAAAAAACACCTAGAAACAATAGAAAACAACAAATTTCAACTAACAGCAACACTGCACGCCAAAGCTTACTATGTGTAGTGGTGGAACGGGTATGGTTAATGGACACATGCGTAGAACAGTAAGCAATATCGCTATATTTCCTCTAACTTGTTAATGTGATATGGCAAAGAAATAAATGTATTTAATAAATCATCATCATTGCCTTGATACAAAGAAGTGTTAGTATAATTATAGGTGTTTAAATGGTAATTTCAACCATATGACCTCATTAATAAATTTTAACCAAGCACTAATCTACAAGTTGCTGTGGAAATGAAAATATAGCAACTGTTGAATCTGAATCACGGTAAGAAACATTTCAGTTTCCCAGATTAATAAATTGAATGAAGTTTTTTGATTGCTTCAAAATGTAAACAATTACATCTACCTTTTCTAACAAATTTATGGTACAACAATAATTTATTGTACATTTTTTTATCCCAAAAGTTCTCTATATGGGCTTAGACATCATCCCTTAAATACTAGTATGGACCCTTTACTTTATTACCAATAACAATCATTTTGTTTTAAAAAAAAAATGGCTAATCGTAACATTCTTCTGTTAGAATTAATTCTTTACAAATACCAAAAATTGTTTTATTATCTCAAAAGTTTAAGAAACAGAGAAAACAGTATTTTTCATCAAATATAGACAAGGCACTATACCTGAGTTGTAAAGTAGTAGAGAGTGATTCAGTGCCACTTGAGAATGGTTCATAGAACACAAAATTACCAAAAATAAGTTGATGTTGAGTGGACTTAGCACTTAAACGTTTAACCTCACCAATATAGTGCCGTACTTTTAGACGGACTACGACCACCCACCCCACTTACATCTACATGATGCGCAGTCTGTGGATATCACATTTGACACTGTACACTACAATTTACTGGCATTGTCATTATAATGGTCACATATTAACACTTATTGTCGGTTGTTTTAAGATGCATTTATAAGGTGCAGTGACAACCATAAGACCAAGTTTATGTGGCAAAACAGTGCCACACTTTTGTCACCCTATGGCTTTCATGTATCCATATTTCGTCAGTAAAATGTTCTTCGATTCAGGTTTTGACATTCTAATATTTTTTTTAATTTCTTTGCCACAGTCACTATTTTGTTTTTTTTTTCTATCAATATTGTGTATTTTGTGTTATAGACTCCTATCTTCTTCCTTTTTTGAGTTCCCATCATTTTCCATTTCGTAGTTGTATATATTTTTTTTGCTATTGTCATTGCATGATATCACTCTCACAGACACTCTTGTTAATGAATTACATATTTCAACCGCACTGCTTACACTCATATTTTGATCTAGAGCCTTAATGCCTTCAACATACTAGCTTTGTTCGCACAATACATAAATCAGTTTTCAATCGCCAGGTGCATGCGCATTTCAACTAAAACAATGCATTTTCAACCTTATGCAGGCATTATAAATAAACTGCGTGTGTGTCGGACGATTGGAAACTGTTTGAAACTATAGGGCAGTCCAACGCCCTAACCTAAAATAATTTAAAATGGCGTCTGTAGGACAAACAATGCTGATTTGTGTAACACAACAAAACAAAACCATTATAATAGTCTAAATTAGCCTTGGTATTCCAAAATAGGCATAAAATACAATGAGCAAAACACACCAGTTGAAAGTTCTACAGAAAAGCACACATTTCTTCTTATTATGATATGTCAAGTTTCAAGTTGTTTGTCCTACAACTGCCATTTTTAAAGTTATGAGACAGCACGTTGGATTGTCTTATTGTGTGAACAGGGCTATTAGATCATCTGATATTCTCATTTGTTAAGGGCGTTTATGATTTTGAGCACATGTTGTAGAGCTTGAATTATTCTCCATTCATAAGAACAGAAACACAAAATCACTAATAAATTAGGCAATCTCAATTAAATTAGCAGAAAGACATACCTGAAATTGTCCCATGCGTACACCCATGGTAGAACTAGAGATGGAACAGGTAGGTCTGTCGAGAGGCTTCGACCATTAGAAATCGAGCATTCTGATGTGGTGCATGGGTATTTGAGTATGCGTTATGAGGTATGCGTGTATACATACAATTCAGTACAATTTTATTGTAAAACTACAGACAGCATGTATTTCTCTTTCTGTTGAATTACTCTCTACTATTTTGGAACCCAACTATAGAAAATTATTTATTTTAACTGTTATCACCTAAATAAGTTTTTGTGGTCAAATGTTGTTTAATTATATTCTCTGATTAAAAACTTAAATGAAAAAAATATATATTTTGCAAATACTGGATGGGCCAATATGAGTAAAATGTGCAACAATAATGGACTAATTTCATAAAAATATCCTTTTTCTACTACTACTTTCAGATTAGAAATTACAATTTTCTATATTTAAATATGACACCGTATATTTTTTTAGATCCCATTAGTTTCTAACAAGGGAACCGCAGGCATAGGTTGTTCCGAAGGGGTCTGTATAGAAGCAGCACCGCCAACAGAAAAGCAAAACATATGGAAGAAGGCTCAAGAAAGATTTCAAATGTTACCAGAAACTAATCAAACATTTGAAGAAAGTTCCGACGAGTAGAATTTAAAATTTGTATTTATAAGTGTATATTAAGAAAGATGCGCCGATTGTTCCAAAAATTTATAAAGAATTTTCACAAATTGTAAGCATTTTGTTACTTTAAATGAAACTCCAAAATACGGATGTATGTGAAAATAATATAATAGGATGGTAATGTTATGTACTAGTGTGAGTTTTTTAAAGTAATAAACTTAGTAAGTATACCTAAGTATATATTTTTGTTAAAACTTAGTTGAAACTACGGGTTAAAGAATGTTTGTACATGTATGCATCACTTTGAAAAAACTGTAAAAAACTACATATTCACCTGAAATGTGTTTATATTTTAATAAAAATGTAAAACTACATTGATGTGAAATTTAATTTGTAATTGACTTTACTTTGTACAAGTGTTATTTAATTTTTTAATGAATTTTTATGACATTTTATTACAATGGAAGTCTGAAATATCTTTGTATATATTATTTTATTAAATTGATTTTTTATACTAGTTTCATTTAATCAAACCTCAGTTATGTTACCTTTTCAACGGCTTACTTGGAAGCCATTTTACAATCTTCAGGGACGTGGGTGCCTCGTGGCAATGCGGGATACAATCGCCACTTTAGGTAGTACCTGGAAAACATAGGTGTGGCCGTCATAACTAAATCCCGTGAATTTTTGATGGTCTTGCGCAATTGGGATTTGCCAATATGACGCTGATAAGTCTAATGTACTAAGACATTGCCCGGCTAGCTCAATCGGTAGAGCATGAGACTTAATCTCAGGGTCGTGGGTTCGAGCTCCACGTTGGGCGCCAAATTTTACCTTTTCAACGGCTTACTTGGAAGCCATTTTACAATCATCAGGGACGTGGGTGCCTGGTGGCAATGCGAGATACAATCGGCACTTTACTGACAAATAATTTTATTATATACTCGCGACAAGAATTCAGACGACTTACGTCATATGAACAAATGAATAATTCATTATATTTTCATCAAAATATTTAAGAAACTGCAACTGATAATAATTAAACTATACTACACTAAAAGTTTACATTATATATTGCACTAAATTGCAAAAATGATTGTTTTTAACGCGACCAAATATCGGAAATTACGTTGACAATAAAAACAAATGTGTAACGTCAGCCGTGATGTAAGATGTCTGAATTCTTGACGCGAGTATATATAAACAACAGATGACTACTAGATACATAGAAAACAAGGGCCAGCCGTCTACACGTTCACACATCGGCTAGACAGCTTACTCACTTTGTAATTCTACAGGGTGAGCCTGCTACATCACCCCCCTATTAAAATTAACTTACTAGTAAGGGAGTTTTAATATCTTACTAATAGGTTGTACAGTGAGGTTTTACATAAGCCTTAAGATTATAAATATTTTGCACTCCCTAGCACACACCAGTGGAGACGTCGGTTACCTCATAAGAATTAGAACCTTTAAGAGCCGTCACGGTATATGGCCCTTGGTACAAATAAAATAATTTTTAATTTCATGGTTAACTGCGGAAAAATGTGGATGGGTGCGAACTAATACACAATCCCCTACCGAAAACTGAGTTAATTTTTGTTATTTTCTAATAGATTATTGCGTTTTTCAGCTTTAGATAGTAATTTATTATGTGCCAGACTCACTATTTGATTATGCGTCAAATCGTAATCCTCACGGTTAGGACTGGGAATATTTTGGATTAAAGAATTTAGTCGAGTTTTACCAAAGTGTAATTGTTCTGGAGAGAAGCCAGTGCTACCATGAACTACATGATTTAACCAATCTTGTATATTAGACAGCATCATGGCCCATTTTCCATGTTGGGAATGACACAGCATTCTTAACAGTCGCCCTATCTCTCGATTACATCTTTCGATAGGATTTCCCTGCGGATATAATACACCGAAGTGTGGCTGGTAAACTGGCTACCATTGTCCGATAAAACAGTTTTTGGTTTAGCAATCTCTACAAAGTATTTTTGTTGTAAACATCTCTCAATATTGACTTCGTAGTAGCTTTACGTAAAGGGAACAAACGTACATATTTGCTAAAGGCATCTATAGTTACTAACAATTGGGTTGCCCCACCACGCAATGCCGGTAAGGGCCCCATCAAATCCAGACACAAAATTTGGTTAATATTATTTGGGATAATGCTATGAATTTCAACCCATAATCGACTTGATATTTTTGCTTTTTGACATATATCGCAACCCGAAATAATACGCCTACATACACTTCTCATTTTCGGCCAATAATAATCCTTTTGCAAGGCATTAAAACATTTTTCAGAACCAAAGTGGGCATGTTGCTGTAAAATCACAGCAGGAACATGTTTGGTAGGTATACATAACTTAAACCCTGATTTGTATAGTTGACCCGCGCCTATATAGTATCCTTTCGTGAATCACGAACCAATTCTTAAAATGGGCCTTGTTCCTTTCCTTTAAACGCGTCTATCACTCTTGTACAAAATTCATCCTGCTGTTGGTCCCCTTTTATATTTTTCAACACTTGTTTTAATTTTTTAGCTAGATCCGATATTTTAACAACCGCAATTTAAATTTTCAAGTTTTCCGGAATCTCTATCTGACTTTCTCACTCTTTAATTGGGTAACGCGAAAGAATATCTACGAATACATTATCTGAACCTTTACAATGTTGAATTTGAAACTCGTACTCTTGTAGGTAGAGCACACAACGAGTTAACCGCGCGCTTAACAGTCTACAAGACATTATAAATGATAACGACTTATGGTCGGTTATAATAGTCAAATCGCGTCCAAGCACAAAGACACGCCATTTTTTCAAAGCTACAACTATCGCCAACGCCTCCTTCTCGGTAACCGTATGCCTCAATTAGGGTCCCTGCATGGTACAACTAGTAAAAGCTATAAATTTCTTTTCCCCAGATGTCTCGTCAATTTGGTAAAGACAAGCCGCTACTGCGTACTCAGACGCGTCCGTCTGAATAAAAAAACCTTTCCCCATATCAGGATGTTTTAACATACTAATATTTAAAAATGCTTCTTTAGCTTTCTCAAAAGCTTGCGTTTCTTTAACCCCCCATTTCCAAATAACATTTTTTTTGAGTAGGTGGAGGAGTGGTACCTACAATTAGGTCTGAATAACCCGCGCAAAATCGGGAGTCATAATTTATTAATTTTATACTGTTTAAGAAAGGTATTTTAAGCTAATATGTATCAAATCTCCTACAATTCCTATGTTGGGGCTTTTGTCCACTGAGTAGTTAGTTTCACACAATATTGTTAATACCTGAAAATATATGAGAAAAAATAATTTATTAACCCTAGAAACTATTTTAGATGTCTAACATTACGTGGTTGAGGAAATTCTTGAATCGCTGTTACTCTTAACAGTAACAGCGATTTTCTGGATCCATTCTAATACCTAGCGGTGACAATATGTGTCCTAAAATACTTATGGACACTCGACTATATTGTACAAAATTTCACATAATTTGATCGATTGTCCTGAAATTCTGGATAAACTGAAATTTAGTGTGCCTCGTTTGAACTCACGACACCGTGACACATTTTAACTCGCAATATACCGGGTGATTTTTTGAAAACTTCCCACTCGAGAAATCTCGAAAACGATATAAAAAATTTCCAAACACAGGTAAATCTTTATTTTCAGGGGGCCGATTTGTGACCTATAAGTTAAATGGAAACACTCCTCTTGCGATATATCATTGGATAGCTAAAATATTCCTTAATACAATGGTGCATGCATTTTTGCTTTTTGAACGCGTCTTTTTGGAAACTACCCTTAAAAACCGATATGTCTTACCAAATTGGTTTTCATTAAAAAAGAAAAGCAAAAACAAAAACAAAAAAAAACAAAAATGAGCTTAAAGTAATAAAACTTAATTATTTTAGTGTTCAAAATGAGCACCGTTCCGCCCTAAGCAATAATACATACGATATTCAAATTGCGACAAAGAATGGTTCACGAATAATGTTGAAGAATTCCACTAGAAACTTTTCAATGTGCGCGAGTAATTTGAATATTGTTTGTATTATCGCTTGGAGCAGAACAGTGCTCATTTTGAACATTTGGTAAAAGAATTAATTAAGTTTTATTTCTTCAATATTATTTTTGATTTTTTGTTATTCTTTTTAAACAGATTCAATTTGGTAAGACATATCAGTTTCTAAGGGTGGCTTTCAGAATTATGCGTCCAAAAACAAAAATGCATACACCATTGTATTCAGGAAGATTTTACCTATCCAATTTGATATATGTATATGACAAGATCATTTAATTGTTTAATTGGGGGTTCATGGGGGTGAGAGGGTGAGTAGGAACACATTTGCTAATAGGTCACAAGATAAAGATTTTACCTGATGGTTTTGGAAATTTTTTATATCGCAATCATTTTCGAGATTTCTCGAGTGGATAGTTTAAAAAAATCACCCTGTATATACATATATAGATCTGTATTGTTGGGATCTTAGTAGGTACAATCGTTTGCAATAATAATGGCACTCTTTAAAATGAATTGCGATTTCTTTAAAACTGCTGATTTAATTAAATTTCTACTCAGAACTTCTAGAAGTTCAAAAACTATTTTTAGGGAGTGTCATTATTATTGCAAAAGCATGTACATGCTTGTTTCTTTATTTATTTTATTTAGTTTGTGTAATTTAATTTTACTGGTACTAGCCATTAAAATGTTGTACCAGTCTTTCGTTAGGTCAAAATTAGTAATTCTTCTGTTGTTTGGAGTCCACATTATAATTTTAATAGGTTTTAAAAATTTAGATAATATCCAAAGACGATTCCTAGAGACTGTGGCATATAAAGATGATGGTATTTATCCAGAGATAGGTGTTTCTCAATGTGATGTTTTGGAAAGATTTTCACTAGTTTAAAGTCGCGTAGAATAGTTGAACAGCTATTTTTTTTAAATAAATTGGTAGGTACAACAATATAATTAATAATTGAAATCTAAATATTTAACATACTCATATATCTCTTTCTCACAATTATTGTAAGATTGTTTATTAGTGGGTAGTGTATTACTAAAAGAAAATAAAATATTCATCTTAATTGTAAAAGAAAAATTGTTTTCAGCAAGCAAGCGCTCATTGATTAAAATATGTCGGATAACACCACAAAATGCGGTGCAGACTCTTTACTGCAATATAAAGTCATTTGTGAAAGTATATTGGCAATCTTTAATGCACCTTTTATACGTATAATGACTCTAATATAGTTGCAAAGTATACAATAGCGTCGCGACGCTTGGTTGATGTATGAAGTCTAGCTAAGTTTATTAGCTAGTCAAAGCCAGACGCTATCAACAATGACTGCACCATACTTCACTTATTCTTTTTAAGCAATCAATCTTCATACATGCATAGGTCTTTCTCAAACGATGGGGGTCGCGGTTGAGTAAGAGAAATTGTGCGAACTAGACAGTGGCGATTTAGAAAAACCACGTAAATACCCATTGGCGTTTTATTATTGGATAGACGGAGAATTTTGTAAATAAAACATAAAATTCTATAGATAAGATAGAAAGTTCAACGGAAAACAATTCATATATTACCTACCAAAATTTTATTTCAACGCGTCATATAGAATATTTGTTTCAGTAAATACAAATTTTTCAATTTAGATAGTTATTTAGAGAACCCTGTATATGTCAATATGTTGCTAAGTGGCTTAGACGCAAGAAACAATATTTGTATTTGTTGACACAAGAAATCTTGCAAAATTTTAAAAAGTCTTGTTAGATAAAACAAGAATATTCTTGTCTTGAGAGGGTCTTTAGGAACTTTATTACGAATGGTAACAGTGGTGGTTACTCTTTGTCGGCTATGGATAACTATCGTTATGGTCGCTCGTTGACAGTGGTCGACTGGTAAAACATTAGATTTGTTTCTACAGCAGTTGGAAACGGTTTTAAACTGTTAGAAATATTTGACCAGTTAAATTGAAAACGAGTTACCAGTGAATTTAGCACAAGAAGTATTTTGACGAACATCTCTAATAGTTTCAAATCGTTTCCAACTGCTGCAGGAATAAATCTATTATAAAGTATAGATGGCCAGTTTTACGTAATAAGTAATAGACGAAATAGGCGAAATATATTCAGAGCAGGAGTTGTTTCAGCTCAGTGGTATTAATTAGTTCTAGATCAGCAGAACTGGATCTGGACTCAAAAAATTTTGATTTTAAAAATTATTGTGTGCTGGATGTCCTTTATATAAAGTATATTTATATACCTATAATAGAAATGCAATATTTATTTTTTCAGTTAATGTTCCATAAAATGTTATTCCTTATTATACTTGCAAGAGTTCTTGCCATAGTAATATGTCTTATCTTGTCCTGCAAGACTTTTTTAAAATGTTCTTTTGTTTTGAAATTCGAGCTATCAAGTCCTGGTCTTGTCGTCTTAAGAAAAACAGGATATAATATTTAATGGTATATGTAATAATAATTTATTAATAATGAAATTAGTATTTCCAGAGAAAAAAATAAATTATTTAATAATATTAAGGAACGTTTGCAACATGAGCACCTTAAGTTTCTATACATTTTCTAAAATTGTTGCACACGAAACAACATGTTAAGTTAATTTTTAACTTTAAATATGCGTTTATCTGGAAAATGGTAAAATATATCGAATACAACAAGCTTTTTTTAAGAAAATTGATAGGGGAATCGGACCGTGATGCGAAATGTCAAATTTGGCAACACCGTCAAATTTGTGTAAATTCTAAAATTTAATTTTGGCCGTATCTGTGTAATGATGCAATTCCAATTTAAATAGTAAAATGTAATGGTATAGAAATTTATAAATTATGACTGAAGTCCTGTATATCCCTAAGGAAGATAGGACAAAAATATATATGAAGTACTGACATTATTTTGACTTTCCCTTTATGCCTTATCATTTTTAATGACTATTTTCAGGTCACCCTGTACAAATATCATACTTGCGTTACGTAAGTGTATATAAAATATTCAAGTTTTTTTCATATATCTTTTTTTTAATTGGAGCCTTCTCTAAAATGTTACAGTCCTTTAAAGGACTATGTAGCCATATCCAGAATTAGTCGTTTCAGTAATATGATCATTGAAAGTCAGTTTAGAATCGAATAAATTACCTAAATCTTTAACTGTCTGATTTCTGCAAAACTCTGAATGGTTAAGTGCATACGAGAATTCTATGCAACTTATTTTCCATGTCAATGAAACTACCTTGCATTCATGCTCCAATTCGTTGACAGAATACCAATTCATGAGTTTGTTCAGTTCACTTTGTAATGACAACTATCTAAACAAATTATATCAGTAAATAATTTAAGTTCATCAGCATAGAATAATTTATTACAACTAAGAATATCAATGAGATCGATGAGATCGTTTATAAATATGATAAATAATAGCGGTCCCAAATTTGATCTTTGGGGTATCCCGGTATGTGCATGAAATTCTTTAGATTAATTTAGACCATTATACTGAACATATTGTATTATCCTAGTCAAATAGGAAGTGAATAAATCCAACATCATATCACTAAAGCCGATGTCATTTAATCATTTAATATATTTATTAAAATACTATGGCTACCCGGATCAAAAGATGCAGATGAGTGGGATCTTTCACTAAATCCTGATACAGTAAGGGTTTACCCACATAGTACATCTCCTTTTTATTTTTTTCTTTTTGTTCAAAACACTCTTCGACATCCATCCTGCTCTGCTGACAAACAATGACTAAACTGATAGGCCGTATCTGGCAAAGTCGCCCTTAAATTTTGACCGCAGATTTAGTATATCGGATACAGTCAAGGTTGATAGTATATGAGATTCAGTATCCTCGTCTGAAAAGGTTCTATAAGATTTTAGTCGCGAAAATCACGAAGTGACTGAAATCTGTTGATAGATTTCAGAGCTGCTGTAGGGGTGAAAAACAAATTACTTGCATAATAATAGGAGTGTGAAGTTTTGTTTGTTTTTCATATTTATCTATAATTATATCTGTATAAATAAAACCAGAAGAGTTTGAAAGTAGTATAATTTTATCTTGGATGAAAAAATGTACATAATCCTGCATAAAACAATTTGTAATAAATCGAGTGTAGGGGTTAACAACAATCCAACAAATCTATTTTGTATGTGTAGGTGTAGTAGAAATTCTCTGTATTTTTTAGTAATTTTAAAAACCTTATTGAGATCATACCATATTTAGTTATAAAAAGTGTACGCAAATGCAAATCATACTCAAGAATATTTGCACAAAATCTTGGAAGATCTGTGCTGTTCCGCAGTGGTCATCTTACTGTACTTACTTCCGATATTTCTCTATAAATTTCCCGTCCGTTTAAGTAGACCCAAAACTTTGTAAGCAGTGGAAAATTAAATTGAGAATCAGAAAACCGATACCTAAACACATGAAAGTATGTAGTAAAGTTTTTTCTATAGAGGATTTTATACCAGGCTATGTTGTGAATTATTTAAGAATGTTTTTAAATCTGTATTACACATTACACTGCCAATTTGCTGTAAACATAGGCTTTTGACAACATGGCGCTTCTCACGTTCTACCTCAGATAAAATTATGTACTTCACCTTCTTTTAGAGGTCGCACACGATCCCTCAAGTAGTTTAAAATGTCTCAAAGCGAACTATTATATTTGCATATGAAAGGTTACGAGCTTACTAGGAATTCACAATGTATTGTGTATAAAGGAATTTGTCTTATATTAAAGTTAAAATAATTTTTTGACAAGTCCTAAATTACACTTTCACATAAAAAATTACATAAATACAAAGAATTACACCATAAACCACAACATCCCTGGCAATTAAAACCTTTATAATATTAGCGATAATTGTAAACAAATTGTTGATCAGCCCTATATCCGACATAAATAATGAATTTTAAAGCGCCATCTAGTGGTTCGTGAATTTCGCGAATATCAAGATTTTTTGTTTTTACTTTCTTTATTTATTTTTTACTATAATAAAACATATATTTGTAACATGAGATGTCCAATAACAAATCTTATGTTATTATTTCAACTGGCATTATTGATTTACTGATTTACTATACTAAATGATAACAAAAATTTGTTGTTGATACTTGTTATAAAGTTGTTTTTCGTTGATACTGAGTTTGTATTGTAAATTTTTTTACACAAGACCTATTAATATTAAGTTGATTTTATTTACTACGAGTTTTCATCTAGTCGATAAAATCAGTTTGTTTGTTCGTATAAATTCAGAAATTATATCCTACACCCTCGTCGAAATTCTTCCGAGAACTCTCACTTCTCCCACGAAATCTCCCACTGCCCGCTTGTACATTTAGATAATGCATAATATGTGTGTGTTTGTGCTCAATAACCATCTTTTTTCACATCTAGGTATATTTCTACCAGTTAAGTAATTGGAATTATGAATATTAATTGGTTTACATCCTAAACTATGATCCAACTTAAAGTAGATATCGTTTTAAAATTAGTTTAATTAATGAACTTATTAGTTAAATACATTAAGACAATATCTAAATATACAGAGTGTCTGCAAAAGGTTGGGAAATGTCAGAACCGGAGGTACTAGCGACCAAAATATGTCGATTGGCAAACATACAAAAAATATTGCTGATTTCAGAGATACAGCGTGTTAGAATTTTATTTTAAAATTTCTCAATAGCTTGGAAATTTATCAGATTATGGACATAAAAAATTGTACTCTTGTTTTTTTTCGACATGAGAAATAAGAATTTTTAACTAATTTTAACGTTCCTCGTAGAGAGCGCTTGTTACACCCTATTGTTTTAGATAGATAGATTAATTTCTAACAGGTTTACACCCAATTACAAGAAATACTTAGACCTCTTTCAGGATAAACTCCGTTAGTCTGAAAAGCCAAGTAAAAATTATTTCTTCTGTGAATGCCCTCAAGTCTGAATACATGGCCCCGAGCTAGATGATTCCAGATTACAGCCCCGTACATTAATTTTGATCTGACTAAAGCAAAATAAAGAATTTGAAAAACAGTTGTATTGTGAAAGTTGCATTTCCGTAAAATAAAACCCCACATTTTACTTGCAGATGCAATTATTTGTTGAAAATGAAGGTTAAAAGACAGCTTGTCATCAAAGAGTATTCCTTAATCTTTAAATTCAGTGCATCTATTTATGACAGTGTCATTTATTTGGCAATGCAAATAAATTGGTAAAACTTTCCTGTTAAAAGATAAGACAAAACATTTGGACATACTTAAATTTAACTTATTCCTAATGCACCAGTTATTAATAGCGACTAAATCATGTTGTAACAATGAACAATCATTCACAGTGTTGATAGTTTGAAACAGTTTCATATCATCTGCATATACAAGTTTATGAGTTTTAACTTCATCCAGTAAGCTATTAATAAACAATAGAAAGAGCAAAGGACCTACATTGGATCCCTGTGGGACACCCGATGTAGGAACAAATTGGGGCTATGCGAAGCCTTTATTTTGAACATATTGTTTCCTTCGCAATAAATAGGACTTCATTAAATTGTAAAGCTGCGGTGAAAATCCATAGGTAATGACTCTGTTCAAAAGAAGAGAATGATCAATTTGATCAAAGGCCTTTTGAATGTCAAGATATATAACGTCAACCTGCCTCTGATCATCCAGACCTTCAGCAACATATTGAGTTAAACAAGTAAGATTTGAGACACAGGATCTTTTCTGTAGTTTTAATAAATTAGGGAATATATTTTTTGCTTTAGTGTTACAAGCAAAGTGAATTACCGATATGGTATCAAAAACTGTACTCCTTATCTTTTCTCGTATCTGTATGAGATTCAATAATTCTAAATTTTCGAATGACTTTAATCCCGAAATGTGTATTGTCTCTCCGAGGATTCCTTCAGGAGGTTATCGAGTTTTCCTTTGCTGACTGGTATGCTTTCCAGATATTTTTTCAAAGCTGTCAGTTTACGATCAGATTCTGGGTAAATTTGATGTCTTTATTCACGCGTCGCTTCCCAGTGGAGATGGTGACGAAGTCGTCCAAGACCTTTTTGTGACGATTTTCTGACTTACGTTGACTTTCAAATCATACTTTTGTAGTGTTAGTAAGTCCACATTGTTTATATAACCTTCTACTGTAAGATTCTTCACTCTCACTTCTTTCAATTTATTTATATTTTCCACTTACTTCACTCTCCACTCCACTCTCCGTTTCATAAAAAAGTAACTCTTGTTAAATTTCGACTAATGTATAAAAACTTTCTTTGTTTTCAATGATTATAGAAATTTAATACAAAAAAAATGTATTTATAGATTGCTGAAAAGCTATTTAAATGAGAGAAAACAAAAGAAGACTGTTGAAAAAGAAAATGAAACAAAAAAGGGAAATTTAAAAAATATCTACTTATCTCTTAACAATTATTATTAATGACTACAAGAATTCCTCAAAATCAACACCACCTTGCCTAACACACTCAGGGGCTCGTCGGACTAATGATAACTGTACTCTCCAAAGTATTTGAATGTTACTTTTTATTTATTGGTTATGTTAAAAAAATATTTATCGAAGTTCATCCTCGTTTGTCACAGTGGTATCGCAAACACGTCTCTTCAATTCACCCCAGAAGTAAAAATTTAAAGGATTTCAGGTGGCCAGGATACTGGTCCTGACTGGCCTATCTATCGTTCTGGATAAACCCTATTTAAGTTTTCTCTAACTAACAAGCTAAAATGTGATGGAGCACCATCATACATAAACTACATAGGTATTAATTGGTGTCTGTATGGTAAGATCTTCTATTAGATTGGGGAGTTGTTCTTGAAGAAACTATAAACATCTCTAGCCATTTAGTCTAGATAGTAGCTCAACATCATATTAAATAATGTCCAATTATTCCTGCCCATAAGTTAATCTGAAACTGCACTTGCATTATACCGTGTGCATAAATGTGTAGATTATGCAAGTTGATGGACCCGTCCTAACGAAAACCAGCTTCGTCGTAAAATAATAGTGAGGTGGTAAATTCATTATCTTCACTAAACTTTTCCAAGACCCATGTGCAAAATTGTGCCTTTGTTGGGTAGTCATTCATGCTCATTTTTTAAATTTTTGCAACTGGTATGGATGCAGCAGTTGCTCTCTAAGAAAGTTATTTACTGTACATTTTGAAACCTGAAATTGTTGTGCTAGATTCCTGACCCTAACTGCGAACCAGAACAACTTATTTAACTGCATCTGTACGTATAGTTCTGTGAACTCCATCATATAATCGCATATTTAGAATAAAACTACCTTAGATATTATTAATATTAAACGTATTGCAATTATAAATTCGAAACTTGTTGATTATATAAAATAATAAAGATGTTTTACCAGTATCTCGTAATCGCTGATCGATTTGTTAGAATGTCTTTGAATTAAGTAATTGTCCATTGGAAAATCTGTTAGCGGATAATATTTGAGCTATTAGTGAATTACATAGCGCCTCTCCGTATGTTAAATGCATATCACAATTTTCGGCAAAACGTATACACCCTCATTATTTTTTTAATTTTACAATAAAATGTCGGATACTTAGTGACAATTGAAGTAATTGTGTTATAACAAACATTAGAAGCCATAGCAACACTATCTGCAAATATTCTGCAAAACAAAATTAATGAGTTATGAAATTTTGAAAGATATTGAAAAAAAAAAAATGGTGCTCTTTCATATTTTCAATTCACTTTGTTCGTAAATCTGAAGCAAAATAAAAGTATTATCTAATTTATTAAAAAGCGTATAACTAGCGCCCTCTACGAGCAACGTTAAAATTAGTAAAAAGTTTTGATTTCTGATGTCAAAAAACATATGGGTTTTATCATAATCTGATAACTTTCAGAGTTATTGAGAAACATTGAACACCTGTAGCATTGGTATAAGACATATTTGGCTCAAACGACATATTTTGGTGACTAGTATCTCCAGCTCCGAAATTTCCCAACTTTTCGCAGGAGGATATAATATCTAGGGTGGTAATTTTTACGACAATATACAGGGTGGCTCAAATTAGGAAAAAATTGCACATTTATATGCCTTGCAATTTTCTGAACTGAAATATGACATTTATCTAGTTAAATTTAAAAGAGTGCATTTTCTCTTTCCTTTCGTAACTTTTCTATTGTAAAAGTAAATGTTATGAAGAAAACAAAATTCTACGCCAATTAGATGCCTAAATTTTCATTATCAACTTCTGATTTTGTTGTGGCCGTCATATTTGATTTTGATCAGTCATACATGCACATTTGCATATTTTATTCTACGAACAATTAATAATTAATTTAAAAAAAAATCAAGTTATGCTCTCATAAAATTAATTAACCAGATCTGTTGTTTTACTTACCGTAACTGAAACGATTACTGTATCAAATATAACGTATGACAATTTATCAAAACCCGAATAGTTAAGTAAAATTAGCCTATGAATAAAGTGGTGGTTTTACTAGTTTTTAAATATTATAATTTGGAATAATAACAATTTGATTGTTATTTAAATAGCACAAAACTTTTTAAACAATTATAACAAAGTAATTGGCAGATATATCTAATATGGTTGAGTTTATATGATAGAGTAGCTTATATACTCAATTGCTATGCTTCAGCCTGAAAGACCGTGGACCATTTCTCCAGAGTGAACTAAATTCATTCTTGGTCGCACTTCATAGATCTCTGCTCCTGGTCCCTGATCCGTCTTTGACCCGTCTGTGAACCAGAAGAACCCTTTTCAGATCTAAGAATCAGTATTAACTGGGCAGATTTCTCTAGTCGGAATCTGTACCTTAAAATTCCTTTGAAATCCGTAGGTAGACTGCAAGAATCTCATAGCATCTACTAGCTTCTTAAGGATCATGGTGTCATAATTACTATCTTGCCAGATCCCCACGGCCCTCTCGCCTCTCTTTGATCCACAATAAGCATATTTGGAAGAGATATGAGACCCTTTAAGGCATGTGTGGGAGCTATGTGTGTCGCCCTTGACAGTCTAAACACTGCACTATAGAGCCAAAGCGTAGCTTTAGGATTAATCCCCCACATTGTCCTAGAGCCCCCTGCAAACTCAAAAGGATGCAGTGGCTTTTTGTAGTGACCTGCTAATATGGTATTAAAGTTAGTGGATTATACAAAATCTGTAAAAACTTAAGCGTTCTTGTGCTTTGAATGTCAGCATTAAAAGTAGTCGCCTCCCTGAAGCTAAATATGTTTCACCTCCTGGTGAAGAGAACACGATCAACTTTAGAGGGATTAATCCTAAGTTTCTGTCCTATGCACTAACTTTCTATAATGTGCAGGACCCTCGGAGTGAGCGTACCGACAACGCCCAACGATTTCCCCGATATGAGTATAACAGGAATAGAGGAGTGTAAATTTGAAGGTGGGCTAGTATGGCTAGGCATAAGAAAAATAAATAAATAAATGTTTATTGTGAACAGTACACAGAATTCTTCCATTCCACCAATAACACACAAATACATATAAGCTATTCGACTAAATGATTAATAGAATATTATTTATCAACTAAACTAAAAACCTAATATTTTATTCACTACCATACTATCAATTAGCTTCACGTGTAGCAAGCATTGTATTATGTCTAATACACTGGGTATATGGCAAGTTAATTTTCTGTAAAACTTTATTTAAAAAAATGGGAGTAATATATGAAAATGATTACTTGTATTTACATGTTGCATTTTGATTTACAGTATAACAATTTGTTATAATATTAATATTATGAATGTCAGATCATTGTTTTTAAAGAGTTATGTAGATACGAAAGAAGAACATTAATCAGTTTATATAAAACTTTGAAATGTAAATACAAAATTCTACATTTTTGGTTCGGACAGTCTAGTTAGCTAAGGAATAATATGATCCATATATGGAACGTCGCAAATAAGCCGCACAAAAGAATTTGGAATTCTTTGTAATTTTTCTTTGTTATACTTTGACAAAAAATAATAAAATATCTAGCAAATATATTCGATATGTGGGAATATTAATGATTTCATGAGTTTTAATTTAATATCTTCAGTTAGACTATATTTTAGGTGATAGAGAGACTTAAGATCTTTGCCGATGACACCCATTGTCTAACCCACTGTTTCCCAAAGTGGGCGATAACGCCTCATAGGGGGCGTTAGAGCCATCTCGGGGACGAAAAGAGCGCAGCTGATTTTTGGGGCGGCAAGTATAACTTAGTGTGCGGTAAAAAATAAACGAATAGACCAGAAAAAGTGAAAACTAAATAGTAAAAATGATTTTTACGGAAGTTAAATCTTCTACCGAATAATTAAATCTATATTATAGTAAGGATAAGGATCCCTGTGTTGTTATAGAATAGTAAAGGCAACGAAAGCAAACGAAAACCGGCAATCCCGACATCCAACTTCTAAATTTATCAATAGTTGAAAAACGTGAAGACCTACTCGTTTATTATCAGCACTTGGAGGCCCTCCATTCGGAAACAAGATTTCAAGATATTTTAGAAATGGACGTACCCGGATGGTTTCTGAATCCTTTTCAAATGAAATGGAAGGTGGTTCTCAATATTAGATGAAGAGCCAATCGAATTAAAAACCAAATGAAGAATTAACAATTAAATTCAAAATCAGTTATCAACAGTTCTGATTGCAAAGCAAAATACATCTGCTTTACCCTGGATTGTGGAATATCGCCAAAAAGTTCCTAATTGCATTTCCTTCATCTTATTTAGTAGAACGCGGATTTAGTGCCGTCACCACTCTAATAACAAAAAAAAAGAAATCGCCTGCAAATAGAAAATCGCGGCGACTTAAGGATGTATTTAACAAAAATGGAACCAAATATAAGCAAATTGGTAGCAGATCTACAAGTTCATCATTCGCATTAAAATTGGTGGAGATAATTTTAATATTAATACTTAATACTTATTAATACATTTATTTTTTTTATTTTATGTTCGGTTATGTTGGTACATATTTATTGTTTGTTATGTTGTTTTGTTCGATAATATTGCTATTCCTTATTTTAATAATAAATACACCTACTATATTTATTATTGTAATCTGTTTCAAAATTTTAAAATCATATTTACTGTATTTTGATTTTAACTCCATATCAAAATCAATATGCTAGTAGGCTTTCAATTTATTTAGTCAGGAAAACGCGTGACCTTGAAAAATGCCTTGCCTGCAATGTTTTGTATCTGTGCCATGGGGGCGCTAGAAAATTCCCATTTCCTAAAAGTGGGCGATAGATTAAAAAGTTTGGGAAGCACTGGTCTAGCTCGTCAATAGTAATTTTATTATTAGTTATTGGTCTAAGGTCGTTATAATTATTAGGATTCTTAAATTTTGGTACTGCTAGTATCTCTGAGGTCTTCCAATCGTCAGGAAATGTGCCACCAGTAATCGAATTATTAAAAATATTTTTAACCACATCAACATAAGAAGGAATTACAATATTAATCATTTTATTTTAATTTTATCTATTTATTATTGATCGGAAAGAAAAAATATCGTCACCCAAAGTACCCTGAGAAAAATATTGCAACATATTTGCATCAATATGGCATTCACCAGCCACATTTAAAAAATAATTATTTATCTCCTCCGGTGCAGTCAGATGAATAGGCAAACCATCACCTCACGATTGTGTGTATTCCACACTTACTTAAGTGCTTCCAAATGGCTTTAGTATTTTGCTTAGGTATTCATATATTTTACCTATGCATCTTTTCTCTATTTATTGCTTTTTTACATAGTTTCTCAAATTTATAAAGTAAAAGATGTCAAATGCTTCAGCTGAATAGTATAGTCTTGATACTGAGCACTATAGAGTTTAGCAAATAATAGGTATGTTATTTCATGCCATCTGCGAATATTCAAAGGTATCGAAACAAAACGAATATATAACGACAGAAAGCGGTCTAACCAACAATTTTTTAGGTACAGAAATGTTTCAAAATACGTATTTCTTTAAATTCAACTGTACCTAGATATAAATATTGTTATAACTTACATAGTTCTGCATAAAAGATTGTTTACTTTCTTTATAATAAATGTAAAATTGTAAAATGTTTATGTAAAAATAATTGTTTAAATGTGGGATTAGAATAGCAAAATAATGTATGTTTTACAAATGCATTTTGAAAGTTATTATATTATTTGAAGAGCATTTGAATAGTAAAAGTGGATAATCAAAACATCAATAATTTTATTTTTGATACTACATTTCACAAATTTAATCATTTTACGACGAGAAATATGGCGACCTTAATGACACATTTATGTACTAATTTAGCTCGAGTTCTTTGCTAGTATCTAATAGCTACCTAATTTTTTATCACAAATTGGTCAAAACTGTAAAGGTATTAGAAATCTCCGAGTTACACTGCAGTAAATTTTTAAATCATTTTCAAATAATAATTGTGGATATAAAATAAAACTAATAAAGGTGTCAAATTTATCCCTTGTTGCACCCTAGAAGTACTAAGTTTGTAAACAAAGATTGAACTTCAATAGAGAAATATGTTTAGAATAAAAACCAATTAAGTAATATTTCAAGACTTGAAACAAGTTTTAACTTTGGGAAACTACATGATACAATTTTAACTTCATGGTGAATTTCAGTGGTGATGCGCACTTTGTAGTTGCTGTGTGTGATATTATAAATAGTTTTACAAGTAGCTATAACGTTTTTTGGACTAATATAAATCTTACAAGTTCTACGACTAAACGAAAAATGAAGGTTCCCTGAACGCCTCAGTAACTATCAAAACTACTTGAAAGTGATTGCAAATTTGAAGTCATGTATTAGTAACAAGAGTTAGTCACTGCTACGATCATTTGTCACTTTCCAGTTTTGAACACTTAAAGTAGTGAAAAGTAACCAGAAGTAGTTGAATATACATAATAGTAAGAGACCGCGTTGCATGTATTGGGTGAATTAATCTCCTTGGTAAACATTTATATGCGAGAAAATTAAGGAAAATTGCTTTTAGACTTATTAAAGACAGATCTGTTGAATGAAAATTAATAACGGGAAGCACAATAGGCCGCTTTGACTTTTTGAAAACTGACGTACAGATAAAAAAGTAATATTTTCTCATGTACCTTTCGGATCTAAATACGTAATTAGCATGTTTCCGATATGCATTGAATGAAGTAGATTCAAAACATATGACTTTCTTCAATGAATCCATAGTAATTATGACGTGGAATTTCTTTTACAAATTTCTTTTGCAAGTTGATATAAAATATTTTATATTCATTTGGAAAATACGAACATAGGTCCGTCACCACTATTCATATTGGGAAAACCGAAAGACAAATTTCTAGTAATTATCCTTGATTCTATCAATTTAATTTAAAATGGCAACTATCTATTGTTAAAAAATGAAAACACTTTTCTATTTTATGAAGAGTAAATTATAATACTTAACGAATATAAATTGATTAAAACAATGTAATGCCACTTACCCAGATACATTTCGGCCCATTTCTCTAGCGTTTGCGTTGCGGAATCTGAAATATAAACGAATTTGATTACAAATAATAATTATAATTTAGACTAAAATGATTTTGAAATGTTGAAATATTCCATATATATATTTCACGTTTCTGTAAATAGTATATTAAAAATTGCATATTGAAAATATAAACAGATACAATGTCCTACTTATTACTTTTATTTAAAATGCATTCTCTAATTTCATGCGATATCCAGTGTGATTTTACCCTTCGCATTCGCCATATTATCGAATTTATCTTATTATTTATTTATTATTTTATATATACAGGAGAGATCGTCAAACTACTGCATCTTGCAAGGGTAATGGAGGTGGTGTACTCATTGCAGCAAAATCTGTCCTAGGAGCTGTACCTCTACCGGAGTTTTTAAGTGATGAGGAATATATGTGGATAGTTTTAAAATCTGGCGATAACAAAGTGTATATTTGCTGTGTGTATCTACCACCTAATGATAGGTATGCTCTCTCTTGTTTTACATCTAAATTATCATGGATTTGTCAGCGCTTAGATAGTAATGACTCTGTGTTAATATGTGGTGACATGAATTGTTCTGGTGTTGTCTGGTCACGAAATGACCCTGAAATATTCTTAAATCCATCAAACGTCAGAAACGAATTTACTGATTTAATTGATATGTTTTCATTTGCTGGACTTAAGCAATTCAACTCTGTAAAAAATGTTTCTAATAGAATATTGGATCTCATTTTATGTAATCAGTTAAATAGTGTTTATGATATATTACCATGTACTGCTCCTATTGTGGAAGAGGATGGTTTTCATCCATCTCTGGAATTTTATTACACTTTTCTTAAAGCACCTGTATTAAAGAATTATGCAAATAGTTACTACTTTAACTACAAAAAAGCTAACTTTAATTTAATAAATAATGACCTGCAGCAAATTCGATGGAATAATGTATTTAACACAAGTAATTGGATTGATAACTCCAGTTTGGATGAAAACATATCCTCATTTTATAATGTGCTTGAAAACATCATTCAAGATAGAGTACCAATATGTCGAAGAAATATTAGATATCCAGTTTATTTTTCTAATGCGACTATAAAGGTAATAAAAGAAAAAAATAAGTACCATAAAAAATGGAAAAATTACCGTAATGTTACTGATTTAGATACATTTAAACTTTTGAGATCCAGATCAAAACGACTTGTTTCTAAAGACTATATGAATTACGTTGATTACATTGAGAATGAAATTCCAAATGATTCTAAAAATTTTTCTTTAAATAAAACTACAAGTGGCTTTCCTAAAATTATGAAATTGAATGATGTTGAAATAAGTAATAATTTAGAAGTTAGTAATTTGTTTGCCAATCATTTTGAGAGTATATTCGTCCGTCCTCATGATTCTGTAATTAATCTTCCTTATGCCAATAATCATTCTAGTTTATTATCTATATTTTTAACTGAAAGTGAAGTGCACAGAGCTCTTATGGACCTAAATGCAAACAAAGGAGCGGGACCTGATGGTTTACCTCCTTTACTTGCTAAAAATTGTGCTACTGGTCTTGCTCATCCTTTATTTATTCTCTATAATCAATCTTTAATCAATGGTTATTTTCCTAACAAATGGAAACTGTCTTCTGTTGTTCCTGTACATAAAAGTGGACAAAAAACAATGTTGCTAATTATCGTCCTATAAGTAAACTATGTGTTTTTGCCAAATTGTTTGAAAAATTAATTTATAAATATATTTTTGCATTAGTTAAATGTCAAATAATTCCCGAACAGCATGGGTTTTTCTCTGGAAGGTCTCTTGAAACTAATCTTTTTACTTATAGCGAATATTTACGTAATAACCTAGATTCTAGATTGCAGGTTGATTCTGTCTACACTGACCTAAGTAAAGCCTTTGATAAAATAAATCATGATATACTTATTATTAAACTAAGAATGGTTGGCGTAGATGGAGTTCTCCTCAAATGGATAAAGTCTTATTTATCTGATCGTAAGTTTTATGTGACAATTAATGGAGTACAATCTAACATTTTATCTACTATATCTGGAGTCCCTCAGGGATCCCATCTGGGTCCTCTTTTCTTTCTGATTTATATTAATGATATTAGTGAATGTTTCCATTACTGTAAAAATCTTCTATATGCAGATGACTTAAAAATATTTACAACAGTTAAATCTCTATCTGACTGTCTACATTTGCAGGAGGACTTGCAACGTTTCTTAAAGTACTGTGAAGAGAATAGCCTTTTCATAAATATTAACAAGCATTTCCTTTACAAGAAATCGATCACCTGTTAATTTCAATTACGTTATCAACGGTTCTCACATAAAAAAAGCTTCACAGATTAAGGATCTGGGTGTAATTTTTGTTGAGAAGTTAATATTTGATTCGCATGTTAATAATTTGGTAACTAAATGTTTTCAGTTGTTAGGCTTTATAAATCGACAGACGAGACCTTTCAGAAATGTTAACTCATATTTACACTTATATTATGCATATATTTATAGCAGAATAAATTTTGCATCTACTATTTGGAATCCTATGTATTCTTCATATATTCACAGAATTGAAAATGTTTAACAGAAATTCTTAAAGTGCCTTGCTTATAAGTATAATTATAATTTAGTTGCCGCTAATATAGATGCTGTGAGACACAATTTTAATCTATTAAGTTTAGAGAACCGAAGAATTTTAAATAATCTCATATTTATGTATAAACTAGTCACTAATGCTATTGATGCTCCTCAAATATTGGTCAGTATTAATTTTATTGTTGCCTCTCGGCACCTTAAATCCACCTATCTCTTTAATATCCCTTTTAGAAGAACAAATAACTCGCAAAATGCACCTTCTTGTAGAATGATGAGATTGGCGAACCGCTACTGTTCTGATGTTGACTTTCAAACAATTTCGTACGCTGCCATTAAAAGCAAATTAAAGAAAGATCTTATGTAACATAGAAAACTAAATATTCATGTTCTCTATTCATTCACTTTGCTTAGTATAGTAATTTTTATTTCTGTTAGTTGCAATAATGCACTTTTTCCTTTCTTCTCTTGTTTACTTTATTTAGAATATTAGTTTAAATATGTTATTGTATACTTCTCTACTTATATTATTATGTACTATTATATATGAAATAACTTTTATATTATCTTAGTGGATACTATTCTTGGGCTTGTCCTGTAAGTATCCCAAATAAACAAATAAAAAAAATAAACGGTCTTATATATTCTTTTAATATATTTATTATATTGGTATGTGTGTATGATAATCGAATATGTATATTTTTTACTGTATTAGGTTGGGACTTTAGTCCACAGAGTAGTTAGTTTCACACAATATTATTAATACCTAAAAATATGTAATATGTATAACTTGTGTAATTATTGATTTAGTTATGTTTGTTTTTTGTGTTGAGTAAATTTATCTGCTACTTATTTTTCAATTATGGAGGTTTATATTTAAACTTAAGTTGCCGTCACTATGTTTATTGGTTGTTGGCTATTGCTGCATGCTTTATATATTTTAAATGCTAATACCAAATAAACATTATTATATTATTATTTGTAGATAATATTACCAAATAGAAAGAGACCTCCTCCTGTTAAAGCCAGTCACGTGTGGCATACTGGCGACTCACGCACAGATACAGAAGTAGAAAATATAGCGATAAATAAAGGGTTAAAGTTTTCTTTAGTCTGAGAACACACGCCACAGTGTCCAGGGAGACGTTACGGTCGTTGAATATACCTATATTATTATGCAAAAGAATTGCTATTTACTCCAATAGTCAGGCAACGCTAAGCCAAGTCAAATTCAGTTTGTTATCTAGCTGCATAGATATCTTGGTAAGGCTAGAAATTCAGAATGTTCCGATTTTAATTTGTGTGCTGGCTGAAAGAATATCGAGGCAATTAAAGAGCCAGATAAATTTTGTCGAAAGCTCTGCAGGGTTCCAACTCCTCATGCGGCATCGCTAAATAGGTATGTCATTAAACGCTAGCTTAGTTTCACTATTTTTATATAGATTTAGATACCACTTGATTGAAATCCTATTAACTCATTCTTGTATAAGATTTTACAGGTTGTCCGGAAATGATGAGCAAAAAATTCAGGGGATAATTCTAGACCGAAAATAAATGCTACCTCTTTCTATTTTTTCCAAAACTGATTATTAACGGAGTCGCAGGGTGTTAAAGTTAAATATTATTTGCAGTTTCTTTTGCAATACCTTTTGCCACACTCATAATATTTTGACGAAATTTCGTATTTGGGGGTTTTTCGAGATAAGGATTATAAATTTGCCCACCGTTTTTTCGCATTTTGTAGAGGGCGCCACATACGAGTCTTTATTTTGGTTTAAACGGTTTCAACTTTTTCGAAAACGGTTAGATTTATCGAAACAAATAGAGTATACCTTTTTTATGTCAAAAAGTTAGGAGAACAAAAATATTCAGTCAAATTTCGCATAAAGTGTAATACAAAAAAGGTGGAACCATTCAAATCAAAATAAAGGCTGGTATGTGGCGCCCTCTAAAAATGCGAAAAAACAGTGAGCAAATTTATAATCCTAATCCCAAAAAACCCCTATATACGAAATTTCGTCAAAATATTATGAGTGTGGCATTGCAAAAAAACTGTAAATAAAATTTAACTTTAACACCCTGTAACTCCGTTAATAATCAGTTTTGGAAAAATTGTTATAGAAAGAGATAACATTTATTTTCGGTCTAGAATTATCCCCTGAATTTTTTGCTCATCATTTTCGGACACCCTGTATATTCTTCATTTAAGAATAAAAATTACTTGAAATCAAGAAAACTTAATATACGATAAAGTTATGTTTGTTAAAGGATTGTTTGGTTTTATTTACATGAATTACTTGAGTCAACAATTGCTATTATCAAAATAATGTTTTCCTAATATCAAATTTTAGTGATATTTGAAATAATATTAAATAATTTTGTAAGTAAGTAAGTAAATATTAATATTACATTAAGAAAAAACGACATTGATGCACATAATTACTCTTTCAGTATTTCTACTATACTGTAGAGTAGTTACTATTCTAACCCACCCACCTTATATACATAATTAAATAGTAATTATTTATATAAATAATTAAATACTTCTCACTCAGTAGTAATTAATTATTTATTTAAGGAAAGAAACACTTATAGCAAACTGTCAAAGTCATCCAGTAACAGCACACCAGACATATACCGCTTTTGAGGTTGTTGGTTCTCCTCACTAACTTTAATACAATCTGTAGTAATTAATACTACAATTATTGTGTCTCTGTACTTTTGGAGATGATCATTACAAGTGTTGTATTAATATAGTCCAATTTTACAGTACGACATTTATTACAAAAGATTAATAATTTTAATACATACAAATCCATAAACCTATAATTTAAGGAAGAATAACCTGTTCAATAATAGTTAATAATATTTTACTCATAGTTTCACAAAATATTATTCTATAAGTAAATCGTAAGTTTAACGTGATTTTATGAAAAATATCAATTATGGCAAATATATTTATTAGGTACTGAATGTACTACATATACACTTGAATGAAGTCTAAAATTTTAATTATATCATTATACTTAAACACAGATCAGATATTTTTCTGAGCATAGAAATGGTTAAGACACAAAGTTGGTAACAAGGAACCGCTAAACAGAGGCAAACCAAGATTTTTTTAAAAGATAAGTTTGCAGTCAATAAGCCAACAGTTGCAAAAAACACTGGGAGCTCAGGGAACATCTAAGTGACATTAGTTTACTTGGGGGGCCGTTATAGGTTTTGAGAGAAGAAAAAGAATACTGCAGCTCGCGTTATTAGGAAATGTGAAGGGTGAGAGCCTAGTAAGAGTGGAATATCTCTGACTACTTAGAAGAGAAAAGCAAAAGCTAATAGCTATATGAAGGCATCGCTGTCGAAACTGTGGAGTCTAATTAAAAGATGAAAAAAGATTCATGTAGGCCCACAATACATATATGCTTGATTGTTGTAGAATAGAATGGACATCCAATCCATGTATCTACATTCTATATGACTAATTTCTTTTCCTTTATTAAATTTTCCAAAATAATTTAGTAAGGACCAAATAGTAGCATATTATAAAATGTATTTTTATAATACCTCCATTTCATCCTGTTCTAGGTAAAGAATAGATTCAAGATAGTGATGGGGCGGAAATTGTACGAACTGCATGATGAAGTAAATATAGATATAGCTAGGATATCTGTAACGGAGATGTATACCGAGTTTTCAGTGGAGGAGTTGCGGTTGGCTCTCGGAACTCTTAAAATAGGAAAAGCGCCAGGGCCGGATGGCTTGCCAGCTGAAGCGCTCAAGGAGGCTGGGAAAGTGGTAGAAAGCTGGATGTTGGAGGGTCTGAATGGATGTCTGAAAGATCAAACGTTTCCAAACCGCTGGAAAGTGGCTAAGCTGGAACTTATTCCTAAAGGAAATTCGGCGATGGATGTCTATTAAATTCAATAGACAAACTGTATGAATCCCTTTTGAGACGCAGATTAGCGGAGGAAGTGGAGGTGCGAGGGGATTATCAGCTAGACAGTACAGGAAGAGAAAGTTCACCATACACGCTATTAAGGATGTTCTGGACATGCCTAGGAATGTGAAATGGACAGTGGTTGTGACGCTGGACATAAAAATGAATTCAACTCTATTAGGTGGAGCAGCATAAGGGAGGAGCTGAGAAGGAGTAGACTCTTAGAATATATACAAAATGTCATAGGTGATTATCTTAGAAATAGAAAACTACTGATAGTGAAGGGTAGAGTGATATACGTGTTGGCTGAGGTTCCACTTGGATCCACCCTTTGGAATATAATGTTTGATGGGTTCTTAAAATGAATTGGCCAAGCAGACTAAAGGCGGTCGGTTTTGCGGACGAGTTAACGTTGGTAGCTGAGGCAGACTCGAAAAGACAGCTTAAGAGTAAAGTGGAAAGGGCGCTAATTATAATCAGGGAGTGGATGAACGACATAGGTCTTGAGTTGGCACCAAAAAAAAACAGAGGCGGTAATGGTGAGGGCCTAGGAAGAAGAATGAAATAACCTTTAATTTAATTTAGACTACAGTCATTATACTAAAAAGGGCAATAAAATACCTGGAAGTGTGGATAGATGATGTCAGAAATTTTGGAAGACATGTAATAGAGATAACTGCCAAGGCTAACAACAGAGTGGGGTGTCTGGCTAGAATGATGCCAAATGTGAAAGGCCCCTCTTATGCAAAGAGGATATTATTATATAACGTGATATCCTCCACTTTGCTTTATGCTGCACGAGTATAGTACGAGGTAATGAGAATGGGAAAGTATAGAAAAATGATGGAGAGAGAGCAGAGAAAGGCACTGATCAGGGAAGGATCAGCTTACAGAACAGTGTCAACCGCAGCGATCCAAGTGGTGACAAGCATTGTTCCCATTCATTTGATGGTCGAGGAAAGGAGGAGGAAAGATGGAGCTACTAAGGCAGCTAAAGAGGAGGAGAGAAGAAGAACCATACAGAGGTGGCAGGAGGAGTGGAAGGAAAATGACAGTCAGGGGCAACAGAAGAAGACCCTAATAAGAAATCTGGAAACGTGGGTGAGTTGCGGACACAGAAATTGCTCACGTTTTATGACGCAAGCTCTGACGGGTCACGGTTAATTCGGTACATACCTACCGGATAAGAAAAACGATCGACGATAGATGCCCAAGATGGAACGAGGAAAGGATATAAGTGGAGTTAAGGGTTGGAACAGAACTAACAACTGAACATGTGGCGAACATAATGGTAGAAAGTAAAGAGAGCTGAAGGGCGATAGACAATTTTATGACCACCATAATGAAGAAAAAATGTGAGGATGAGCTAAGGAGTCAAGCTTTGGTTGACAACTTCTCAATAAAAAATATGCAGAACTTTACGTCTTAATAAATTGTGTTCGATATTAATGAGAAAGTTTAATAACACAGGAGAAAAGATATCAAGAAACTAGAACAGTTGTCATTCAATCTTTTTAATGTTCATATACAACCTTAGAGGTTATATTGGCATTAAAACAATGTTTCTCTATCCAATTTTTAATTTATTTTTTTTTTAAATGTCTCATGTCACAGCATTCATTAGACGTGAAGAGAAAATTAATTAAAACTGCTAGAAAAAAGTATAAATTGATAAAGTATGGTTTAGCTGACGAAGAACAAACAATTATTAGTAAATTATTTAGGCCTATATCCGATTCTTTTCGATATCTGGAAAAATTTCTGAACACAGTGAATATAAAAGAAAACTCCTAAATCTTACTCATATTTTCAAATTTTACAGAGGGACTGGTAATCGAGTATCGGTTACATTTATGCAGTATACGGCGTAAGAGAATATGACTACGTGGACATTACTGAATCATTATCAGAAATAAATCAAGTAAGCCCTAAGTATTCAAATAGTAATTTACAAAAACAAATATGTCAAATTACTCTGTAAATACTTGCGGGAATTCTATACACCAAGTGAAACCAATGAAGTATCTACGAATACGGTTCAAAATTTGATGTTGCAAAAGAAAAGTGGAATATATAATATAGGTAATAAAGATTGCCAAATTATGAATGATGAGGGTAGGTATACATATAGATAATAATAAATTTCCTTTCGCCGGGGTCTGTATGAGTTTATTTAAAAAAAAGTCCCTAAAATTTTAGTAAAAATGACATGGAATATTATAAACCTATTGCACTACTTTCTCATGTATGTAGCCTTTTTGATACTTTTGGTCCAATCAAACTAATCAGCAACTCAAAATGAGTTGAAGACAGCCTTGTAATTTTTTTTGTAAAGACCACTGATATGTTGGAATATTAAATCAGTCAGGAAGTTACTGCCACTCTACTTAATTTTTCTAGAACCGTCTTTTGTTTTTTTTTTGTTGCTTTATGGATATTAATACATGCCGCAATTTACACTTTATTACAATTCTCCATGATTTTGAAAATGTATGTTTTAATCTCTTTTCCAAATACAACTGATCGGATTACGCATATAATAACATCAGCCGTCGAGGTTCGCTGTGATGTGACGCGACAGAGTTCGCGACGAACTCCGCGTCGAGGTTCGCAAGTGAGTACGCGGCTTTATATAGCATTATAAAAAAAAACTTTGTTCAAATTATGATCGGACGTTATAGTATATCCCGTTTTTGTTTATAAAAAAGACATTAGAAAGATAAAGCGTTAAGCTCTTATATGAATACTGTCAGTATCGTTACATAGTAAGTAGCGCCAATAATTACAAAGTACCCATTTTACCAGTAAATGGGTATAATGACTACAAAATGATAATTTGTCAGGTGACTTAATTAAAGATAATGAGTTTGAAATTATCCAATCCAATTTTCTCAAAAAAGGAAAGTCTGTTGAAATTGTGAAATTAACCGAATTTGAAGATTGCTATCGTGCAAGCCCAATCGATTATTATACACCTACTTGAATTTCAATGCAATATGTGCAATAAATATTCATGTTTAGAATTTTAGCAAACACGAAAACAATTTATAACGAGGCAAGCAGCTTTAAATACGTTCTTGTACCTGATAATAACTTCCATGAAACCCGTAATATTGCAACAATGTGTTTGAAATTGCGGTAATGAGGCAAATAATAACTACTTGCACGACAAAAAAAGGAAACGATTCAATAGATGTTTGCATGACCATACATTGGGTAGACACATGCTTCATTCCAGTTACATCCTTAACCGTGTTGTCCACAATCGAAGAAGCATTTTTGTTGGTTGTTTGTTTTTTATTTTTATTTTCTTCAATTTTGCAGCATTTTTTTAATATCTGGGACGAGGTCTACAAAATAAAAGAAAGAAAAATAATACTCGTATTATAAAATTATTATTATAGAAGAATATTAGAAAATTATAATTTTTTTAATAAGTACTGATGGCATTGGAAAAACAGCTACACTGCAGACTAAAGCTTCAATCAGAATAGAATTACATCCACAATATCTGACACATACAGGATGGCCCAACGAAAACGTAACAGACCCATAGCGGCTAGGAATTTTTTTTTTTAAAAAACGCAAAAACCCGTCGGTTTTGCTTGCGAGGGGGACATCTTTTTTGCATTAGATGGTTCTAACTGCTACCTCCTGAGAGGGGTAAACATCCCCTCCAAATTTGTAAATAGGAAAGGTGGTCAAGTTGCATATCGTTGAAAATCTCTTGTGATTCTCTACACAGTCATGGGTCCCTTTTGAAAATCAACCCATTTTTTAAAAGATACAGAACTTAACACATACAAAATTTCCTATTATGTACCTATATCTACAAATTATTCTCTAATTAAAATTCGCTATCGAGTTCGCTATTAATTTCAAAATCATTACGTTAACGAAGCGTCTAAACATATTGTAACCTCTAAATTAGGTTATCGTTGAAACACGTCACGTAGACATTGTTTGTCTACGTGACGTTGTTGTTTATTGTCACTCTTGATAATACAAGAAATATCCTTCAACAAATTTCGCAACGCTTTACTTTGACGTTTGTCACTCGCGTTTGGCTGCTCAATATCAACTGACTGCAGCGGCCGAAAATGGTCTGCTTATATAGGTTTTTAGAGTTCTCGAAGTGTCCGAGATCTCGAGAACGTGTCGAGAAACAAATAGAATATAGCCTGGAATATTCCGGAAAACGTCAAAATAAAGGCATCACAAAAATTATAAATTCTAACGAAAACAGGAACATAATTAACAATCCAAAAAGGTAGGTGAGCCTTCGTAACAATATCCAAATGGCTGGAAATAATTGACCAGCAACTTCCATTCAATAATAAATAATAATTTTGCGTGAACTATTCTCATTACTTACTCCAACGCGTTATTAAATTTTAATGTAATTTTAAAACATTACAAGTTCCATCCTTACAAAATTCACCTTCACCATGAACTTCACGAAGATGACTTTGACCGCCGAGTACAATTTTGCGAGGTCATGACCAGTGGCGTAGCGTGGACTAATCTAGACGTGGGCGAAGTCGCATCAGCGAGGCCCTTCTCTTCCACCATTGAATGCTGAATGAACTGAATATTATGACACATAATAGCTACATGCAAAGTCACAGTGTGCATCAATTTTGGTTCAAATATTTTCATACAATCGGGAGAAATTAAAAAAAATTTAATTTTACAAACATTTTTTAAATGCTGTATCTTGAAAACAAAAGGCGATCGGGCATTAGTGTATATAACTTTATTTATTATTTTTTGGACCTCTATTGCGTGATACTATGCATTGTAGTTTTTTCAATGTCACCCTGTATATTTTCAAGAAAAGAATGGTGAAAAATCAGAAAGTTTGTTTACAAAATTATTCATTTATGATGAAATTAGTTAAAGTAGTGAAGTCTGGATGATCTGAAAATTTCATAATTTTGAGGTGTTTAAATGCTAGAAATAATTATTATTTGTAACCTCTTCAGTACTAAAAAATATGTCAATAATAGAGCACACCCAGCAGGGTGTACAAATTAATTATAGTACGTGTGGTAAATCCTCGGTAAAGCTTATTCTTAGTGAGGTCTTTTAGAGTGCTATTCGTACTATTTAGAGTTCATGGCGTTCGGTTTTAAATCACCCCCAAGAGGGCCTAGCGCGAGGCCCCTTTAAGTGCGAGGCCGTGACTGAACAGGCGATGCATAAACCAAATTTTCTTTTCAACATTTGTTTTTCCGATGACTGCAGCTTTTTCCTAAATGGCACCGTCAACCTCCATAATTGTCGTTACTGGGCACTCCAATCCAAGGATATTCCACGAACAGCATACTCTATACCCAGAAAAATGAAATGTTTGGGCTGGTACCTTCGGTGATTCCCTTGTTGGTCCTTTTTTATAAATGGTTTTTTGGCTGGTAATATGTATTTGGAATTTCTGCAAGAAGCCATTGATCCAGCCTTAACGGTAATTGTGGAAAACAACAATGATTACCTCGAAGATGAACTGATGTTTCAGTAAGACTCCCCCACTATGCCCACCATGTGCTCGAATTCTGAAACCATACATTTCCGAATCGTTGGTTAGGTAGGAGAGGTCCCATTGAATGGCCTCCTATATCCCCAGATTTAAGCCCATTGGACTACTTTTTGTGGGGACACCTGAAAACCAAAATCTATGCCACCCAACCGGACTTTCTGGAAGATCTACGCCAACGTATCATTAATGAATATCGTCTAGTCACTCCTGAAATGCTCCAGAATGTAAGACAACGTTTTGAACAAAATCTTTATAATTGCATGGACGCAGGGGGGCAACATTTTGAACATTTACTGTAATAAAATTTCATTAATAAAATTTTGCTTTCAAAACCCTGTATTTATTTCAAACGTCTATGAGCACTCGAAAAAGTGTTTGTACAAGGTAATTGGCGTCACGAAAAGCATCTAAATAGAGACGCCTTGCTTAATTCGAATTTCCGTTTGCTTTTCCATCCATAAAATGTCTGTCAATTCTTCAAAGTAATAATTCAGCATATTTACTTATTTTGTAAAAATTAATTAAAAACTACTTAAACACTTCAAAAACAAGTCACTGAACACTTTTTGTTATCTTTTTTGTTTGTCTGACATGGAATTTATGACAAACTGACACATGACACTTAGATTATTGTTTTTTAATTAGCATTCCAAAGTTGGTCTATTGTAATAATTAATAAATTAATTTTTTAGAGACACTTTTTAAGCAGAGTTAATTTGGCTTTATGAGAGCGATATCAATTTGTCAAAAAATCAGTGGCCTACAATTTGTTTTTTGCTAAAAATGAGTATTTAACTGCACGAACGACACTGATGCTATTATATTAAAAGAGAAATTTATACACGTGAAAGTAGCCCTTTACTATACACTGTTATATACCAAATAGGTTTTCGAGAAATAAAAACTATAGATTTAAAACAAAAAACTTTATACATTCTGTATCTCGAAAACAAAGCTTTTCCGGACCCATGTTTATATAATCTTGTTTTCTTATTTTTAAACATAGAACCTACTCCTAGATTTTCTTAACATCAATCTGTAATACCCTATATATGAGTCTCAAAAGTGAACTTGGGTATTTATAGAATGTTTTCATTAAATCAGGTTAGTAAATTTAGCTAGATTCATTTTTATTTTAGATTGTTATTGAATAGAGTTTTGTCTATGGAATTGTTCATTAGTATACCTAGATGTTTGGCATCAGAGAGCATACATATGACCTCATTAATAGAAATTGTAGGAAAATTGATTTATATTAGCTTAAGATACCTTTACAAACCATTGTGGGTGTAATTCAACGCTGGTCGGAACTTTAGTCCGCAGAGTAGTTAGTTTCACTATATAGTTAATACCTAAAAAAATATGAAAAATTATGGTTATAGTGACAAGTCTTCACGATCTAAATAATACTGACAATTTGTAGTTGCAGGGTCGCTCCTCCACAAAATCAAATCTTCCACGTCTATTGCAGGACATACAAGCTGATGCAACAAACCATCGGCAAACCGTTCGGTATTAAGTCGGTAAGAACGAAGCAGGGCGTCGGTAGAAGACTTTAAGTGAAAGTGAAGAATGGACCGACTTATATCTAATGTTATTGGACGGTGGGCGGTATACGGGGTGTTCCAATTTCGTTGTAATTGTAGAGTATCTCGAAAACGAAGCGGTCTATGAAAATTCTTACAACGGCATCTTAAATTTTTCAAAAAAGTGTTGTGAAAACCGCATCCTCTGTCTTTTGTAGTTTCCAAGATACCCTGTCAATTACAATGAAATTCGGAGAAAAAAAAATAATATAGAATAAATAGATATTTCCATAGTTTAGCAATGCTGGAAATCTTTATTTCTTGGTCTGACTTTGCCTTAAGCGCGCCGCATTCTTGAAATGGCGTTTTCTACAAATATAAATAATTTTAGATATTTAAAAATGGAATAATATAGAATTTAGCAAATAAATGTTATCTCATGTCACCTAAACACCATGCTGATTAGTGGAAGGTATGAAGAGATTATTTGCCAAAGAATTCAAACAGCCGTAAGAGCCGTTGAAGAGTGGTGTGAGGACCATGCTCTGTCTGTCAACCCCAGGAAGACAGAAATGGTTCTCTTCACGAGGAAGAGGAAAATGGGGCCCATAAAGGCACCAACTCTCCTAAACACTACGTTTAGCTTCGAATCGGATGTGAAATACCTAAGAGTCACACGTGATTCGAAGCTAACATGGAATCTTCACTTAGAGAGTAGACTAAAAATGGCGTACATATCCTATGAGCAGTGCCGCAGAACCGTTGGTAAAACCTCGGGAATGAAACCAATGGTGGTCATGTGGATATACACTGCCATTGTGAGACCAATGCCTATGGAGCTGTCGCCTGGTGGACTTTCGGCCACCAGCTCAGCCAGGTACAAAGGATTGCCTGCCTAAGCATAACTGGAGCTATGCGTACGACACCTACCATAGCAATGGAGGTGATGCTATGTCTACCACCTCTGGATATTTATCTAAGAGAAGTGGCTGCGACAACTATGCTTCGCCTCAAAAATACTGGTATTACACCTGATGTAGGATGTGGAGAAGCTAGGAGTCGCCTGTGGAGTGGGGTCGTCAGAAAGATGCCCCTTTTGCAGGCACTGATCTACACGGTACCTATCAGGAATGAAGAGACCGCCAGTGAAGACGTTATCAACATCTACACAGACGGGTCAAAAAAGAAGGAAGGTGAAGGATGTGGGATTTATTCCAGATCCTTACATATTCGTTATCAGTGGGCAATGGATAGGCATGCTACCGTAGTACAAACGTAATTAGCAGGTATAACCATACAACGGGCAAAATCATTAGAATATACACAGATACTACTGATCTTACGTAATCATAAGATAACAACTAGATCAGCATGGGTATGCCATCAGGCCTCAGCTAACAACAGCGTATCTGTATGCTGGGTAAAAGGACACGACCGGTGCAATGGCAATAAAGTAGCTGACAAGCTGGCTAGGAGTGCATCGGGTCTGAATATTTTTGGACCTGGTCCCTCCAGTATGCTTCCGTTGTCAGCATTTGTTGAAATTATCAAAGGAGACACCCACAAAGAGTTTATGAAACGTTGGGATGAAACAAATGGCTGTAATTTTGCTAAGGAGTTCCTAGAGTACCCCTGCAAGGATACAGCCAAAAAGTACCTGGCTATGTCTAGGACAAACCTTCGTCTGGTGACAGGTATTCAAACTGGACACTGCTGGCTAAGAAAGCACCTCTATAACTTTGTGCTAACAGGAAAACGAGACAGTACTCCATGCACTCTGTGAGTGCACTGCCATCTCGTCAATAAAAGAATCCGTGTTGGGAGATCGATGGCCTTCTATGGCCTACATTAGAGAGACCCCCTCAGCAACGTCACCACCTTTTTCTCCTTATTAGGCTGGTTGGCGGCTCAGGTGGACTGATCTCCTAATGGGAGGATGTACAAGGGGCCTATGGGGCTTAAGTGCTGTAGCCTTTCCTACCCTCCCTTTAATTCCAGATTTCCAGAATGTCATCTAAACGAATATACAAGGTGTACCAGTGGTAAGTATTCAAAACTTGTCAGCTTGTAAAACAAGTCGAAAAATTACGAAAACCTTAGTACAACTTTTGTCAGTGGCGGCTCCTAAGGGAGATACGCTACTTAAAGGGGTAACCTCACAAACAGTTTTTAATGCGTATCATTAAAACGGTTCAACATTAAGTTTCGAAATTTTGGTAAGATATTCACCTTGACGGGTTTAATAAGTCTCATAAAATACATTTCAAAATTTTCTACCGGGGCGTGAGAAAATGCAAGACTCAGGGAAAAATTTAATCATAGCTTTTTAGTAGTTAATATTTCTAGTTTCTGACTCGAAAATATTGAAATTTTAAGTACCTATGTAACATACAAAGGCACTCTTGTTAAATTTCAATAGGATGTACCGTTTTTCAGTAAAATCGATTTCAACCATTCCCCCGATCTTCAAAATGTATGCAAATAATTGGATTTTTTAAAAAGTTATTTACAACTATGAAAAATAAAATTTTAACTTTGACACAGTACACAGTATCTTTTTAATCATCAACTTTGACTAAGATAAGTTTGGCAATATCACATTATTTTATCGTCAGGGATCTACTCTTGTTCTATGTTGTATTTATTTCTGGACATCCTGTATTTCTCTTGGCCTGTAATTACATTTTTTAAATGTTAAGAAAAATTAAGTACTAAATTTTAATAGGTGTACAACGTATATGTTCAATTTTTTATTCTAGATAGTATTTGTATTTATATTGCAACCACTACTGGCTGATATATTACGAATTTAGTGACTTTTCATCTATTCTTTGTCAAATTTTATTAAATCAATTTGCATCAAACGTGTTTCGAAATATTCGCGTAAATGCTTCTTTTATCAAAATCAGTGATATCTTATACGGAAACCGGCCTCCTGACGTAAAAGTTTATAAAAGTAAGAATATGTATGTTCAATAACGTAGTAAAATCATCCTTTATAAGTAAACCAGACACTAAAACGTGGATATGTTATTTTGTTACGTAACTTTGACCTATTCACTGTTTATTATTATTTCATGTCTACATATTCAGGCATTGCGTTTCAAATTTGCACTTATATTTAAAAAAAAGCTGAGGTCATACTTAACTATACTGACATTTAACAGGTAATAGTCGACAGTAAACGTTTTATCGCGAAATAGGTTTCTAAGTTGTTTACTCATTTTTCATTAGTGTAAACAGGCATTATTGCATTATTTCATCCATTAAAATGTTTAGACTGAGTAAATGCAATTGAATATTATTTTAACGATAATACAGGGTGATTCTTAATCTATACGCATAAACTTGAAATTATATCTGAGGAAAAATAATGGAATAAATTGTGAAAAAAAAATGTAGTAAAATATTTACAAAAATTTATCAAGTAATTTTTTTTTGTTTATAAACACTAAGAAGTAAACAAGTCAGGACAATATGTCAAAATTTGATGGGTGCAACTTATCTTTATGCCCAAACTTTTCCCCAAATATACCATCCGAGATGTGAAGCCTTTTTACGTGTGGTTCAGCGGGCTCGAGAAACTGGTAATATGCGGCCGAGACCTGGGCAACATGGCGGAGCTATTAGATCTAGGCAAATTGTGAATCCTAAGGAATAGATTTTACATACCGTCGAAGAGCAACCTGACAATTGCATTAATCTGCACGGACCAGCAGAGGGCGAAACTGCAAACCTGCACGACTTCGCACACTTGTTCAGCACGGACCACAAAGTTTTTGTGCAGGTTATGTGTGGGACAGACATTTTGAAGTTTTTAAGTAGTAGTTCAGTGTAGCTCCGAAGAAGAATTTTTTATTTTAACGATGTCCTATGGAGAGGAAGAGGAGAAAGAAGTGAGAAAAATGAGAATGTTTTGAGTTCATCCTATCAATAAAAAAGAGGAAGAATTTCATCATTTAGTTTTTGAACAAAATTTTTGTCAGAATTTCCAAATGTCACAAAAAAAATGAGTTCTTGGATCGTCCTCGCCACCAAAACCAAGATTTCACAACGCTGTGTCGTCCGACGAAAGACTTGCAGTTTGTTTAAAGTAAGTAAATAGGGGTTGTTGATAAGGGAGGGTGCCCGACAGTTCAGCATTACATTTACAACTAAACTGGTCGAATATTTCTAACAATTTGAAACCAATCCCTGATTTTTGTGGAAACAGATTTTACGTTGGAACAGCGCGGCCAGACATACAAATGGTAGGACACCGACACGACCTGCAGTGATGGTCGTTACAGATGTCGGTGCATGCAGGTGCTGGTCTAATGTGCGATGCCCCATTAAATAGCATGGGAACCTTCATGAACAAATATGATTTACAGGTCCGTGCCGGTACGTTCATTCGAGCGAACTTTTGCTAGTGTTTATTACATCAGCAGCACTTAAACCCAAACTTTACCATAAAAATTTAATGAGGTAATTTTCACACGTAATGATAATCACAATTTTCACAACACGCATTATGAGGCATTGAAAAATCCGCATGTCACTCGGTAAACATACTTTCAACAACGATTTTCAGTAAATATATGGGCTAGAATTGTGAACTGACTTATTGGACCATTAATTGTGGAAAATCGGTGAACTGATGCTTTTTATTTATAATTTTTGCGTAATAATTTACTGGTACTCTTCTCAAAAGTTAATGTCAGTGTTAGACAGCATATTATGTGGTTTCTTAACGATGATGCTCCACCACATATTGCACGACTAGTGCGACATTTGGATCATGTGGTTCTCGAGCAATGGACAGACTGAGATGATCCAATTGGGTGGCCCCATCAATAGCCAGATCTAAATCCGCTTTACTTTTACTTTTGGGGTCATAAAAACTATGGCGAAGTTAGCAGTAAATAAAACTTGCGAAATCGCATACATATTGCGTCTGAGGCACTTCGGCTACAGCCTGATTTGGGCCCTGCGTGTGGAAGTCAACTGTGTATTGAAAATCCCAGAAATAACTTCAAACAGTTACTATAATAAATTAAATGCATTTTCAATTTTATGAAATTCACGTTCTTTTATTTGAAATAAATTGGTATCTCCGTAACTGAAAAACATTTTTTCACTATTCGTCATTAGGTATTTGTCCTCAGCTATAATTTCCCAAGTTTATGTGTATAGGTTAAGAATCACTCTATATAAAACACAATTACCAGCCGAAGCAGCTAACGGTAAGGCGATAAATAAAAGTTAAGGCAATTAAAGTAACTTAAGTCCAATTAATTTATGTATTCAATCAAAGACCTACAGTTTACAACTTAATGAGGCAATTAAGTGCAGTGAAAGGATTCTATAAAAAAAATGCACCCTGCAAGTGCACTACAGTTTGAACAGTTAAAAGATAATTGAGACAATAAATTTTATATAAAAATCGCTATAATTATTAACGGTGAGTTTGCTGCAAAATTTCGTAACTCTCAAGTATGCACCATTTGTACATATTGCGGTAAATATCTCAAACTTTATGTAATAGGGTCGAACGGGGTAAAAGTGAAGTATCAAATTATTTGCTTAAAAATTAAACAGGACACTTGTATACTGTTTTATGTTTCTACAGTGTCGACATACATTTCTAAGGAGTTTGTACAATAAAGTAGCTTAAAAGTTTTTTTGACATTATTGTACTCATTTTCTGCCCGGTATCTAGATTTTTAATAGTCTGCATTAAAGCCGCCACCCCCTATATAATACAGTGTGTCCACGGATGGAGTTGACAAGAGGAGAAACTGTTCTGTTTTTGACTTTATCGAAAAATGTCACTCTTTATTAAAAGTTCTGCTTCCCGAAAAATTGAAATTCTCATAGAAACTTCTTAGATCAGATATACAGGGTGCTCATAAACTAAGAAAATACTCAAGAGAAAAGTACCATTATTTATTATTGTATACAACATTTTTATGAAACAAATCTGTTTATAACTTCAAATAGTGTCCCAATACAAATTTTATAATCAAATTTTAAATTTTAACATTTACTCTACCTCTACCTCCCACCTCAACACATTTTTCCGCTAACTTAATAAATTGTTGGAATAGTTAGCGGCTCATTCAGTTCATGTATTCCTTGGCGCATGTGCTCTTTTAATACTTCCATATCATGTGGCAAACCATTTGAACAAATGTTTTGTTTTAGGGCACCTTGGAGAAAAAGACAAGGGGTGTAAGGTTAGGATTGGGCCAAATCCTCCTGTGAGCAGGACAGCCGTCCTGTTGCTAAAACATTTTGGAAACATTTGGTTTACCATTTTTAAATACTTGAAAGCCAGAAATACGCAATAACCTGTTTTGGCAACAGGACTGCTGTCCTGCTCATTTTCTAGCCTTGCTCAGACAATGGTGAAAAGTGGATTGGAAGATTTGGCCCATTATCCTGCTAGACCACCTGACCTTAGGACCCTTGACTCATTTCCTAAAACAAAAGGTTTATTCAAATGATCTACCACATGATATTAAAAGAGCGCATAAAAGAAGAAATAACAAACTATTCGTAGTGTGTAGAGTAGATGTCAAAATTGAAATTTTGATTTTAAATTTGTATTAGGACTCTATTTCAGGTTATAAACAGGTTTGTTTTATAAAAATGTGATGTAAAATAATAAATAATGGTATTTCTCTCTTGAGTATTTTCATGTGTTTTTAATTTATGAGCACCCTGTATTACTGATCTTAGATGTTTCTATGACAGTCTCATTTTTTCGAAAAGCAGAACTTTTTATAAAGAGTGACATTTTTCGATAAAGTCAAAAACAAAAGACTTTCTCCTCTTGTCAACTCCATCCGTGGACACACTCTATATTATTTGATGTCTTAGTTTCAATTGAATATATCAAGTATTGTATGTTATACTATCTGATCCACTGTCTGCGAACAAATCAGTACCATCCTCCTGAAGGCATATTTTAAATATCTTCTCGAATTAGACAATGGTCTTATAGAGACGTGCAAAATTTCAAGAGGATCGGCTTGCTTCGATGAAATCTTTGAAAAATAAAAATAAATGTTTTATTAAACCTCGTCGATCTTTATTTAATTACGATTAAATAAAGTATTTTATGTCGGATACGTTAGCGAATAATTATGACGAACCTACAAGTGAAAATGTAGGTTTGGCAGTGTGCAACGAAAGAACGGAGAACGAATACAAAATATTGCAGCTAACCGGATTAACTGTTTTATATCAGGTACTTAGACATTATTTTTATTATTAATAAAAATGTTTATTTTCGTCGTTTCTACACTTGACAACGCTGCAAAAAACGACCGCACGGTAGTTGGCGTATCTACCCATCTCGGACGATGATTGATTTTCATAGGCGCCGACTTTCCGTAGGAAAAGAGGGTTTTGCCCCATTTTTTGAGCTAGAATTCTGAAATAATTTTTTTATTGTCTTTTGGACCTCCCTGAGCACGTGGTTAAAATTTTTGTACTTAGTCATAGTTAACCCTGTAAATAAATAGAAATGAGGATCATGTGCGACAATTAGACGTATATATTGAAAATAATTCATATAGGATATAAGTTCTTACTATTTTTTTGTTTTGTTTTAGTTTATACAGACAAAAGAAATAAAGGAAAAAAAATACATCAAGTACTGTCAAACATAATGTCAATCTACTATACATAAACGTCAAAAAATGATCACATGCAACTTAAAGGAGGGTAAAAATTTCCAGACTTTTTTTAATTTTTCATGGTAATGGAACAAAATACAAGCTTCTAATTGGTTAGAAAAGGTTGATATGAAATTTTCACATAAAGGTTAAATTTGTTTTATCCGTAAAAATCCCATAAAAATATTAGATCGTAATAGTGATAAATATACACATTTGTACAGTTCTAAAGAAACCATTAGGTACCATTATTATGTACCATTTGTTAATTAAGCGTAAATAAATTCTTCTGTTGAGTTATGTCCAAGAAATAGTTAGGTGTTTTGTTGCATCTACTGGAGGTGTTACCTTTTTCTTGATCATTATCACATGTAAAAAGTCGACAGTCTGATAATGTACAACGAGAAATTGTTAACGTTCCTAGATAATCTTTTCGCCGTTATCAACTAAGTTTATTTTCTTGTCCTTCTGGATTCCTTATCTGCTTGCAATCGAAAATGTTTGGAGAAAACAAGACGTGTAATCATTTACCTTCATTACGACACAGTTTGTGTACCGAGTACATAAAGGAGGAAAATAATGCCTTAAAACAGAAATAATACGTAGTGAACTGTAAAGCAGAAAACGCACTATGAGGTCGCGGTCTAGACGCATCGAGGACTGCTTTGTGCTGAGCTGACTACGGACGTTTGCAAATCAGTCGTCTATGTGCTACCAACTTGTTCTACTGTACTACTTAAATGTCAAAATATGGTCTGTGGAAGATATACTTTTATTAACTCTTTTAATTGACGCAATTGGCCAAAATTCTCCAAAAAAGTTTTCGACGTGAACGTGAACTCAGACTACTAATGAAAACATGTACATATAAAAAATCATTAGAAAATGTTTCGCTTGAGGAGAATGAGACTAGATGATCCGCGATGCGCTTAGACCGCGATAATGCGCTTCCTCCTTAAGAATTCTTAATATTAATAAATGTATAAAAGAGATCATACATGGTAAAAAATTACTATATTGTAAGCTTATTAGATAGTTTTACCGTTTCACTGTACTACACCTAGGCGTCAGTTACAATTTTTACAGAATTAGGGATATTACAAAAAAATGGAACCTACATACTGCTTTCTCTTATACAGGATTGATTAACTCCTGCTAAGTGCAAACATTTTAACCACATATTCAGGGAGGCCCAAAAATTATACCGGAATTCTAACCCGATGTTTAAAAACTGGGGTAAAACTCTCTTTTCCTCCACAAAATTGACGCCTATGAACACTATCATCCGAGATGGCTTAGATCTGCCAACTACCATGCGCTCGTTTTTATTTTTCAGCATTTCCGATTGTAGAATCGACGAAAATGAACATTAATAATAATACTTGATAGGCTATTCTGATTAACTGCAGCATTTTACATTCGGTTTTCATTCCATATATCTGTAAGTCATTCAAATAATTTTGAAAAAGTTCCTGTAAGTATTTGGGTTCATCATGCGATTATTAAGTTTTTGCAACTCCAGTAAATGACCATTACAAATTCTTCCCCAAATATTGATAGAAAATCGGTGCTGGATTCTTTTACTTTTACCTGTGGATTGTTCAGTGAATAATAGATGCAAGTTTCGAATATTTTATATGCTGTCTCTTGTAAATGTATTTTCATCTGGTCGTAAAATAGGGTTTATTCTGTGGGTATTATAAATTATAATATTGATTAAAGATCTAATAAACCGAAATTAATGAATTAAATTTTCAAATATACCACCTCTGCCTCGATGCATAGATCAACTCGTTCGTTGTGTTGAAGTGTACGGTGCTTTTCTTTTATGAGTTCTGCACAATTGGCAATCAGATCGAGTAGCGCCTTTCTTGTGTTCACTTTTGTTGCATATACTTAAACCAGCCCCAAAGGCAGTAATCAAGAGGATTCAAATCTGGTGACCTTGGTGGTCAATTTTGGAAACCACCTCGACCAATCCAGCGTTGCAGAAAGAGTTTAAGATGATTGATCACAACACGACTAAAATGGCCAGGGGCACCATCATGCTGAAAGTACATGTTTTGCCTAATATATCCAATGGAACATTGTCCAGTAGGTTTGTCAAATTATTTTCTAAAAATTCTACATACCTAGCTCCAGTAAGACGACCATTTAACGCAACTGGGTCAAGTAATTGATTACTAATTATACCGTACTTTCCACCGTGGCGTGCGAATTTTCATCTGACTACAGTGCCTGTATACAAGACAGTGGCGACAATGGCTTGTCCATTTTTCTATTGGTCGCCCGTTTTTGCCCCATAATGGCGGTATTTTGTTTACTTTTACAAGTGTCATCTGTCAAGTGTGTTGTACAAGTTTGTTTGTATATGTATTATACCTTCGTTAATATTCTATTCTTATCGATTTCTATCACAGATTACTACTAACTTCTATATTACAGGTAAGCTTAGCACACAAACACAGATATGCATACATAAGTAGGTATATTGTAATTATTGTATCATTGTAAAATAACAAAACACTTATAACCTAACCAATCTTATGAGGTGTATTTATCGAAATCTTTGCTGTTTGAACATTCATTTAATAAATTTGTATCACAAATTCACATACTTATTTACATTTTAGCTCAGAAAATATGCCAGGTTGTGCTGCAGTTGGATGTACTAATTCAGCAAAATGGGATATCTTATGAAGCGTTTTCCTAAAGATCCTCGGCATAGGAGAGAATGGGCAGTAATTTTTGTAATGAGATATACTCCTACAGACAAGTAAACCGCATAGATATAAATATATACCTATTATAGCATCAGTGCGTAATGTTCTATGCATTTTAATCACAAGCGATATTTTTGTAATATATCAGATATAGATATATTATAGCTCACCGTTCGTTAATAGCTTAAACGAGAATAGAAAACTAATACGTAAAACGTAATAAAAAACCTGTCATATTTTACTTGAAATATAAGAAAAGAAATATAATATACTAATTACTTGTCACGAGTAATAAATCCCCAAATTTATGCGTATAGGTTGAGAATAACCCTGTATAAACTATGTTTATAATTTAACACCTTACCAACTTTGTAAACAGTTTAAATTACCATTATCTAATAAATAATAAAAATATTCCAGTTTTTTTAATCTTTTATTTAATTTTTATAATTTTTTAATAGTTTAAGCCAATATTAACTATGAATACTCATATTTTTTTTAATATAGCTACATTGAATAGTTATTTTGCTGTTTGCTGTCTGGTACACATAAACAGGCTAATAAACTGATATTTACCTAACTCTTTAATACAACAGATATTACTAATATTTTTATCGGTTAAAATTATATAACAGTTTCCAAAATTTAGTTATCTTCAGTCGTTTTCATGAAAACGTATATCCCAGGATAAATTTATCACCCATTTTAGTTTGTATGTGTTTTAGTTTTCCGTGATTATCAGTCTCCCAGATCATGTATTTTTCAACCTGTAAACAAAAACAAGCATGATCATTTCCTCCAACAAACTGTACAAGAGGAGACCCTTACCTGTAATGAAATGTTTACTGCAGACTATCATTCTTCAGCAGTGATGCTAAAATGTTGGTAATTTGATTTGCTTTATTAATAGCAAATAGTTCTACAACTCTCATAATTAGCAGCATCATAACCCAATTCCATCATTTTGTTTAATATATCTTTTAGACCAAGTATGGGCAAAATGTCCCTATTTTCATAAGAACTACATCTGACTACAGTGCCTGTATACAAGACAGTGGCGACAATAGAGCCTATGCCCCGCCCACCCGCCATTAAGGGGCAAATTTATTTGGCGCGAACAATTTCCCCGTTGCTGAAACCGAGTTTTAATTTTAAAATATACTGCAATAAAAAACATTTCGTGATTAGAGTATTAGAAAATAGCCGTAACAATGAGTTTTTGATATAAAATACCGGTCCCCATAAATGAGAAGTTTTCATTTATGACTAAAATTAAACAATTTCCGGAGCCATTTACGGACCGCTTGATGTAGGCTCTCAGCAGTCCGGTTCTCATTTCTCTAATTTTTATCGGAATTAGTTCAAATTTGAAAAACTATTAGTTGAAATATGTCCCGAGGGCGTGAGCATTTCAAACATATAAGTTTTAATTTAATTCTTAACGAAATCTTGTCTTCAATATCGTCAAATTTGAATTTGACATTTGACATGTTTGACAACAGAGAGGTTAGAAAAGATACAACAAAATTTAATTTGAACAAAATAATGTGAAAATAATTATGTTAATAAAAGCCATTATTAGACATCTAAAATCCATATAAAAAATTGCAATAAATTATGTTGGAATATTTTAAAAGAATATTATTGGAAACTCCAGATGTTGGAGAAAGGTAAGTTTGAAAATGTTGCTGTGTTCATGTTTCTCATAAAAGATATTTTTGCAGATATGTAATGAAACTGAAGTTAATAGATGATGTGGACCCCTTTACGTTAAATATATATTCAATTTATATATGTATATAACAATGCTATCTATGGAGTTTCACATAAACAAATATTGTTTCCCTTTTAGTTTTAACGTAACACAGTTATTTTATTATTACAACAAAGAGCAGATGAAAAGCTACAAAAAGTTTGCAGTCTTACAAATATTTTGAACCTGGGTTTGTTACAAATGGAGGGACAAAAGCAATGAATGATTTCTACATTTTAATTGGAAAGGTACGTTTCCTTGTGAAATTAAGCATGTAGATTTAGATAATATGTATGACTTAACAGGTTAGGTATAGGATTAACATTAGTTTATAAACATTATTTTCATGCAAAACATTCTCAGATTGTGCAAAACCGTTAAGATGTTTCGTGTATCGGTATCACTGCCAAAGATGGTGCTATTTTATTTGCTAGTGAATATGCAAATTAAAGGATGCATTCTGTACTGATGTACCAAGTGCTTGAGTGATGTCCTCAACCACCACACAAATTCCTTGGAACGAGTGTGCAACATGAATTGTGGAAAACCTTCTATAGTTCTTATGAAAATAGGGACATTTTGCGACATTTTCATGAAAACGACTGAAGATAACTAAATTTTGGAAACTGTTATATAATTTTAACCGATAAAAATATTAGTAATATCTGTTGTATTAAAGAGTTAGGTAAATATCAGTTTATTAGCCTGTTTATGTGTACCAGACAGCAAACAGCAAAATAACTATTCAATGTAGCTATATTAAAAAAAATACGAGTATTCATAGTTAATATTGGCTTAAACTATTAAAAAATTATAAAAATTAAATAAAAGATTAAAAAAAACTGGAATATTTTTATTATTTATTAGATAATGGTAATTTAAACTGTTTACAAAGTTGGTAAGGTGTTAAATTATAAACATAGTTTATACAGGGTGATTCTCAACCTATACGCATAAATTTGGGGATTTATTACTCGTGACAAGTAATTAGTATATTATATTTCAAGTAAAATATGACAGGTTTTTTATTACGTTTTACGTATTAGTTTTCTATTCTCGTTTAAGCTATTAACGGACGGTGAGCTATAATATACCTATATCTGATATATTACAAAAATATCGCTTGTGATTAAAATGCATAGAACATTACGCACTGATGCTATAATAGGTATATATTTATATCTATGCGGTTTACTTGTCTGTAGGAGTATATCTCATTACAAAAATTACTGCCCATTTTCTCCTATGCCGAGGATCTTTAGGAAAACGCTTCATAAGATATCCCATTTTGCTGAATTAGTACATCCAACTGCAGCACAACCTGGCATATTTTCTGAGCTAAAATGTAAATAAGTATGTGAATTTGTGATACAAATTTATTAAATGAATGTTCAAACAGCAAAGATTTCGATAAATACACCTCATAAGATTGGTTAGGTTATAAGTGTTTTGTTATTTTACAATGATACAATAATTACAATATACCTACTTATGTATGCATATCTGTGTTTGTGTGCTAAGCTTACCTGTAATATAGAAATTAGTAGTAATCTGTGATAGAAATCGATAAGAATAGAATATTAACGAAGGTATAATACATATACAAACAAACTTGTACAACACACTTGACAGTTGACACTTGTAAAAGTAAACAAAATACCGCCATTATGGGGCAAAAACGGGCGACCAATAGAAAAATGGACAAGCCATTGTCGCCACTGTCTTGTATACAGGCACTGTACATCTGACCAACGATGTTCATTGTATTAGTTATTTACTTCATCACGAGTAAATTGAGCCTCATCAGTGAACAAAATGTATTTGTAAAGTGTATGGTTTGCGTTTATCCAATTGCAGAATGAAAGATTTTGGACGCGCTGAATATGGAAACGGTGTAAACCATTTTTGTGAATGACTTGCCATGCCGTAGTTTGATTAAGAGATGGGTTGGAATGCGCCTTACACCCGTGATACGTTCTACCATATTTAGAATCCTTCTTCCACTGTTAGACCAGGACGAGCCTGCCTCTCGGATGTAATTCTCACAATGCGGAACATTCCAGTTTCACGTGCATTGTTGAAGACTGTCTGGAATACATTTCCATCTGGCACTCTTCTGTTCGCGAAGTGACGTCGATATTTAGCAACTGCAGGATTAACGCTACCGTTACAACACTCAAAAAATTATCTGGGCTGTATCAAACTCTCCTCTAGATTTTCCGAATTCTATAATTTTGTAACACCCCACCTCCTTACTCTCCGGAATATTTTCAATTCCGTAATATATGTTGTTTCTAATGCCTGTTACTATTTTTTGGTAAAATATCAGGATAAATCAAACTTTCCTCTAGATTTCCCTAACTTGAAACAAAACATTATAAGAGGATACCAAAATACCTTCTTGGGTGTGAGACGTAATTTCATAAAAGGATTATGAAAATGTATTGAGGTAAATGGTGGCCACTTTCAACATTTACTAGTAAATTAAAATGAATCTGTATTATTTTATTATTCTAAATAAATCATGTTGTGTTTTTTAGGTAAAAATGTTGGCTCTTTTATAGTTTAAAGTATATAAAAATCTTGTAATTGTATGGGTAAAACAGTATTGGTGAATTAACTCAACACAAAAATTCTTGTACTTGAATAATGCAAAAAAAAATAATTTTTAAGTAGCTATCACATAAAAGGTAGATAACGCTGATGACACTTGTCGTATTTCTCGCTCCCAAACACCTAATTATCAAATGTTTTAAAATTACCATTTTTCGAAAATTTTAATTTTCAACACCTTGGAATTCTTTAAATAGTAACATATTACTTAGGCAAGTTTGGCTCAAAAGACATATTTTTATGTCTACTATCTCCGGTTTCTCTATGGCCCATAAATTATGGGACACCATGTATTATATAGTATAATTGTTTTGCAGTGTTTTACTATGTTTGCGCTAAATGACTGCAAAATAATAAAATAACTACGGTCTTCATATTTTTTTTAGTTGCCGCTTATAGCTTATACCGATCCAATGTATTATTCCGTTTCTCGTTTCTGATTCCGATTCTGTCTTCAGCCACATGTGTTATGCACTAAAATAACCTGTTACATTAATTTGATTATCTTCGTATTCTACAACCAGTTTTGGAGCTTCATATTTCATATCTGCTTTTAGTTTTCCAAATTTAGAAAATTTTGACATAATCGTCTGCATAGTTTTTCGGTTACTGGTGGCAATTATGAACATCATCGTTGTGCACGAAGTCCGTCCAAATTGTGTTGCATTGCATGCCATGTTGCACCAAGGGTCCGTCTAAATTGACTATGTTGCATTGCACGTTGTGGTGCACCAAATCTGTACCCGGATTTAGAAGGCACATTGGTAAAGAAATACATATGATACATACATTAAATTAGAGTTGTTATATAGATTACAAATTTTATTACGAATTGCGTTAGACAACTAAAATTCTGATCAAATTCTATGTGCATGGTGCATGTTAGAAAAAGATAAAACATCATCCACGATCACGAATGAAGTGAAATATCTTATTAATATATCTTCTTTGGTTTCGTTAAATTACAATATTTTGGGCTTACATGCCCTTGCTCAGTCTCGATTCTTACGCAGAACACCGTGTATATTCATATTTTAACTGATTTCTCTAGGATCATGCCCCGGGTCAGCAATTTCAAAAATGATGATTCAGTCTCATGGTCATCCGGAAAGTTAGCACCCCAGTGGGACATACGGGTGAGACCAGGAGTGAAGTGCAGCAAATAGCAGAAGTACAATACGATGAGGCCGACGCGATAAGATGCTCGACAGCTACAGTACTAACATTAATATTTATATAATCACATGTATTTTGTAATAATTCTGGTTTAAAAGAATAAGATCATTAGCATAACGTTGCATTTCACAGTGTTCAATGGAATTAAAGATATCAGCAGTATATATCAAAAACCATACCGATCATAAAACGGATTGCTGAGGAATACAAGAGGTTATGGAAGAAATATCAGAAAACTCTGTATCAAACAATACAATTATGTAAGTAGGTAAGTGTCAACAAATTGTGCAAAATTTTCATCAAAACAATAATAGCGCAGTTTAGCATATAAAAGTGAACGATCCAGAAAATGATATTAGGAATATATAAAACATCATCCATGTCATGAATGGAGTACAATTTCTTATTTGTGTCCCCTTTGGTTTGGTTAAATTGCAATATTTTGGGTATACATGCACCTGCTCAATGTCGATTCTTACGCGGGACACCTTGTTTTAACTGATTTTTCTAGGACCATGCCCCGGGTTACCAATTTCATAAATGGTGATTCGGTCTCATGGTCGTCCGGACAGTTGGCACCCCAGTGGAACATTTGGATGAGACTAGGAGTGAAGTGCAGCAAGTAGCAAGTGCAATATGATGGCTGAGGAATATCAGAGGTTAAGAAAGGAATATCAGAAAACTCATTATCAAACAGTAAGTAGGTGTCCCCAAATTCTGCAGAAATTTCATCAAAACTATAATAGCGTAGTTTAGCACATAAAAATAGAATGATATTAGGAATAGGTAAAACTTTATCGATGTCATGAATGGAGTACAATTTCTTATTTGTTCTCTTTTTGGTTTAGTTAAATTACAATATTTTGGGTCTACATGCACTTGTTCAGTCTCGATTCTTACGCGGGGCACACTGTATATTCATGTTTAACTGATTTTTCTAGGAACAGCAATTTAAAAAATGGTGATTCGGTCTCATGGTCGTGCGGACAGTTGGAACCCCAGTGGTACATCCGCGTGAGACCAGGAGTGAAGTGCAGCAAGTAGCAGAAGTGCAATACGATGGGGTCGACGCGATAAGACGCTCGGCAGCGCGGTGCACCGGCGGTCGACCGCAGCAGCAGCAGCAGCACCGCCGACGTGCAGGTGCACTCACCTGTCGGACCGAGCCAGCGCTGCTGCTTCACATATGCATTCCCCGCCAGAAGTTTTTTTGGACCACAGTTGCAAAGGCCGCGGACGTACCTCAGTCGAATGGTAGCCTCTTACAAGCTCGGTCTCCACACAACCATGCCCCACATGGCCGTCCGCTGCGCGTAATCCGCCGACGTCGGCGACGTGTGCTCTCCAAAGGCAACACCTAAGACTCTTCTTCGCCTCGCCTAACCTCCAGACTGACACCGGTGATGTAACGCTGCGTCCGGTCGTGCATAATTCCTAGTGACCCGAGTGACACACCGCCGGCTGCTGCGATTTATTGTGTTGTTGTTTTCGGTAAGTTGCATTTCTCTGAACTTTATTGCTTATCTTCGCCAGACAGCGAGCATGCTGCGTTGCTTTTTCACGACAAACGCCTGACCGGCCCAGGCGGATACCATTTCTTTATGGGTTTATAATTGCACGGGGTAATTTAGACTATTATTGTCTGGTTTTTTTTATTCCATGGCAGACTTAATTTATTCGGTTATAATAACGACGGGCTGATTTCCGTTGGTGTGAGATAGCACTTTAATAATTTTTTCGGTAGCTTCTGGCAGAAACGAACCTGCGAAAATAACAGCTAGAAGTTATGTTTCTGTGCACTAATTACCTGAATGGGTAGACGTTTGGAAACATTTTCATTTGCAGGACGATTACGGTTGAGTAACTTTATTTATATTTTTGCATAAACCATTTCATTTATAACTAAAACAAGACCGTTTTGATCGAACTAAGTTACAAAATTCGTATTATATTGCTCTATTAAATATTATAGTTATAATTTCAATATATTTGTGGTAACCAATTACTTCCTAGATTTTCCTGACATATTTTACATTTGCCTTTTAGAAGAAAAATGTAATTTTGATTTACTGAACTTTCAAAATATCATTTAAAAGTATATATAAAATAAAGTATGTCATATATCTCTAAAAATCAAGCGACACATAGTAAAATAGTGCATTGTAAGTCTCAGGTATAAGTCACTTACCTATTTCCGAGCCTATTTCTAAAGAGAAAAATTTAATAGTATGATTACTATAATCAAATCAGATACCTTTATTTAACCAACAGTAAAAATTAATTTACAGAATAAAAATTAAGGGCGCTGTATTCTTGAAATAGTGTTTCTACAAAATCAAATAATTTTAGACATTTAAGGTTGCCGTATTTTTGGCTGTAAAATGATTAATTTGTGCTGTTTTTAGGTACAATCGTTTCCAATAATATTGACACTCATTAAAATGAATTTTACGATTTCTTTTAAACTGCTGACGTATTTGTATATTTGAAATCTACTTTCAACTTTTAACATTAGTCGTTAGTTGTTTCACTCACTAAAAGAGATTTAATGAACTTCCAAAATTCCAAAAACTGTTTTAGTGTCATTATTATTGCATGGACCTACCTACAGAAATCTCGAAAACTGAAACAAGTAGAACAAAAGTAATATCAAAAATAAAATTCTTAATGGTTAGTTTATCCACCTTTACTATTTAAATTCTCCTCAAATAAAACAATAACTTTTAAAAAGTTTGTCAGACACATTATTTTGCTATTCTAACCCCACATTTTAACAATTTTATTTTCACATCTTATAAACAAAAGTGAACAATCTTATATGCAGAACCATGTAAGTTTATGTCACTATTTCAAGAATACCTACGTCCTTAAAAACTCTATATGGAACTTAGAAACCTGGAATTTAGACTACCTGCAAATATTCAAAGGTACCGAAATAAAATGAATATATAACGACAGAAAACGGTGTAACCAACAAATTTTTGGATATAGAAATATTTTAAAATAAATATTTTTCAAATTTAACTGTAGATGCAAATATTGTTATAATATAAACTTTCTTAATTCTGCACATACGATTATTCACTTTAATTTATATGAAAATAATGTGGAGTTAGAATAGCGAAGTAGTGTGCATAAATAGTAACAATGAATAAACAAAACATGAAAATTTTATTTTTCATATTACTTTTCTTCTACATGTTATAGTTTTTGAGTTTTCTGTTCATAAAAGCAGTACAAATTTGATAATTTTATGGTGAGAATTAAGGCGGCCTTAAGTAAAAATTAATATGCACGCACAAGCATTCTAACAATATAAGTAATGAATGAAAATTACTTCATTACTAATGGTACACGTTATATAAAGAGTAAAGAAGAAAAAAAAACAGAACAAATACAAAGTAATTGTAATTACGAAAAACTGCTAGATCTATTTATAGATTTCTATTGATAGATACAGAAATTCAACTTAAATAGAAAATATTTAATTTCATGATAATCAATTATTATTAAAGGAGTCAGATTTAATTTTAGAAAGAAATTTGAGAGTATGTATCAACGCCAATTTCAATATTTATCATAATAAAATTTGTTTTATTTCTGTTTCGGTTACTTAATAAAAAAATATCATTGTGTACTTCAATTAAAACATGTATATAAATAAATATTGGATCCCTCGTCCCTATGTCTTTGTAAACTTACTAGAAAAATAAATATTTTACATAAAAAAAATCAAGAGAAAAAATCTAAACTCAATAATCTTGATAATAATATATATTTGCTATACCTACATCTTTTAAGAAAAAAACTCTTTTAGCAGAAAATATGATTCAGAGTGATAAAAAACACCCTTCCACTTTCTTGATTTTATTCATATTCATTGGATTTATTGGCCTCCTAAAGCTGACTAGTCCCTGATAATGTCATTATGTATTCTTTGTCCGACAAAGAACGTCATAAAATCTACTTTTGTAGTTGCACTCTCTAAGATCTATGACTGCAAAACGGTTCGTTTAAGATGTTAAGTACAGTTATGATAGTTTTTAGCCATATTTTTTATGTACAACCACCACCCCAAGTTTGTAACACACTTGACGGGACACCCTGTATGCTCACCAAGTTCGTTCGAAAGCAATTGTTCTGCCCAAGTTTAAAACTGTAAACTGTTGAAGGAATAAAATAACAAGTTGAAGAGAAATAATTACATTGTAGCTCAAAATGTCGATTTTTTATATCTGTTTTAATGTGTTCATTCATTTTTTAATAAAGTTACTTAACAGAACATCTACATACATATTAATGGTTAGGAAAAGTCAAAATATCTGAAAAGAAAAGCTTATTAACAAATTTTATTAAGAACAAATTTATTTAGGAAATAATGTACGAAAAATTATTTTTCACCACTGCATTGGCGAAGAATTTTAGGGAGTTCAAATGCAAGCGAAACCTCAAGGCTTTAGCTAAAAGAACTTATTCATCCCAAAATAAAAAAAATTAATTTGTTTAATAGGTAATAAAGATGTACTATCAATACGTACTGAATTTAAGGACTTGCATTACTATTGATTCAATCCTTCTCTTATAATTTATGTTGTAGCTAACTTTAATAGAAATAGGTACCTATATATTTCATTATAAAAGCCGTTTGTCACTATGCGATAATTATGGTAAAATTTATGTAAATATTATTTGATAAATTTACAAAATAATTATATTTAAATCTAAAAAACGATACAATATCACTGTATGTAACTACCATAAATTATTTTCTATTTTTCATTCATGCGCAAGCGCAGTAGTCTGAAAATACGATTAACAACTCATTAACTATAATAACTAGTTTATATAATAAAATAAATAGCACGACACTTATTCTCACACTTGACAGAACTAAGGTTAAAGTTAAGTTAGGTTGAAAATTTAAAATTCCAAATTATGTAAATATGTTTATGCGCATATTTCTGCGTCGATTTCACCGCAAAAGTAGAACAAGTTGAAAATATTTTCTTAGTAAATTATTTTATGAATTTCATACCCAATCTCCCGCTTGCAATTACAGGATATTTTAAAAATAATTTTCAAATGAATTTTTTAATATTTTTCTCAGATAATATTGTATAGTGACAAACGGCTATAAGAAACAAAATGTAAAAACATTTCAACAATCATTATCTTGTATATTTGTCAGATCAAAGTTGGAGTAGGCCTCCACTCTTTGAAGCCCGAGTCATGAGTTTTATATTTCAAATTTGGAAAAAATTCACAGAAAATTTGTAAAATATGCTTCATATAAGTCTGATGATACTTATCCACCTGTTGGAATTCTTCTAAAGAAAATTGACTGTCCTAATATACTTCATTTTATGCAATTTAATATACCTTCGTTTCAAACTTGTTCTAAAATTTGTGTTTTATTTGCAGGTGCTCCTCGTACAAATATTTTAAAATTCTCAGTTTTTTACAATATGTGTTTTAATTATGACATGTCAGCGTGATTTTGATATTTTCTATTGTAATTTTGCTAACATTAACTAGTGTGCATTAAAAATGTTTTTTTTTGCCCAACTGCCTAAAATGGCAAATGACAAATCATCTCGAAGTATAAGTTTTTGAAAAGAGAATTCTTATAATAATAATTGCATCTTTGTATTGTATCACCGATTGTTATCTTTAGTAGTTCATCTCTTCTCAAAACTCCACAAACACTAATTATTAAAATGACCAGAAAAGTTGTCCAAAAATAGTTAAATCGATCGATTTATATTAATTTCTCTCAATTTCATCTTTGGTTAGAAATCTGAGTTTTTTGAACGGTATCCACCTGATCTGCTTTTCCAATATGGTATTAGTTTTGAAATTTTTTGATATTTACATTTTCTTTGGCATTCAGTGTTCTTTTTAACATGAAATATATTGACCATAACGTCGAATGGTTAGTTTTATTAATTTTATGCACGAAACACATCACCATTTGAATTCGTTGAAGGCAATTTCGTACCGTCTCGACGATTTTTTGGGGAAATTGTAAAACAGCACTTTGTGCCGCTTCCAATCCTTTCCCTGGTAAATGCTCGTTTTCACTTTCCGATCTCATTTTCAATTAAACACTCTTAAGCCTTGTCTTCATGGACCCGAAATTCATGAAAATTCGCGCAAATTATTTATTGACAGGAAAGGTCCCAACTCTTAGCGAATTTTGCCAACTGCAATATTTTCTACCATGTTCATCATAAAACTCTCATGGCAGATTGTCAAAAGTCCAGGTTAAAGTTACTAAATCTCACATGATGAAAATATTCCTTTTTTGCGAAATTCGCGTTTCCGCCATTAATAATTTAAATCAAGAGACAATTTTTGCGACACATTTGTTTTATTTTATTGCAATTTTCGGACGGAAATGCGATTCCGTTCTCGAATGAATATATTAATAACTTCCATTCTTGAACGTAACAGTACCATTTCGCGTTCTAGATACGAAAATAACTATTTTCACAGTTCGGGAACTTTTTTTCACGATCTTGTCACTTTTGACATTCACACTAACTAGATATACTCGCGACAAGAATTCATACGACTTACGTCATACGAACAAATGAATAATTCATGATATTTTTATCAAAATATTTAAGAAACTGCAACTGATAGTAATAAAACTATATATACTACACTAAAAGTTTGCATTATGTATTGCTTTAAATTGCAAAAATTGATTGTTTTTAACGCGACCAAATATCGAAAATTACGTTGACAATAAAAACAATTGTGTAACGTCAGCCGTGACGTAAGACGTCTGAATTCTTGACTCGAGTATAAAAGCGTATTGAAAAATAATAAACCTATAGTGCCAAATACTTTGGACAGTTGAACAAAAAATAGTAGATTTGTTTTGCAGAAGTTGGAAACGGTTTGAAACTATCAGAAATGTTCCTCCAACTATTAATTGCGTTAAATTAAATGGAAACGCGTTCTCAACTTAACTGGTCGAATATTTCTGACAGTTTCAAACCGTTTCCAACTGCTGCAAAAACAACCCTATTGTTTCTATTTCGTGCGCGAAATCAGTATGTTATGGTTCTTTCGAATGATTTTTTGTTTCGACTTACGATTTCGACCAAAAATTCACATTCTCAAGCGCCATTGTTCACTTAATATAAAAATAACTATTTGCTAATATTTATTAATATGTGTCTTAGGCTGTATGTAAATATTGTTGTTTATAGTGGTTTGTTTGTTACTGTAAGTATTGTAATTGTACTTATTATGTACAGCCAGTTGTATAAACATAAATAAGTAAATAACGTAAGATATTTTTAGAGTCATATATCATTAAAATATAATTTTACAGAGCAAAATGTTAAAGAAAAAATCCCTATTATTTTTTCATGCTTTATCATTTCCCAAAGAGAAGAACGAAATAGGGGAATACCCTGTATGTAGAACTGTATCTGATATCAAAAAATAGTCAAAATTGAAATCAAAATTCAAATGTGTATTGATATTACACTACTCATCGTATTTATCTCTCCTTATGAATGAATGTCACAATGAACCCCACCTTATCAAACTTCTGATGTAGAATGTACAGGGTATATTCAGCATATTTTTATTTACGCATAACTCTCACGTTGTAAACAAATAAGATAAACAGCACTCTTAGGAATGAGATTCGACCGTATCCACTACAGACAAACCAGTTGTTTTTAGTTCGTTTAATTATTCGATCAATCATTATCATGAAATTAATAACATAGCTATCGAGAAACGGGATAAATTGCATCATATGAAAATATATTCTCTTTTTATTCCTTACCTAATTTTGTTTGTGGACAGTTTAAAAATATATTTTTTTTAAATCAACTCTTGTACAATTATTGTTTCCAACTTTTAAACTAGCTTTACTATGCATTGCTACCACATACATCACAAGATACTATTTCAGTATATTATTTCAAATATAAAATTAATACCGCTATTACCGTTATCTAAAGAAATATGTAACAAATCACTATTTAATTGTAAACTTACAATCGGCGTGCCAACAAATTAATTAAAGTTGGACGTTTATCAAAATATCATTTTTAAATAACAACACAGAATGTTGATTAGTGATATAGTGTAACTATTTGCTGCCAAAACGTATTTTAATCTGTTATGTTGTCAGAAAAACAAGTAAGTCTGTAGTGTAATTGAGTTGATAAGCAATTAGAATTTGAGCATCTAACGTTACGTATCCTTGAAATAGTGTTTTCTACAAATGCAAATAATCTAGGGCTTAGCCAAATAACCTGCGATTTTCAGATATTGAAGTATAACCAAAATGTTAACGGAAAAAGCGGTCTAATCAAATTTTTTATATACGTATTATTCAAATTTAATCGTAGATGTCAATATTATTATAACATAAACTTACTTAATACTACATTGTGCACTTTTATTTGTATGTGAAAAGAATTGTTTAAATGTGAGGTTACAATAGCCAAATATTTATTTGAGAAAAATTTATACGTATATTTTATATAATTTATATTTATTTTTATATAGTAATAATGAATAAAAAAACATATAGAATTTTGTCTATAATACTTTTCCACATGTTTTATTTTTCGAGGTTTCTGTACCTGAAAATAATTTCCCCAAATTCATGTCAGGAGTGTTTGGCTGGCCAATCTAATCTATTGATATATCCTGCTTCGAGTGTCTCTTGAACCCTTCTTGCGCGATGTGGTCCATAAACACAAAATTTTCACCTAATTCATTACGTAGGAGGTAGATAATGGGCGTAATAACTTGTTCGATGTAAATTTGTCTGGTCATATGGTATGCGAATTAATGTGGTGCGGCGGTTGAACATTATTCCACCCCAAAACATTACGGTACCACTTTCATACGAGACAACTTCACGAGGAAAATGAAGTCGCTATTGACGACATGGTTCTCTCCAGAATCTTTGTCTCCAGCCCAATTCTATTTTCGTCTGTAAATAAGACCCACCGCCACTGGCGTAAAAGCCAACCCCTATGCTCTCGCGCCCACTGGAGACGCGCATCACGATGCCTTGGAAGTAGAGTGGGGACTCGTAATGGTGTTGTAGCACGTAAATTTGCGTTGTGGAGTCGTTTCGAATAGTAGGTGTCGATATAACACGGCGAAATGTACCTTGAAAGTGGGCTCTGAGAGTTGAAGCTAAAGATGTGCGGTGTCTACGAGCATATTGCACCAAATACCGATCCTCTCTTTCATTAGATACTCGAAGACGTAAACTACGCGGTCTGTTTTCCACTGTATCAAATTCTTCATATCTGTGTACTATTCGTACAACAGATGATCTAGAAATGCCCAACATGTTCGATATCTGATGATTAGAATGTCCGGCATCATGTAAAGCAGTCATTCTTGCTCAGATAAACGCAGAAATTTTACGTCCAGGCATAATAATGTACAAAAATTCAAAGGAGCACTTGGCAGATATGTAAAAACATTGGTAATAAAGGAAAGGTTCATGGTCTACAATTTTTCATTATCTATTTGTTCCCCAAGTACATGTACTTTTTTACCACATTAAAAAAAACACTAGGTTTAATCGAATCATTTTATATCCAAGACGTTTGACGTTGTTTGCATGTCCATAGATAAGGCTTAACAAGCTTTTTACCTCATACAACCGGGGTATTTTCAGGGATGCTAAAGAAACGGGAAAGTGATCTAACCAACCAAGTTTTAGGTACCTACCGAAATCTATGTAAAGCATATTTTGTAAATTTAACTGTAGATGTAAATACTTTTTCGTGAAATCGTTGCATAATAATGACATTTCGATTGACATTTCAGTATCCACATGTCTTTAAGGCACGTGTGCTTAAAACAATCTTATTAACGCACATGTGCGTAAAAGTAAAATAAAATAATTGAATGAATACGTTTTAAATTATTTATTTATTATAAATATTAATAACACAACCTTTCAAATCCGATAATTGGACATTACAACATATATTTTTCCTCACTTCAATATTGGAAGAAGATAACATCTGCATCTCAGTGCTGCTGGTGGAGTTTTTGAAATAAAAGTGGTATTTCCTTTCTCCCTGAGAATTTTTCTTGCTGCTATGGCCTGCCTATATTGTGTGGAATTTTCTATGTACTCCTCTGCCACAAGAGTCGAACGCCAACTTCCGTGTCTCTTGAGCATCGATATATCTGCAAGGAAGGTTGCAGAACATCGTCTAAAGCGGTGCCCAGAATACTCAGTAACATTGGGTAATCTAAGAAATTCGGAAATCTGTTTAGGAATTGATCCTATGCTTTTATATCCACTGCTTGTGTAGTACATTTTGAATTCCTGTACGTGATAAAAATTGAAATGTGATCAATGGTGAATGGACGTAGACTTGCATATTTGCGGAAAATTTAAAAAAAAATCGACTCTTACATCCACTCGGGTATTGTAAATAATCTAGGAACATTAGTTTTGCTATTGGGAATAGTCACTTTAATAAACAAGTTAATTTTTTTCTCCTACAGGCTACAAATATACCAACAAAGACAACTTTTTGGAATAAGGGTTTTTCATCATCTGATAAACATTTTAAAGATAACTGAGACAAGTACGCCAGAATAACTTTCTCTGAAATATTACGTACCTTTTTTCGCCACAGCAAATATCAAATTCTGCATAAGTTTGTTTGGTATAATTTCTTCGATTTTAAAGGAATCAATGTACATAAGGCACTTTTCGCCTCATTTTCTATTTCAGAATTTTCAGTATCACAAGAATCTGGGTCACACATACTGAAGTTTTATGAAAAATTGTTACCGAGTTTAATTATCAGGTTTAATGTTCACAAACGTTCACATATTTCAGAATTGTTTAAAATGTTTCCATAGTTTATAAACACCGTACCATAGCAACTGCTCCATAACAACAACCTTATAGGTAACTTAGCATAAACCTAGAAAAAATATAGACTCTGCCAGTATCATATTGTCAGCGACCGCAAATTCATGGCTGCCCTAAATGGTCCAGAATTGCTAAAACTTGGTTTTTAAGCCAATTTACGTTGGTTGTATTGTAGCGTGAAGCTCATTTGTTTACTGTGATTGGTCATATTCATGTCACATTCTCTAATGACATTTAAAATGACAGCGTTGTTAATTTCAGATTACAATGCACAACCGTCAACATAAAGCAAATAAAATATCCATTTTCTGGACCTAAGGTCCCTAGAAAACGCGGCACCTGTCACGTGACCTATATCATGAACCGACGCAGTGTATATTTTTTCTAGGTTTGTGCAACTTAGCTAAAGTTGATTAAATAAAATAGTCTAGTAATCATATTAACAAATACAATCGAAGATTATGTCGAAACTTTGCCAAGAATTTTATTTTTCACTTATATTTGTTCTACATCATTCGAATATCGGAAATATCGGTACTTCATCTAACTCAGAAAATGTGATCGTGTTAAGAAATACAGCAGTCTTAAGTTTTTACATTTTTGGGAAATGCGACACAGATAAAGATGTAATAGTAATACAGTGCTACACGACTGTTGACTCTTGTACTTGAATATTGCAAAAAAAAATCTTTTTTAAGTAGCTATCACATGAAAAGGTAGATAACACTGACAGTTGTGACTGTAACAAATTTTGTTAACTTTCAAGGTACACTTGTAAATTAAATATTTTCCAGCCATCGACAATGTGCAATGACACATTATAATAATAAAAAAATAATAATATCTCTACCACTCATTCTAATCACGAGGATTAGCCGAGAAGTCGAGGCTTGTGCGGGGGAGGGCATATTATTATTAAGCAGGCCGCATTTGCGCCCAGGAACAACTTACGTTGGTAGGCCCTAACCACCATTCAGTGCAGGAATGAGGAAAACCTAGAAAACCTCATTAATTAAGGGGGTAGTCAATCGTCAACCGGTATCAATCTCTCACATTGACCCAAGCCAACATTCTTCCATCTTACCATACCCGCAGAGAGGGTGCCAATCCTCCACGAATATAGCTTATATACGGTCTACCGGCTGCGGGCGTCGAATCCACAGCTTTTTAGTCACCCCGAGTCAAGTACTGACGTCTTAAACCGCGCTACCACTGACCGATCCAAGTAAGTTTAATTAAAATAAAAATATTTTATAAACGTAGGTCCGAAAACGCTTAGTAAAAAAGTTACATGGCGATAAATGTGCAATGCAAAAAAACATTTTCTTAAATAACTCTAAAACGAACCATCAGATGTAAATGAACGGTAATGACAGCTTTTTATTTATATGCAGTATCAAAGATAAAATCTGAAAATGCATCTTTAGAGACAAAAAAGTACTTTCTTCGATATATTCATTATTTTGAAAAAAGTTAGTGTGATGCGTTTCGATGGAAGTTCACGAAAAGAAAGTTGTTATCGAAGCAAAGGCAAATCACTCCACAAGCTATTCGAGGAGAAAAGGGTAAGCTATAAAATAGATTATATTTTCGAATACTTATTGTTTTTTTTTGCAATAATGAATAGAAGCATCCTTACATGTACCTATATGGAATTAATCATTGCAGCATGGCATACAATCCACAACAAGCCACACATTCTCCAATTTTTTACCATTTAGAACGATTTAAATGACCAAAGTAGATGTGCGATTAGGCTCAATTGACGTCATATTCTTACGTAAGAAGATTCTTACTTCCTGACTTGAAATAGGTTTACAAAAGCAATGAGACCCTTAACGTCTACACAGTTCAGTTAGAAGTATCAATGCACATTTTTTTTCGCGATTTAAGATATTTTACTGCGGTTCACGTCACTCTTAACTTCTTTTTCCCTGTGAAAGAGGTGATGCGACCCATATAAAAACCCTAGATGGTTCAAGCAAGAATATCCATATTTTTGGCGATTTATTTATTAAATTTTAAGTAATAGGTACTTGAATATTACTTAAATTCAGCAGCTAGTTAAGCTTAACCAATTTAGAATCTTGTTTTCCATATCAAAATAACTACATATAGAAATAGTTCAGCTTACTTATAATATTCGATTACTTATGTACTATTTTAGACTTAATTAAAAATAAATGACATACATTTTTTTTAATTAATTGCTAATAACACTGAATATATTCAACAGTAAGAAAGATTATACCTATACCAAAATCTGTACCTGTAAAATATCTTGAACTGACAAGAATATGCCCCTGGATTCTTCAGACTTGACTGGCCAGTTTTTCATATAAACTTTTTATCTTGGAGTCTGTCTTTTAATGATACAAGATATTATAAACAACTTCTCTCTTATATACAGGGTGCCCGGAAATGATGAGCAAAAAATTCAGGGGATAATTCTAGACCGAAAATAAATGCTACCTCTTTCTATAACATTTTTTCCAAAACTGATTATTAACGGAGTTACAGGGTGTTAAAGTTAAAGTTTTATTTTCGATATTTGTAAATAAGAATCCACTTCTTAAGAAATCCAAATATTTACATAAAATTTGTAAGTCGGGGGTTTTTGCGGACGAGAAGTTCAAATATGTTTCTAATTTTGACGTCACTAGTAGAGGGCGCCACTTATGGTACATCATGTTTCTTTTAAATGACAGAACTTTTTTGCTGCTTAGTGTATCCATCTGACTATAGAAACAATCGATTCTCCTACCTGTTATATCTGAAAAAGGTATACCTTATTGAAGTCGTTGGGAATACGAGTTTTCGATATAATTTTATTTGAAATATTTAGTGCACCGATTGAAAACTGTTATCGTTTCAGTTAAAGTGCCTTTTTTACTGAAAATACAGCAAAATGTTACTTGAAAAAAGAATCGCCCTGCTTTGATAAAATCTTTGTGCTTTGTTGAAAAATGGTTTCATCAAACCTCGCCGATCTTCTTGAAATTTTGTACTCCATAATTTACGATTCTGAACAACTTTTTCAAGTAACATTTTGCTGTATTTTCAGCAGAAAACGCACTTTATCTGAAACCAAAACAGTTTTTACTCGGTGCACTGAGCATTTCAAATAGGATTATTTCAAAAATGGTTACGCCTATCGACTTCAGCAAGGTATACCTTTTTCAAACAAGACAATTAGGAGAATCGATTGTTTTGATAGTCAGATGGATACATTATTTATATATAAAGCTGTTTACAGGCCTTTTAGGCCCAGATCTGTGTTATTCTCCTCCATTTCATTCTGTCCTTCGCCTTTCTTTTCCAATCCGTTACATTTTTTTCCCTTAGATCTATTGCCACTGCCTCTCTCCATCGCTTCCTCGGTCTACCTCTTTTTTTCTTGTAGTTAGGTTTACTCCCTACTATTTTCTTAACTGCCCTTTCATATTCCATACGTTCTAGATGCCCTAGCCACTGCACTCTTCTGGCTTTTACAAATTCGTCTATTGTTGGTGCCTGGTACATTGCATATACTTCCTCATTATTTCTCCCTACATAGCCTTCCTCCGTCTTCTTACCCCCTAGAATTCTCCTTAAGATCTTGCTTTCCCACCTTAAAAGAATTTCGCTTGACTTATTATTGCGAAGCCAGGTTACACTACCATACAGCGCTGTCGGTCTCAAAATTGTTTTATACATTCTAAATTTTACTCCTCTGGACAAATTTTGACAAGTGGTTGACTGCTGCCGAACTTCTGTTTGCTTTTATTGTTCTCCTATTTATTTTTTGTTCCTCATCACAGTTAGCTGTTATTAGGGCCCCCAAATACACATATTCTTGAACTTCCTAAAACTCCATCTCTCCATGCTCTGTTCTCAATTTAAAATTGGTATCCTTTTTTTGTTCTCCTATTCTCAAAAGCTTACTTTTCTCTTGAGTTATCTGCAATCCCACCTTACGTGCTTCCTTCACAAGTTTACTCGTTACTTCTTCTAATTCCCTACCATCTCTAGCAATAATAGCCACGTCATCTGCATAACTTACAATTTGATGACTTTTAAACAAGATGTGTTCTTCTCTGTTCCACTATGCATCTTTTATGACCTTTTCTAGTACTAAATTAAAAAGAGGAGTTGAGAGTGGGTCTCCTTGTGTCAGTCCTGTATCAATAGTAAAGCCTTCCGAACATTCACCTTTTATTCGTACATTGGATTTAGTATTTTCTAAGGTCATTTTCAATAGCCTAATCAGTTTGGTTGGTATCCCAAATTATTTCAAAATTTTACTTAGTTTATTCCTTTTGATCGCATCATATGCTTTCCTGTAATAGGTCTACAAATAAAACCATTGCTTTGATCCCATACTCATAGCATGTAGTCAGAATTTCCTTCACCATGAAGATTTGGTCCGTTGTTGACCTTCCTTTTCTAAAACCTACTTGTTACTCCCCTATTTGTAGTTCTGCTATAGGTTATATTCTCTGTTTTATTAACGTTGCCATAATTTTATACCCTATATCTAACAATGATATACCCCTATAGTTTTTGCTTAATGGATATATTAAGATGCAAAAAAGTTCTGCCATTGAAAAGAAATATGGTGTCCCACAAGTGGCGCCCTCTACTAGTGACGTCAAAATTTGAAACATATTTGGATTTCTTAAGAAGTTATTTACAAATATCGAAAATATAATTTTAACCCTGTAACTCCGTTAATAATAAGTTTTTTGCTCATTATTTCCGGACACCCTGTATATTACAGATATTTCAACCAAAGTTGGTAAGCGTTATAATGGATAGAGATCTATAAAACGTGAGATATTCAAAAACTGACATAATTTATCTTAAAAACCCTTTGAGAAGTTCTAGCGATTCACGATGTTTGTGGAAATAAAAGCGAATCACCCTATAGATGTAGTAATTGATAAATAATGGACTCAACAAAAACAGTGTCATGAAAATTTAATAAAAAATGTGTCAGAAATGTTTTTAATTTAGATACCAATATACACTCAATTTCGCCAATAATAATAATTTAAATTAAAATGAAGTATATAATAATAATCAATGTAAATGTGACTATTTGAAAAAAAAAATAAATGCTAAGTACCTACATATTTTGATTAAATATTCGATATTATTATGTAATTTTAAATTATTATTTCCCAGCAAGGACCAGGAGGAGGTAGGAGCGTTCTTTGCCAGGAGGGTGGGATTAAGATTGGGTAGGATAAGGGTACATTAGGGGAACAAAAAAAAACAAAGAAAATAATAACTAATAAGTTCAATTAGGTATACCTTTATACCAAATAAAAACAAAATAAAAAATATATATAAAAACAATATGTAATAGAAATAATATATTTCCAATATACTTCATGTAGTACATAACAATGACACCATGAAAAATGCAGCAAAAAATTTACTTATCCATCATAATAAAAAGAACACACTAGCACTAACATTCGTCAGAGTCACTACTAACGTCACTTGTATCCGATTCTTTATCAACAGTTACGATGAAACCACTTTAATTTAGTCCAATCAATTGATGAAGCTTATAGTCTCCCTCAATTTTTATGACATGCTTGACGCATTTTTTCCAATTAGCTGATATAATTTTATTCTCCTCGCTTCTTATAACATTTTTAACTGTTTTGTCAAATTTTGAAAAGGTGTTATTTCTTTGAAGGTCTGTTTTTAATTGGCTACAAATTAATTCAATGGGATTAAAAACCGTAGTATGGAACGGTAGATACCTGATTGATGACGAGATGTAAAATATTTCCTTAATAACCACCCCACTTCGAATAATATCGTGTTAGATGAATTAAATAGGCATGGTATATAGAATTATGTTAATATTCTATGCATATATCTACATATTCTAATGATTTTTATGCCACTTGCTTGAAATTATATTGTTATATTCTATCCCACTATTTACGGTCGGTGTCTTTGGACATTTTTTATATTCGTTTATATCGATGAAACAGGCCATATCTTAAAATCAATTCCATTTGGTTATATTATAATAATATCTAGTCCCTAATTCTGCACAAAAAATCCGTAAAATGAGTTTTTGTATGTATGGAACACCACCCTAGGTAAATCTAATAGATTAAATAGCTACCCTGCATGCATTCACACAATAAGCCAGCATGTCGAAAACGATTTAATCATATTTATTTTTCTCGAAAACTCTCAACCAAAGCAAGTAAGACGTCTGGAAGGTGGTATTTACTGTTGTTAGGTAATGACCTTGTGGAATGCAGCGTACACGTTCCAATTGCTTAATAAAATATGTCTTCAATGGTGCAATATTATCTGTAGGTGTGTAGGAGTTAGTGATTGGATACCTCTACAGGGTGTAAACTTAAAACTTGCTTGCAAAACTCGTAGTCACTAATTATTTTTTGTATTAAATAACTTTATGTTAATAACATTTAAGGACGCCGTATTCTTGAAATAGTGCTTTCTACAAATATACAAGTAATTTTAGGCATTTAAGAACTGATTAATGTAGAGTTTAGCACATAATGTTATCTCATGCCACCTGCGAATATTCAAAGGTAGGGGAGAGTGGGGAAATACCAGTCGGGTGGGTAAATCCGGTCACTCGGAATGTTCTATGATAAACGTATGCAACTCGTTAGATATGTGGCGCCATCTACTATCTATCGGTACAAGTTAAATCTAACAGGTGTCGCTTTCAAGGCTACAGTGTAAGACCTACGTTTTTACAGTGAAGTTAGTACCTCATTTTATTGTAATATTTTGACGAATTAAAACCAAGGTAAGTACTCAAGTACGTTATTTTTCTGCCCGTTGTAACAAGGAATATCTTAAGGAGCATCTTGCCGTTTAGATTCTACTTTTACAGGCGCATAAATGAAGGGAAATAATTTTAGGTTAGGTTTAGGTTGCCAGATTGCTTTCAGGAAATGCCGGTCAAAATAGTTGGGGCAATATCAGTCGTGACCGGTATTATCCGACAGGCCTTCATATGACTAAGTAGGATGTATATTTTATAAAATATTTTAAATTAATATGCTTTATTTTGTACAGATGCCTAAGACGACTAGGAAGAACAGGCAAAAAAGAAAAAAGAAAAAATAGAGAAAGGAAACAAAAAAGAAAAAGTTAAAAAAGAAAAGAAATCAAAGGTGACGTTTAAAAATAAAAAGGGTTTTAAGAAAAATTTAAAGAAAATGTTGCAAAGCGATTCATCAGAAGAAGAAAATATAGATGAAAAAACTCTTTGGATTGGATGACATGGAAAGCGAACATAGCAATCAAATATGTCTTATCTGCGGGGAATTTGAGAGAGATGGTGAGTTGTGGTACCGCTGTATAGTGCGCGGCCAATGGGTTCACGAGTTATGTAGTGGTTGGGACACTGCTGAAAACTATATGTGCAATATTTGTTTAAAAAAATAAAACTATCCATGTATTTTTTATTATTTAGTTTTGATGTCGTAGTTTTTAAGTTGCAATCTGTTATTTCTTTATGACTTATAATAAAAAACGTTATTATACCTTTCTATTCAATACTGTGTCTTTATTTTCTGAAAAATATGTCGTCCTAATTATAAAAAGCACTGAAAATTGGCTGACCGGTATTACCCGCAGGATGGGGGAATACTGATCAATGTTACCACATTGGTCAGGAGCTAACCACTCTTTTTCAGATTATTATTTTGATTTAAGTGGTAGACCACAGTCTAGTGGATAGATGAGGCTATCTCCTATAATATTTACATTTGGCAAGAAAGCAATATTTTCTGATTTACACGTGATTTGGCTTAACTAACCGCCATTCCCCCACTTTCCCCTAACTCTTTCAAAATACGTATTTTTTTAAATTCAACTATAGATGTAAGCATTGTTATAACATGTACTTACATAGTTCTGCGTATAAGATCGTTCACTTTTGTGTATAAGTATGTGAAAATAATTGTTAAAATGTGGGATTAGAATAGCGAAATAATGTGTGTCATACAAATGCATTATAAAAGTTATTATATTATTTGAGGAGAGTTTAAATAGTAAAAGTGGATAAACAAAACATCAGTAATTTTATTTTTGATATTACTTTTGCACTACGTGTTTTATTTTTCGAGATTCCAGCACCTAAAAAACATCACAAATTTGATACTTTTACGGCGAGAAATACGGCGACCTTAAATACTTGACTACTCGCTCAAATACCACTGAGAGAATCATATGACATCAAATTAATAAATTATATTAATATTCAATATTTTGTAAAAAATATATATTTAATGCTAAATAATTAGCTGTGCAAATCAATGTTTACACTATTTTTTATTTTCTTTCAATCGTTACAACAAATTTGAGGTGAATAAAGGCCTATTAAGGTTGAGACCAACTTGCGCAAAGGCCATCTGTTTTCTGGCGACTGGGTGACTTAGGCGGGGCAAACATCAGGGTTTTTATTTATAAATTTTAGTGACCAATGATCACTCATTTTCATACATAATTAATAATTTAAAACAAGCTATATTTATTAGTAAAACTTGTTTTTGATCAATGACAGATGCTTTTTCTATCTGTTGTCATCTATACAAAATTCAAGACAAAACTCGACAGCTTTTGTTCAGTATTGGTTATTAATACTCGTATGTCCATTTTTATAAAGTTGTACTGAAGAAAAAAAAAAGATAATTGTAGTACGAGCTTTCAATTCATAAAAGAAATGAAAATATCAACGATTATGATTACTGATATGTTAATTTGTATTAAATTATTTCTTGAATATCATTTGTTTTTACTTTAGACTAAGTGTTTTATCACCATGATAAATGTCATATTTTAAGCCTATAAAATTATAATTAAGAAAACAGTAGGTACTGATTAAACAGTTTTGTTATAAATTTAAAATAAAAGTCAATGGTCGTTAAATAAAAGTAGTTTATTACAAACTATTCTTAAGCTTCTACTTTTATCATTTAGGCACATTTTTATTGTAATGTTGTGAACTCTGATAGTTATGTTAGGTAATATATAGCTGAAATTACATTTTGTTTTTTTAAAATGAATATTTAAATAGTTAAACAAATTTTGATAAAGGAATAGTGCTTAATATTTTGTAATTTATTTCGTGCATATGAAAGTGGAACACATTAGAATATTGAAAAATATCATCTTTCCAGTATTTCCTTAAAGCTGCAGTTATCCAAAAGTCGTTTCTTTTTTCATCTTTAGGAAATCTAAAATTATAATTCTAAATAAAACTTCAGCAAGCAAGCAGTTCCCGTAAATAATTCAATATTTTATTTTATTCCCAATTACACTAATTTTTAACTCAGAAATTAATAATTACTAGGTATATTTTTAATTGTACCAAACGTAGTAGTAAACAACAACATTATATTAAATACGGCCCAGGCACGACCATGTATGTTATGGAATATTGCATGATATCTGATTGGTGGGTGAGAGGAGTGGGACATTAATAGGATGCACAATAGTCTTCGGCTTCGGCCTCTATGGTTGAGACTCATTGTGCCGTGAGTTGACATGATAAAAAAATATACCCAACGGCTTAATGAGGGCTAGGTCAAGAAATCTCGTACAATTTGAGAATATCTTGTCTTGTCTTGCAGAACAAGATAACAGTTTCTTTAAAGTCCTTATTCCTGCATAATTTTGCAAAATCACGTCTTGCATTGTCTTGCGACAATCTCGCACACTTGTAATTTTGCAAGAATCTAGGATGATCCTTGCGATACTCTGGCATACAAATGAGGAACATGGAACTTTATTACTAATTTGGTAACATTGGTGGTTATTCTCGGTCGTCTAAAGACCCGCTCCGAACTCACATGTAACTATCGATATAGTCAATAGTCGACAGTCTCGCAAGACTTTTATTTAAATCTTGTCTTATCTTGCGAGACCAAGGCAAGATCAAGAAAAAGTAAGAAATGATTACCATCATTATTTAGTATGCATTTATTGTGCTACATATAACACTATTATTGTAATAATATTATTGTAGTGGAAGTAACTTTCTGCTGCTATCGCCAATTTTGTTTGGCCTCAAAACTTAACGTGAATTTAGAATTTCTTCGAAATAGTGTGGTGATGTTACATGCTCCTATAATGAACACGGTGAGTATTGTGTCTCCTATCAAGAGTTAGTGACCCTTATTTTCATTAAAAATATAATAATTTTGATATTACGATATCGTATCATCATTTCAAATCTCTATATTAATTGAAATACGAGTACGTACACAGGAATGCATAGAACGGGCACGATATATATTCTATACGATAATTATTAATGTATAATAAATATATTGTTACGAAAGTTCACCTACCTTTTTAGTTAGTTAATTATGTTCCTGTTTTCGTGTTAGAATTTATAATTTTTGTGATGCCTTTATTTTGACGTTTTCCGGAATATTCCAGGCTATATTCTATTTGTTTCTCGACACGTTCTCGAAGTCTCAGAAACTTCGAGAACTGTAGAAACCTATATAAGCAGATCATTTTCGGCCGCTGGAGTTAGTTTGTATTCAGCAGCCAAACGCAAGTGACAAACGTCAAAGTAAAGCGTTGACAGTTGCGAAATTGTTGAAGAATATTTCTTGTATTATCAAGAGTGATAATAAAGATTATTTGTCTACGTGACGTGTTTCAACGATAACCTAGTTTCGAGGTTACATTGGTGTCAGAAGTGTGACGTTCCACAAAGAAGACATTTGGAGTAGATAAGTGAATGCCGGTAACGAGATCGAGAGCAACAGAAATGGAGGAAACATTGAAACAGTTAATGGGAATGATGCAAGATATGAAGAACAGCCAGGACGAAATGAAGGAAGATTTAAAGAAAGAAATGAAGAACAGTCAAGATCAAATGAAGAGTAGCCAGGATGAAATGATGGAAGACTTGAAAAAGGAAATGAAAACTAGTCAAGAGGAAATGAAGAACAGTCAAGAGGAAATGAAGAACAGGTTAGAAGAAATGAAAAATTATCAAGAAGTAAATAATAAAAAGTTAGAAGAAGTAATTAAGATCAATCTCAAAGAGTTTGAGGAAACCGTTGAAGAAGAAATTAATCTATTGAGGAATGAAGTCCAAGATAAAGTTCAGGTCGTAGAAGAAAGTGTTAGTAAATTACAGAGTGAAGTCGTCAAAGTCCAAGTCTTAGAAGAAAGCCTAATTAAGTTGGAGCATAAAGTTACAAATTTACAGTCACAATGGCCCGCGAAGGAGATTGTTAAGGCTGACAACAGTTGCATTTCCTCTGCAAGGATTAAACCACCCACATTTGATGGAAAAGTGTCATGGAGCACTTACCTTAAACAATTTGAAGCAGCTGCCTTGGCAAATAATTGGTCAGAAGAAGAAAAGGCTACATCACTAATAGTTGCCCTACGAGGTGAAGCCATGGAGATATTACGAACGCTAGCCGAGGATCAACAAAAAGACTATCAAATGCTGAAGAGTGCTTTAGAAATGAGGTATGGCGATGCTCATCTACAACACGTTTATCAAGCACAACTAAAAGGCCGAAGACAACGCTTCGAAGAAAATCTGCAACAATTTGAAGCAGATATAGCACGTATGGTGAAGCTAGCCTACCCCACCGCACCGACGGAATTTCAAGAACAGTTAGCAATAAGTAGCTTCATTGATGGCCTGCGAGATTCGGAGATCGGTCAAGCGTTAAGGTTGGCCAGGCATAAAAATATATCTGAAGCTTTGGCCCAGGCGCTAGAAATTGAAGCCGCACGACAAGCTTCCCGAAGTAGTCAAGGCAGAATAAGGCAACTAAGATTTAGGAGAGAAGAACCGCGTGAAGCCGAAGAGGATGACGAAGGATTAATGAAGAGCTTAAGACAATTTCTAGACAATTATCACAAAGAAAATGTCCGTACCGACTCTACTGTATATAGCAGGAGAAGATCCATCAAGTGTTGGAATTGTGGAGTTGAAGGGCATCTTAGGAATCGATGCCCTAAGAATACATCTAGTCAGGACCAGGAAAACGCCAACTAGTCAGCTTTGAGGGGCGAAAGCTGGCTAGGTGCTACCAAGCCCCACCAACTATTAAGATCAAGGTAACCCGTCTGCAAAATAATGGAACGAGTTTGGGAGTACCAGGGCGTATATGCGGACGGGATTGTGAAATGGTCCTTGATACAGGGTCTAGTCACACCATAGTGAGACCGAACATCGTCGCTCACTGCAGAATACAAAAGCCAGACCGGAATTACATCTTGGAGACAGCAAATGGAGAAGTCATATCAGTGAAGGGCATCCATCTAGCTAGAATAACCCTGGGGCAACCACATTCCAACACAACATCCTAGTAGCAGATATAACTGATGATGTCATTCTTGGACTTGATGTAATGACTCAACATAATTTTGTATTGGACCTTCCACGAAGACTATTGAAGACCAAAGATGAAGAAATCATCATGCAGTTTCCTGAAATCAGAAACCTTCCTATTAGAACTGTGAAAGCGTCAGCAGACATAGAACTTCCAGCAGGTTCAGAACTAGTAATTGAAGCTATTTGTAGCAGTCCTTCGGCAGTTGAAGAAACTGTAATCGTAGAACCAGAACCAGAGAGCAGCCTTTATAGGAAGGGCATATTAACCGGAAAGACATTAACAGAAAGGAAAAACAATTTGGTATTGGTGAGAATGCTTAATCTAAAGGACTACCCACAACAGATCAAGAAAGGCGAACCTTTGGGAATTTGTCAAACAGTTACATCGGTGTTCAGCAATATGGAATCATCAACAGCACCTCGAAATATTCAAAAACTACCCGAAGTCCTGCAGACCCTTGTTAACCGATTCAAGTCCCCATTACGAGCTGATGAAGTCCAAAAATTGGAAGATTTGTTGAGGCGCTACCAGGATGTATTCTCGTTAACAGAGGATGACGTCGGAAGGACTAATCTTGTGCAGCACCGCATAAATACCGGCAACACCACTCCAATTAAACAAGCTCCAAGACGTATCCCTTTAGCGAAGCAAGAAGAGGTATCGACGATGCTTAGAGACATGCAGCAACAGGGAGTCATTGAACCATCCCAGAGTCCATGGACTTCGCCGGTTGTTCTGGTAAAGAAGAAGGATGGCTCTACCAGATTTTGTGTGGATTATAGAAGACTAAACGATGTCACTAAAAGGACAGTTATCCGTTGCCAAGAATAGACGATACCCTGGATACCCTGTCTGGATCCCAATGGTTTTCCACATTAGACCTGAAAAGTGGCTATTGGCAAGTGCAACTTCACCCAGATGATAAAGAGAAGACAGCGTTTTCCATTGGAACAGGGTTGTGGCACTTCAACGTCATGCCCTTTGGCCTCTGCAACGCACCAGCCACCTTTGAAAGACTTATGGAAACCATTCTACGAGGAATGACCTGGAAAACTTGTCTCGTTTATCTTGATGACATAATAATACTTGGCAAAGACTTTGAAGATCATTTGAAGAATGTTCAAGAAGTTTTCCAAAAGTTGAGGGAAGCCCGGCTCAAGCTAAGTCCCAAGAAGTGCATGCTCTTTCAAAAGGAAGTCAAGTATTTAGGACACATTATTTCCTCTGACGGAGTGAAGACTGACCCAGAGAAAACTGAAACCGTCTGGAAATGGCCAGTACCGAAAGACAAACATGAATTAAGGAGTTTCCTTTGACTTTGCACTTACTATCGCAAGTTTGTGAAAAATTTCGCCGAGATTGCGAAACCCTTACATCGACTCACAGAAAACAATCAGCCATTTATCTGGACGGAACAATGTCAACAAGCTTTTCAGAGATTAAAAGAAGCTTTGTGTTCTTCTCCGATTCTGTCATATCCCAAGCCTGGAAAGACATTCATCGTTGACACGGATGCTAGTAATATTGGAATTGGAGGAATATTATCACAAATTGAAAATGGGCAAGAAAAAGTGATTTCCTACTTTAGCAAGGTCCTCTCTAAGCAAGAAATGAACTACTGCGTAACCAGAAGAGAGTTGCTTGCCATAGTTAAAACTGTGGAGCATTTTCATAAGTATCTCTATGGTCAGCCGTTCGTCTTGAGGACCGATCATGCTTCTTTGAAGTGGCTACTGCAGTTCAGGAATCCGGAAGGCCAAGTGGCAAGATGGCTTCAACGGTTGCAGGAGTATGACTTCAAAATTGAACACCGTAAAGGATGTAACCATCGTAATGCTGATGCTCTATCCAGAAGACCATGTCCTTCAAATTGTAAACATTGTGTGCGACAAGAAGTGAGGGAAGAAGATGAATTTCTTTGCAGAAGAACTACCATCCAGTCTCCAGAGGATTGGGATATTAAAACCATTGCTAAAGAACAAAGTGAAGACCCGGATTTTGGACCAATTTTCCAATGGAAGATAAACAACATGGACAGACCCACCTGGCAGGACATTGCTGATAAGTCACCATCTCTAAAAAGTTACTGGGCGTTATGGAATTCTTTAGCCATCGAGAACGGCCTATTAAAAAGAGTCTGGGAGAGCCCAGACGGCAAAGAAAAGATTTATCAAACAATACTGCCCCAGAAAAGAATTCCAGAAGTTCTTCAAGCACTGCACAGTGGAGTCGGTGGTGGGCACTTTGGAATAAACAAAACCCTGAATAAAGTTAGAGAACGATTCTACTGGCTTGGCAGTCGGTCCGATGTGGAAGAATGGTGCCGACGTTGTGATACCTGCGCCTCTAGTAAGGGACCCAGGACTCGAAGCCGAGGACAGATGAAGCAGTACAATGTTGGAGCTCCATTCGAGAGAATAGCTATTGACATAGCTGGACCATTTCCTCGTAGCAGCAGTGGGAATCGTTATATTTTAGTAGTGATGGACTACTTCAGTAAATGGCCAGAAATATATCCCTTACCTAATCAAGAAGCTGTTACCGTAGCCGAAGCTTTATTCGAAAACTGGATATGTCGTTATGGGGTGCCCAGAGAGATTCATTCCGACCAAGGACGAAATTTCGAGTCGGAAGTATTTCAGAACGTTTGTGAGCTGCTAGGCATTCACAAAACCAGAACTACACCTCTTCACCCGCAATCAGATGGAATGGTGGAAAGATTCAATCGCACCATCGAAAACTTCCTGAGAACGGCCGTCAACGAGAAACAGACCAACTGGGATACCTGCCTTCCTCCATTTTTACTGGCATACCGAGCAGCAATTCATGAGACCACGGGTAAAACACCAGCCAACGTGATTTTCGGCACAGAATTGCGGCTACCCATAGATCTAATTATGAATCGACCGCAACACGAGGAAAACTTAGATGATTATCTCAGCCATCTGAAAGATCGAATAAAGATGGTACATGAAGAAGTACGAGAGAAGATAAAAATAGAAAGCGACAGAATGAAGACCAGATACGACTTGCGTGCCAACAGCAGCGGGTTTCAAGAGCTTGAGAAAGTGTGGCTCTATAACCCAAAAGAAGCAAGGGTAAATCTCCGAAGCTGCAGGAAAGGCCCTTATACCGTCGTGTCACGATTGAATGACGTAGTTTACAGGATCCAGAGGAATCCCCAAGCCAAGATGAAGATTGTCCACATCGATCGTTTAACACCTTATCAAGAAGGCCATGCGGACAATGGAGTAACCTGATCGGGACGATCAGTTCTAAGAGGGGGGCAATGTTACGAAAGTTCACCTACCTTTTTAGTTAGTTAATTATGTTCCTGTTTTCGTGTTAGAATTTATAATTTTTGTGATGCCTTTATTTTGACGTTTTCCGGAATATTCCAGGCTATATTCTATTTGTTTCTCGACACGTTCTCGAAGTCTCAGAAACTTCGAGAACTGTAGAAACCTATATAAGCAGATCATTTTCGGCCGCTGGAGTTAGTTTGTATTCAGCAGCCAAACGCAAGTGACAAACGTCAAAGTAAAGCGTTGACAGTTGCGAAATTGTTGAAGAATATTTCTTGTATTATCAAGAGTGATAATAAAGATTATTTGTCTACGTGACGTGTTTCAACGACAACCTAGTTTCGAGGTTACAATATCATAAAGATTATTCTAGCTGATAAGGCTAATACGAAAAAATACAAATTATGCATGCTATATCGTTGAATAATAGAAGTTTTAAAAACTTTATGCTAACAATTCGTCAATTTGCTTCGAACTCACAACTCACGTGAATTGACCTGTATACGAAACAGTGAATGATGTTATGGTGTACAATATCATGTTTCATATAGCACATGTCACGTGACGACACAGCACGGATCATAAGTGTGTCCGGCTTTAATATCAACATAGAATCTGGACATCAGGCACGTTTTTCATTAAACATTTGGATGGGTATTGTAGGTGACAGGTTTCTAGGTCCTGTTGTTTTACCAAACCGATTAACAGGCGCTGTTTACCTCAACTTTCTGCAGAACACACTGTATGAGTTTTTGGAAGACATTCCTTTGAATCAGAGGCAACAAATGTGGTTCCAGCATGATGGTGCTCCAGCTCATTTTTCCATAGCCGTTAGAGAGCATTTACACCAAACTTTTCCACATAGATGGGTAGGAACGGCCGCACCTGTTTTATGGCCTCCAAGATCGCCTGATCTGAACCCTCTAGATATCTTTTTGTTTAGTACTCCTGTAAATAGCCTGGAAGAGCTGCCGCTACGGATTAATCAAAAGTGTCAAGAAATCCAAACCAAGGAAGGTGTTTTCGAAAGAGTTCGAATATCGTTGAGACGAAAATGTCGTGCCTGGAAATGGACGGAGGGCACTTTGAACATCTTCTGCAATTTTGTTTTTTGTTTGTTAAAAGCTTCCTTTGTCGGTTTATTCCGAGTAAAATAAAATGTTTGAAAAACGAATAGTGGTCCATATCTCCGCAACCGTTACTTTGCGGACCCATGTTTATTAAGACTTTTTTGCTTATTTTGGTTCATACTATTACCTCCTGAAATATGTTACACTCTTTTTTTAACACCCTGTATAAAAGCAGATTAGGAAACATAACTCAGTTCAGTGTTTAAGTCAGAAATAAAATAGAATTTGTTTTTGTGATTTTACTGCATTTACCTGTGTAAGGATTGCTGTAAGTATCTGAAGTAATAATTTTAAATTTGTAGTAGATAAATTAGAGGACATTTTCAGAGTAAGTGAAATATTGTATTAGAAAAAATACTAGATTTTCTTCATTTTACTTCAATTTCATAGAAAATATATATGGCAATTTTTTATACCAAATGATAAAATGTTATTTTATCGTAGTTGTTGGTTGCAGAAATGTTTAAAAACGATATAAAAGAGGAATTATTACCATCCCCTATTCAGGCTGAGGCGTCAGGTGGCATATCCAAGTTATTCCCAAAATCTCGATTGACATGAAAAGGAATATGTAAAACATTTAAAAAATGGAAGAACGCAAAAAACATCAAAGATCTAAGTGAGAATGTGTTGTTAGCATATTTTTTGGAAAAATCAAAGAAAATGCAACCTTCGAGTTTATGGTGAATGAAAATATAGATATTTGAAAGTAAGGGTGAACTGAGGAGTCTCTTTAAATCATGTTGTATCAACTAAACTTTTGTTTGTAATACAGCAAGCTCATAGCTCTTCTAAAATAATCAACTAGAGGTTACTAACCAAAAAAGTCCAAAATTTGTAACTCGGAAGATGTGATAACATTTCTACAAACTGCTTTAGATTATAAATCTCTCCTTGTCAAGAAAAAACTCTAAAACCCTAAAATAAATGTGTTTATTACTGGTTTGGCTTACAGGTTGTAACATGGAGCGTACCGTTTGGATGAGTTGCACAGACTAAAAGTTGAAAACGTTGACGATCGACAATCTGTAATGCTTGTTTCTTTTCCCAACACCAAAACTAAGAAAGACCGGTCGCTATGTCTCATAAATAAGAAATTTGGAGACAGCGTCTTGAAGATTATACGAAAATACATAGCCCTACGCCCTCATCAACTATCAACAGAAGAAATGCAGTGTTCAACCTGTGTGAATAAAGTTCTTAAAGCTGCCAAATGCAGAAATGAATACTGAAGATTACTTCCGCTGTTCTGCAGCTGCGATGGTGGCAAATTCTAGCGCAGAGAACAGTAAAGCGGTTGGCAGTGTTCTTCCGTAAACGTACATTGAGGACTCAAAGACCAATAATATTGCTGTATATCAGAATGCATACTTAATAGCGTGACAAATAGGTCATTGCGCATTGGCGCTAATGTATCGGTACCCTTCCCATCCATATTTCTGGGAATGCTAATTGCAATATTAATATTTGTATTAACAAAAACACAACACAAACTTAAAAATATAGATCTCTATTTATCCTTTGTGTTAAAGTATTAGGCCGTTTATACATACCTTTCTGAAATAGACAAAACAGCACAAAAATACCACAATTATGCTTACTTACTTAAAATAAATACGTAAACGTAATACACAGTCCTCAACCCGCGTTAGCATGTGATTTAATGAAAACTTCTGTTGGTCGCTATTACATATTGTCTGCAAATTTATATTACATTATTTAATTATATAACATTAACTTGTGATACAGAGCTGGGTATGAATACTAGAAAAGTATTCAATCTATGAATAAGGAGTACCTACTCTGCTAAAAAATGTATTCATGTTTATCTGAATTCTGAATATCTACATACTAAATTAATATTTAAATGCAAATAGATATATTTAAGAGAAAAAAAAAATAAGAATAGAGAACACATGTTACAGTATCTGCGGTGGAATAAGAGGGTTTTTATAAAGTGCAGTAAACTTAACATCAGCGAAAGGCGCAGTGGGATAACGCATATTTACTATGCTGTTTGGGTTGTGTTTAGTCGTCCCTGTCCATAATAAAAAAGTAGATTGTGTGTATATAAAATAAATCTCAGCTTTGTTTATATCATTCAGCGTGTTTGTTTACCTAAAAAAAGTAAAGAAATAAATAACATTTTATAAAACCTATTTTATATAGCAAATTCAATTGCTCTTGCCGCTATTATTATTAATTATTAATAGAATTAATTTTAGGGTTTAACTAATAAAATAGTGTAACATACCTAATATTCAACAACATTTTAGGCTTATCTTACCCAGTTTTTACAAATTAGCCCAAATGTTTCTGCTATTTGTCTGTTTTGAACTCGAAAGTTATTAGTAGCTATAATAAATACGTTTGCGTAAATCATCAATAGTGCCCACTTCAGTGCGATACACTTTATTTTTTAAATATCTCCACAAAAAGAAGTCCAAATGATTTAAAGTGAGAAGATCGTTGCCATAGTACCGGTCCTCTTCGGTCAATCCTTTGGTATTAGATGGGTAAAAGTGGTTAATGATATAACAACAGAATTAGATAAAACTAACTGTACGGTATTGTTTCTTTTAGATCAAATCAAAGCTTTTGACTTGGTAAATTTTGACTTACTTCTGAGTAAATTGAGGTATATAAGTTTAGATTGTGGCGCTATTAATTGTTTTTGTAGTTATCTTCGTGAATGAAGGCAAAGAGTAAGAATTAATAACCAGTATTCTCAGTTTAAAACTAAGTGTGGTGTTCCCCAAGGAAGTATTCTGGAGTCATTACTATTTTCAATCTTTACATTTGATTTGCGTCACAGCATCTTTATGCCGACGATATTCAATTATATATGTCCTTCTCTGTATCTCACAGTAATGTATGTTCAATGAGGATACCACAAGCTTTTTTAACTGGTGCAGCGATAATGGCTTGCGAGTCAATCCAAATAAAACAGTTGCAATGTGCATTGGCAAGTAGTGTCAAAGAGAAGTGATATCTGCCAATTACAATGTTGTAGTAAATGGGGTTACTATTGACTGGGTAAAGTGGTATTATAATTGACAATAATTTAAAATTTGATGAACATGTAAATCGGGTTTTCTCAAGTTGTTTTTATAGATTAAAGTCAATATATCATCTAAAAAAATATACTTGATGAACAAACAACGCTCAGGATAATTAAAGTTATAATTTATTGTGATATATTTTATTGCTGACAGGTTTATTATTATCTTTTCCCAAATTACAACAAGCAAAAAGCAAACAATTCAGAATGCATGCATTAGGTTTGCTTTTTGTGTACCGTATAGACAACATATTACTCCTTACTTACGTAGATTATCAGAACCAAATATGTTTACAAAAATATATTTGTCTATAATGTTTCTATATCGATTTTGTAAAAATTAAATGCCTTTGTACTTATTTAATTTACTGTCCAGAAATTTCGATGTGCACGACGGATTTTCTTTGGTTTTTTATTAAGTTCATAGGGAGTTTAATATGTTGTTGCCATATCTACATCTTCGAGAACCAAATAGGTACACAGGGAAGTGCTATAAAAACTGATACTCTGTTGTTGATATGTCCGACTCTGCGAGAGATCAAATCTACTTATGAAACCTTTTTACATTTATTATCTCAAGTTACATAAATTCTTTAAGTCGGGGGTTTTTAAATTATTTTATCTTTTTTCAATTACATTTTAACCGTCGTGGGTTGTTTCAAAATTTTTAATTTTTGTATTATTTCTTTTCTAAAGATTATATTATTAATTATGTTAAATCACATACTTTAACATTAATTATTTTACTTTAGATATAGGTAGAGTGGAAGAATGGCTTGCGCCAAAACTCTTACCTTTTGTGTAAACTTGTTTTCTTGTTTGCACAATAAACATTATTATTATTTATTAATGCTTGGACACACTGTACATGATACGGATATAACTGAGCTTTGTGTATGATATGTCATACTGCTGTAATACGTCTTGGACGCCCTGGAGCTCCATCTCTTTCACGGCTTCGTTTCAAAGCCGTGCCACGCTCGCGTTGCCTACACTTGCACTCACTGCACACTGCGGTAAAAGCATGTTTACCGGGAAAATCGTTATGCTACAGCATTTTTACATCACCATAAATTAAAAGAATATCCATCAACTTAGAGTTGCTATACACGTATGCCATTTTTGACACTTGAAAAACTAATGTAAATACTTGCATCAGAAAAACGTTAATACCTACTAAGTAATCGGATTTTAATATTCGAAATTGTCTGGCGAGACTACAGTAGCCCAGCGATGTAAAAGTTATATTACAACTTTAATAATCGGACACTAGGTATAAGGATTTTATATTTTTTTTTACGATATTCACATTTTTCATGACGCATCTACTCCCAAGGTTTTAGTTGTGAATCACCTTCTATAACTTGAGTTGCTTGTAGTACAGTATGTATGTGGTATTTTTTTATAACAGTAAATAATGTGAATAATGTGTAAATTTACTATAAAAATTATCAGTGTGCAACTGAATAATAATATGCTGCGTACTTTTGAAACAATAGTATTTAACACTAGTAGTTTTATGGTATCGGTTTTGAAGTACAACACTATTAATTTTGCCAAAATTGTGTGCATCTGATTTCATTGGAAGAATTTTAAGAATAGATTAAATACAAAATATTCAATAAATAGAATGTACCTACGCAAAACTGTAAAATAAACAAAATAATCAATCAAAATTGAAATCACGTATTTGTTAACAGATATATCATAGATTTTCCATTCCTTCATTGCAATTGTAATCATTTTCTGATGCAAAAAATGATGCGGTTGTAGTTCTACTTACTCTAGAAAGTCAGTCAAAAAACGAAACAATTAAAAAGCTTTCAAAGCGTAAAATTGTTCGCAATATTTGTTTAGAGTGAAAGGACTGGATTTTTTCTGTACCACACTGTAAAGTTAACGGGTACTATTAAAATGGAGAACTGATGTTGTATAGCCAACGAACGGACGTGCTTGACAATTATGTCTTTGGAAATTCACTTACAATAACAGCTCTCGCAGGAATTTTATTTTAAGGCAAACGACGACAGCGATAGTGGAGCTGCTTCAGCACCAAATCTGATGATGTGCTTTATCAAAATTTATTTAAATTTCTTGAATGTTTATTGAAGCCACTGACCATGATACGTGCACTTTATACTTATGCGAGTAATTACATAAACTTGTCATTAATAAAAAATCTTGTTATGGAAATATACAAGGTGTTTCAAGACTGTCAACCTTCCTAGTTTGACCGACGTTTGCGGGTCTAGAGGGTGTGTATATCGGAGAAAATATGTCTTTAAAAATGAAGCTGCTTCCACTTTCAGAATTATTGACCTTATTATTTCTCGATGTACAGAGTTTTCTTAGATAAATGAATAAATTCTTGTATAAGAATCAAAAAGCTAAACGATTAAATGTTGGAATATCGTTTTCCTACGAGCATGCGTAAATTAGTACTTTTCCGCAGTGATATCCGTTCGTAAAGTTATACTTTTCATGCCGTACGGACAAGATTTTTTTCGGACTGAGTGCGCGGAAAAGTAAAACTACTATAAAATCTCATTGGCAGGTAAAATTTATATTTATTTTGTATTTTCTTTTACCTTTTAATCGTAATTCCCGATATTTGTATTTCAGCTTAAAACAAAATAATAATAATATTATTTAAGTAGGTATCTTGTATAATGATAAATGATTATAATATTGTCAAGCAACACCTGTCGACTTTGTCACATGATGTCAGATTTTCCTCCATTTCTAGCCTATTTTGCAGATTTACGAAAAAAATGTCAGCCAAATACTTTATGGAAAAAGTACTCTATGTTAAAAAGTTATTTTTCCATTACTTCCATTATTTACAATTATATTATAAATATGCAAATTTGCGAAAACCATGCACCCCACACATGCATTTTTTTGCACAGTATAGACAAGGAGCATGCAGCACTCAATGTGTTGAATGAATAAATTCATTCAGTAAAATGCAATATATAATTGAAAAATCCAGAGCAGTATACAGGACATAGTTTCTGTCGTTCCTCGGATACCATATTGGCCGAACAACTGCCCTTCTGCTTTAAGTCAACCTTTATCAAGCCACATAAACACTTGCTCTTCTGAGTTAAATGAACCTTTATCAAGCCATGTCAACTACTACTGCCTTTCTGCGTTAAGTCAACTTTCATCAAATCACATAAACTGCCCTGCTGAGTTAAGTCAACCTTCATCGACTCATTTGAACAACTGTCCGGAGTTAAATCAACCTTTATCAAGCCATAACTGTTCTTTCGTGCTAAGGCAGTGTTCATCAAAACTGACCATAAGCCACTCATTAAATGATCTGACCGGATCTGCAATCAATTTGCAAAATGTGAATAACTGTTTTTTTTTTGTTAAATATGAACAAATAATTTAATTTTCTATTATTTTTATTGCTATATAATTTTTTTGTTGTATAATTCTTTCTTTCAAGTTTAATTAAAAATTATTAAATAAATTATCATTATATTATTTTTCTTATTTGATACGAAACTTGTAGGAAAAACATTTGTGCAAAGTGCCTTTTCCACACGCAAAACTTATCCAAACTCCATTTCGCCTCGTTCGTCTAACTGTATTTGTGTGCGGAAAAGTAAGACTTTGCGCACTTGCTAGGAAATTGGGATTCAGCTTTGCTTATTGGTGGAATAAAATAAAATATGGTATGATTTGAAATCCGTAAGTCAAGAGGTCACGGAAAGTTATAAAATTATTTTTTTTTGCTAGTAAAATGTCTACTATGCGAGGTATAACAAACTATTGCCGAGTAAAGTTTCTCAGGATGATGAATTGAGTACCTAAGTATCCAAAATTTAAATACATACCTCCTTTGATTATTTACTACGGAAAAATGTTGTTAAGAAGTTAACTCTTACAATGTCGTTTCACCTATCCGGAAGCACCCTATATACATTGTACATTTATCCTTCACTCGAAAGAAATCGATTACAACTCAAATAGGTTGACTTTTCAGGATAAGCAATTGAAAGTTGTCGTTATTGATTTAATTGAATTTGTAATCTTTTGGCCATTAATTGAATTTATGTAAAATGGTAGGTATTATTTATTATATAAAGTTCTCTTCCAGTTTCAAAATAGTAGAGAGTGACTAATTTACAGCACTTAGGGAGAGGGTAAGGGAGGGTTGCAAGGGAGAAGATTTCATAGGCGTACCACTTGAGGAACACAAAATTACCAAAAATAAGTTGATGCTGAATAAACCTAGAGCTTTAATAGTTTACTTTAAAAAGTTTATAAACTCACTTGTGTCATCCTTTCTACAATTGTAGAATGCCATTTTTTTGGAAGAAAGCCCATGACCACCAACATACAACAACCTGCTGCGCACTCCGCGGACATTTATAATACACTGCATAATACATACACACTATTCACTACAACGGTCACACATTAAAACTTATTATACACTACACTACACTTAACTACACGCTGTACCACCTTCCGTATGACCTTTATTTATGCATGTTTCGTCAGTATAGTATAATCTTTGCTTCAGATTTTCAATTTCTAATAAGTTTTAAATTGTTTCCTTGCCATATCACCATTTCGTCTTTCTCTATCAGCATACTCGTTTTATAAAATTGAAATACATGTCACGCATAATTCGCAAAGGCACTCCTCTAGACAATCTAAGTAAAGTTTCATTATGTGAGATAGCAATCTGAATATTTTTATTGTCGAAAACTCATTTTTAAAATGCCATCCATGAATTGTTCAGCGAATCGCGTATTTTGTATCGTCATCAACCACTATTTCCTTCCTTCCGTAAGTTTCCACTATTTTACATTTCGCAGTTGTATGTTCTTTGCCACTCTTTACTGCACGTAATTCACTACTAACGAGCACTAATAAACTATATTTCAACCACATCACTAACATTTATATTTTGTTCTCGAGCCCTAATCCCTTCATATACGTTTTTTATCATATGAAATGTTTCACTTATTAGATTAAGGTGTTCACTATTTTGCGAACACGCTGTAGAGCTTAAATATTCTCCATTTTTAAGAACATAAACACAAAATCACTAATAAATTTATTACAATCACAATAAAATTAGCGGAAATACATCTAGAACTGTACCCGTGCGCACGCTTATGGCAGCTGGGTAAAAGGAATAAACCGAGGAATAAACAAATTTGAGTTAACGCAGTTAAATTGACGTTACGGCGTTTATTCTATTACCATAGAAATCATCATTCTGATATGTGCATGCGTATTTAATGCAGGAAAAGCTGTGTAATCGGGTATGCTCTGTGAGGTATGCAGGACATACAATTTTATACGAAAAATTTACTGACGGCTCTTATTTCTCTTTGTCTTTACTGCTACATATTGTGAACAGGTTTATACAAAATGAGTCACTCTATACTATTTTAAAATTCGTTCGCATATTTGTTAATACAAACTTTTCAGAAAAAAGGATACAGATGTGTCGCACTCTAATATATTTCCCTATTAACTAAATGAATTAGTAAGAAAATCATTTAGTCGCCACCTTAAAGGTAGCTTTACCATTTGTTTGACCCTAAATAAATTTACTTACTACCTATCTTAACTTTGATAATGCCTCCACTTCGTGTCACACTAAATTTCATATACATTAGTTTTCCACATGATGGAATCCATTTGCATTCAACTTCAACTTTTTAGAAACCGAGTTAAGTTGTTAAGTGTTTAACTGTTTTCTTCAGTTTTTTATATTTTTAGGTATTAATAATATTGTGTGAAACTAACTACTCAGTGGACATCAGAATGCTTGTTCTAAGCAATTTTCTATATTTTGCCATGTTTTCAAGATACAACACGGTGCAAAATCATTCCTCCATTTTTGGTTTGACTTTCAAACAATATTCTGAGTACAGTTCTATTAAAAGTTGCAGATTTCAGTATAAACGGCCACTGAAACTTGGTCTGGTTCTGTTTTATCATTCAAAGAATATATGGTACACTTAATGTCACTTTTGGGTTTTAATTATGATAGAATATGAAATAAGTAGACTCTAAAATATCCGACACGAAAATGTAAAGTTCTTTAAGATATTAAAAAAATAATTTTGAAGATCGATCAATCTACTGGAATATTTTCTTATTGTCTAGTATCAAACTGAAACACATCGTAAATGGATAAATATCTCTTTTTGTTTTTGAAATACCAGTTTAACGAGTTTTAACACCCTGTAATTGAAAACTAGGTATGACTAAAAAATAACGTATACTTTTTATTTTCAGCAATGAAAATGATTCTTCTAAACGTAAAGATTACTAAAAAGTGAGACTACTTGAAACATTCTTGTACTTCCAGGATCTGAAATTAGAAATTAAAACAAGACATCGAACCTATAATACGTCTTTTTTATGGCCGGTCAAGTTTAAATTATACATTTAAATTATAATTTAGGAATAGGTAACACTATTCGTTGCCTTGGGTTCAATTTTTTATATGATACCAACTACAAATTATATATTTGGGATGTGGACGAACGTTACTGTAATGTTGTACCTACCTGTATAATTTAGCAATTATTATTTAATACTGACTTATTTATTTGTTGCTAGAAGCAGGATTTTTTGACTAACTGTAAATGCTAGTAATAATTATGATACGTTTACGTTTGATATAGTTTTTAAATAATTAATTTATGCATAGTGTAACATATAATTTAGACTGGTATTCCCATCTTGTACGATTAAACACGGAAATTGGGGATGTGGCTCAACAGTCACGAAACCGATTTTAAACTAAAAATTATAATTAGAAAGGTTTCTATTTCATAAATTTACAGGGGTACAAGGATACCTAAAATCAATAATTATACACCGTTCAGGTTATTACACCGTTCACTTGCCATTAATATTTTTTTCCAAGAAATTAAATAGCCGGCCATTCCCAAAATATTGTCTGCTTAAAAATCCTCTAGTGACGACTAGGTACTTTTTATGGGAATATTTCAGTTTCGTTAGATCTAAACTTGAATACGCCTCTCTTGTGTGGTTCCCCCATTGTGCTGTTCGCATTAATAAATTAGAATCAGTTCAACGTAGATTTTTAAAATATTTCAGCTTTAAATCGGATGGTCTTTACCCTCCCATTGGATTTCCACACGATGAGCTTTTAAAAACTCATTCTTTTCATTCTTTTGAAATTAGACGTAAATATTACACACAGGTTTTTCTTCATAAAGTGATACATAATTCAGCAGATTGGTAAGAGTTGATGTCCAATTATTTTTTGTCTCCAGACCTAGTTCTAGACGAAATTTAACATTCTATCTACCCGCCGCCCGCACTAATATTCTTAAATATTCTCCTCTTTTTGTAATCTGTAACAATTGTAACGTCAACAATATAGATATTTTTAATTGCAGCCTTATGACATAAAACCTTTTTACCGAAAATGATAAAGTAGATTCTAATTTTAGTGTTTGTTTGTATATGCTTATTATATATTTTTTAACTATTACTTTTTATATATGCATATTGTTCTGTTTTCCTGTTCTGTAACTGGGTTACTTGTACAGGGTGACCCAGAACTGATGGTTGGCCGCCATTACATAAAAACAGAAAGAGCAATCGAAAAAAAACGTGGGTGTTTATGGTATGATGTAGTGAGTGTTTACCATAAAATACCATCTTGGTAAATTTAATACCCAATGAACAGTGACGCTATCGAAATCATTTTTCCCAATTTCATACCTATTTTTTTGCATAATTTGAAAGGCCTTATTTTTATCAATAACTTTCATTAATAGTTATTTATGCAACAAGTGCAAAAAGTAAGCGTTTATTGCACGCGACGTGAAGTGCAATAAGCACTTTTTGTACGAGTTGCATACAATATTTTTTCTACGTTCATGCAAAAACCAAAAAATGTTATTTAGATGACACTAAGTCTAGAAAAATGTGACGTCGATTTGAAGGTTTATGTTTGCCATGATGACAAAACGCTGTCGTAGAATGACAGATGAGTGCAATAAACATTTAAACATTAAAATGTGTATTGCTCTAGAGCAATAAAGAACCACTTTTTCCACTAAATATAGTTCAATAAAGTATTGTTTTTTGCATGAGCGTAGAAAAAAAATGTTTTTGATATCACCTTTCGTGTAAAAGATATAAGACCATATGTATAGAAAAATTAAATAATGTCTCTATCACGTATGTTGATGATTTTGACAACGTTTTCATCGAAATATCAATACTGTCAATGTTATGTTACTCATATTTATCGATAAAATTTACCTGTCAATTGTTGTTGTTGTTTTAATTATTTATATGCTGATTTACTGTTTACTAAGATGAATAGTCATAATGAAAAGGTAGATATGCTTTTAATTTTTGGAGAAGCTAGAAAAAATTTAAAATTGGCAGCATTGATTTACAGTGAAAGATATCTTGACAGCCAAGTACCAGATTATACAAGGTTCTTGAGATTGGAACAAGCACTAAGACGGAAGACAGACACTTTTAAAGACCAAAAAAACATTGAAAAAAAAAACAATAAATCCGTTTGCAACAATAATGTGGTGGGTCAAATGTGTATTTCAATAATAATCCTAGAAAATCAGTACGAGATGCCAGCCGAGAACTAAATATTTCTTATAGTTCAATTCAAAGAATTTTAAAGAAAAACAAGTATCACGATTCTAAAGTTTTAAACGTTCAAGCTCTCTCTCAAAATCATAGGCAACGCCGAATAAATTTTATTTCGGAGATTGTTGATATCCAGTTAGATGTGCCAAACATTTATAAATATATACTATGGACAGACGAGCCCCGCTTTGTCAGCAATGGAGTACTAAATAAAAAAAAAATACGCACTATTGGGCAACTGAAAACCCTCACGAAATTAATCAGGTTGAAAATCAAGGACATTTTGGTGTTATGTATGGTGTGATATTATAGGCAGATACCTAATTGGTCCATACTTTTACAATAGTGCCCTAAACGTAGAGCGTTATTTAACATTTTTTAGGAACCAGTTACCAACTTTATTGGAATTATGTCATTACAACTTAGAAGAAATATGTGGATTCAACAGGATGGCGTACCAATACAATGCGAGAGAAGTAAAAAGATACCTCAATCAAAATTACAATGGCCGATGGATTGGTACAGAAGGATGTATTCATTGGCCTCCGAAATCCCCGGATCTATCCCCAATGGATTTTTATTTATGGAGTATCCTGAAAAATAAGGTTTATAAGAAAGAATGTCATAATTTAGAAGAATTAAAATAAAACATTAGTAACGCATGCTGGGCAATAAGTAGAGATACACTTCTACTACTTCTAGAAATGTGCTTACAACAATTTTGGTGGCCATATCTAATATTGTCCTTGTTTTGTTCATATTTTAAATTTTATATAATTTTGTTATTAAATAATCGTTATAGCTTTTATTGTGTATTACTTGAACCAACAATACTTACTAAATTTGTTTATTTGTTATACTCTTTTTGGGTATATAGGTACATTAAAACAATAAATAATTTTGTTGGAAAGTTCGAAAATTTTGTTTCCCATGGCAACGCTGTCAAAATCATCAACATACGTAATCGAGACTGTGTTTATACATATGGTCTTATATCTTTTACACGAAAGGTGATATCGAAAAAAGGTTTTAATCAAAGTTATTGATAAAAATGAGGACTTTTATATTGTGTAAAAAATAGGTATGAAATAATTGAATGATTTTGATGACGTCACTGTCCATTGGGTGTTAAATTTACCAAGAAGGTATTTTATTTTAAATACCATAAACACCCACGTTTATGGTTTTTCGATTGCTCTTTCTGTTTTTACGTAATGGTGGCCAACCATCAGTTCTGGGTCACCCTGTACCTGTTGAGCAGTGTAATGTAAATAAATAAATAAATATATAAATTTCTCAACTAGAAATAAAATAATATATTCATAATAAATATTTATTATCCACGACCACTATATTAATTAATAAGTCTGTTTTCCGTGGATTAAAGGCCTATTAACACATTAGTGGATTAGAATTCATAATACCACGTTTAGATGTTATAGTATTTTATTTAGAATTATTATTATCAAAAATGATTTTGTCAATTTGACCGGGATTATTTAAATTCACTCGATAAGGAGTTTCTGAAAAACTGGAGGAACCCACACCTTCGGATTTTTTCAGCAATTGCCATCTTGTCGGACAGTGAATCTTCAATATAACATTCCGCTTCCGTAATCGATTTCCAACCACCAAGACGCTTCACAGTGGTAATATCACCCCCAGTATTGACCAGTAATGTTGCCGAAGAACGCCTCATTCTATGTGCGGTAATACTTTCTGGATCAGGGAGCCCAAGAATTGCAGCCACTTTTGAAGACGTTTTCGAAATTGTGTTCATGCCTACATGTTGTGGAGAACATGTTCCAGCCACATATAGCAAAAAAAATTTCCCACCGGCATTTTTAGGTCCCAGATTTATGTATTTTCCTGCAGCATTGACTGAAAAAGCTTCTTCTATGATCCTAAAACTTCTTGAAATATTTGTTTTTGTATCCGGAATGAGTACCTATAGGTAACTGCCTTTGTCTTGGACATGGGTGATATCCAAAAAGGTTAATTCATTGCATTGACAAGCACCCTCGACTCGCATGACCGTTGCAACTTTTATTTGACAATAAAACGCTCAATCTATAAATTTCAAATATTAAAATATTGTATTTCCTACCTTAACTTAGAAATATTTCTCATCTGGTGCTTTTTTCCAAAATTCTTCGATTTGATTTCTCTCTAGTATCTTTGCCTCCTTTGGTTTTTAATTCTAGAGTGCTGCTAGTATAAACTGACTCACCCTATAATTTTGACCATAGCTTCATAATTTTTTTGTGTTTCTGAAGAAATTGGACGCTAACTTCAAATACAGTAAATATTCAGCGTATTTGCTACTTATAAATATTTATCCTTTTTTCCAGTCTATAAAAACAAATTCGTCACAGATCATCTAACTGTATAAAATCTATATTATTATGTTCGTTACAGCTATTTTTAGTTGAAACCTCATCAAACAGTCGTTTGCTACAAATTAAGTTATGTAATGTTATTTGTGTACTGGTTTCGTGTCGAATTTTCAGACAGTTATGCAACGTCGGGTTTAATAATTCCTAGAACCAAATCAATTACCCACCAAAAAATGTTTAAACTTCATTAATGGTATTCAAATAGCGTGTATAAATTCCAGGATGACAAATTAGTAATTGCGAGAAACACGTAATTGGAAATGTACTGAGAACTAGTTCATAGCGAAAAATTACATATGAATACATGGCAATGGTGGCTAGTACGATGAGGCAGTGCCTCAGTATAATAACAAATAAACATTAATAACTGCTTACTTTAATCATCTAATCCACTTATTATATTCAGCATTAGAATATGGCTATACTATATTGGCTATGTAATACATATGTGTATTTACAAAGTAGGTACTACAAGTAAAATTGTGATACCACTAGATCATATGAATAATTTCCTCCACTTGTGTTAATTGAGGTAATATAGTTTTTTGCTCAATTACAATAGCAATTTGTTGGACTTACAGCCGTATTCACCAACAAGAGTTACCTTTCTAACAAACTGTTAAGACAGTCGGTTAAATTATTTTTTGGTATTCACCATCCTTATCAAACTGTTAAAACGACTGTTAAATAACAGAAGAAATTTGGCCTGTTAAAACTTAACGGAGGGTTAAATATTTAAAATCAGATTATGGTAATTTATAACTTGGAATCTATACTTGTTTTCCTGGATTTGGTTTTGTAAAAATTTTGTGAAAGCAATGATTTTGATAGCAAAACTCGGTTGTAAGCGCAAACCTAGAATTTTGGTTTAAGACACCTTCACATTTTGAACCTGTAGTTTGTTTGTAATTCAAATGGATAGACTTGAACAAATTGATTTAAATATTTTGTCACATGTATCATCAAATAATGAGGAAGAACCCCCTCAGATTGTTAAATGAAATTGAATTTATGCCAATAAGATCTGATATTAATTAATTATTCTCAACCTATATTTCTGAAACTGATATAATCGTTGATAGAGACAAAATACCTGCTGATTAAGGTGATCTGTAACATGAAATAATAATTTTTAAATAAAAATCTCAAATTAATATCTATAATTTACAGCAAATATTATAAACAATATTATTACACTCCAGATTTTTGGACAGGGGAACGTTCCATGTAAAAATGAACCTTAAAACAGAAACTGTGTTAAATAAAATACTCTTTAAGAAAATTTAGACTTAATCTAATGAATACCGACTATTACAATGCAGCCACGGCAGTCCAGTACTTGTGTAAAATCTAAAATCGTGCACGATTGCCTAATTGGATTACCCATGGATTACTTTAAAATCTGCTGTTGCCAACATAAAAATCTAGTGATTTTTATTTAACAGACTGTTTGTCTAACCACCTATGATTATTTTTGGTAAATACAACTTTTCCTTTAAATATTTCGAAGAAAATTCCTTCTCGTAATGCGTACCCGCTGTGGTTTAATAATCTAATTATAAGTAAAATTCGTCAGAAAGACAAGGTTCCTTGAAGGTACAAGGAATCGGGCAGTCAGGAGGACTTGGATAGTTTTAAGACAATCCAAAAAAGTTTTGGGAATTTGTTCAAAGTAAAAATAAGAACTCATCTATTCCTGGCATAATGTGTTACTAACAAAACAATAAAGAATCTTCAAGATATTACAGAATCCTTTGTTAATATTTCTTTTGAATATTTCAGTGATCCAGTTGACAATGTCCATGTTACTGAATACAATGACAATTTAAACCTTGACATAATCAGCATAACCGAGACTGAAGTATTAGCTGCACTAAAGAAACTTAAACCTAATATGACCGTGGAGCCTGATAAGGTCCCGTCTTTCCTAATTAAATATTGCGCTTCTGTCTTTACTGGCCCGTTAACTCTAATCTTCAATTTGATACTTAGAACTTCCTGTTTTCCCAGTGTATGGAAGTTGTCAAAAATTACACCTGTATTTGGTGACATGAATATAGTCACTAATTACAGTCCGATCACTTTAATTGCTAATTAAACTTTTTAATATTGTGATGTATGCTTCTCCAGACATGTTTCGCATTCTATTACTATCGATCAACATGTTTTTATGTCAGAGAGGTCTACACTGACTAATCTTCTTTGCAACACTCAGTTCATAAATGAAGCTCTCGATCGCCAAAGCCAAGTTCACGTAATTTACACTGACTTGTCCAAAGCGTTCGATCGACTAGACTACAATATATTACTGAAGAAGTTAGCTAATTTTAGACTATCCGCTAGATTCATATTATGATTTGAACATACGAGTACATGTCAATATTCTTATGTATGCGGATTCTGATGCGAATGATGTAAATCTAATTATGGAAATAAAATCTATTGCGGCCTGTCAGTACCTTAAAATCCAGACAAATGCAATGTTATATCCTTTGATAGAAAGGTAAAGCCGGTTTTATATGATTATAAAGTTGGAGATTCAACTATGCACCGACCGAGCAGGATCAAAGATCTTGGTGTTATTTTTGATCACAAACTAAGTTTTAATAAACATATTGAGACGATTACTTCTTTGTCATATAAAATGTTAGGGTTTATAAATACGCAACTCAAAAAGTTTTCATAATATTACTGCATTCTGCTGTTTATAACTATTGTAAGATCTCGGTTGGAATATGCTTCTGCAGATTGGAATCCTATTTATAATATACATATATCAGCAAATGAAAAGGTTTAAAGAAGTTATCTGCTTCATTTATAATTGGTAGAACATATCCTCCTATTGGTTTTTCACATGAACTGTTGTTAGAGCGTTTTTTTCTGTAAACCCTTCATTCTAGGAGGGACCTGCACTCAATTAAAATTCTGTACAAACTTGTAAAAAATAAATTAGATAATGCTACATTTCACGATCAAATCAAATCAAATATAGGGTACCAACACTTTCTTCCCGATCTAATATGTTTAAAATGCCTACCCCCCGATCGAACTTATTGATAGATTGCCCGCTTTACCAAATGATCCATAATTAAAATTGAGAACAAGGTTGACATATTTTGTTGCACTATTTTGCAAATTAAGTCGGTATTCCCATAGTTAATTAATAGAGTTTTTCTTGTTTATAATTATGACGTATGTCTTCATATATCATTTTTGTTGTGCTTTGTTGATTGTAGTTGGTATTTTATAGTAATACTGTTATTTATATTTTTAAATTTGATGTTGTTGTCTACTAATTTAGTCACTGTGTTACATATCAATGTTGCTGTAAATATTTCTTTTCTTGTGTAACCTACCCTGTACCTAATTCGAATTTTGCCTGTTCGGGTGTGTATTTAAATAAATAAATAAAAATTAATAACGGCTTACTTTAATCATCTAATACACTTATTACATTGGCTATGTAAAACCAGTAAAAATTGCTATTTCTGCCTGCCTTCAAGAAAATATCAGAAGAACGAAACCAGCATATTCAAATATGCACAGATAGGCAGGCAGCTTTACACATGCTTTTGTCCTTCAGAAGTACCTCTTGTGTGGTCCTGGAATGTGCCAGGGTATTTTTCCTTTTGGGAAATAAAAATCGTGTTAAGCTGACCTAGATTCCAAGTCATAGTAATGTGACAGCCAATGAGAGAGCTGCCAGACAAGTTTCAAGTAGTCAATTTGTGGAACCTGAACCCGTATTGGAGTTACGACAATGTCATATCACAAAGTACATTGGTGACTTGATCAAACAGCGATAAAAGGAAGATTAGTCTGGTAGATCTGGTATGAGTCAAGCCAGGCTCCTTATGGAAGGTCCACAGGTTAACACAAACCGAAATTTTATTACGCTTAGTAGAAGCAACATTGGGATTGCCACGGGTCTCCGTTCGGACACCTCACAGACAGATATCTCAATAAGCATCTACATAGGATTGGCAATGCTGCGAGATGCAGGCTTTGCGACAAACGCAGATGAGGATTCGGTTAGATACTTTAAAGTATTTTGCCACTAGCCATGGGCATGATATAAAAATGTTGCAATTACGTGACAAATATGAGAAATAAGTTTTTGGTGTTTGCTACGTACCGCCGATATTTCCGGAACTTTATGGCCACGTTTCAACAACGTTATGGTTCCGTGAAGATGATGTCGCTCCGTGCAAACCGCAACCGTTGCTTGGGCTGGCAGCTAATACTGTAATATTTAATTTCTTTCTACGTATTCCATCTCATCAAAGTTTGAGGTCATCTGCTTACATTAGATAGTGTACCTGTAAGTCTCCAACAATGGAATTTATAACTTTTTTCAAAAAGTGGAGGTCCAAATATGGTACCTTGAGATACTCCAGATATTTGATGAAACATATAAGACTTAAAACCACGATACCGAACAAACTGATATATGTTGCTTAAATATGATTGAAATAGTTTCAAAAAAGAATTAGATAAACCAAATACATCTAGTTTACTCAATAAAATATTGTTGTCAAGTCTATTGAAAGCTTTAAAGTAAAATCAGTGTAGATAACTTCCACCTGTCAAGTTATTTTGCAAATAAATACAGTTTTCTGAACTAGATTAGAGATAGATTTACCTTTAACGAAGCAATTTGAGTGATCTTTATTAGTAAAGCTTTTTACTATTATTAATGATGTCTACTTAACATTAAAAATTATCTACAAGTTTGTAAACATCCTGTATAAGGCACCCGTATTTTATGCCCAATTTTATTTAAGGAAGTAGGTATACCCAGTAATTTAATGTTCTAGCGATTCTGTCGGCTGTATCTAATTTATAATAAATATCAAGAAAAGATAGTAAGTTTTTTGCGATTATTAGCTTTTGTGGGTAGATAGGTATAGTTTAATATAATTATATATCTCCTTTTTTGCCGTTTCCAATAGCTGTGGTTAGAGTGTCGTTCCATTCATGATATTTATGAGAGAATGGACGGGCCATTTGTAGAATTTTGCTACGAGGCATTCTAACTTTCCCATTATTCAGTAAAAATATAAAAAATTAGCAATAGGAGGTAACTGTCTAATATTATTTTCTAATAATAATTATACTCCACATACGGTGGAGGCATATTAGAATATTTCTGAGACTACTTCTATTTGAGTTTTGAAAATTTGTGTTCTGGAATTTTCGATGGTGCCCTCTAAATAAAAATCTCATTTCAAAAACAACAACAACATGGCTTGGCATGTGTCAAATATTGTTGTGTTTATATTCATGGTATATTTGATACGCAGAGAAAACTAGTTGATCAAATCAAAGAAATTTTTATTCCATTATTTCGTCATATATGCACAACAAAATATATCTTTCAGCCAATTTGTTATTTATGTTGATTTCTAAAAACATATTTTGTTAAGAACGTTATTCATGGTTCTCTTTGATTGGAGTATTTATTCAAATTAACAAAATATTTGGTTCAATTTCAGAATCAGCAAGTCTTTCTGACCATTTTATTTAGTTGGATAGATAATACAAATGCTGTTAACATAAAAATATATTTTAGTCAAATCAAGACTATTCGTTACCCACAACAAGGCAATATTTTGATATTTTAAAAAATTATTTTGTTGAGCTAATCAATTTTAAACAAACGTTACAAGTGTTCTAAGAATATTTGCTCTAACATTTAAAAACTATTTTCTTTTTTTATTTAGTTACCACACTTAAAAGAATCATTTAGTAAATTATATATGTATGCTTTTAGATGACTAAGTTAAATTTTGTTTAATTTTGATTTTACAATAAGTATAATTGGATTAGATATTCATGGATTCATAACTGGCAGAGAAGAAGATAAGGAAATACCTCTATTCAGAATCAAATGAGATTTGTTGGTTGTATTCAGAACTAGCTGCTCACAAGAACCATCGTCTGTTAAATCGCGTCGCCTTTTTAAAATATACGACACTAATACCATTCCTATACCCCACAGAAAGTGCTTCTGTTTAAATATTTTACATTTTTATTAAAACATACACATTAATAATAGACTGTTACTTCACTTTCACCATGAAAATTACAAAACCTCATTAGTTTGTTGTAAGTTGTCTCAATTTATAAATTTAAAGTGAAACCACCAACAGATATATGAAATTTGTCATAATGTTTAAGAAACGTTAAAATACAACGAACTCTATTACTTATAAAACAGAGGGCAACTACGTCATATGTACTGCAGTGTGCTGCTATTCGCGGTGAGTCACTGCAACGATCAAAGGACATTTTACTGATCAGTAACTCTTCCGTGATTGGTTATGTTTAAAAATTGAACAAAATTATTTTGTAATTTATGTATAATGGAGCTGAGAATTTCTTATTTCCATTTGAATAAATATTATGTAGAGAAGCAAGAAAAATATTTTGTTAAATTAAGAAGTGACCTATATTAAATTAATAAAATATGTATTAATTAAATTACATATATATTTAATTTCGGGTCAGTTATATGAGCAAAGTTTACAGAATATATAAGTTATACCACTCTCTGGCGGCACTTTGATGTTTTGAGAGCAAAGCGTACCGCCGCAGCTCGTACACACTGCTGCAAGAAATGGCCAGTTACGAGAGACTTAAAAAGTAGCTTCATTGCAATTAGGAAAAATTTATATGCGAGGAATATTCCAAAAGTGTGATGTAAGGCTGCTTATTGTATAAATAAAATATTTGTACTGTAATAAATATAAATATTATAAAACGATTATAGGTAAATGTATATAAAGTGTATAGTATTTTGTTGGTTAATCTTGGAAGTCGTATACATATATTGACTTGTAAATTTTAAAATGAAATATTATAATAATAATAATAATAACACGTTTATTTCCAACAGGTAAATTACCCAATTACAGGAAACATAGAATCTGAAAATCACATTTCGTAAAACTATAGAAAACAAAAAAAAAAAAAAGGAAAGGGAAATTTCTAGTAATTACTACACAAGATGCGGATACATTAATTTTTACATTTTTCTAGATATGAGCCAATTATAGTTTTTAACGTGTCATAATTAATATCACAGAAACTCGAAATAGTATTGAATACATTACACATATTATACATTGGTGACTTACGCATGCTCCTACGGCAACTAGAACAATATAAACAATTATTTCCAAGAGAATGTTGCCGAGGAACCAAATAACAAATTTTATTTACAAGGCACATACATTCAACATTATAATGTACTAAATTATATAAAAATGTTATAGCTGTACAATTTCTTCTATCATATAAGGAAGTCATGTTAAACATAGCTAACAAGATTCTGTTGTCGACACCTCTTTCAGGATAAAACCCCTGGGACTTAAAAAACAGAAACTTTAAAAATTTTCGTTGAACCGTCTCAATCAACATAATATTGTTCTGATATATAGGAGACCATATTAAGGACGCGTATTCTAATTTAGATCTTATGTATGAAAAATATAGTAATTTTAGACTTCTAATATTTGAAAAACAATTCCAGTTTCGCATAAAATATCCAAGTAATTTATAAGCGGATTTAACAATTTGGTTAATGTGACTGGAAAAACTAAATTTACAGTCAAATACAACTCCAAGATCCTTCAATTCAGAACATCTTTCAAGGGTATAATTGTTGATATTATAGTCGAATATTATATAATTATGTTTGCGAGTAAAAGTCACTATTTTACATTTCGATATGTTTAACTTTAAAAAATTATTATCACACCAGCATAGGACTCTATTTATTTGATCTTGTAAATAAAGACAATCGTTAATATCAGTTACATTATTATAGAGTTTTAAGTCGTCTGCAAATAGAAGATGGTCACATTTAATTACAGATGTTATGTCATTAATAAAAATTAAAAAAAGTAACGGGCACAAATTAGATCCCTGTGGGACGCCAGAAGTTGTTACATAACTTTGAGATTTATAACCTCCATATTCAACAAATTGTTCTCTGAAAGACAAGTAGGACGTGAATAACAGGATCAAATTTTCAGTGAAACCAAAGCCCTTTAACTTTGATAATAATAAATAATAATCAATTTGGCCAAATGCTTTTTTTATATCTGTATAGATGATGTCCACTTGTCCTCCTACATCCAACTTATCACATATGAAGTTACTTACACTCGCTAAGTTTGTAACTGTTGATCTTTTCAACATAAAGCCATGTTGATTTGGTGATATTGTTAAGTTAATAGAAGTGTAAATATTATTGTATAAGATTATTTCCAGGACTTTAGCAAAGTTACATAAAATGGCCACAGCTCTATAATTTTTGATCATCGATGCATCGCCAGATTTTAAAATGGGACATATCCTAGTAATTTTCCAAACGCGTTAGCACAATCTTTAACCACGAAACTAGGAATGCCATCTACCCCACTAGTCATTTTATTTTTCAATTTTTTTATTGATTGTAAAATGTCATTTTCTGTAATTTGTAAGACATTGACTATATTGGATGACAGGGACAAATTATCATTAACATGTTCAGGACTAGAATTCCTGTACACACTAGAAAAATACTTCGCAAAACCGTCCACTACTGCTTGTGGTGAGTCAATATTTTCGTTATCAATAGTCAAAAATTTTTGGAATTCGAGATCGACCTCTTTTAGATTGCACAAAAGACCAAAATCTAGATGGATTACGCGTGATTTCATTCTCTGCGGTCGAAATATAATTTTTGTAGGCAGAATTAATTTGCCGCTTAATTATTGTCCTTAGAGTTCTATACTGATTAAGGTAATTTTCAGTTTTAAACTTTTTAAAATTCTTATAAGCTACTTCCTTACATCTCAAATTGTTCCTAATTTCTGTAGTAAACCAGGTGGAAAAGAACGGTTTGTTTTTCTAAACTTTGGCACACATTCATCAACAATATTATGCAATATTCTATAAAACGCATTACATGCCTCATCAACATCCGCATAATATTCCAATTGTGACCAGTCAGTATGATATATACGATTGTATAATTGAGGAAAATTGGCTTTTCTGAAATTATAGGCCCTAGAATCACTATTAAAAGAAAAATTCTGTGTAAGAGTTGTATTCAATTGAAAGTCAATAATTAATGAAGGATGATTAACATCTTCTGCAATAAATGGTAATTCATCCCTACTAACATTACAATTGAAATTTCCAAGGATCAAATCCAACATTCTACCATTCTAAATATGTACGTATATAAAAAAATAAAGTAGCTATGAAGAAAATTTGCAATGAAATGTTTATTTAAATATTTAAAAAAACAATATACATTATTTTAAAACTAAAATAGGAAATAATAATATAATCTATGTTGTTTAGAAGTTAGTGCTGCAATATATGTGTTTACTTGCTCTTTTAAAGCAGCTTTTCTTTTACTCCTACACGAAAGTGTTTGTAACGTTTGTCATTAAAAAAAATTACTCAAATGAGAATCCAATGTATAAGTATGTCCAGGTCATTTTTTAGTCCTCAGTATTATTTAAGTGATGTGGATATTTCCATATGTATATTAATTAATTTGAGACAATTGTTGTAATTTATTTAAAGATGTTACCGTACATACCATTTTTATTATATACTGTATGTGCACAGGTATCACTTAGGATCGGTGTATCAGTTTGAACAGCAGCATCTTGAAATTTTGGCGCCAACATAGTTATCGTGTTATTATTTTCAGAAACTGCTTGAACCAAAAATGCTTAAATCTTAAATTTACATGACACAATTAAGTACCTACTTACATAATTATTGCACATTACATTTTTTTTAATAATTACCAGTACAAAGCACTTACTTGTTGGTTCATACAAAAACAATGTTGGTATCGCATTTTGCTATGTTGATTAAGATGAAGCTTTTTAAGAGTCGTAAAACTTTCATTTGAAAAGTATTTGCTTCAAATTCGAATTCTTTCATAGCATTGATCAGTAGTAATAGGTATTTGTTAGTAAATCCTAATTGATTCTTCCAAATGTGGCATCTTCAAAGAGGCAATTTTCACTTAATATGTATACTAACCGGGTATGTCAAATTTCCCGTAAAAAATTCAAGAACACGTAAATATGCTTCAAGAAAGAAAGATACAATTATCTATTATTTTAAACAAAATATACATAAAACCAAAATAAATCTTTAGTTCCGTAAACATTGGTAAAACCAAGTGGTATATAATTTATAAGAACGCCCAAACACAATCTTCAATCAAATAAATATTCTAATTTTTATCGGCATACCGCGTAAAATTTTATTTACCAATTTTTTTTATATTAGTTGATGAATATAAAATACACATCGTGTTTATCATTTGAACAACGGAAAAAGGAAAATCTACGTCTTGAAGGACAATTATTCACAGTACAATATCGCGGACATATTTAGAAGAAAAATGAAATAAAATAAACACTAACAGATATTCAAATTTTTTTGTCTCACACTATATCGATCGCACACAATACGTTACAGTTCTAGCGTCGACCACCGTGTAGGTCCCGAGACGGGTGAGGAGAGCGGAATTGGTAGGGCGAGGCGTGTTCGAGAGTCATACAACATATACACATACATGGTATTAAAAAACAGTGTAAAATATTTCAGGAGGTAATAGTATGAACCAAAATAAGCAGAAAAGTCTCAATAAACATGGGTCCGCAAAGTAACGATTGCGTAGATATGGACCACTATTCGTTTTTGACCACATTTTATTTTATTAGGAATAAACCGACAAAGGAAGCTTTTCAAAGTTACGGAAGATGTTCAAAGTGCCCTCCGTCCATTTCCAAGCAGGCACATCTTCGTCTCAACGATATTCAAACTCTTTGGAAAACACCCTCCTTGGTTTGGATTTCTTGACACTTTTGATTAATCCGTAGCTGCAGCTCTTCTAGGCTATTTACAGGAGTACCATACACTAATGTCTTTAAATATCCCCAAATAAAGAAATCTAGAGGGTTCAGATCAGGCGATCTTGGAGGCCATAGAACAGGTCCGGCCCTTCCTACTCATCTATGTGGAAAAGTTTGGTGTAAATGCTCTCTAACGACCATGGAAAAATGAGCTGGAGCACCATCATGCTGGAACCACATTTGTTGCCTCTGATTCAAGGAAAAGGTTTTGAAAAAGTTCGATTATCGTTGAGACGAAGATGTCGTGCCTGCTTGGAAATGGACGGAGGGCACTTTGAACATCTTCTGTAACTTTGTTTTTTGTTTGTTAAAAGCTTCCTTTGTCGGTTTATTCCTAATAAAATAAAATGTTTGAAAAACGAATAGTGGTCCATATCTCCGCAACCGTTACTTTGCGGACCCTTGTTTATTAGGACTTTTCTGCTTATTTTGGTTCATACTATTACCTCCTGAAATATTTTACACTATTTTTTTAACACCCTGTATATTTATTCTGTAAACTTTGGTTAGATACATGTACATTTTTTATTTTGTAGTAATATCAAACATTGATTAACAACCACCAGTGATGCATTTTCCCGTGATGAAATAAATGATATTTAAGTAGTTCCAAATAATGTGTTTAATATAGCAGATATGTAGCAATTTAAAATAGTTTAGGCCCTTATTTGGCCAATGTACTTTATTATACTGTGTAGGCCATTGAAATCTTGCCACTCCGGTAGATTTTTTTCGTTTTGATGTAAAAAGTAAAAAAAGGCTTGGACTCGTCAACTCTGTTTTAAGGAGGACATATTTTATGGACACATTCCCAACTTTAAAATATTAAATAGAAAGTTGTACTAGGGTGGTTCGTTTTTCTTGGGTCACCGTTGACATCTCGGAAATCGTAAAATATACAGGGTGGCTGAAATTAGAAAAAATTGCGTCTTTTGATGGCCATTAAGATGAACCAAACAGATCTAAAATATCTGCTGTAAAGATTCAGGCTATACGGCAAAATTTTTTGACATTAAATAAATACCTAAAAAATCACACACGTATAGAAAACAAAAGCATAATTTCAAATTTTAGAGATCTATCGCAATTTTCATATATACTATCATTTGTACAGGTACCTGAATGACTAGTAAAAATATTGATATTAACTTAATTAAATTAACCATGTTATTTTATTTCGCAACATTAAAATCGTGTTTAGCTATGGAATTAATTCGAAGTTTCTCTTCATGTCAATAGAAACCTTTTAAAATATTTGTAGAAAATATATTTTTCCTTGTACTGTACAAAAATTCCACAACTATTTTCCTTTCGGATTTAAATGTCAACATGCATTTTTAAATAGTGTTATACGTGAAGTTGTATTTGCACTGTAAACAAATTATTGTAATTTATGACTGCACATTGCAGTAAGTGTTAAGTGCTGTTAAAAATATTTGAGACTACGCTGAATTGGTTGTTATGTAATAACTGATATCTAAACGCGCAGCTGATATATGAAATAATGCAATTCAATGCTTTTCAAGTTTGGAGAGATTGATTCAAAACAAGTGGCGAGAAATGTTTTCATGATTTTGTGTATAATGGGTTATTAATTATTATTGTTTATTTAAATTAAGAATTTTTATCGTTTTTATTCATTTTTGGGTATAATGCATACCTAACGAATAAGTGTATAATTCCGTACCAAAATGCTGCCTATATATTTATTTATTTACTTGTAAAGGCTGGTGTTACATGCACATAAAAGTGTTTACATGCGTCAAATAACAGGAGTAAATAACTTAATACATACATTATATAAATTAAATAATTAATTATTATTATATATTATTATTATACTTGAACATAGAGTAAACATATACCTAATTAATATAAACATAGAAAAAGATAAAATGACACCAATAAAAACATTCATATTTGATTTACGTTACTATTTAAAAAATCTTCAAAATTATAAAAGGCATTTTTAATTAAGTAATTTTTTATCCTTTTTTAAAAATTATTATCCTTGAGAATTTTAATTCTGTGGGGTATTGTATTAAAAAATTTAATGACCCAATAATTAGTACTTACTCGTGTTTTACTCAATCTTATAAATTTATTGCACAAGTGTGCGTTATTTCGGGTATTATATGAGTGAATTCCACTTCTGGCTTCAATTCTATGAGTTGAGATTGTTTTTGTATAAATAAGATACTGAAATATGTACATACAGGGTACAGTTAAAGTATTTAAAATTATATACTGATCTCTACAATCATTTTTTTACTGTTTAAGAAAGGTATTTTAAGCTAATATGTATCAAATCTCCTACAATTCCTATCAATAAAGTCATATGTATGTTCTCTGATACCAAACATCTAGGTATGCTAATAAACATCCACAGACAAAACTCTATTCAATAATTATCTAAAGAATTTAATCTATTTACTAACCTCTGGAGTGGGAACTCGAAATTCAACCACAATAGATGAGATCTGACCTATTTCTGCATTTTTAGGATTGCTTCATCAGGTGACCTCTTTTAACTTGAGTCAAATATCTAACTATAAAGATTATTATACCAATAAATTAAAATTATTTGAAATTAAATGTCGACAGTGTCAAAATGAAATTAAATGTCCCACTCCAGAGGTTAGTAAATAGATTAAATTCTTTAGATAATTATTGAATAGAGTTTTGTCTGTGGATGTTCATTAGCATACCTAGATGTTTGGTATCAGAAAACATACATGACTTCATTGATAGGAATTGTAGGAGATTTGATACATATTAGCTTAAAATACCTTTCTTAAACAGTAAAAAAATGTTACAAAAGCTAATAATAAGGAATATATGGGTAGATATTGTGGGTGAAATTCAACGCAGGTTGGGGCTTTTGTCTACTGAGTAGTTAGTTTCACACAATATTGTTAATACCTGAAAATATATGAAATAACTATACAATCATCTCTAAAACCGAGGTTAGATAGGTTTGGGATTCTCGTACCCTACTATTTAATTAAAATATCAATTATTTCAAATTCGGAGCGCACATTTAGTATGACAGAAGGTATGAAACAAAAAATTACCAGCTTTAGATACGTACCAGTGGTAGGAGTGCACGTATCATCGATCATTATTTGCCAAAAATATATATGTCATCCTGTAAAATATTACAAATAAAATAGGTCATCATATGTATCATGTATGTATGTATGTAGGATCGGTCAGTGGTCGCGCGGTTTAAGGCGTCAGTACTTGAATCGAGGCGACTGGATCGCTGTGGGTTCGACCCCCGCAGCCGGTAGACCGTATATAAGCTATATTCGTGGAGAGATTGACACCCTCTCTGCGGGTATAGTAGGGTGGAAGAATGTTGGCTTGGGTCAATGTGAGAGATTGATACCGGTTGACATTTGACTACCCCCCTAATTAATGAGGTTTTCCAGGTTTCCCTCATTCCTGCACTGAATGGTGGTTAGGACCTACCAACGTAAGTCGTTCCTGGGCGCAAATGCGGCCTGCTTAATAATAATATGCCGCCCCTCTCCCGCACAAGTCTTCGACTTCTGGGCTAATCCTCGTGATTAGAATGAGGGGTAGAGATATTATTATTATTATTATCATATTATCTTCACTTCTTGTTTCTTTACACTTTTTTGTATTCCAAACTGATTAATAAAATTGATTTATTTGGTCGAGTGCATTTTTATAGTTACCGAAATGCTGAAATAGCCAATATGGTTTACATTTAAGATCTTGCAGAAGGAAATGAGCCTAGGCAAGTAAGGAAAGATTTCCAAATCATCCAACTCCAAATTTAAGAATGTTCAGAAACATTTTTCAACATCATTCGGAGTCAGGTTCATTTCGGAAAGGTCCAATTCCTGGAAGACCTTTGAATGTTAGAACGCCTGAGTTGGAGGAAACTATTCTACTCCAAACTGAAGAAGACCTAAATATTAGTACCTACTAGGAAGATTGCTGCAAATCTTAATGTGAATCATAAATTAGTTTGGTCCGTTCTGAAGCATCAACAGTTACCGTATCACAAACAAAGGGTTCAAGTCTTACTGCCGGAAGACTATTCTACTCGCCTACTATTTTGCCACTGGATTTTGAAAAAAATTTAACAAAGTGTAGACTTTACCGCTGGCATATTGTTTACCGACGAAGCTAATTTTTCCAGAGATGCTATAATGAACGTACACAATAAACACGCTTGGTCTGATGAAAACCCTAATGCCATAATGGAATCTCGATTTCAACATCAGTTTTCTTTCAATATATGTGTGGGCGTTATTGGAAATTTTCTTGTTCAGCCCTTAGGTACTTTTTACCAAGAACTTTACCCACCTACAGACATTTTCTTGAAAACGTTTTACCTACATTTGAAGAAGATCTGAAACATGTACTTTAATTATTGAAGGTGGTAATTTCCAACATTTGTTATAATAAATTATAGTAAAGTAATTCCATTGTTAATAATGTTTCTGTTATTATTTTATGTAATGTAATGAATAATATAAAAATACACTTGATCAAATAAATCAATTTTGTTTTAAACACAATAAAGTTTAAAGAAACAAAAAATGAAGATCATACAATGGCGCATATGATATTTGTATGGCTGATATATCGTCAGTTTGGAACAAGACTGTCATAACTCAAAAAATGTAAATTTACAGGAGAGCTCGGTAAAGTTTTATAAATAATCTTACTCTAAATATTGGAAAATAAATAAATATATAATGTTTGAATCATGTTAAAACGTTTGTGTGGATAGTTCTTAGTATTTTTAATACAAATTTTTGTTTACTTTGGTTTTTGGCATTTTGTTATTGTTATTTTTGTTAAATAATTCCGAGTTGTAACTCTCTTTCACATATTGTTTTAAGTTTTTCAACATGAGTTTAGGTAATAAATTGAAATACATTTCTAATAAACTAAATTATTTTATTAAAGTAGACTAAAATAATACAATTTTAAAAATTATTATAAAAATATTTATAATACTGCGCAAAATATTACGCTTTATTGTATGAAATGGGAACAAAAAAGATACTTAGCTTATGAAAATGACTGCTATGACTATGATGACTAAATGACTATTTAAAGATGTGACAATTTTGCATATAAATACACATAAAGAAACTAGTTTCTTGTTGATATTATTTTGACTTGTGACACTTTTTTCCAAAATTTGCTCATCTCATCTCATCTCATCTCATCTCATTCTTAATAACTGTCTCATTCGACAGTTATTAAGCAAAGTTCACTTGTTACTCTTTTACACATAAAAATATGCAATATTTGGAGTTGATACACCACTAAATCTTGAAAAATGAAAATTTTGAGTTAAGACTGTCTTTTTTTTACTGTTTAAGAAAGGTATTTTAAGCTAATATGTATCAAATCTCCTACAATTCCTATCAATGAAGTCATATGCATGCTCTCTGATACCAAACATCTAGGTATGCTAATGAACACCCACAGACAAAACTCTATTTAATAATTATCTAAAAAATGTATTCTATTTACTAACCTGATATACCCTATATATGGAGTGGGAACTCGAAATTTAACCACAATAGAAGAGATCTGCTCTATTTCTGCATTTTAATATTGGATTGCTTCATCAGGTGGCCTCCTTTAACTTGAGTTAAATATCTAACTATAAAAATTATTATACCAATAAATTAAAATTATTTGAAATTAAATGTCAAAATGAAATTAAATAATGTCGACATTTAATTTCAAATAATTTTAATTTATTGGTATAATAATTTTTATAGTTAGATATTTAACTCAAGTTAAAGGAGGCCACCTGATGAAGCAATCCAATATTAAAATGCAGAAATAGAGCAGATCTCTTCTATTGTGGTTAAATTTCGAGTTCCCACTCCATATATAGGGTATATAGGGTAAATAGAATACATTTTTAAATAATTATTAAATAGAGTTTTGTCTGTGGGTGTTCATTAGCATACCTAGATGTTTGGTATCAGAGAGCATGCATATGACTTCATTGATAGGAATTGTAGGAGATTTGATACATATTAGCTTAAAATACCTTTCTTAAACAGTAAAAAAATGTTACAAAAGCTAATAATAAGGAATATATGGGTAGATATTGTGGGTGTAATTCAACGCAGGTTGGGGCTTTTGTCCACTGAGTAGTTAGTTTCACACAATATTGTTAATACCTAAAAATATATGATAAGACTGTCTTGTTCCAAACTGACGATATGTTTTTGCAAACAATGATCGCATATACCCACACCTCCTCCACTGGTAAGTTTTATTAAAGGTGGTATTTTTTTATTTCATACCTGCTGTCATACTAAATATTCACACCTAATTTGGTTAAATTATTTCAAACGGTTTAGAAATTAAAATCTGTTTTTTTTTTAATTTTTGACACAATGTAGCTGGACATTTATATAACAAAACCCCTTATTTTTGGCTACAGAATAAGCCCCTGGATTTTTGGCGTCTACTTTATACATACCCTGTATAATACAGTTCGCCAACCAGTCAAACTTTTTATTACTAAATTTAACTGATTATTTGACTATGTTATATACAAACAAGGATGATAGGTAAAAGTATTCCTGGGTTGAGGTAGGTAATACAAATTTAACGTTATTTTGCATTAATAGAGATTTATGATGAACCAAGACATATTTTATTTCGCTGCTACATTTGATAATATATTCTGCAGAAAAAAGTATTGAAAAATTCTCAGATTAATTACGAAAATCTGTTCTACATTAAGAACAGTTATCAGTGAAATACATTTTGGAAATGGTTATTGGAAGATTCTAATCTCCCTTTTCAGGACTGTTATGAAAGTAACCACATAGTTACTAGCTATAACCTGCCATCACTTTCGCTGTATATGCCGAATACTATTAGTCTCGAAAATGATAATTCTAACCAAGGCCCATTTGCATATCTTCGTGACATAAAGATGTACAGAGAACAACTCCATTTATTACCTTCACCAAAGCAAACGTAATGATTGTGGAAAGTTGTCAGCATAAAATTTAAACTGGCCGTATTATTTTGAGTTTACAGCATCTATTAATAATAAACCTTGTTTTACTGCTAAATATACGTGTACCTCAGATGAAATAAATTACTTAAATTGGCGCCAAGCACGGGGTTCGTGCCAATATGGAATGTTAACGTCAATAAAATAATGAAATTATCTTAGCCGTACCCATAAGTTTCTGGTCCATGCCTCAAGTATGTCGCGATGTTATTTTATTTTAGCTTTGTATGGCCAGCAGAAAGGTAATTTATATAAAAGGAAGTGGCGGTGCATACCTTCTGTATGTAGGTTTTGGTTGCGTATGTGAATGTGGAAATATATTTAATATACCTACACTCTTACTGTTACTTACAATACAGGATGACGATACAAATTTCTCTTGTATTCAATGTAACTACTTAATGCCGTATCAAGAGATTTTACAATAAAAAGTTTCTTATTGTTGAAAATGCTTGATGGTTAATGCATTCACGATATTTTTATTTATGGAGCGTAGGTTGATAATTGATTTTGTCAAGTCAAAATTATTGATTGGTTGAACCAAACCCAATGTAACAATTTCAAATTTTAATAACAACTAACAGTAGCTGTCAGTAGTAAATATGTTTTTAAAATTGAGAATTTCAAAATATGTTTGGGCTTAACTGCAAAAAAATTGTTGTGTAAATGAGTTTTTCCATATTGTAAAATTTCCGTGTCATAATTACTTGTAATACTTACAATAAAATATAATTAATTTGTGTAATATTTAGCAATAATATGTTAGGAGGATATCGTTCCATGTTAACTTAACACACGGTTATGTCCTTAGTCCTGACTCGTGAATATCTACGCCAGCATATCACACAATTATTATGATCACGTCTTGTTGTGTTCAGTTTAATTGAGAATATTTAAATTTCAATTGAGGTTCGATTAAAAAAATATGTACTATCGTTTGCAATATTAATGACACTCACTAAAATGAATTTTGCGATTTCTTTTCAACCGGCGTATTCAAATTGAAATATACTTTAAATTTTTAACATTAGTTATTAGTTGTTTCACTTACCACGAGACATTTAATGAAATTTCTATTCAGAACTTCCAGAAGTTCAAAAACTGTTTTAAGGGAGTGTCATTATTATTGCAAACGATTGTACTTATCTAACTGTAATAAATATGTATTATTCTTTGATATATAGAGATTTTCCGGGTTATGCCATGACCTCGGTAACTGTTCGTTGTCAGTAATATAATTAAAGTATTCCCTAACTTTAACTGGGATTATTTCACCTGCTCTTGTTGTTCTCGGACTTATTCTCTGTAGAGGCAGACCCGCTATCGGTATCTCTGGGTCCGCCCATATATTGATTTCGGTTTCTGAGACGTCCCATAGCCGCGTCTGTGACTAGTTACATCCCATGGTTGCCTATGCTGATTCTCGCATTGGCGGCGTTAAATAAGGATTTAATATAATAATATCAAAAAAAAATGTTTTCGCTTTATAAATAAGTTTGGAATTTTTTTGAAAGGCGATTCCGTTAATTTTTAATTTTCTCTGTCCCCTCTTAAGTTATTTGTACTTAGTCATAGTTAACTCTGTATATGATACAAATTAACACTTTAATGTGTAACATTCGTTATATTAACATAATATGTGGTGTTAAATTTTTAACACACTGCTAAACACGGAGTATAAATATATAAAATCCCGTGTGAATCTCGATTTGTACAGAGTCTCCCAATGTAATTGCAGGGTATCTCAGAAATTACAAGAGATAGAAGGATACGATTTTCCCAACACATAAGACGCCGCAATCAAAACTTTTATAGACTTCTTCGTTTTTGAGATATAGGGCCAAATTTTAAAAAAGACCTGCTTGTAAGGGATTTTTTGTATCTCGGAGAATAGCTGAGATATCAGAATGGTGAAATTTCTGCTGTTGTGTTAAAAAGTATAATTATTTTTCTACAGTGTACTTGATGATGTGATGTACACAATAAATTTAGATTTTTTTTTTAATTTTCTGAAATATTGACATAGTATGTAAGACTTATAAAAAGTATAGCTGATGGAAGAGAAGTCGAACTGGGCAATAAATCACCAGTAATCTAGATATTTCGGTATTAATATCAATTCATTAGATACATATGTGAATTATGTTATGAACGAGAAATTTTACCAGTAGTACCTATATAAGTTAGAAGTGTTATTGCACTATTAATATTTGCAGACATTATTAAACGATACATGATATATGAGAAAAGTTAGTGAAAGGAAAAAATTAATAGGTACTTATATGTATACGTATTACACTAAATTACAAAAAATAATTGCATACCGTCAGTCGTGACATAAGTTGTTTAAATTCTTGCCGCAACTATAGCTTTGTTGTATTTTCGGGCAGCTATTAAATGCAACATAACTCAACGCGCATTTAAATATGTATTTTTTTAAATCACTTTTAGGGAGGCTCTGATACACATACATATTTTACAACACAATTAAACCATATACACTCTTGAAGTGTCTCATACCACTAATTTCGACTAAACTGCAATATCTATAACGCACATGTTTAGATATATACACAAGTCGACCATTACTGGACCTGGACGCTGTAGAAGCAGGCGTTGAAATATGTTTATCATAACTATCTCTGTAAAAATACATAATATTGGTAACTTTTATTAGATTTACAAAACTTTACACCATGCTGCTAAAATTACAAAGTGAAATAGAAGTATTACAATATACTATGCCCTATGAACAACCCCTAAGGTATTAATTCAATTAATATTGTAAATTTCCTTAATATTTGCAATATTACATGAGATTATAAAATTATCATAACTAATATGGCAAATATTATGTAAATATAAATAATATCTTTGAAATCTTACAGATATTTTTGAGGGTGCATGTATCTCAAAAATGAGTATCTCTACTGCAGGACATACGTAAACCTCTTCTGTTTCATTTTCGGTGAAAAATCTATCTACGAGAAATTATTTCAAGTAAAAGAACCAAGATTTTATGGCATGCCAAAAATTTGATGCCTAAATGTAACACAAAAAACGTATAGAGACAAACCTAACTGTCGCTTTTTATAAGTCAAGAAACTCCGAAAAGGGGTTTAGGTATGCTAGGTGTCCTTATCAAAAATGCAATAATACAAGTCAGGTATACATTAATGCCTGAGCCTGTATTGACGACATTTCTTTTCTTATAAATCTATTTATTTCAAACATGTGAAAGTTTCGTACAGAATGCCGACGATTTTAAATATGTAAATTATCACATTTTAGTTCTAATTAGATAAATATGTCAAAAGCGCATTGTTCTCTTAGTGGGACATATGGCATTCATTTATTTTACCGCTCTATTATTATACATCAGTTATTTATTTGTAAATGACACGAAATACATATTTCAGTCAGTCAATCTTTTGGCGCCTGGAGATTGTTCTAAAAATATCTAACTTCATTCTAGAATTCAATTCATGTGTGTAGCACTATTGTGAAAATAATAAATGATCCTCGACTGAGGACTTTGTGTACAACAGGAATGGCCAAATTTAATAGAACTTAACATGCATCATCGTAGAATACAAGATGTAAGAGGTGTCGATCATTCGTCAACAACATAAATATTTTCGACGGTTCTAACTTCATCTTGTAAACCAGTGTCAGTTCATATCAAAGGAAGATTGTAAGGCTCTGTGCAGATAATGTACGATTAATGATGATCATTGTCTACATAATGTAGTTTGAATGTTTGGTTAAACATCAGTGCTGGATTCTGTCAGATATTGGATATTGAGAATTAAAAAAAATAATTATAAAACAAAGAGGTAAAACGGTTTCTATTCAAAATTGGAATAAATGGACATTCCCAAACCAACAAATTATTATTCGTTCCTTTTTTCTATTTACTTTTCACAATTTAGATTTTTTTATAATGATGATTTAAATTTACTGCACTGTACATTATAGTTACATACATTTTCAATTAAGTTGCTGTTTACTTGGAAATAAAAATGTAAATTTCAAGGGAATCTTATAAGTAGATATCGAAATAATATTAAATTTGGATTTCAAGGTGTTCTTGCAAACATTTCTTATTATCTACTACACATTCATAAAATGTCAGCAGATATATGAAGTAAATACATTAAAGTACATTTTTGTTTTTTTTCATTTTATACAGAGATTAAATGACTACAAATATGGAGGTCATCAAAAACCAGCCATTTTCCTCATATAACTACTACCCTTGCTACCACCTTACCTTGATCATTTTACTTCATCAAGTTAAGCGGTTTTAGAAATAAAATAAGATTCTTAGAACTTTTTATTGGAGTTGAATGAAATCGAATTCAACCATAGCATTAGAACATACCTAGTTTTTATACTTAGTTTTTCAGTAAGTAGGTGTCAATCAACTTATGATTGACCTAATACGAGTATTCGTCAGAATGAACAATTCGTACGTAAGGGTCCAGTCTCAGTTAGTGTTACTTTGCTACTAGTTTGAATAGACTATTTTCAAATGGAATTAAAGACATGAATGAATTGAATTGAATTTGCGTGATCCTGAAAACACAAGTTTGGCAAGAGCCACAGCATTTAATTCTACAGATGATCAGTTTTTCGACAATTATGAGATGGTCTTGAGTCGCTATAATTTTACACCAGACAGAATCCTAAATTTGAACGAGACAGGCATTAGCACAGTTCTATCTAGTCCAAAAATAATTGCAAAAACTGGAAAAAAAACAAGTGGGTCAAATTGTTTCCAGAGAAAGGGGAAAACTTATTACAATATGTGGAATTATAAAAGCTACGGGATTTGCGCTACCGCCTGTTTTTATATTTCCACCAGATATATACCAAGATCATTTTCTCACTGGAGCGCCAGTTGGTAGCATCGGATTAGCTAGCAAATCAGAATGGATGTCCGCAGTTTTATTTCCTACTCTTCTAGAACATATTCAGCAACATACTCGTTCGTCAAAAGATAAATGCTATGTTGGACAAGAAGTGATTGATAAATATGACGACAATGATTATGAACTTAAGTTTATGAGATAGAAACAAAGAAATTTTGTTTTTCCAGCCGTATCATGTTGCTACAGTACAACGTAATTATTTGAAAACTACGTCCTCTAAATGTTATAGAAGCTAGCAAACGTATATCTGGATACACGAATTTTGATATGGACTTTTATTATATGATGTGTGAATTGCTATTATTTTTCTATTCAATATTATTTTTATTTATTCGCGGTTTTTTATAAATGTACTATGTCCACAATGTACATAGTAGGGGTATCATTTATTCCTATGTTTACATTAGTTCCTGTATAGGGGTTATAGTGGACAAAAATAACGTTTGTTTTTTAATTCTGTAATATTTATTATTGGACAATAAATTGCATATTTCTATTGCACAATTAAAATAAACATGTTAAATCATACACTCTTACAAGTTTAAGATTTTTTTGGGGGTTTAGTTACCTTGTTCAACCTATTTATATGAAATTTGTCTAAATTAACTCCGGTCTTCCTGTATGATGTGAAATATCCAAAATACTTAGTCAATCCATTTAAAGATTAGGATATGGAATAATAGGAGATTATTTTTTCGTGTTTCTTCTTTGTCCAACCAACTTTGTCTTTTAAACCGTGTCGCCTTTGTAATACTTGTTTGTTTAAAGCTGAATTTCAATCTAGTATTCTGTAATATGCTGTAGTGTGGCGATACCAAAGTTATAATTGTATTTAGAAACATACACATCAAAGCATACATGTCAACATTTCACATTTGATATTGACACTGTAATAGCTTATCTTTTATTAGAACCTACTTATTTAATTTGGTTTGCAAAAATGAACGTATTTTTTATCTACTATTTTAAAACATTATGCGGCACTGATACCATTCATACTTCACACAAGGCTTTTGTGCCTAAATATTTTCCATTTTTCATAAAACTGGCTACACACGTATTAATAATGGACTGCTACTCCTGCACTTTCATCATAAAAACACAATATTTATTATTTTAAGTTGTATCAATTTATAAATTTAAAAATGATATCTACGTATAAAGAAACATACACCTTAACAGATATTTGACATTTGTCAAGTTATTGATGAAAACAGTTATTGGCTACTATGTCCGACTACGTCATTTTGCTGTAGAGTGCTGCCACGCACGGTGAGTCACTGCAAACGGGCAAAAGAACAGACTAGAAAAAGCACGGTTGCTGCGATTTAGCCGACGATGATCCAACATATTTTGACACATATTTTGTTATTATAACCTTCCAAACCTGCCTGATATTAAAATAATTGCAAAATTGAAACAAAATATTGTACAACACTATCAAATAGAGACAGTTAACGGGAAACATATTTTTGTACCGTACAAAATTTTGTGTGTGAAAATAGTATTTCATACACTGTTGTAATTGCGATGAGAAAATAAAGATTATTATTGATGTTTTCAAATTTTTCAGAGATTACATTATTTTTAGTGTGAAAGTTGCCAAATATTAAAAAAAAACAAATGTCGTTAGTTGTGATTCCTTTACATTGATTTCCTGTCGTCGTTCATACAACATATTCTGACGTGCCAATATTCAGATTTTAAATATAATTATACAAAAATATATATTTTTCATTAGAAAAAATATCTATTTTATAAAGAAGTCAACGCCTATATAATCTTAACTTTAAAAATGTCTCTTCTTGTCAAGATTTGAGAGCCAAATTTATTAACAAGCATAAATTAAAATTCTTAAATGAACAACTTAAGATTTACCAGAGTTGTATCACAGCAAACTTCAGAGGATAAAATTAAATTCAAAGGTTTCAAAAAGGTTTCCAGGTAGCCAGGAACTCTTGTAATGAATATCGAAAATAAATTTAAAAGCACCTATAAAGTTTTTGTAGTCTCAGCTTCAAGATTCTAATGGTATACACTTTAAAAGTGAACACCATGTATATTGTTTTAGGGTCAATAAAACCGTGTTACATTCATACACAATTTTTCTTCCTAATTGTTATTTCTTGAAGAAGCATATTTTTTCTCAACTTTGAGATTTGGTAGGTACTGCTTATCAACAATTCTTCAATCAAAATGGCAAAACAAATCAATTTGATAAAATCTTTGTGCTTTGTTGAAAATGGTTTCAAAATCAAACCTTGCCGATCTTCTTGAAATTTTGCACGTCCCCATAATTTATCGATCTCAACAACTTTTTCAAGTAAAATTTTGCTGTATTTTCAGTAGAAAAGGCACTTTACCTGAAACAATAACAGTTTTCAATCGGTGCACTGAATATTTCAAATAGGATTATTTCGAAATCTGCTACTCCTAACGACTTCAACAAGGTATGTCTTTTTTAGATACAACAAGTAGGAGAACCGATTGTTTTAATAGACAGATGGATACACTAAACAGCAAAAAAGTTGTGCCATTTAAAAGAAACATGCGGTGCCATAAGTGGCGCCCTCTACTAGTGACGTCAAAATTAGTTCAAAATTATTATTTGCCGTGCCAAAAAACATAATTGTGCCAATTTTTTTTAATACTCGGACAGGTTTCAAAGTTATTGAGATATTTCAAAATAAAATTCTAGCATTGAACACTCTGTATTTTTGAAACCAGCAACATTCGGATAAGGCATATTTGGCTCAATCGCCTTATTATGGTGTGTAGTATCTCCAGTTCAGAGATTGCCCATTCTTAATGAATCACCCTGTATAGCTTTCATGGTACTAAAAACTTTGGCATAAAAGCTACACATAACATATATTATATTAACAATTATTTTAAAACTTTAGCACACTGCTACATATAGAGACATGTGTGTAATATGCACAGTCTTGCGTGAATCTCAGTTAACACAGGATTGTGTAATGAAAATGTGGAATTATTTTTTTACGCTGTACGTGTATTTAAACTTCACTATTTTGCTAAATTTCTCAATTGCGTTTTGCACGATATTTTTTTTCTGGGCTGGAACTAAGGTCTATCCAGCTGACGTTTATTGAAAACGTGCTTTCATAAAAAAATACTTTATCATGTACATGTTCACAGCCTTGAAAGTAACTAGAGAAAAGCACGGACCAAGTTGGATAAATAAACAGAAGGATAGACTAAATATACTTACATCTGTTCCATGAGTTTTAATGTTTGTAACTACATTGATAAATTTTAACAGACCCGACCCATGTGGACTAGGTTAGCTTTCTGTAAAGACTCTAATATATCATCTAGATTTCTTTTGACAAGGACATCTAGGAACTGTCCATGGCGCAGCTAATATTCAGATATATTCCATTCCAGAAATACTTCAGTATTATTATTTCTACGAAGCCAGATAAAAATGTATCGTCAATACACTTTGGGTTTCATAGTCCTGTTATGGAAGATTTTCTTGTAGATATTTTCCAAGTCTCGAAATCATGATGAACCCCTTGTTTTGTATCCTTTAGTATAAGCTGATATTTATGAAGAAAAAACTCACTAGGATAACGTTTGAATCTAGATTTGCATCGTCGTGTTCATAAAATCTCTAGTGTCTTTGACACTATGTTCAGTGATTCTCACAAGATTATTCATTTTGTGAATGATTGATGTAGCTGCAATCTCTTGTCGATTGTTGGAAAGCAGTAAAGCTGGGGTTAATTCTTGGTTATTTACACTTCCTGCGTGCTTCCTTAAAAATGTGATGTGTGAAAAGACACAATTTTCTTTCCAATTTTGTTTATGCAGTTGTTTTTGATCCTATATACCGTCCTGTTCGAGTTTTGTGGTCTTCATCTTAATATATCCTGATCCTGATGTATTTAAGGTGACGGGCGGTTTCACTGTCGTCTGCTATATCTTCTATTTCCCGCAGTCTTGTGGATTGTTGGAAAGCAGAAAAGTTAGGATTAATTCTGGGTTATTTACAATCGAGTGTATGCTTCCTTGAAAATGTTAGAAGCTCGAATTGTAGACACTACTTCCTTCTCAATTTTGTTGACGAAGTTGTATTTGATCCTTTAGAAGCATGGTGGTATCTTCATTTTTCCGCAGTCTTCTAATAACCCGTAATTCTTTTTTAGTCAAATTTCGTTTTGGAGGTTCAGCAAAAAATTTGTAAAATATACTGCCCTATCTCTTACCTACTTCTTTTGGTCGCAATTTCTGTTTAAAACGTTGACAATAATTTCAAAGGCGCTAATAATTAGCTATTTTGAAATTGTTCTGGGTGCTATGGTAAAATTTAGACCATTGGCAAGTAAATTTGTGTTACTATTAACTAGTTCTACAGAATAATAAGTCTCGACTTGTCCAAACTATGAGAGATGTTTCTCGAAGAACTTTCTCAGTTTGTTTTTTACATTTCGTCAGTGTATAACACGTTTTTTGTGACCAGTCTGTTCATTAGAATCTAGGTGTCTCTCTTTACTTCGCTCATAAACTGGCAATATTATTTTCAGATTCTTCTTTTTTTTGTAATTATTCTCTATTGTATCTGTTTCATTATCACAGAAGCGAGTTGTTGGTTCTATGTAGGATTTTTCATGCTGCGTATTGTAAGAACATTAAATGGCTTAAGTAATAGTTTCTTTTCTTGTCTTGTATTCTGCATCTTTTCTCAAGTCAAACTGCAAGAGTTGTATATCTACTCCAAGGCCTCAGTATATAAAATATCTAGTGTACATATGGCAAAACAGATAGAGTAGACATTTTGACATAAGGCTAAAGAAGCACATTTGCAAAATAATAACGTAGGGAAATGAGCAGTTGCGGAACAGAATGCAGAACACTCAGTAGAAGTGTAATGTAACAACTTTTTTAAGACGATCTTGGTAATGCGCTAGAGAAAAGTAATAGAGATCCAGATCGAAATAGGTACAACCCACAAGGGGCCAGGAACGTCCCAGGCCCGAAGATAACTTCCCTTTAAAGTATCTTCCTAAGAAAGCGACATGTCTTTGAAACCGCCCAAAAAGTCGACAACCAGAACCAGAGTGGAAATTGCTGAACGAATTTGCTTTTGTGTTATAAGGTACTGCCGCATATTATTAATAAACTCATCTTCAAATTGAATATGCATCAATGACGTTAGAAGAAAATTCTTTGTACCCACATATTATTATTCGTTTGTCATGAATCTAAATAAAATTTTTAATGCCTCTAAAGAATGCGGTTTTGTATAGTTTTGTATATATGATGTGTGTCATCACAACCACGCCTATGCAAGTTATAAAGTTAAGGATCTCTCAAATAAAATATTTCTGACGAAAATATAATAGGCACAGAAATAGCCACATTAGAAATATAAATAACACCTGTGGGCAGCGTTGATCTAAAATTAATCTGGAGCGTTTGATATATGGGTATTAGTGGTGCGTAGATCATAATCGTATGTTTATGGTGAGATCTCAATGAAACTTAAAATTGATTTATACCGGTGATAATAGGATTCTGAATGGACGGATGTTTCCACAAGAATATCGATCTCTTAATAATGTCAATAGCAATTTTTTATTGATCAAACAGAATAATAATGGCACGGAATTCCTATGGCTTAAAAATAAACAAAATTTTAAGTACCAACGTGGCGCCTGCAGATAATAAATTAAAGAATTTCAAGAGTGATACGTGGGTATATAAACTTTTTTGCTCTAGATCTTCTCGCGTCGTAGAAAAATAGTATGCAGGAATTTTCATTGGATTAAATTGCATGTTACCATAATGAAAATTCAAAATTGTATACAATGTGTTTTAACCCGGACCTGCCCTCTCCACCATTTCACTTTAAATCTTACATTTGATATGAAAATGTGTTTATTCTTAAATAGGAATTAAATATGTTGACGATTGCTAAAAATGTTGGTTCCTTGAACGTCAAAAATGGAGAATTTTGCCACGTTTTTGTCTAGTGCATATATTGAGTCGAGTACTTATGACAATGACAGTGTTTCTCTCCCATATCATAATGCGTTATATCATTTATTGAATATAAAAAGATTTACCCCTGATGATGTACTGGCATCACTTAAAAGAATTAAGCCTAATTTAACTTCTGGACCTGATCTTTTACCTGCTTTCTTAGTCAGAGACTGTAGTATCATCTTTTGTGAACCGTTGTGTATAATATACAATTTAATTTTACATACATGCCTTTTTCCTGACTTATGGAAAATATCTAGAATATGTCCAATCCATAAAAAGGGCTCAAAAAATGATGTAACTAATTACAGACCAATTGTCATTCTGAATAATTTCTCAAAGGTTTTTGAAATATTAATTTACAGTTTCTTATCTCCACATGTTAGTAACGTTATTATACCTGAACAACATGGTTTTGTGTCTGGTCGTTCTACTGAAACTAACTTAGTATGTAAGACTCAGTTCATCTGTGAAGCTCTTGATCGTAGACGTCAGGTAGACGTCATCTATACTGACTTTTCTAAGGCTTTCGACAGGCTTGACCATGGTCGACTACTCCGCAAGCTGGATAGTGTGGGTTTGAGTAACAATTTGATCTCTCTATTTCAGTCGTACTTGTCTGGCAGAACACAGTTTGTTGAAATCAACGGTCACAAGTCTAAATATTTTCTCAGACCTCTGGAGTGCCTCAAGGCTCAGTTCTTGGACCACTTTTGTTTATTATTTTCATAAACGATATTGCTGATAAACTGGACATTAAATTTCTCTTATATGCTGATGACTTGAAAATATTTTGTATAGTTGACTCTCTTCGGGATTGTGCAAAGCTTCAAGATAATCTTGATTCGGTTAACACATGGTGTACTCTTAACCAACTGCCCCTTAATATTGGTAAATGTAATGTGATGTCTTATAGTCGTAGGATTGATACTACTATATATGATTATGTTATTCAAGGTGTTACTTTAGCAAGGCCACCTTTAATAAATGACCTTGGAATCACTTTTGATCGCAAACTTTCTTTTAATGGTCATATTCAAAATGTTGCGAATGCTTACAAGTCTGGGTTTCATAACTCGCAATGAGCGGCATTTCAAGTCATTTGATACTTTTAAATTACTCTTTAATACGTGTGTGATGTCCAGGCTTGAGTATGCATCGACAGTGTGGAATCCAATTTATTCCACACATATTACTTCTCTTGAGAAGGTACAACGTAGATTTTAAATCCGCTGCATTCATGCTTGATGATGTCTATCCTGTTAGAGGTGTACCGCAAAAAATAATTTATGAGCGCTTCAATATGAAGAGTCTAGTTAGAAGACGTGCTTTGCATTCTATTATGTATCTACATAAAGTTATTATTAATAAAATTAAGTGTGAGTATCTGACTTCCTTATTGAATTTTCATATTCCTAGACTCAATGCTAAAAACAATAACCTGCTCTGGATAGACAATCATAATACGAATATTTATAAAAGTTCCCCATTGTACCAAATGATTGTTAACTATGATAGTATTGAATCGCAGCTTGATATTTTATATTGCTCAATTTGTGACATAAAAAATTGTTTTTATAATTTTGTCACTTGAGTTTTGATGTTTGTGTTCTTTTAATATTGTATTGTTAAATTTTACCGTTTTCTGTTTGTCTGTTAATGTAAGTCATTTGTTTTTACTGTGTAAATTTGTCCTGTAATTGGGTGTATACCCGTTGGACATTTTATTCTAAATAAATAAATAAATAAATAAATAAAATCAGATTTTCAGAGTTATAACAAAAATTAATAAGGAAAAGGAATTATCTTATTATACAGAGTGTCTGGGAAAATGTGAGAAATTTCTCGGATGCAGATAGAACATGAAATATACAGGCCCTCCCTACGGAGATATGTGTCCCTAAACGACGCCGCTGGAAATCGAATTTTCTTAAATAACTTTTAAAGTACTTAATATAATTTAATACAAATTTAATGTGATGGATACTACTAGTATCTCTAGGACCTCTATCTGAAACATATTTAGCTTTTTAGTTTACCAGGGGCGGGCTAAGCTGTATAACGTAATGCTTAATTTTTTAGCACCCTGTATGACAAAGGGTTTAAAATAATAAATCTTGGTAGCTTTAGCCTTAGACTAAAAAGAGGTGCTCTTGTTTATTGTCAATAAAATAAACCGTTTACGAGAAAATGTTTAACCCTCTTATAAAGTTTTTCAATAATTTTGTTAAGGTACCTCGTGGGACACCACTGCGTTTTCGGATTAACCATCTTAAAATGAAACTTTCCTGTTGTTTTAATGACTCGTATCGCACTTTGTTGTCGAAAAAAATAGAAATCATGACCCTTTTTATAAAAAATAAAACATGAATTCGTTTATTATTCTCTTTCTCGTGAAGGGTTCATTTTATCGACAATAAACAAGAGTACCTTTTTTTTAGTGTAAGGTTGATGCAACCCAGATTTTTATTTTAAAGTCTTTATTATATAGGGTGTTAAAAATTTAAGCATTAAGTTGTAAAGCTTGGTCCGCCTCTGGTAAACTATAAAAGCTAAATATATTTCAAGGATGCTATCTTAAGAGGGCCTTACTAGTGTCCAATACATTAAATTATTACTAAATTATATTGAGTACTTTAAAATTTATGCAAGAAAAACCGATTCCCAGCTGGGTCTTTCAGGCACACATACTTTCGTAAGGAGGGCCTGTAGGAAAGAAAATTATATGTATAGGAATTTGCCATCTTTTTTTCCTAAGTAAAGTAAGTAATTGATAACAATATAATAGTTAATTATACTAATATCACATTTTATTTTATTCTCAATTGCGTTATTTTGTTACCCATATATGTTAACATTCCACTGTCCAGATCTCTCCCTGGTTACAGGTCAGAGCAACGCATGCGTCGTCTGTTAAGAACACTCAGCAGAAAGCTAAGTAGCGTAAACTGAGTTATGTTGGGCAGATTCATGTGATCTTATTAATTTAATAAAAGTTAAAGAAGAGGTTTTTCCGCATATTATTACACCAAATCATCCCTTAACGTTTACATATATTAATAATTATTAGGTACATTTTTATTTGTACAAAAGTAGCAGTAAACAACAACATGATATTAAATACGACCCTGGTACGGACACGTGTTATAGAATCTTAAACTACACCAGCCAACAGTGTTAGTAAACGGTCAAACAAGCTGTAATATTAATAAATTTGATGTATGATTTGATAATTGATGGGTGAGAGAAGTGGGAAATTCTTCTTAAATCTATGAGTCACAGACATAAAACAGCCAGTGGTATTCGTCAGTTACCTCATCTATGGCATACAATCATGCATTCAATCTGACAAACCTTTATTTTCAATTTTAAAATTTATCATTTAATTCTTAAATTTTTCGCTATGGTTGTATCTTACACTGACACAGAAATGACCGATATGACATTTGTTTACGGTTATTACCATGGAAACGGTCGGAAATTGATGAGAGTATAAAGAGAAAGATTTCCAAATAAACTCGTAACTACCAAAAATATGCCACTGTTGTTGAAAGCATCCTCGAGCAACCGGTAGTTTTGCTCCTTCAAAGGTATTCTGTGCCTATACTGTAAGAGTATTTACTTATATAGTTTTTCTTTTTAAATGTTTTAGTTTCAATTGTGGAAAAATTCCAAATAAAAAATAATACTTCTTTGAAAATTGTTCTAAAACCCTTTTTTAGATAAAACTAAATAACCAAAAATTGATTGGTGTGCTTATATAGTGTTAACTGCACGTAGGTATATTTTTAATAACTCTCTTATTACACACAATGCATATTTGCACATTCTTCTTTAATAAGATTAACTTTAGTGTCTATAGGAAACTTAAGTACCTGCTATTATAGTACGACGCAAAATAGTTATTGCAATCATGTTTTTTTGTACATTAACTTATTACAACAAGGGCCAAATATATAAACAATATCAAGTGACGGCACACAGAGCCATGTAAAACGCTTAATTTATACAATATCATATTTTGTATTTGATGCCAGGATGTAATGTTTGATAATTTATAAATATAGAATGCGGTTAGAACCGTCGCGTCGTTCCAAATTTGGTTATACATTTATGTTAACCGCACTGCACGTCTCATAATAATTCTTTACGTAAGTATTCGAGTACTCTAATTTTTATTATACAAGGTGTTTTCTAATTGTACCTATGCTGAAAATCAAAGGGCGTAAAAATATTATATTAAAAAGAAAAACTAAAAATATAAATTCGCAATCTAATTGTGATACTCAATTTCAAATTTGATTACTTTATCTCGATCCGTTTTGAAAATATTTGGAGAAAATAAAATTTTGGGGTCCCCCTTTAAAGAGCAACAACTCCGTTAAGGGGCGTTTAAGGGTCTACTATTATATAACTTATTTTTCTTATTTTTGATCGTATAATCCAGTTAATTTTTGGCAGGCTAATTTTGGGACACCCTGTATAGATTAACATATGGTGCAGAAATTAAGTCTTGCCCTTCTTGAAACTGGTAAACGGTTGGGAGGATGTGTTAGGGAGAAAACAGGTCGAATTTTATTTTCTAAATAACCTTCTCTTAAGTTATCAACATGTATGTGGTACTTCGGGTTTTCCCGGAAATGACGTCACCTTATATTTGAAATGGAACACTAATATTTTTGTAGTACATATATCGAATCTAAGGTAATTTCTGAGTCAGATAATATGGCACAATGCCTGTCAAACCTTGACGGAACGTTCAAACTCGAAGAAAAGCCTCTCATTCGACTGAATAACATATTTAACAATACATATAATTTAATAAGTAGAAAAACAGATTTTATTATTGTCAGGAGGTTCAGACAGTACATTTCGAACATTTACTCCATTAAATTAGTATTATTATTGTTGCTAAAGGAAAAATAAATCATACGTATTGTTAAATATTTTATTCAGTTTAACGAAGATTTTTCTTAGTTTTTTAAGGATCCGTAAGGGTTTGACCAGACATTGTGACTGTCACCTCTATCTCACAATTTACCTTAGATTCGATATCTGTAACAAAAATATTAGTGTTCCATTTAAAATAAGAGAGGTGTCGTCATTTAAGGGAAAACCAAAGTACCACATACATGTTGATAACTTAAAACAAGGTTATTTAGAAAATAAAAATCGACCTGTTATTTCCAAATGACATCATACCAACCGTTTACCAGTTTCAAGAGAGGAGCAAGACTATATCGTCGCGCTGTATATTGCTATTGTACATAAAAATATACAGGAACAAGAAGAAGTCACGTATTTCACAGAAACGAAAAATAAAATCATGCCTGTTTTTATTTTTCTCATAATTGCATTGAACTATTGATAATTGACATTCGCGGTTGTTATAGGGTTTTGATTTGTTCAGCAAAGCCATATTCAGCCACCTTGTGCTGTATCATATTACCGAATCCACATATGCAAAACTATTTAATCATTTTTTCTGTTATAGGTCCGTAGCTCTCCAAAGAAGTAGCATGTGACTTGTTGGGCTTAGGAGGGCCTCGGCCCATTGATATTCATAAGACTGTCCCATCGAAATGAATGCTGCACTTGCCATCAGACTTCGATTGCTGCTCGTATTCCATCTGATTTCCTTATTACATCTGACTTTCGGTGAGTCCCAATACATATTTTTCAAAACACGCTAACGTAATTTTTAGCTACATATTAAGTAATCTGAACTAAAAATAAATGTTTAATTTTTATAAAGAATAAAATTATACTTCCTGAAGTAGGAAAACTACTCGGAAAATGTTATAATATTAAACTACATCATAAATCTAAAGATTTGCGTTGTTCGTGTACAGGGTGTTAAGTCAGCAGTAAATCAAGGGGAGTTCTTAAAATAACAAAAGGACTTGAACGATACACATTCATTCATTCATTAGGAGCTGTAGTGTAATTGTTTATGTGAAACTTGTACTAGTTGAGGGAGCATTGTTACCCGCCGAAGTTTTGGACAAGATTTGGCCCGCTATGCTCTTCTTGTTTTGTAACGAATCTTCTGTACTGGGTGTTTCAAGGAGGAGTGGTCAATACTTTAGTATGTTACAGTATCATTCATTTCGAACAAAATAGTTCATATGTTATTTTAAGGTCAATTGTATCAAGTGCAAAACAGATAAATTAACGAGTAGTCTACCACAAAATAATTGTCATTTAGCATTGTTTTGTTTCAAATGCCATACATTTTTTCTCGAGTTTAATACACTGATATGGTCTTCTTGCTATATCACAGTAATTGATATTTGGAGAAATATTCATATGTAATTTTTTGTTCAAAATAAACGGTACTATAAGATATTACTACTATTACTATAAGGTACTATAAGATAAGTATTGACCTTTCCTCCTGAAACATCTGGTATTACCCTTCGCTATTGATTGGACCTCCATCCACGTGTCTCTTAATTGTAGTAACATTAGTAGGTACTAGAATCTGCCAAAAACTAGCGAAGATCTTGGAAGCAATGATATTAAGATGAGAATCAGGCAAATTTAGAAAGTCAGCAGTGTTGGCAGGCATCTTATCAAATGTGTTGATTGCAACTGGAGTCTTGAACATTTATTTTTAATGTATTTTATGAAAGTTGTTGAAAGATTAGTATTCGCTTGACGAAGGGCTATGTATTTTTTATAATTGTTTAAATATAATGTACCAGTAATAACGAAAGTTGTTGCATATAAGTTTTTGTGTCTGGTATATGTACAACTAGTGAAGCCCCAAATCTTCGATATTATTGAATGTCAAGTTGTACAGATTTTCGCGATGACAGGTTTCAAATACACCAAAAATTATGGTATCCTTGAATTATATTTCTTCCTGCGCTTTTTTGTCGATTTGCTTTCGACTATTTCGGTTAATATTTTACCCTTTTTCAAAAAAGCAACAAGCGTGTAATATTTGCTTATCTCCTGATTCTCTGTTCATTATCGCCTTCAACATGAAGTAATTTGACCAAAGCGTTGACGGTTTCTATATTTTGGACTTTTCTTCAAATAATGCCAAAAGCACTTTTTCACTGAACTTGCCAGTAACTTTTTTCAGATCGCACCTTCTCAAGAAGCGATTGCACGAAAACTCATACTGTTCCTTTGACTTACTTACAATAACATGAAACAGGCTTTATTAGCATCTCTTTCATTTCCGCCGGGAGAAATACATTCTCACTTTCTATGTCACAAGATTTGAAGTTACTTGTCAACAAATGATCGAACTTTTATTAGCAACAACAAACTTCATAGACAATTGGATAACAAAATGATATTTTGTAAATTTGATAACGTAAGAAATGCGTTGATTGTATTTTTAATGGTGTTTGTAGAAAATATAGTATGATATAATGGTGCTATAAGTAATTTTATTTTGTTCAAAGAGCCTTCGGTGTCGCGTCCCAAACTTTCCTTGACACAAAATAAAATGTCACATATCATAAATAACTTTTTTCCACGTCGGGAGCACAGTATACTAAGCGTCGGGAGTAGAAATCAGTTTCTATGACATCAAAATTAAAACAGAAGTAGTCGATTATTCCCAAGGGAGTATAATGCTCCCAAGAGAGTTTACATTATGGAGAACGTTTTTCATGCAAAAAAAAAGATAACATTGAAATTATTTATTGACATTTAAATTAAATGTTACATTTGTACAATTTTAAAAATTAATATTAGAAGGAATATTACTTTCGCTTACATTTACAGTTTTTGTGATTGCGCTAGTAGTGGTACCTACTAAAACCTGATTAGCAATTTTGGTCTTATTTTCAATGGAGTTCTCGACATAACCCTCAGCGACTGTCGTTGATTTCCAATCAGCATGACGCTTTATTGTCGTGATATCCACACCAGCATCTGCCAGTAATCGGTAACCAGAAAGGTTCGTGGAATCTTTGTCTTAGTGTTTGAAATTTTTACAATCAAGGAAGAGCCTACATCCTCAATATTATCTACAGTTAAATTGACTAGTTCATCAGTTCGACAAGTTCCGGCAATCCCCAGAATTAGTCCAACCTATAAAAAATCAAAATACTTAATAATTGAAATACCTAACAACAAAAGTAATCTTACCTTAATCATTAAGAATTTTTTGTCATCTGCACTTGATAGAAAACGGTCGATTTCATCATTTGTCAATATTTTCGATTTTTTCGCTTGATATCCGTCACCGGTTCTTTTCAAAAATGCGATCAGCTTGAGGAATTTGCTTATATCTATCTTGTCGTAAATTATCAAGCATGACTTAACCATAGAATATTGCGCCCATAATGTGGAAGACTTCTAATTCTTTGCATTTTAACTGAAGTATGCCAACAAAACATTCTCGTGGTATACTTGAAAATTTTTCTCGGCGCACCACTTTTTGAACCGATTGTAGGCTATATCGTATAAAGATCTTGACTTCGTAGGCAGCAAATTGCTTATTGCAATATTTGCAGCCTCCACAATCTCTTCCGACTCACAATTATTCATAGTGCACTAAACAAACTTTTTCTACGTTCATGCAAGAAATAATACTTTATTGAACTATATTTAGTGGAAAAAGTGGTTCTTTATTGCTCTAGAGCAATAAACATTTTATTGCACTCAAATGAGTGCAACCTCACGTCGCGTGCAATAAACGCTTACTTTTTGCAATTGTTACATAAATAACTATTAAACTAAACCAAACTAGCACCTTAATTTGACAATTCTTTTTGTTTGTTTATTTTGTAGTTATGACAATAACTCAACGACCTACTAAATAAATGCTCAAATCCGAATACAATAATTCTGGTGCTACTTACTTCATAATGACAAAATATGTGTTTTTAAGTTAATGAGACCGTGGAAAAAATAGTATATACCATTCGGGAGAGATGCTATTTTGTCCTCGGTGCATTGTAGCTCTCGGGCTTCAAATTGCACCTCTGCCAAAATAACGCATTTCTGTCCCTTATAGTATAATGTACTATTACAATTTTTTTGTCATGCATAATTTGTATGCTTACAACTTTGGACTATTATGTATACCCTATTAAAGCAAAAAGCAGGAACAAACTGCTTTTATCAAGTTTTCTTATGTTTAAGATTTACCATTGGCAATTTTGCAATGATTGCAATTTTTTATTTTAATACAATTTTATTTTTAATTCAATACAACAATTTATCAAATGAATTTTATTTAGTTAATAGGTAAAAACAACTTAATGTGAACAAAGTTTATAAACTGACAGGCACGTTTAACAGAGTTGCAAGTGACATCAGAAAGAAATAATACGTTTCAAATAAGATTGTAATTTCATTAAGAAAAGGGTACGGCTACGTTTGCAATCTAATAGAGGACACGTGTAGCGTCCGCACCTTGCAATTATAAGTGTTTTGTAGATATTAAGTATTTCTTTTATTTAAGTGACATTATAAAATGTTTAGTTAATGGATTGAGAAATCTGTTGTGACGGCAATTTTATTTTCGCGCTATTTATAATGCTTTTTGTACCAAATATTTTTTCGTTAATAAAGGTTGCAAGCGGCACTTCTTCGAAAAACAGATTCACGGCTAAACACATCGTTAGTGATTTTCGTTATAACTCAAGAAAGAAGACTGATTACTTCAAACCCTTTTGCCACCATCTATTGCACCAGTAAAGATGCATCGTAAGCTGTTTCATCAATCTCGTTGTTTAATCAGTCTTTTACATATAGGTACATAACAGCGCGTGATGTAATAATGTTAAACTATATCAACATATTTTTAATTTATTTTTATTAGTTACTATTTTGTATAAATATAAGCTTTGTTCAGTTAGTTATTCCAGTGTTAACCTATTAAATACATTTTTGAATAACTGTAATCGTTTTATATTAAAAAAAGAAGAGCTGTTCAGTGAAAGAAATACTACTGAAACAGTTACTATAAATTTAGCTTACAATTTTGTCGCAGGTTAAACTACAAATGTAGTAAACCATATAAGTTCGTTGTTGTTATTGGTAAATGCAAAAGTATTATAGTAAATTAGATTGTAAATTTTAATATAATTGTAAAACTATTTACTATATTTTGTAATAAATGTCATATTGTAAAATTTAAAATGGAAATAGTGCAAAATAACAATAATGATAGATTGTACTTGTACAACCTTTTTAGTCATCATTACCAAAACTACATAGACACAATAATTGTAGTATTATTTATACAAATTGTATTAAAGTAGTTTTTCTGATACCGCCAAGTGCAGCATGGAGTAAGCCAGTAGCCGATAGATGTAGACCCTTACATCTCACGCATTCTTGACTTTCGGTCGGATGTGACAAAATATCGAGCAGCTAGTCAGGAATCCAGGGATATATGTGTTACATCAATTATTGTACTCATGTTAACTTCTGATGGTTGTGACAGACGCGAACAGCTAGAGATTTATGGAGAGATCTTTTGCCTGCTCCTATGGCATACCGGTTTCGAGCTTACTGGTTTTGTAAGCTCGAAACCGGAAGGAATTCGGCGCAGATTTGGTCAACTAGTGTAAAACACTGTTAGTATGATATTTCTTACAACTTCCATCTTAGCCTGCCTCGTATCTCTTATCGCCTGCTTCTATTTGAATCTAAGCGGTTACTCAGAACTTTCTTAGTTACAAAGTAATTATCAATTATTTTCAGAAACAGAGTCTATATAAATTAATAAAATAATTTGCCTCTTCTAGTATGCCCATTTATTTTATTCTTTTTACGGCATCCTAGAAATCAGAGTCCTTTCTAAAAAAAAAGTCGCATTGATATCGGATCATTTATACGGGAATTATTTTGAAACTAGCTTCAAGATATCTAAAGAGGCCTCTTAACCCTTTTATGAAACACGTACATCGAAAAAGCCGAACTATTTTTAAATTTCACAACAAACGTTGTGTATGTGACTTCATTTTTCATTAATCAACTGGGAAATCATTATTTTAAATTACTTAGAAAACACCCTGTAAAAGAGCAACAGCCATAATTCAATTTCTGTTAACAGCCTTTCTCCTACAGATTATGTCGATTCACTTCATACTGACTTCACAATGGTTTTTAGCTGTTTATTCTTATTGTTTTAATTGTTGTGGTACACCACGAAACAGTTAATAACTAAAAAATGATTGTATCGTTTGCTAACTATATTTCCGTAAAACTAAAGAAAATGACCGTCCACTAATTGAAATTTGCAGGATTCAGTGATTGATGTTAATATGGGATAATTGGACAACTTAATAGAATGGCTGTAAAATTAAATATAAGTAAGAAACATGCATTTCCAATAACCATTATATGTAGTAAACGACGGTCGATAGAAAAACACCGATAACTTGTTTACAAGATAAATGCATCCATATTGAAAATGAAATATAATTAACTGCAATGATGTATTGCTCAATTTAATTTCCATTATTGGACTATTATCAAGATGTATTTGCCGTCAGTTTACTTTATAAGTCAATTATCTATTTGCCTGGATGGCAATTTAAAATCTCAATTGATGTAACTAGGTATATCAAATACGTCGTATTTATGAACAATTATATTAATGACAAATAAAGAGCTATATAGTCTAACTATACAGGGTGTTAAAAAAGAGTGCAAAATATTTAAGGAGGTAATAGTATGAACCAAAATAAGCAGAAAAGTCTCAATAAACATGGGTCCGCAAAGTAACTGTTGCGGAGATATGGACCACTATTCGTTTTTTAAACAATTTATTTTATTAGAAATAAACCGACAAAGGAAGCTTTTAACAAACAAAAAACAAAGTTACAGAAGATGTTCAAAGTGCCCCCCGTCCATTTCCAAGCAGGCACAACATCTTCGGCTCAACGATATTCGAACTCTTTCGAAAACACCCTCCTTGGTTTGGATTTCTTGACACTTTTGATTAATCCGTAGCTGCAGCTCTTCCAGGCTAGTTACACGAGTACCATGGCCGTTAGAGAGCAATTACACCAAACTTTTCCACATAGATGGGTAGGAAGGGCCGGACTTGTTTTATGGTCTCCAAGATCTCCTGATCTGAACCCTCTAGATTTCTTTGTTTGGGAATATTTGAAAACATTAGTGTAGGGTACTCCTGTAAATAGCCTGGAAGAGCTGCAGCTACGGATTAATCAAAAGTGTCAAGAAATCCAAACCAAAGAGGGTGTTTTCGAAAGAGTTCGAATATCGTTGAGACGAAGATGTCGTGCCTGCTTGGAAATCGACGGAGGGCACTTTGAACATCTTCTGTAACTTTGTTTGTTGTTTGTTAAAAGCTTCCTTTGTCGAATTATTCCTAATAAAATGTTTGAAAAACGAATAGTGGTCCATATCTCCGCAACCGTTACTCTGCGGACCCATCTTTATAAGACTTTTCTGCTTATTTTGGTTCATACTATTACCTTCTGAAATATTTTACACTCTTTTTTTAACACCCTGTATATCTACCATGGTGGTATAAAAAGATTTGTTTTATTTTTAAATGTAAAAATCATCATTATTTGTGAACATCATATGCAAAGTGTTAACGATAAGTTTAGCAATCACTCAAATCAACTGCACAGACCATAGACTATTTATTGTGAAACATTACTATATCACATTAACTTTTTGATACTCCAAAAATATTAAACATGTTTTATAAAATAAAAAAAAAATCTAATATTGTCGTTGCATACTTAAGAAAATGGACATTTAAATGTAGGCATACTATTGTTTATTTGTTTAATAACTTATTGATTGTTATTTTGATCATTATAGTGTGCGTCAAATTCAAACAAAAATATTAATTAGTCTAGTAGGAAAAGAAAAGAAAATATTTATTTTCAAATTGAACGCAATGTATCAGGAAAACGGAGTGGAGATAAAAATGTTATAGAAAAAACTCGTGTTATTTTTCCTTGCTCCATACTTTATTAAAGAAGAAACTCATTTCTAATGTACTGACTTTGCCTATTTCTATTATTTCGCATTACTAAAAATTGCGTAGATAGTAAAACATTACATGGAAGTCAAAACTTCAATTTGTTTTTTCGTGTTATCTGTGAACTGAAATACAGCTGGTTGCAACATCGTTGAACGCATAGTAGAAAATCAAATGTTGACTGTGAAAACTTGGAAGCTAATAAACTTGGAAAATTTGAACCTTCCAACAACTTATAATACAAAAGATGGCAAAATAAAGTGTGATTTTGTTTTAGAAAACTTTTTGCAAATTATTCAACTTATGTACAGGGTGATCACGCAAAAATATTAGATTTTATTGTGATACCCTAGGAGAATCGGAAAATTGAAATCGATTCCTTGATTCAATCTTCGCGTTTTTTTATCAAGCAAACTATCGTGCATTGAACTACAGAAATATTAATATTAACTTTGTTTTTTCTTATTCATCCTGTATATTATAACATTTTTAGATATCCACTTTTTCCTGAGTACATTGATATAAACATATAGGTTATGTGTAACCGTTGAGTGAGAAATTATAGATAGAGGCGCACCCTTTATGGCGAAATGCGTATTCGATCTACAAGGCCCTAATAGAAAATATCTATAGGGCAAAATGTGTTTAAAGTCGGACAAGAAATAAAGGCCTTCATGTTTGACGTTCCGTTATGTTACACCGTGTTTTACAGTAGGGGTTTTTTGGGCCCGAGATTTATCCGTCTGTCGAGAACTGTTGTTAACGACAGTTAATTTTGAGTGTTCTGTGTGATGCAATGGTTTAGCAAGCAAAGGAAACTTCCGTGAACAATAAGTTGTCGATAAATTGACGAATCTTAGAACCAAAGAGCTCCTATTACCTAATACTATCTCGGGCCCAAAAGTGGATACGCATTTTGCCATAAGGTTGCGCCTCTATCTATAATTTCTCACTCAACGGTGTTACTATTTGCGAGATATCAATGATTAAATAATTACAAAATCTTAATAGCGACTCAAGAGTCAAATGCCTTAGCCATGTCTAGTAAAGTGAGATATGAAATCTGTTGAAAAACTAACCCCTTTCTGGAACCCTGACTGATTTACAGGGATTATAGAATTTTTAACACAATACTCAATCAATTGTTCAGAGATAGCAGATTCAGCAATTTTGAGAGGTACATATAGCATACTGATTGGACGGAGATTTTAAATTTTTTTAGGATTTTTCTTTTTTGGTAATGGTTTGATACAAGCAACTTTCCATTCTTCCGGTAATTGACCAATCTCCGATGAAAAATTTATTATTTAATATTTAGTATCAATAGCAGTTTTTCAAATTAAATGGAAAATAGAAGTTATTTAGAATATTTTATGGTCAAGTAAATAAACATGTCGTCTAAGTAGTAATTTCCAGATTTCTTGCTCGTCACAGAGAGAACCAACAAACTCGCAAACATGTGGTAATTCCGTGACAGTGGAAGAAAAAATTTAAGTGCCAATTTACAGGAACGGAATAACTGTAGATTTCCGCGAAAAATTAGACAGGTGCTTCCAACACAATTAAGGTAGATGAGTATTTAATAAACCGTTTTACCGCAGTTTGTTTCCCACTTGGTCCGGCCGGAGATAATCGCAGGTTAATGGTGTTGGCTCTAATAGTAATAAGCGGTAATGTTCTTTCTATGAAAATTGCTTGTCATGAAGAACATAAAACACTACGTACTAAAGTTCAGGTGGTAGGTTCAGCAGTTGATACCTACAACATGTACAAGTGCAAACGATATTTGATTTACTCAAATATACATGGTGTCTTTAGAAAATTTTGCTATATGTTTTTTGGAACAAAATAATATGATTTAAATAAACTTACTGTGCTAGAACTGTCAACTTTGATCAATATCACTCCATATGCGTAGCAGGTAAATAGCGTTATTTTTGTAAATGAATATTTCAAATTTCAACGTCAATATTCGAAAATGATTGTTAAGTATAACATTTATAGTCTAAGATCCGATCGCGTGATTACTACCTCCATATTTTTTTTGTAATTGGAATGAATTTTTATAAATGATTATTATGAATAAAGGAATACGTATACTTATATAATATACAGGATGGCTTGCAAGTCGTTACACAAATTTAGACGGTGATAGAATACTTGATTTTGAGTCGATTGAAACAAACATATATACCAAGTGTTACAATATTTGTGACAATCAATTTTTTAATATTTTTTAATTTAACCGTGCTTTTCTGCAATTATTGAAGCGTAGAAGAAAAGCAGACCTTTTTATAAAAAATATTTTTATACTTTTTTTATTAAGAATGAATGGATTATTTAACCAATAAAATCCAAAATGGCTTCGTTACTTACCTAGAACTTCATAAACATGGTGTTTCTACTTTGTAAAAGCAAAGAGTAAAATTTAAACTTGAATTTTATTTAAATCTTTCTGTGTAGGTTTATTCAGATATTATTAAAAATTTACCTAAGCAATGCTCTTTCAGTTTTTAGGAAAAGTTTCTTGATAAACATTCTAAAAATTAGGAAAATTAATCTGAATACTTTTAAGTATGCAAGGAGCGCATTCGCCAAAACAGAGGACAGCCGTTTTAGTATGTAATAAAAATGGGTCAGGCTTTTGTCACATCAATAAAATGGTTAGTAGAATATAACCTCTCTTCAGGGTAGTAATTGCAAAACAATTGACTTGCCGAAATGCCACAGCCTTCTTACATTTCCACAGGTGTGACACACTGTATATCGGAGCATAATATAAGAAGTTGGTAGTAACGTTTACCTACCGGTGGTCAGTGTGTTTTGTGTGAAATGTAAAGTTGGTGGAATTCTACTTTGTTTCTTACGGAATTTTCTACATAGTGTAGACGATTTCCAGGCTTCACGACGTTTCAATCCCAAACATGCTAATAAAATAGTATATATTTTAGCTATTTGCAGTTTTTGCTAATTTTGTCTTATTTATACCAACATTCTGTTTGCCTCATTTTAGCGGTTCAAGATAAAATGACAGCATTAGATATATAGGAACAATGATATATAATCATTGATGACAGTAAACCACTAATTAAGGAACATTATTGTTTTCTTGGTTATCTATTTTCAATGTAGATTTCATTAGGACAGTAAAAGTAATAAATGTAATAAATAATAATGATAAATGCTTAATTTGTCTGATATGAGGGCGTCGATCGTAATGCCCTATGGACGTGGACAGCCTACAAACGTCAACATTTGTCTAAAAGTGCTCGCCCACTGAGGAGAAGCGGTGCGAAGCGAAAGGAAGCGTTATTTTGATCCTGTGTCCGCGCACTGGGACAAATCGACAGAAGGGAAAATACGTGGCTTTTGACGCTGACCGATGTGGCTGTATAAAAGTCACATGATATGGACAGTGTTAAAATGTTGCTACCCTTCTCTTTACGTAGCTTTTCATCATTGGGCGGGTAACTTGTCTAAGAACTGAAAGCTTACTTATATAATCAATGACGTCTAATTAGTAACTGTTGTCGATCTCGAGAATTTATAAAATTCTTTCTCTGATGGGCATACTTTTGCTACATTTTTTTTTAGTAAAAGGCACTTTGTATGGTAATATACTAATTTAGTCATCCTGTAAAACTTAGAATTCAATAAATATCTAGGATAGGAATGCCGAATAGTACTACCGGTTTCTTAATAGTACGCATTTGAATTTTTAAATTAAAGTCGTGTGTGCAGATTTAAGATATGTTGCATCACGTCTACTTAAGTTCCCTTCTGTCGGGTCAGTCGTCAATGGTCTCACCTCCTATGGCATACTGAGGTAAACTAAGAAGCTCAAAAGTGGTATATATCTAGTGTGTCGCTAATGAATGACTTTAACAATTTGCTATAAGACTCTCTCTCTCCTTATATAACTGTAGTATTTAATTATTTTTATAAAGTAGGTAGAGTACCTAATACTCTACAAAGGACTACAATATAAACAGAATACTGAAATACTAATTATGTACTTCAGTTTTACTTTTTCTCAATGCAATAGTTATTATTTACTTTATTCAAAATTATTTCAAATACTTGTAGTGATTCTCTCAAGTCACTTAAAACTTCAAATAAAAACCTACCTTTATTTTAAAAATAACAAAAGTTGACTCAAGAAATTCATATTACCTAAATAAAATAAAACAATTATTTACTTAAACATAACTTTCATATTCAGTATATTAGTTTTCTTGATTTCTAATAATTTTTATTCTTAAATGAAGAATATGTAATCTTATTATACAAGAATAAGTTAACCTTTTAATAAAACATTATTATACTTGAGGAATAGTTGGCGTTGGAATAAGTACTTGATATTAGTATATTTTTCTTTCCGTGTGGGAGTTGCTGACTAGAATTGGAGTCGATATGTGTGCTTAGTGACACCACAGAATTTATTTGTAGTCCAAATATTATATTATTTTCTACGTCATTGTTAAATTGTTGCCATTACCTGGTTGTTGTGTAACTTACAGCCATATATGTAATCTTTCAAATCATGTATTGGAGGTTATGTAACGGTTGTAACATATCATAGAGTAACAAAGCTATATCTAACAGTCATTCACTACTTCATGCCGGACTGCAGCCACAGACACGAGTATCCCATACGTACTGATGAGAGCTAATAAGTTTGAAACCGGTATATGACTGATGGTCTGCTAACGAGTGGCTTTAGCTCTTTGTTATAGGTTTCCAGGTGTAATTCAATGCTGGTCGGAGCATTAACCCACAGAGTAGTTGTTTGCTCGAATTCCGTTATTGCGACAGCAACACAGATTAGTTGAGACTGTTATTCTTTTTATGGTTTAGTTCCGCAAGAGTACGCACCCAAAAAGTATGAATGCGTACTCTTTGGCAACAACTAAGGTACACGTCTGGAAGGGCAGTACTTACTACAGTCTTTGCATTCTTCCCTCCTTACATTTACTAGAAATGTCCTTCATCTTCTACGATCTAATGTTACTGTCGTGTCAATATGGATGCAATAAAAAATTAAGTGCGTACTCTTACGCATTCCTACCCTATTAATCACGTATTCCGAGTACTGACCTGATTTAAAGAGAACGCCTAGTATATTTGCAGCGGAAATTATGAGCGAAAGTACGTCTTTCACCGTAGAATATTTAATAACAAACCTTATATCAATCATCTGGTTGTCTAAAATTGTTGTGTACGCGCGCTAGGCAATCACCGGATTAAATGGATAACATAGGAAGGCAGATCGATCATTTGCATGGTCTCAGAAGGAAAATAGACGGTGCATTTTACATTTGCCTAATTGCATAATCGTGATGCTGATACCTGCTATCAAACTCGAATTGGTTGAGTGCAGATGCATATGGATTTAATTATCACGTAGGTATTCATTTTCTGAGAAATGTACGACAGAGTACAGTAAGTTCGTATGACTGTAATTTTCTACTTCTCTAGATTTATGTCTATTTGCAGCCTTAATCTTTGAACAGTTATTAATTCCTTTATTCTCTTAATAGCAAAATCAGCAGCTTCAATTAACACAAAGTATGTCTAATTTATATTTTCTAATGCATTATACAGGGTGTCTCATGAGGAGTGCATATACTTTAAGGGTATATTCGTCAACTGAACATAAACAAAAAAATATATACAAATCTTGAACAGGAAATGCATTTGATTATAGATACAGACCTTGTTGTTTTTCTTTTTTTTTGAAAAAATAAATGATTCATATTTTAAGAACGTTTAGTGATGAGCCATACACTCAATTTCGTACGGCAATACTTTATTATTATTAGTTTTCTTTTGCTCTGATTAAACTGAATGAACTGATTTCAGTAACATAAAATGATTTGACATGATAGTTTGTTGTCTTTTAACAATCAGTTCCCACGCTTCAACTCAAATATTCTTCAATCATTTGAATCAAATCAGTTTGCTATAACCAAACTTTTTAAAATTAACATTTTTGCTTGTCAAAAATGGATAGTATCGAACAGTATGATGACGAAAGTTAGTTTGTATATAGATTTTACGGGTTAGTCTAATATTTTGTGATGACGGGGAAACAAGGAGATGTGAAAACGGTAACTATAAAGAGATAAAAGTAACAATATAACATAAAAAACAGGCCATCCACCACCGCATTTTTTAATTTTATCAATTGGCACAATTTAACTACTGAATATCGGGACATTCTAAATTTACTTTTAAAATCACAATCAGAATATGATAGTGTCTTCAAAATAATTTAAAGTGTTTTTCGCTATCAAACATTTCATATTTTTATTGAAGAATACCGGTACTACTTGAATTGTCACTGTCGCTGTTACTGCTTTTCAGCATAATAGGGCATCTATAAATGCTTTTTGTCCACGACCACTATATCAATAAGGTTTACGTCTGTTTTCCGTAGATTAAAGGCCTTTTAACACACTAGTGGATTAGAAATCGTAATACCACGCTTCGATTTTATAGCATTTAATTTGAAATTATTATTTATTAACATTTATCTCAAGAACAATCTTGTCATTTTGACCGGGATTATTTAAATTCAGTTGATAAAGAGTTTCTAAAGGACTAGACGACTAGAGGGACCCACAACTTTGCCAGGTAGGAACTGGATTTTTTGGAAATTGCCATCTTGCTGGACAGTAAATCTTCAATATAACTTTCCCGTACCGTAGTCGATTTCCAACCATCATGACGCTTCACAGTGGTTAATGTCACCCCCAGCATTGACCAGTAATGTTGATGAAGAAGAACGCCTCATTTCATGATTAAGGAGCCCAAGAAATGCAGCCACATTTGGAAACGTTTTCGAAATTGTGTTGATGCCTATACATGTTGTGTAGTATTTTCCAGCCACATAACGCAAGAAAAATCTTTCACCGGCATTTTTAGATCCCAGATTGATGTATTTTCGACACTTCACTACAGCATTGACTGAAAAAGCTTATTTCATGATCGTGAAGGTTTTGGTCGTGGATAAAACGTTGAATTACATTCAGGATTCTCTTATATAATTAATAACTATACAATATGTCTATTCAGTTTCTCAACCACTATCAACTAAAAGGAAGAATACGGTCACGGTCTATTAACTATACGGTCGGGGCCATCATCAGGGTCCGGTGGCTTCACAAAATGCCCGTAAATAAAGATAAAATATAGTGTTTTTCGAAGGATGGACTGAGATAGACTGTGTCGTATGTCACAAAAGTCCTCAGTTTTCATTGGCTGCCTGCTTCAGGTGTTATAGTGTTAATAGACCGTGGGATACGGTTACATATGATAGACGTCAACCGTCAAATGAAAAAATTAGTTAATTTACATCGCCCTCTCATCACTCAACTGATTACAACTGATTTTATCAGATAAATCACTTCACTTTAATCATATAAGTTACATCAGTTTAATCAGAATGAAAGAAAACTAGTATGATTAAACTGACCGCAGGAGCAGAGGTCGAAATCCATTATGTTCTATGAACAAATACGGAAGTTAATTTAATATTATACATAGTTTAGAAGAGTACATACATATTACAAATATCTACTTATATTGTATAAATAGACGAAGAAAAAGGAGCAAAATAAGACATAAATTAAATTAACTGTACTGGTTTAAATATTCACTCGACTCGTGTCGTATTTTTTCTTAAACAGTATATCAAATTTTAAAATCGGCCTAATATATGATTTGAAAAGGTCTGAGAGAAGGGTTCTGGAATGTTTTTGAATCGTATGTAAGATTTTAAATTAACTTTTTTAAATCTAAATCTAAATAAATTACATCAATTGGGCGTCCGTAATCTGTAGAAAGAGACCAACCAATAAATCAGGAAAAGTTCATTCATAATATTCAATCAGGTCACGTAAATTACTGAAAATGTGTAGAGCATTTAATTTTTATGAGAATGCTTAGTTTTATTGGTTTTTTAAATGCATCTAGGCATATGCTTAAAAATGAAATATATAGGCCAGAATACTTAAACCTGGTATGAACATTACTTGAAACGGATAATAGTAAAACTGATCATAAAACAATACCGTTTCATATAAGTACAGAGTTGACCTGTTTCTGTAAAACATCAATTTATAAGACTAAGAGGATTTAGAGCAGCCCCGTTTTATATGTATAAGTACTGACAAGTATTACGCTTAAAAAATATAATTATCAGTATTTAAAAAAGGTACATATTTTAAATACTTTTTACATTATACAGGGTAACTCAAAAAGGTTGTGAAGAATCAGTTTGATCACCTAACAGTCTATTCAAATGTGGGTGAGCGAAACACGATGTTGCAGTTCTATTATAAAAAAAACCAAAAGAAAACATTTGATAAGAGGTTCTTAAATGGGATTGAGTTTTAAAGCGAATTTGCATACTCCGAATTTGGAAACGAAAGTGAAACATATCTATATTTAAAAAGAGGTAAAAATATATATTACCCTGTATATCTATATTTAAAGAGAGGTAAAAATATATATTACCCTGTATAATACAAATAGAATAGGCCATCATATGCGCCATTGTATTATCTTCATTTTTGTTTCTTTACACTTTTTTGTATTCCAAACCGATTTACAATAAAATTGATTTATTTGATTAAGCGCATTTTTACGATACTTATTACATTACTTAAAATAATAACTCATATTTATATTGGGTGATCTGGGTAGCCAAGTTGGCCCGGTTATTGAGTGCCTCATCTAATCACATTATTATCGAATCTTTCATTTAAAAATTCACAGGCAACAGTGTAGTCTGCCAGAAATTGGATCTTTGTGAAATGAGCTTGACTCAGAAAGACGTTGAAAAATATTTCTGAACATTCTTTGATTTGGAGTTGGGTGATTTGGAAATCCTTCCGTATAAATTTGCCTAGCCTCAGTAGGTACTACTCCCATCTGCACGGCTATAAATGTAAACCATAATGGCCATTTCAGCATTTGAATATGCAATAAGCCATTGTGAAAACTTTTTAAGAAATAAGCTTAGTTTGACAATACACAATATTAAATGAAGTAACGGCTTTTTATTATTATTGTTCTGCACGGCCTATCTATGATATGTTTAAGTAATTTAAGTAACTGTGTAAAAATGCACTTGATTAAACAATTTTGTTGTCAATCGGTTTGGAATACAATAATAATGTAATGTTATAGGTACAGGGTGATATATATTTTTTTCGCAAATAATGATCGTTGATACTCACACCTCCGCAACTCGTAAATTTCTAAAGTAAGGTAATTTTTTGTTTCATACCTACTATCATACTAAATATACACATCGAATTTGGTTAAGTTTTCTCAAGCGGTAAATTACAACCTGATTTTTTTTTTCATTTTTTGCACGCTATAGCTGGACAATGGCTGTCCTAGCACCCCACATTTATATAACAAAAAGAAAAACTTATTCTTGGCCATAGAATACGCTCTTGGATTTTTGACCTCTACTTAAGAAATACCCTGTATACCATACTTCTTGAAAAAAGTGCTGTAAACGGATGGCGCGTAAAATTAGGACCTCCATAGTTTACTCCAGATGCCAGTTACTAGTCACACGTGGAAAACAGCCGTAGATTTAATAAAAAAAGAATGCGTGCCTTTAATTACAAGGAGAATCCAACATGTTGCATGCTTTTCTTTTCGGTTAATTTAAGATTTATGCTCAATTTACTTTTGGAAGCTTACCAGGAATTCACGCACACATTTCTTATTTGCATTACAAAGTTGCATAACGTTCCGCCAACTATAATACAACGTTTCAGCTCAAAGATTAGAGGCATGATTTAAAAGTCGCCGTTTCCTTCTGAAAATTAATCAGTTCATGCCGTTTATTCAAATGTAAGAACTATAAAGATACATTTGGAGAGATAAAATAATAGATATTTATAGAGTATTGCTGTCTGTACTTTAACTATTTAACATGCGACTGATGAGTAGGGCTTGACCGTTGTGAGGTAAGTCATTGGCGTGGACAAGGCGTGGTCGCAATTCACAACGATGCAAAGCAAATAGTTATATTTCGTGTTAGTCGCAGCTGCATATAATTATGAATATGTACATACAGGACGAACCTTAAATAAGTAAAATATTTTATCTGAGGTGTAGTTCATCATGTAGATACGTCAATTGAAAGTAATTTTTGAAAATTTAAAATATTTACGGAAATATTAATTTAAAAAAAATACCCACACTTTGAGGTCCGCTTACCAGATAGACCACTGACGCAATCTAATAAACCATATGATTTACTGAAGACGAGGTTGCCATATCGTCTGTAAGATAAATAATTTTTTAACATAAATTCAATTTTTGCAGTTGATTCTAATTTAAAAACACTTATATTTGGCAATAAGTAAAATTGGATAGGTAGTACGCTATGCAATAAATTTAACCCACCCATATATCATATACGATTAAATAATGAATATCCGCAATTTCGATACGACCAGTTAAAGTATTTAGAAAGTTTTGTTCAATATTTCCTACTATTTAAACAGTTATCCACATTTCACAGGTTAATACCATAGAAGGACACACAAATTATACCCTTTAATTATCTTATAAAGTACATCTCACCTGCACTCGATTTATATGTGAAACTACATATGAAGGAACAGCCAGTTCAATTGTCGGTCATCTCACCTATGGCATACTGATGAGGGCTAACAAGCCCGAAACCGGTATATGTCTGGTGGAGTGGCCGACAAGGGTTCTTGGCTGTTTCACACAGATACTGCAGGTATAATTCAATGCCGGTCGGGGCATTAGCCCGCGGAGTAGTTGTTTCCTGCAGTATCATTTATAGATTTAATGGCGCATCGCCCGGGGCGAGAGGTCTGCGGTTAAGTACCTACGATATTGTAGGTCGCTTTCTGCAAGTCGAGCCGCTTAGGCCGAGCAGAAAGTAGCAGACCAGTTACATCTCACCTGCACTCGATTTATATGTGAAACTACATATGAAGGAACAGCCAGTTCAATTGTCGGTCATCTCACCTATGGCATACTGATGAGGGCTAACAAGCCCGAAACCGGTATATGTCTGGTGGAGTGGCCGACAAGGGTTCTTGGCTGTTTCACACAGATACTGCAGGTATAATTCAATGCCGGTCGGGGCATTAGCCCGCGGAGTAGTTGTTTCCTGCAGTATCATTTATAGACCTTAGAATTAATGTTCGCCACATAACCTCAAACAACGTATCACTGCTAACCATTTCGTACTTCGTAGTGGGTTATTACATGTTTAAAAATAAACACAAAGCATGTAATAATAAAATAACCAGCTTGTTGTATACGTTCAATATTAAGAGAAGGCAAAGTAAATTATTTAAAAGCAGTGTCAGTCGAAAAAAATATGCCACAGTAGGCACAGGTAACAGGTAGGTGTCACGGGCAATAGGCGAAATGTCCAGCACCAGCCCTATCCTTTGGGATTGATAGTCACAGTCAGTGAAGTAGGCGAAGAGGTTACATTGATACCGATGCACTGGTCCAGGGCAAAGGAATAAGACGTGGCAAAGGCAAAGTACAAGGTACAAGTGAAAACAACACATGTAATATGTGTGGAAAGGGATTTCATACTTTCAATACACGTAAATTGAAAGTTAATATGAGATATGTTTGCATCTTCTGAAATCGAACTAAGTTAATGGTTCTTTTAAGTAATGCACTGCTTGACGTATCTGTTTTAAGAGTTGCAGCACTAACGTATAAAACATATTTAAAGCATTTTATTAATTTCACGGGCCTTGTTTATTTAATTGATATTTTTGGTGAAATACAATATGATTTAGTGAAATATGGAAATCTTCAAACAGTGAAAAAGTTGACATGCTAAAAGCATATTCGTTAAGCAGTGATAATCAGTGATAGTGATAACGATAGTATGTATTGTGATAAATGATTTGGAGTGGAGTAAAAATAAATAATAGGCAAATTATGGAGAACTATGATTGTGAGTAGAGAATGTGGTTTATATTTTCAATTTATTGGAGAGGTTTAGGAGCGACAAAGAGGAGCAGGTGATCGTTAATATTTTCATAAATAAACATATTTCAATAATTATTTGACATGTCTAAAAATTCTAGTTTGTTGAAGCCTATTCTAAGCCTATTTTAAGACATTAGTTCATATTAGAGTCAGATCAGCGGTTCTCAAAAAGTTTTCGATTGAAAAATCACGAAATTTATTTAAAATTTTACTTTTTTATTCGTGATTTTTTTGTAAAAAAAAAAACTGTTAATTATGTGTTCTACACAGTGAACTGTACTGCTGGTTAAAATATTTGTGTTTGTTTAAGGTTCGCCCTGTATAAACTTACCCATATCATTAATCACGCGGCAATAGTAGTTTGTGTAGGTCCGATTATACTTGTAGAACCTTCAATTGTATCTGCTGACAAATGCGTTTTACGTCATGTTTTAAAGTCCATCTAAATTTTTCCTACGATATTCCTAAATTGCTTAGCAGCGCAAAGACCTGAACCATTAAAGTCTGTAATCTTGCATCTAAATCACCTACAATTTAAAATAATTCTTCTAACGGTAAAGAACTGTTCTACAATTATTAATCAACTGTATTCCATAACACATCATATTTGTCATATTTTGACGAATACTAACCAAATCTCTCCGAACTTGATCACTGCAAATTGCTGGTGGCTGTCATAAATTAGGATGTCATTAGAGTCAAAGTTTGAAATTGCAGATGAAATGATGAATTTGAATATTTTTCCATATTTCACAAAAACATGCTTTGTAATCGCTGTTAATTAGTTCAAACCTTGATAGTTACTTATTGTTTGTCATAAGATAACAAGTGTGTAGAACATTACAATAGTAATGTTTTTCTTCAGTGATGTACCTGCTTTTATCATATACATATATCTATTAGTCACTAATATTAATTGGTACATTATTCTTGTGTGTTCATTTATAAGCTCCCAATATAAATTGTTTTATTTTCCACTTTATTCTGTTTTACTTCTGTAGTTGCATCAACAGTTATATTGTATCATTGGTTTTACAAGCTTCATATATATCGGAACACAGGATGTTGTAAAACTGATCTCAACCAGCTTGATTTTGCACATCTTGGCCATGTGTAGTTGATTCATGTAAGTTTGTCAGTTTTTGAAAAATATGTTCAATTGGAGTACAAGTGATGCGATAATTTATAAGTACCCATCAAATAAATTCTTACCTTTGCAAGGTCAAAAGTAAGGAATTCATAAATAAAATATACAGGGTGTTTTTAAATGCAAAAATGAGACCACAAATTTCTTAGGTGAAAATAAATCGATTTAACCTAACAATAAAAAAGATACAGGGTGTCAAAGTTAAAATTTTATTTTTGTTATTTGTAAATAACTTCTTAAGAAATCCAAATATTTACATAAAATTTGTAAAAATTTGCCTTTTCTACTGAAAATACGGCAAAATGCTACATGAAAAAGTTGTTCAGAACGGTAAATTATGGAGACGTGTAAAATTTTTAAAAAATCGACCTGCTTTGATAAAATCTTTGTGCATTGGTGAAAAATGGTTTCATCAGACCGATCTTCTTGAAATTTAGCACGTCTCCATAATTTACCATTCTGAGCAACTTTTTTTAAATAAAACAGGTAGAAGAATCGATTGTTTCGATAGTCAGATGGATACACTAAGCTGCAAAAAAGTTCTGCCATTTAAAAGAAACATGGTGTGCCACAAGTGGCGCTCCCTACTAGTGACTTCAAAATTAGAAACAAATTTGAATTTCTCGCCCGCAAAAAAACCCGATTTGCAAATTTTATGTAAATATTTGGATTTCTTAAGAAGTTATTTACAAATATCGAACATAAAATTTTAACTTTGACACCCTATACCTTTTTAGGTTAAATCGATTTATTTTCACCTAAAAAATCTGTGGTCTCATTTTTGCTACTTTATTTAAAAACACCCTGTATATGCTATAAAAGGTGCATATGCAGAAGAACATATGGGGAATTGTTCATGCTTTATATGCCAAATTGTCACCCATTTTGACCTCTTTGTTCTTTCTTAATTTCTACAACTGTAATAACAGTGGAATTTATGTGTAAATTTATCAAACGACACTTATAATAATCACAGGCACATAAAAAAAAGTTCTGTGCCCGAGCTCCGACCTATGGTTCCCCATGTATTTTTGGCTCCTGAAGCCGATCCCGGGGTCGGTATAGCCCAGACGTTCCATATTTGCGTGCTACGGTGAAAAAAATGACCAAAATATGGCCATTACCTGGAAATAACACTGTTCACAAATTTTTATGGCACTGCAACCCTGCTAATAACGTTGACGTAGGAAGTATTGTGGCTCCTTTCTTTTTTAAATTTTTCTGAATTTTTTTTTTCATTTTATTTATTTTATTTTTTTTATTTCCTTTTATTTTTTTATTTTTCTTTATTTTATTTATTTTTTTATGTCTATTTACTGTGCAATGCTACATGAAAACAATCATCTTAAATCAATTCGATCCTGAATACGGTGAATCATATGATTTTTTCTGACAATTTGAAATTTCTTAGGACCAATTTTCTGCCAATTCGTGGCCCTTAAGTGACAATTGGGATGTGCGAGGCCCTATCCAACAACTGATTCATGTTTGGACCCTTTAATGGCACGAGATAAAGCTTTGCGCTTATTTCCAGGTAATGGCCAAATTTTGGTAATTTTTTTGACCGTAGGGCGCAAATATGGAACTTCTGGGCTATACCGACCCCGGGATCGGTTTCAGGAGCCAAAAATACATGGAGAATCATAGGTCGGAGCTCGGGCACAGAACTTTTTTTATTTTTGTGTGCCTGTGTAATCAACGCATCATCAATTTCTTTTAAAAAAATGTAAAATTCTTATAGTTTCCGAGTAAAAAAATTATTTAATTATTTTCAATTCTTTATACCGCTGGGCTACTGTTGTCTCTAGCCAGGCGGTTCCAAATATCTATTAAAATTCGATAATTTTTTGTAGGTATTAATCTTTTTTGTGAAGTGAGTCTTATATTAGTTTATCAAGTGTCAAAAATGGCTTACATGTATACCAACTCGGAGTTGGTGGATATTATTTTATTTTATGGCGATGTGAAATGCTTTAAACGTAAACAAATTCAGCTACTTTTATCGCAGTGTTCAGTGAGCGCAAGTATAGTGCATCGTTAGGGACGTCCACGGCGTAATGCAGCAGTGTATCATACACGAGTCTCAATTATATCCGTACCATGTACAGCGTGTTCACGCATTAATACCAAAGGACTGGACGAGGAGGAGCGGTACCACCACGATCTCCTTACTTTAAGCCATATGGACTTCTTTTTGTGGGGATATTTAAAAAAATTTGTGTATCGCACCGACGTGGACACTATTGATGATTTATACAAACATATCGTAGCGGCTGCCAATAACCGACGAATTCAAAACGAACAAGAAGCAGAAACATTTGTGTTAGTTTGTAAAAACGGTAAGACGGGCCCAAAATTTTGTTGTAACATCAGGTATTTCAAACTATTTTATTAATTAAAACCACAAATTATTTCTATTAATAATTAACAACGATAGCGGCAAAACAGTTAAATTTGCTGCATAAACTAGGTGTTATAAAATGTTATTTATTTCTTTCCATTTTTGGTCCGGTCACCGATTTCATGCTTTGTCGCCTTATTAGGTTTTACAGTCTACCAATTTTCAGTGCCGTGCAGAAGTGTATTTTTAAATCATTTTCGAGTTGTCTTTTGTACAAAATTGTATTTGTAAGGGTCCCCTGTACATTAAATTTTTTTTTTGATAAGTTCTGAATCACCCTGTATATTTCGATATTATCTTCGGTATGCTTTTTAAATACAAATGGCCCGCAATCCACTGCAGCTCAGCTAAGTCTATTACAGTAAATATGTATACTTATAACAAGACAAAATTTAATTCTTATAATAGTGTTAAGGCTAACTGGAATGGTTACAATGTAAGCACTGACTTTATAATAATATATTAAAATTTTCTGACATCCTGCATGACAGGCCTAGAGGCAAACACACACACGTAGCCATCTCAACATAATTAAATACTATGTTGCACGAGGAAATAAAATCACAGTTCCAACACCTGTACGGATTTCTAATTTCAACATGCACCACAACACCTGCCATAAATCGTCATATTTACTCTACCCATTCAAGCAAATTGCTTATTGCATTATAAATCAGGATACAGTCCGCCTATTCTATACATAGTTTTACATATTATGAAGAAAAATGATTTCGTCGTGTTGATAAGCTCGATAGTTTGAATAACTGCATTTACTTTTTAACTTGCTCATTATAAAGGATAAATTTAAAAAAGTATGTACCTAGCTCCACTACTCATAATAATGATTCCAAAAATAGAACATCTGGGGTGCAATTATGGACTGAATAAGGTGGCTATGGAAACATAAAGACTAATTTTTAAAAACGATTGAAACATCTTACTTATCATAGATAGAAATATATTTGTGGTTGCATAATACAAATTTCTTATAGTATCTACCTATATGTTTAATGGAAACAGATTTTTTTTCAAAATACCTAAACGACCAAGTAAGTTTAGAAAGCCTAATTTCTGATACGTAAATAATAATATATCTACCCCTCATTCTAACCACGAGGATAAGCCTAGAAGTCGGGAGATTTGTGCGGGAGAGGGGACGGCATACTTTAATCAAACAGGCCGCATTGGCGCCCAGAATTAACTTACATTAGAAGGTCCGAAACATAATTCAGTGCAGCAATGAGAGAAACCATCATTAATTAGGGGAATGGTCAAACATCATCTGGTATCAATCTTTCACATTGATCAAAGACAACGCTCTTCCATTCTACCATACCTGCAGAGAGATTGCCACAAGTATATAAGGTCTACTGGTCGCAGGATTCGATCCTGCGGTGGGTGGAAACTGAATATTCGGATATGTGGGGTGATTCTTTGATAACATTGAAACAAAATTTTATAAATCTTGGTAAGAGACATGGTTTTTTTCTATACGTTTAGGGCAATGTAAGTATTTAGTCATTATGCATAGTAACTAGAGAAATCGCATAGTGGCAACATTTAGAAATGTATCACACCGACACTAATGCTGATTTTTTATAGCCAGTCATATCTAAAGTTATTTTATCTCACCTTACTCTATCGTACCTTACCTTACCTTATCTTAACTTTACATTTCCTAATCCATATTTATTTAAATATAAATATATTAAAAATAATGATCTTAATTTCAAGTTCCGTTGGCTGGAAATGAGCCCATTTATAGATTAAGTTATCTTTGTATGATTGTTTTGTACGCTAAACGCTAAAATGCATGGGTAGTTTATGAAACTAAGGCCAAATGCATATCAACGCGATACGATTCGTAAGATACGATAAATAACTTCAAATTCATTGATAGTGTTGACAATAATTGTTAAATGAATAAAATAAATCCCATTCCACTCATACCACTCTTGTGAATGGAATAATCTTTTTAAAATACTAATCATAATAATGGTATCATTATTATCGTATCGTATATGTATGTGTTGCATTGCTCTGACAAGCCTAATGGATTCAATTTTTTTTCAGCGAGATGGATAGTCAGCATTACTTAGTAATTTAATTCTAGGCGTTGTTAACGTGGGAATGAAAAAAAAAACATTTTTCTAGATACTGCTACCTTTCCGGCTTTACGCATCATGAAAGAAGCTTTGAAGAAGGTTTTAATATAAGCCAAAACATTGGCAGCTGTAGAAAATTGGTATTTCTCTAATTATTTTGAACTGTTAACAGACTAATAAAAAACGCTTTTACCAGACAAATAACAACGTTAATATATTGTATACTGAAATATAGTCCCTAAACTCGCAGCAATAAATGCTGATTTTTAAATAGAGAGTAAATTAATTGATCTACGTATTTAAAAAACATTTGATTTAATCACAAATTTAGGAAAAAAGTGGAGTAGAGTTTAATTATATCCAATCTCCGAAAATCTGCAGAGCATCTCATAGGTAATATAAAAAGACTATTACTATAGAACATATACAGGGTGATTCAGAACTAAAAATTTGAGTGTACAAGGGTGTGTAAGCCATTTTTGACACTTGAAAAACTAATGTAAGCACTGGCGTCACAAAAACTTTAGTGCCTAGAAGAAGTAATCGGATTTCAATATTCGCAATCGCCTGGCTAGAGACTGCAGCAGCCCAGCGATGTAAAGGTTGAAAATACTACAACTTCAATAATATTTTATTTGGAAAGTATAAGGATTTTGTAACAAAAAATTGTTTACGATATCGACTCCAGTTTTCATGACGTATCTATTCCCAAATTCTTTTAGATGAGTTCTGAATCACCCTGTATAATATAAAATCATTTTGTTAAAAGCTTGACCATCATATATTTATCTCACTAATATTGTGCCGCTTTCTATACATAGCGATACTATAGGGATAAAGACTCAATCAAACAGAAACTCAATGTAATTCTCTATTTCATCTAGCCCATTAGAAATATTATACAAGGTGTTTCAAAAACACCCCAAAAACGTATCTCTGCGTTTTAATCAAATCTGTTGATAAAGCAACGTACAACGTACCATAGCAACCAATAGGTATAACAAAACTTACCACGTTTCATTGAGTACTAAGAAATATTAAGTTGTGCGTATATTTTGTATTAAAATCCAATAATTCTGACTCCATAAATATGATTGTGATGTGATTATGGATTTTTTCTACGTTCATGCAAAAACCAAAAACTGTTTTATTTAGATGACACTAACTTTAGGAAAATATGACGTCGATTTGAACGTTTATGTTTGTCATGATGACAAAACGCTGTAGTAGAATGCAATAAACAGTTTATTGCAATAAAGAACCATTTTTCCCACTAAATATACAATAGTAGTTCAATAAAGTTTTGATTTTTTGCATGAACGTAAGAAAAACAAATTTAAATTTAAAAATCATATAAACCATATAATTTGGTAAACTTAATAAGCGTCACCAGCATTAAGGCCTACAGGAAACAACCCTTACCGCAATAGTGGCAATAGGAACTTTAATCTTTTTGAATTAGTATTAAGTGTTATGTAAATTTCTATTATTAAATGCACTTTTACAAATCACGGAATTTGTAACCATTAGGAAAGTGGCCTTATTTCATGAGGTACTTTTACTATTCCATTCATAGTATTGTTACTAAAGTTAACTTGAATAAAAATTTGACTAATTGTGGCTAAAATTATACGATACTATTGTTTCAAAGCTCATAAAATATTTATCGGATCACTTACAGATTTCAAAAACGTAACCACCAACGTAATGTGTATAAAATGAGAACGGGGACAAATATTTAGCTAAGATTTTAAGTATTGCAAGCTCCAACCGCTCCAACTCTGACCGTTTATTAAATTAAATTAACCATTTCTTTACACCGTAACTTCGAGATACTTGAAGATGTTATTTTTGTAGATTTTATTATGTTAAATTCTTGACTACAACATATGGTTTTCATATATTTCAGTTAATTTGCGCATTACACTTACTATATTTAATAAAACTGTCAGTTGCCCAAAAATAAATCTTCGAATTGGGGTTTCTAGAATCAGGAAATGGGGCATAAATCCTCGAGCACTTAGAACAATATTTATTTTCGAAAATGCCATATTTTATGGTAGTAGGTATTTTAAATTCTAAAATGAAAGCGTTATCAAGTCTTCAAGAGTTGTTTGTTGTTTTAAGAAAAAGCAAACAGCGGATCTGTCCAGTTATTTATTGTCCATATAGGTTCCCTGACGCTTGGAAGATTTGATCCATGTGTATAAATAAGTGCTCGCGATGAACTTCAAAGGAAATTCATCACTCTATTGCAATCAAGTTCCGGTCTTCTTTTTGAATAAATTTTATGGTAACAGCCAGAGGTGTGACTGTCTCTCTCATAGTTAAAAAATAATTAATTGCACGGAAAAATATCTAATCTGTATTTAAGCATAATGCTTAAAATTTTAAACTTCATTCAAGTGTATATGTATTAATTTAGTAATAAAGTATATTTAATATAAACATTTACATAATATCCTTGACGTCCAAGCATGCTTAGGTATACTTAATTTAACATTTTTCTTTCTTAAGGGCGCCGTATTCTTGAAATAGTGTTTTCTACAAATATAAATAATTTTAGACATTTAAGAACTGAATAATATAGAGTTTAGCAAATAACAAGAATGTTATTTCATGCCACCTGCAAATATTCAAAGGTACCGAAGTAAAATCAACATATAACATCAGAAAGCGATTTATCCAATGAATTTTTAAGTACTGAAATCTTTCAAAATACGTATTTTTTATATTCAACTATAAATGTAAACATTGTTATAACATAAACTTACATAGTTCTGCATATAAGATTGTTCACTTTTGTTTATAAGTATGTGAAAATAATTGTTAAAATGTGGGGTTAGAATAGCGAAATTATGTGTGTCATATAAATGCATTTTAAAAGTTATTACATTATTTGAGGAAAGTTTAAATAGTAAAAGTGGATAAACAAAACATCAATAATTCCATTTTTGATATTACTTTTGCTCTACGTGTTTTATTTTTCGAGATTTCAGTACCTAAAAACACCACAAATTTGATCATTTTACGGCGAGGGATACGGGCACCTTAAAATGATTCTAAATTTAACATTTACTTAAACAATGATATTTTGTTAACATATGAATACAATATTAATTATTGAATAGGTTATTCTTCCTTAAATTACAGGGGTTTATGGATTTGTACGAATTCAAATTATTAATATTCTGTAATAAATATTATACTGTAATATTTCAAATGCGGTTATAGTGCAAAATAATAATAGTTATAGATGATGTTATTACGGCACTTGTGGTGACCATTACCAAAACTATAGACGCTATAGCATTATTTAATATAAAGTTATATAAAGTTTTGTGTGCAGGTGGACCGCTAGGTTTAGCATGTGGCCACAAGATGTAGTTGCATGTTGCATCATATCTACTCAGATTCCCTTCTGTCGTGTAAATCGTCTGTTGCTTCGTCTTCTACAGCATAGTGAGGAGAGCTAACAAACTGAAAAGCGGTATATGTCTGATGTGCCGCTAATGAAATGAATGAGCAGTTTGTTATAAGTATTTCTAATGCATGGAGTAGTATTTAATTAGTTATAGAAAGGAATACAATATAGCAAGATTACTGAAATGCTAATTAATATACTTCAGTTAGATTTTTTCTTAATGCAATGTTATTATTTACTTTATTCAAAAAATATTTAAAATATTTGCGGTTACTTAAAACAAGGGATGCACGATTCTGTAAAAAAGGCCCATTCATAAAAAATGGTAATACAAAAGATCGATATTTGAAAAGATCGGTTGCCAATGGTTCCAAAAAATTCTACTATATTTTCAAGACTGCTAACGTGAATCTAAAATTGTTCAAATTTGCAACCTTATCGTCATGAAATGGAGATGGTACAGGCGCTATATTGCAACTTCAACCTAATGTATTGTATACATAGGTAGAGGTTACAATTTTTTTCGAAAACTAGACTGGAACACACTAATTTTAGATTTGTGTTCAGCACCCTCAAAAATATGGATTTTTTAATTAAAATGGGAGAGATTACACTATAACAAATATTTAACTGAAAACAATTAATGGGTAATTACACTGTTTTTTTGTGAAATAAAGTAGTAAAGTAAATGTAATTACTGTATTATGAATAGTGTGTGCATGTGTGATGAATGCAATCCGATCTGGATCTCAATGGAAAATAATCGATTCACCAAAAAATCGCTGTTAAGAAAATCGATTCAAAATATCGATAATCGCGTTTGAAAAGATCGATTATTTATAAAATCGATTTAAATCGGGCATCTCTACTTAAAAATTCATCACATCTAATGGGCTCCTTAATTAAATCAAAAAGATTTTAGAAAATTAACCCCTTACGCCTCACAAACTACCCCATCTGACCGGTTGTAACTCTTTCATATATCAATGACTTTGCCATAAATACTTAAGGGAAAAAAATAAAAAACGAATGTACCATTGTTCATAAAAATAAATAAAAACGATTTTTTGTATCCATCCCCCTTCAAGGCTCTAACTACTATATAAGGCCCACTACAGGCTATGCTTGAATTCGCGATTCGTAGTATTGCGAGGAATTCGCGAATAGTGTGTAGGGTCCTGTTCGTTAAAAATCCATTCATAAAAGCCCTACACACGATGCACGAATTCCTTACAAACCACGCATCGCAAATCACGAATTCACGCATAGTCTGTAGCGGGCCTAAAAGGCATTATATTCGATATCTTCATAAGTATCTTTCTTCTTGTATTCTGCATTACCACTTGCGGTTATTTGCGCAATTTTTTTTGCACCTATATATTATAGCAACAAAAAGTCTTCTTAACAAAATTAGTAAACCTCATATCATCTCTTCGCGTAAACACAAATATTTCTCAACCAAAAATATTTGTAATTCAGTGTCTAGAATATAGTGCACATTTTAATGACCTTGGTAAAATAAATTTGCAGGAGTATATGCTTTGTAAATTATTTGCATATCAAAGTCAGGTTTTTTTCAACAGTTCAATAAACTCCTCTTGGGTATTAAAGTTTATTTCTGGAGATTTTTTTGAACTTTTGTTTTCTTTATTTTTATCATTGTCATGACCTAGAGAGGAAACACTAACCTAGGCTGATAGCCAAACAGGTCACGCGAACGTACAACAAAAGCCAAAAGTAATTGTGTCAAATAGTAATACTCCGTCGGAAATGATGGTGGACTTGGATACTGAAATATATTTGTGACAAATCTAATTTTACAATATACTCTGTGCTCCAGGTACCACTTTCATGTTACCTAGTTTAAATCATATCATTTTAAACGTGCTAAATAGGTTAATAGTCATAATAAAAAATGTTGATGTGCCTTGCATCTACTTCTGTCTTAATACGCAATAAGTTAATATTTTTTTCAATTTTTATAATTTTTTTAGTAAACTCTAGATAAAATGACCAAATGAATTTTGTTAAATGCTGGAGTTTTAGTCATTATACGGGTTAATTAAAAGGTTGTTGTATAACTCTAATTTTAAAACATCCTGTAGAATAATTTTTTAACGAAATTCTTTAAAAATACGAACATTAGTTAAGAACCATTCCTTTCCCACATTGTTTTTTGGTTTATGTCTTTATACGTTTTAACGTTTTATAAGCAATTATTGCAACTTACATAAAAAATGATAACATTATTTATGTAAACTTAAAATCAACCTCAACATCAAACTTCAAAATAAACCATTTGAACTGTAACTTAACTAACCTCAAAAATGTACTTTTTACAGCAACTTTAGCTTACCACCTCTAGCTCTTATAACTGCCTGCATACGTCAATTCATACTATTAATAAGATTTCGAATAACATGTTAAGGAGTATTTTGTCATTCCTCCTAAAGTCCTAAACAAAGTTCATTTGCCGTAGCCGGAGCAACTTCGCGATCTCTGACTCGCCTACCAAGTATGTCGCTCTATGGGGTTGAGATCAGACGAACATGCTGGCCAGTTAATTGGGTTAATACCAACTTCCGTGTTGTATTGTGTAACACACATTGTTGTATGTGACCGCGCATTATTCTGCATTAGGATAAAGTCGTCGCTGATAAATCCACTAGAGATACACCGTGGTTAATATCTCCTGAATATATCGGTGGGCCGTCAAGAATGCACCGATGACTACTAACTCAGTGCACACCTTCCGGATTATTCCTGCCCATACTATTACGGAAACTTCTCCTTGGCTCAGACGGGGACTGACTAACTCTTTTCGGTCCACCTGGAATATGTAAGCAGAATCTGAATTCGTCCATAAAAAGAATATATAATAATATAAAAGGATATTAATTGACGATTCCGTAAATGTTCGTCTGTGAATAAATCTGTCATCAATAGTAGTAGTAGTAGTTCTTCATTTTCTGCCACTATTTGCCCTACGTTTAGGTCAGTTTGTCTAAAACGTTCGACTGCTCTTTTAATGGTAGAACGATGAACATGAAGGATTCGTGCAACATATTCATAATTACGTCCATCTTCGACAAGAGCAACAGCTTCTGCGTAATTTTTCGCACTTAAAATTATGATAGGAGTATAGGTCTTGCGTAATCAAATTGACATTAAGACAACATCAAGTAAAGCCACTTCGTCAAATAACATTTCTTAAAGTAAATTAGTTATTTTATCTACAGTTTGCTAAAAAATATATAAAAAATAAACTAAAAATAAAAAAGTCCTTAAATTTGATCAATTATTAACTTGTTGTGTTTAATATGATTGAGAGTTGAATGGCCTAAAGCTAGCTATCTCCTAATCGCGGTCACACAAGACAATATTTTTGGTGTCGTTGCTCGTGACAAATTGGGTCAGAAATAGGTACATTGCTGCAACTATAGATGTTCACATAGTCCCGATATCCGATAGATATGTTGGTGGCCATCAACGATATCGCTACTGTTCATGTCTGATTATTCTGCGAAATTGGGAGATTAATTTATAGTTCAATTTTAAACGGTAATTCAAAACACATGTGCTGAAACAGATTGATTATGAAATGTTGGTACAGGTCGGTGCAGTGGCCAAAGTGTAGTTAAATCAGTTTGACGCCAATTTTTCAGAACATAAAATTCACCATTACTGTATTCTATCTATCAGATAACAATCAATCTCAAATCTAACAATTTTTTTTTAAATGCCTACAAATTTAAAACATGTTTTTAATATGTAAATTTAATTAATAATAATAATAATAATATAACAATAATAAATAATTTAAAACATAGCTTGAGTAAAGATCCTTATAACATTAACATTAAAATTATTAAACTCCTCAGTTATTTATATAATGAGTGCATTCACTATAACACCTTTCCGGATATTTTTAAAATAGCGAAAGTAATTTCTATCTATAAAAAGGTACCTACAGATGATCCTTCTAACCCTTCTATAAGCCCAAGTCATTAATATATGGGAAAAAATGTTGAGCAACTATTAAAAACCAAATAAATGAGTACTTTTAGTATAATAATTTGTTTTTGTTTCATGACTGCCAGTATGGATTTCGAAACAAGGGATCCACCACTTCGGCAATTCACACTTTATCCCAAATAATTTTGTCAAATTTTGAGAACAGTAATATTACAGATTGTAGTCTTTACGACAAAGGCGTTTGATTGTGTCATTCATGATATTCTGCTAAAAAAACCTGCATTATTATAACTTCAACTATTCAAGTGTTTCAGTGGTGGAATCATTTCTAACAAATGACAGATTTCAGTATGTTTATATTAACAGCAAAGAGTCAGACAAAATAGCTATCAAGTATGGCGTGCCGCAGGGATCCGTTCTTGGACCTGTGTTGTTCCTTGTATACATATATGATTTTCCAAATAGTGATAAACATGTAACTTTGTTCTTTTCGCAGATGACACTACCGTTTTAAACACTGAAAATAACTATAATATTTTGAAGGATAACGTTTTAATAATTCATCACAATATTAGACAGTGGTTTCTTGCAAATAGATTGTTCCTTAACAATAACAAAACACAGTCAGTTTTACTTTCCCTGTGCCATGTGGCTGAAGCAGCAGATAACTATATCTCTCAGGCCAAGTTTCTTGGCGTTGACATTGACCAAAAAATGACATGGGAACTACATGTCTCTGAACTGTCTAAGAAGGTATCTAGAGTAATTTTTCTAATAAGAAGTCTTTCCGATTCCGTTTCGACAACAACTTTATTAACAGCCTACTACGCAGTTTTTCACTCCAATAAGATTTATTCAATACTCAATTGGGTCCATTCTGCAAAAATGTTTAATTTGCGACGAAGGTGTATACCAATTATTGCCGGACTGCAGTACAGACCTGGTTGTAAAAAGCAGTTCATTAGATACGGCATTCTTACTCTGCCCTGTGTATTTATTCTTGAATGCCTTGTTTTCATTCATTCATCTTTTGATTAAATTTGAGGTAAACAATTTATATCATGAATACTCAATCAGAAATAAAAACCAAATCAGGTACAACTTATTACGATTGAACAGAACTAGAGATGAGACAAATTGCCAGTCAATGTTAAAAATCTTTGCGCCATGCATTATAAAAGTACCTACTTTAAAAAAATATCTTATGTTTATGTTTTTGAATCAAAACATTTCAAATATAATTGTAAATTATAAACCGAAATGTAATAATTATTGTATTTTATAGTTGTTTTTTATGTATGATGTGTCTTTCTCTTTTAATTGTATTGTAATTGTATTTGCCATGTTTCTTCTTTGACGTGTCTAAACATTTTATGTAATAGCACCAATAAATACTTACTTACCTACTTAAACAAATAAATCAAACTCAAAAGTTTAATGAGGGAAGAATCTGACATTTGTACCCAGTGCTGTGTGTACTAAATCAATAATTCTACTGAACCAATATTGCATGCCATTCTTTTTCATAAATTTCACTTGCTAACTTAAATATTTACAGCAAAATGTACATTCTTTTAAAAAGTAAGTACACTAAACAGGACATGATGTAATTTAAAAAGATCGGTAACGTCACTCTTCTACAAATATTACGCTGAAATTTTCAAATTACGTCAGAACATAGCATTATAAAAATACAACTTGTTGCCATATTCTAGCATTCCCTGATTTTTTTTTACAAAAATATTAATAGAGGAATCTAATTTTCCACGTTTTAGTAAAGTAAAAATATTAAGATATACCTAACAATTTATTTAAGTAGATAGGTATTCAATTTTAGCTATTATTGAGGCTGAAAAAAAATAGTAGTATCTATTAATAAAACATTACCTGACAATACTGTGTGTATGTATTTAAAATAAAATGTTTATACAGAGTGAGACAGAGTGAGTAAAACAAAGTTTTTATTAAACATATTTTTGTTCATACAGAATGTTGAAATTGAACAAAATGGAATCATCGTTATGGTGAACCTTTTTTAAAAAACTGTGGTACGCCTCTGACTAATATTAATACTCATCAATTTTTTATATTAAGCTATTTTTACTACAAAAAGATATTTTACATAATTTCAGTAAATAGCTACCTTATGAAGTAAACAAACTTTTTACGAAAATATGCGTATAAATATTATATGTATTTCCAATAACTGAATAGTAATAAGATTTTTTGTGAGATAAACACGAATATCTAATTGTGTTTTAAGTACAAGGCATTCTGAGGCGATGTACCACCATATTATTCCGTTCAGTTTTTTCTAAAGATGGAAATTTTTGAAAAATTATTAATTATTTTGAAACAGCTTTCGATTAGTTTTAAAAAATTTATACAACAAATCAAATACAACACACAGATATATGACAACATTAAAGAAAAATAACATTTAAAAAATAATAAAATTAAATAAAAATAACTACGAAGACGTAAATACAATAGTACAGACAGAATCATTATTTTAAATATATTTTTAAAGACATTACTAATAATTTATTTAATTAATAATTTGTGAAAATGTATGTATCCAAGCTTAACAAATACGTTAAACGTAGTTTTATTTTATATGACCGTATTTTAAGGCCAGCTTCCTAAACATCTTGTATATCTTGTGCAAACAGTATATCAATTTATGTTAAATTGCAAACACGGAATTCCAGGACAACTACTCTGCGGGCTAATGCCCCGACCAGCATTGAATTACACCTGGATGCGAACGGCCGATAGATGTAGTTGTTAGTTCTACACCGCGTACGTATGTTAAATTACTCGTAAACCATTTAAAAATTTTAATTCCAATAATGCACAATCTTGCATCGAAAAAAAAATTTACAGTACACAATTCAATTTATTTAAACATTAATTATTCTCAGGCAACACATTTTTTTTAGCACAACGCGATTTCTTTGATAAGAAAATTTAATTTTTTTCACGAGTATTTGTTTAAATGAAACAGTTATTTCAGTTGAATTTTGAACATTTTGAAACATTATTTTTAAATAAATATATTCTTTTCAATTCCCTAAATAATCTGTTCGAATCTGTATAAAAATAACGTTTTAAAATAAAACAATACTTTTGAGTGAAATTAATGTGCATTTTAAATCAAATAGGTTTATTTAATTTGAAAATGCATATTTTTAATTAAGGGATGTAGAAAAGGAAAATATGTACTTACTCTTTTAATTCTCTGTAAAGTTTTTAAATTAAGTTTTATTAGGTTATATAATATTTTAAAAAACTTCAAAAACCTCAATTTTCTCGTCGTATCGTCGAAAAAAGTATTTCTTTGAAAGGAAAAATTCGGTTAGTGCCTATAAACAATAAATAATTGTCAGTAGGTAGCCGCTAGATACCTAGCTGTGTTATATTTCGCGTATTCAGGTACGTCGGGTTTGAGACAGATGAACAGCCAGGATTGGCAGTTAACTTACTACTCACCTGTGGCGTACTGATGAGAGTTAATAAGCTCGAAACCGGTATATGTTGAGTATTTGCTATAGATTTTATCCAGTTTAGTTCAATGAAATTCCTGAGCAATAAGTTGCTAACTTAAATAAGCAGTTGTTTAATTGAAAAAAATCTTTGAAATACACGAATATTGTTTTATCATATAACATAATTAAATCAACTCCAGGAGTGTATCATTGAAAAGTAAATAATGTTTTTAATGGAAACAAATGCTTCCTTAGATAAAATAACTGTATTTCTGCTTTTTCAAAAAAAAAAGAAAAATGATTATTTGGTATCCGGAAATAAATAAATATTTGTTTGGCCCTATACAAACAAATAATTTATTTACATTAAACAAAATTCTTTTACAGGCACCAAATTTTTTTTCGATGAACTTATTGTCACAGAATTTGCCCCACTCACACCCAATTCGACGACTGTGGTACTGCAAAATGCTAAGATTGCCCCGATCGCCCCTACGCGATTCTGGTAAACAAACAAAATGCCGTGTATCGAGGCGGGACTGGAAAAATGGGGAATCGACGAGAAGCGTTCGAGTCGTTCGAGAAAATGGATCTAGAGATACTAGAAAATACCTGGAATATTCCTTTGGTCTATAAAAGAAGAATAAACGGCCGAGTTAGTCAGTTTTGAATTACAGTCTTGAATTGGAATGTTTAGTTGGAAATTTCCTGGAGTTTTATAGTGAAATAGTATTTAGTTGAGCTGCAATTAGTATTCAGTAGTGTACAGAGTAGTTAATAAAGATAAGTGATTAATTAAGGGATAGTTTTTCTGGTAAGAGAAAAAGACGGGTTAGGAAATCCGTGACATTATTTTATACAATTTATGTCAATTATTTAAATAAGTGTTGAAACTAATTGGAACTACAATGGTATATATGTATTTGTATCTTTACGAAAATATTAAGGATCCATTATGGTTAAATTAATAACTTTTGGAAAACAAATATTTAAATTGGAAACAAAACTACAAATTTTGTATTATCAAAAACCGTTTCTGACAAAACTAGTTAAATTAAATTTACAAATCTTACTATTATACACTATAAGTAATTTGCAGAATTAAAATGTATGAAAGTTCACAATTATGTGTTTTCAAATTGTTTAAAAAGACAAATTTCATCGCACAACGTTATGGAGATATTGACTAAGATTTCCAAGTGTAACTTTTTTGAAAATCTACGCATGATATATTTTTAATTGTCAAATGTAATTTGAATTATAATAATTAACAATTTGTTTGGACTTACTTCAAAACGTGGCTCTGATATTCTTCGAACAAAGTGAACCGGCACTTAGGCGTTCTATAATTAGTACTTATAACCTGTTGAATGTTCTAATTACATAAAATAAGAAGGCGGATGTTAGTTCGGTCGACGTTTATTCCAGTTGTTTGGCGAATGCATTCTATTAATAAATGAGGAGTCGAATCTGCAGGCGAAACCTGGGTGGGTCTGGACGGACACCGACTTGAATTGTTAAAAAGGCTGGGTTAACACTTACGATTGGTATTTCAATCAATTTTTAATTGATAAACACTTGTGAGTCACGAACTATACGTTGTGATGACTAAAGATTAAAAAATTTCGGCAGCATTGTTGCAATCTACCTCAGATGTATGTAGAAATTTATACAGGGTGTTCAACTTGGAAGCCGCTGTGAAGGCCTGAGGTGACTGCTGTACAAATCACGCGTAGTCAAATATAAGAGCAATGCAACTCTCATAGAAAATGAGTCTCATTCCGTGTTCGTTGTGCAGGGTTATTCATTATATTTAAGCCACTTTTTATTATCGTTATTATTAGAGATACAAAATAAAGTTTCCTATAAAAGTTGTAGAGTTGTAAGTGAACCTCTTTAATAAGTTAATGGAAGCAAAGTGGCATACAGAAAAGTTGAAGGTCACAAGAAGCAATAATAATTTTTTTAATAAAGCGCTCTGGGTATTTTTGAATTCAATAACATAAAAAGAGACATGCGAAAGAAACTTGGAACATTTTTATTTTCATAACAGTTATAGGAATAAAAGAAACATGTAACTATTAGAGTAAGAATATTGAAAATTAACTAACTAACTTTAATAATAACAGCCCTAACGATTAATGTTTTTAGTTTGAACTGATATTATTAATGGTTATGTTTATTGTGCAATTTGTATTATTGCACAGGTTTAGTCCTTTTGGAAATTCATTTTATGAGACTGAAATTTATTGAAGCAAACTCTTCGAGAAGGGTTAAACAGATTTTGTGATACCTTAATTTTTCTTTGAATGGACTCTTCTATAAGTATATCCTTCTGCTACATTGGAAAAACGCAATCTTCCGTGCCTTTCCAGAGTAAACGCTTTCCATCAACATGGTTGCCGAGGAACGCCTTTAGTCCGTGCCGGTGATGTTCTTCTGGGATCTTCTAGTTTTAGGTATTCTGCAACAATTTTCGGAACACCACTGATGGTATGGCATCCAATGTGTTTAGCACAACAAACTGCTGTTTCGATATACAACAAATAATCTTCTGCTGTTCATATTGTTAGGTCGTAGAGCTGCATATTTACAATAAAATATGCAGGACTCAAATGTATATCATTCATTAGCAATGGTGGAACTTCTTGATGTATGAGTTTTTCCATCTCATCAAAACACGACAAGAAAGCGCTCATTACCTACCACATCGTCTAAATTTAAACGTATTAAATCATCTTTTCGACACGCACTAAAAATCCCAAACACTAAAATAGCTTTTACTAGTAGATATTGTTCATCTGGAGTCTCACATAAAAGTTTTGTTACTTGTTCTGCTGTTAAAACTTTGAACTCGGTATGGCTTGACGCTTTAAGAAAACAATAGTTTTTGGATATTTGTTGATGTTAGCATTTTCTTTTATGGCCAAACAACTCTTTAGTATTGAAAATCGACTCCATAACGTGCAAGATTTCATAGACTTAACTTTTTCGACAAAGTAATCTAGAAGAATATCATCACTTACAGTTTACAGAATAAATATAAGTTATACCACTCTCTGTCGGCACTTTGATGTTTTGAGATCAAAGCGTACCGCCGCATGTACACACTGCTGTAAGAAATGGCTAGTTAAATATTATAGGTAAATGTATAAAGTTTATAAATATTTTGTTAGTTAATCTTGTAAGTCGTATATATTGACTTGAATTTTAAAATAAAATATATACTTACGTACTCTACTATATAAAAAATAAAGTAGCCATGAGGAAAATTTGCAATAAAATTTAAATATTAAAAAAAAATTATATACATTATTTTAAAACTAAAATAGGAAATCATAATCTAATCAATATTGTTTAGAAGTTACAAATGCTGCAATATGGGTTTTTACTTGCTCTTCTAAAGCAACTTTTCTTGGACTCCACCAAAGTGTTTGTGACGTTTGGCAGTCTTAATCTGAAATATAATAAAAATGCTGTCAGTAAAAATTTATTCAAATGAGAACCCAACGTATGTCCAGGTAATTTTTAATACTTAAGTGATTTGGCTATTTCTATATGTATATTAATTAATTTGAGACAAATTATTTTAATTTATTTAAAGATGTTACTGTATATACGATTTTTTATATACTGTATGTGCACAGGTATCACTTAGGATCGGTGTATCAGTTTGAATTTCAGCATCTTGAAATTTTAGCGCTAACATAGTTTTGGTATTGTTGTTATCTGAAACTCCAAAAATGCTTAAATCTAAAATTTAAGTGACACAATTGAGTACGTACGTATTTAATTATTACACATTACACTTGTTTTAAAATAAATAGTACAAAGTACAATAAAGTACAAAGAACTTACATGTTGGTTCATACAAAAACAATGTCGGTATCGCATTTTGTTATTTTCATTAAGATCATGCTTTTTAAGAGTCGTAAAACTTTAATTTGAAAAATGTTTGCTTCAAATTCTAATTTTTTCATAGCATTGATAATGAGTAATATTTGCTTTTCTGGGACTGGCATCTGCAAACAGGCAATCTTAATATGTATACTAAGCGGGTATGTCAAATTTCCCGTAAAAAAAAACAAGAACACGTAAATATTCGTCAAGAAGGAAATGTACAATTATCTGTTAATTTCAACATAATGTTCATAAAACCTAAGTAAATCTTTAATTCCGTAAAGTTTGATAAAACCAAGTTGTTTATAATTTAAAATAACTCCCAAATACCTTCTTCAATCAAATAAAGATTTTAATTTTTATCGGCGTACCGCTTAAAATTTTATGTCTTGTCCTTTTTTTTATATTAGTGGATGAATATAAAATACATATCGCGCTTTATCAACAGTACAGTACAATATATCGCGAGCATTTTTAGACGAATAATGAAATAAAATAAACAGTAACAGAATTTGTTTGTCTCATACTATATCGATCGCACACAACACGTTACAGTTCTAGCGTCGGCCACCGTGTAGGTCCCTGGGTACCCAACGAGACGGGTGAGGAGAGCGGAATTGGTAGGGCGAGGCGTGTTCGAGAGTGATACAACTTATATATTTATTCTGTAAACTTTGATACGTTTGTAGATGCAATATCCTTGTCATATTTGACATATTTACCGACTTCGAACGGGAACGACGCACTAAAGTGCTTAAATGCCGCGAAGGCCACGCCAAGGTCCACATTACCAACATTGTTACAGACAAAAAGCGTTAAAAGGCAACGTCCTTCTATGTGTCCAGGACCGGTTTCAAAAGTTTCTGCTTTTTTATATCGTGAAAAAATATAACATTTTAATGCATAACATACCACTCAAGGACAATTGATTATCCTACCTACTACATACTTAATTCAGCACCACTGGAATTATTGTGGAATTTATACGTTCACGTCAAATATTTTGATACTTAATAGACGCAATAAATTTCTTGCCATCCAACTATGTATTTAGTCTTGTAATGTATTCGACATATTTTAAAAGGATTAAATGGAGTCGGAAATATTTTAATGGACACACCGGTAGCCGGATTTATATTTATACTCCCATCTTTTAAAACTTCCTGCGGTAGTCAATTTGTTCCAGCTCAGTTGTGATAAGTAAATTATTACAGAAAATAAACAAATTGAACTGCCTTTATGAGGAGATACGACTGTATATTTTTATACAGACGTATCTCCTCTCCTCACCAGGCGTTGAATCAAAGGAACTATAAATGAAGCTGACAGAAGTTTATTTTTTGTATATAACGGCAATACATTGTTCTTTCCCAGTTCATAAGTATTTGGTACATTTCCATAATTTTGACAATTAGGTGTGACACAATTAGTGTGCGAAAAATAATAATATATTTTATTTATTTTCATTTTATTTTATATTTATAATGGATGATTTGGAAATGGTGACCAAACATGAAACCTAGTATTCTTTGGTGAATTTTAATAGGGTATTTTATATAAAGTTTTTATTTAGAACGCTTAAATATTTTAAAAACTAGTGAATTGAATAATTTAAATTTGGGCATAGGAATTTACGTAAACATTGTCCAAAATCTGATAAATTTTCCTAAAATTTAGATGTTTTAGTGACAATATTGATAGCATATTTTTCTAAATAAAATAGTACGCCACTGCTATTTTTTACAAATTACTCATTTATGAATTTCGTGAATAAAATGTTTTGCGAGTAAAACTAAAAGCTAACTGAAAAATAGTTTTATTTAAATGACATTACAAACACTTTTTTTAATCATTAAAAACAAACAGAATCCAATTATTAAATATGGAGGTACATAAAAACATAAACTAATATAGGACATTAATTAAAAATAGAATTAGAAACAAATAACAAAAACATTATTAACAAGTTTATGTAAATTAAAAATCTCACGATGCATGCAATTTATCTAAAAGTAAAGTCAAATTGTTACGTAAGTAGGTACCTAATGGGCCATACTGTAACAGCATAATACTGCGACCAAAATAAGTCGATTTACTTTAGCTTATCCTAAAAAAATTAAAAAATTCATCAAAATCTATAATACCAAAGATACAGGGTATCAAAATTGAAGAAATAAATCACACTTTCTTTCTTATATTTCGATCGCTTGAAGTAAATAATACCATACAACAATGAAAAGACTTTACTTTTAGATACATTGCATGCATCCTGAGATTTAGATGCGTTTTTCTCAGAAACCATTTTTAACTCGAAAAGATAGAGAAGAAAATTTTTCTAGTTCAAAATGAGATAGTGTAGCACAAAAAAGTCGTAGCAATTTAAAGGGGTCCAAACCATCGTTGGTGGCATCCTCTAGCAGATACACCAAAATCGTCAACATATTCGAATTTCTAGTCCCAAGAAACCCCCCCATACCAAATTTCATAAAATACGGTCGATGCGATCGAAAAATAATAAATAAAAAATGTGATATATTTTTTCAACTTTGACACCCTGTAGCTCCGTTAGTATCAACTTTTGGATTGAAGTAAGTTGAGTTAATTCAGCTTATTTTTATCCAAACTATCTACATCTGAAGTTTGGCCCATTCTTTACTGAACACCCTGTATAATAAATACGAAAGGGTCGATTATTGATCCGTACGACACTCCTGATGTTGCAAATATATCAATCAATTGCTGAATTAAGGCCCTTCAATTAAAATAAATTGATATGGACCAACATTTTTTATTATTGAAAATTTGCAAGTTATTAATTGTTATAATGCTTTTTAAGAATGACTTCAACATAAAAGTTAAGGCAAATAAAAATTGAGAATAGAGAATTCATTACTTCTATACACTAAAAGTTGAAATCCATGCAAAAACAAATTGCGTATATTACTATTTCAAAATAAACCAGACAATTTATGTATACAGATAATTTATTAAAGTAATAAATTCGTGAATGCTAGGAATATAATTATTAATACCATGAATCCGGTGCATTAGTGTCGAAAACACGGTAGCTCAAATTTTTGGAACTAAATCGCATTCTAAATTCTACACGCCGTTCAAATGGAATAGGTAAATCTAAATTAAAATCAAGTAAATTAACGTGTCTGAATAAGAGGTAGCTGCAATAAATAATGTACATAATCCTAATAAATATAACTTGCTATTTATATCTTTCTTTACTCTTGGGCAAATGCCACACGTACCGATGCACAAAGTTACATAAACATTAATCCTATGTCTGACTATAAGACAAAATTGCAGGAAGTTTTGATGTTTGCAGTTCTGTCGCAGCAATACAAAATGTTCCATGAGAACCCACACAAAACTTGGAGGATCATTTGTAGGAAACTTTTGAAAACTTGGTTGGATGGTTTCTAATAACCATTGCCAATGTCAAGACCATGACAAGTACACGATAAAAACAGATTTGTTAATTTAAGTAATAAAATGATTCTTTTAGATTTATCATATTTACCTATATCTATATAAATTCAACAAATATTCAATTTTACTAAACCAATTATATGGATTTCTCTAACAACAAAATTTATTTGAAACCACTTTGACAAAATAGTACTTTTCAATTTGTTAAAATATTTATTTTATTGAGAAAAATATCATTTCTTTCAGCCACATTATAAGTAAAAGTGCCGCAAAATATTTTGTTATTTAAGAGCGCCGTATTCCTGAAAAAGTGTTTTCTACAAATATAAATAATTTTAGACATTTAAGGACTGAATAATATAGAGTTTAGCAAATAACAAGGATGTTATTTTATGCCACCTGCAAATATTCAAAGGTACCGAAGTAAAATCAATATTTAACATCAGAAAGCGATCTATCCAATGAATTTTTAGGTACTGAAATCTTTCAAAATACGTATTTTTAAATTCAACTATAGATGTAAACATTGTTATAACATAAACTTACATAGTTCTGCATATAAGATTGTTCACTTTTGTTTATAAGTATGTGAAAATAATTGTTAAAATGTGGGGTTAGAATAGCGAAATTATGTGTGTCATATAAATGCATTTTAAAAGTTATTACATTATTTGAGGAAAGTTTAAATAGTAAAAGTGGATAAACAAAACAGTAATAATTCTATTTTTGATATTACTTTTGCTCTACGAGTTTTATTTTTCGAGATTTCAGTACCTAAAAAACACCACAAATTTGATCATTTTACGGCGAGAGATACGGGCACCTTAAAATATTAATGTTTTTACATTAATCAAATAAATGTAATCAATAATCAAAGGAAATAATTATTTCACATAACTACATATTTAATTATAGGTATAACACTTTTTGTTGGAGCTGAATATTATTGTTAAATCAAACAAGTGTTTTTTTTCTCTGTGTAATATATTTCAGCTATACCACAGCAGACAGCAATATCATATTTATGGCAATGTTTATTTCTAGTATTTTTTTAGGCTACTAGTTCGATATGAACACTATAATGAAACGGGTGTAACGTTAAATAGCACAAGCACATTTAGTTACACAAGCTTAATTAACAGAGTTCATATCAAACGTGTATCATTCAAAATTTAATCTACGACGGTCCAAACAGATTTTATTTGCAGATTTAATTTATCATAAAATCAGAAACATTTTCATAAATTGAAATTCAAAATTATTAGGTGCTTTTATTTTACGATGTCATGGTAACTACAAGTACTGATTGTTTTTAATTACTTTAACAACTTCATTACTGGTGTCCATTTTTGTTCCATACGTTCAGTTTTAGTAAAAAGAATATTAATATGGGTGGATCTGACTCCGAAAGTGTTGCTTCGGACATCGAAGACACTGCGCAAAGCATTGTCGATTCCCTACTTCCCGAAAAATAAAGACAGGCGTACGAGCAAAGTTATGCAAAACTTAAAGATACAGGGAAAGCAATTAAGAATAGCAGCAATGAAAAGATTCTTCTGGCATATCTGGAATATCTTTCAAAACAGAGCAAGCCTTTGTCGCTTTGAGTAAATTATTCTTTGCTACGTTCAGTTATACAGGGTGTCCGGAAATGATGAGCAAAAAATTCAGTGGATAATTCTAGATCGAAAATAAATGCTACCTCTTTCTATAAAATTTTTTCCAAAGCTGATTATTAACGAGTTACAGGGTGTTAAAGTTAAAATTTTATTTTTGATATTTGTAAATAACGAGAATTTTAAATATGTTTCTAATTTTGACGTCACTAGTAGAGGGCGCCACTTGTGGCTCACCATGTTGCTTTTAAATGGCAGAACTTTTTTTCATCTTAATGTATCAATCTGACTATCGAAACAACTGATTCTCCTACCTGTTTTATTTGAAAAAGGTATACCTTGCTGGAGTCGGTAGGTCGGTAACCATTTTTGAAAGAATCCTATTTGAAATGCTCTGTGCATCGAGTAAAAACTGTTTTGGTTTCAGGTAAAATGCCTTTTCTGCTGAAAATATAGCAAAATGTTACTTGACAAAGTTGGTCAAAATCATGCAAAATTTCAAGAAGATCGGCGAGGTTTGATGAAACCATTTTTCAACAAAGCACAAAGATTTTATCAAAGCAGGCCGATTTTTTAAAAATTTTGCACATCTCCATAATTTACCGTTCTGGACAACTTTTTCAGGTAACATTTTGCTGTATTTTCAGTAGAAAAGGCACTTTAACGGAAACGATAACAGTTTTCAATCGGTGCACTGAACATTTCAAATTGTTTCAATAGTCAGATGGATACACTAAGCAGTAAAAAAGTGTTGTCATTTAAAAGAAACAAGATGTGCCATAAGTGGCGCCCTCTACTAGTGACGTCAAAATTAGAAACATATTTAAATCTCGTCCGCAAATCAAACTAACCTTTGAGGTCAAAAACGAAACGTTTTACGATATATACAGGGTGATTCAGAACTTTTTTAGAACAATTTGGGAATAGAGGCATCATGAAATATGGAGTTGATATCGTAAAAAATTTTGTCATAAAATCCTTATAGTTTCCGGGTAAAATATTATTGAAGTTGTAGTATTTTCAACCTTTACGTCACTGCGCCACTGTAGTCTCTAGACAGGCAATTCCGAACATTGAAATCCGATTACTTTTTGTAGGCACTAAAGTTTTTGTGACGCCAGTGTTTATATTTATTTTTCAAGTGCCAAAAATGGCTTACGTGTATAGTAGTTGATGGATACATTTTTAATTTATTACGCTGTGAAAATGCTTTAGCAGAACCATTTCCCGGTAAGCATGTGCCAAATGCAGCTACTTTACCGCGGTATGCAGTGAATGCAAGTGTAGTGCAACGCAAGGGAAATTTAAAACCGAAACGTGGAAGAAATGAAGGTCCAGGACTTCCACGGCCTATTGTAGCAGTGTGACGTATCATACACGAGGCTCAATTATATCCGTACCATGTATAGTGTGTCCAAGCATTAACACCAAGGGATTGGACGAGGAGGACCGGCACCGTGGCCGCCTCAATCTCCGACTTTAAATCATTTGGACTTCTTTTTGTGAGAATATTTAAAAAAATTAAATGTATCGCACCGAAGTAGATACATACTATTGATGATTTAGGGAAACATATCATAATTGCTGCCAATAACTGACGAGTTCAAAACGGACACGAAACCTTTGTGTTAGTTTTTAGAAACTGGGTTATTGAGTTTTTCGAAACGTCAATAAAACACAAAAATCACATCACTATCGCGCACTTCCGTGTTATTGAGTTTTTCGAAACGTCAGTAATACGGACGTGCGCAATAGTGATGTGATTTTTGTTTTTTTTTTACTTATCTGCTTTTTTCAGCATGAGATTTTTTGGTTAGGCAAACTTAGTTTCAAAAATAACCCTTGACTGTTCTGTTTGGCGCAAGGGCTTATTTAATTAATCTTTATTATTTTTACAGAAGTGTGGCAAAAACCCAATAAAACTAAAGAAAAACTAAAATTATGCCACAAATAAATAGCTTCAGACAATATGATAATTTTTATATAAAACGTAGAAGTCAGACTACGTAAAACTATTTACATGGAAATTTCACACATCCTAAATTCACTTTTTTGCAGTATTGGCACAAACAGTTCCATTAAAAGTAATTCTAATTACTCTTCTACAAATATTTGTATACGTACTCAGACAAAACTAAAATTTCACACAAACAATTTTTATTGCGAATGCTCTAAAAAGAAAAATTTAATACTGCTTTATACGTTATTTTTCAAATTGGGTTTTTGAATAAGTAAATAAGGTCCCCCGCATCTTTTTTCTTATTCATCCACACATTCCTTGATATTTTTGTACTGATGTAGACATACAAGTATATCAAAATACGGACACGTGGGGCATTAAGGTAAACTGTTTTTCATAGAAGGCTTTCGCGGTTCCCCAATAATGAACTTCGGTTCATATTACATTCGTAAATCATTTGGATAAAAATAACTTCTTGACAGCGTGAATCATTAATTCTTTCCTTTCAGTGTCAGTGAAATTTGAGTAGGATCTTTATTTAAAAACGTAATAAAATGTGAATCCTGATAGTAACAGGTTATAGAGGGTTAACTATGACTAAGTACAAAAAATTTAACCACGTGCTCAGGGAGGTCAAAAGGACAATAAAAAATTTATTTCGGAATTCTAGCTCGATGTTTAAAAAATGGGGCAAAACCCTCTTTTCCTACCCCTACAAAGTCGGCGCCTATGACATTCAATCATCGCCCGAGATGGCTAGATATGCCAACTACCGTGCGGTCGTGTTTTGCAGCATTGTCATGTGTAAAAACGACGAAAATAAACATTTTTATTAATAATAATAATGATGTCTAAGTACCTGATAGATAACAGTTAATCCGGTTAGATGCAGTATTTTGTATTCGTTCTTTCGTTGCGCACTGCCAAAATTACATTTTCACTCCTTGAGAATTCGTCATAATTATCCAGTAACATATCCGACATAAAACACTATTTAATTACTATCAACCGTTTTAAACACAGATTAGATGTTTAAAATTATTCACTTTAGAACTAACATAACCTAGAATACTGCATTGCTAGTTGCATACTCTCCAAACCTTAAAGAACATGTGAAGTTAGTTATTTCTAAGGGTCTAGAAACATTTTTACAGAACACTGTAATCTCTTGTGATGTTATAGTTTAAAATATAACTAATTATTTTACGCAAACATCGTCGATTACCGTTAATATTGTTGCTATTATTAGTATTAACAGAATTTAATTCCACAACAACATAAGTTTAAAAATCGCCGTGAAGTGCTCCTTGCATTAGTAGTCTACAGATGTCGTCTGTAGATGTTAAAAAATATTTTGTGTGACAAGTGAATATTATCGTGTGGCGGCGTAATACCAAAGACGTTTCCCGAATACACAAGATATTATGCTAAATACATTTTGAACCACATTGAACAACTGTAACAATGCCATGGCGGTAAACGCGTGGCAATGTTTTTATATATTTCTATACATTTGCGTGTATTTTGTTGTTATCCTTTGTGTTTTTTTTTCGACGTAAGTAATCGACCTGGTCGTGACCGTCAAACCAAGTAGGTACCTCGCTTTACACAAAAAGAACGGTCGAGGGAAGGAGAGGTCCACAGCAAGTACAAAAATCTTTGCAGGTTTTAATTTAAACAAGTAAGAAAACGGAAAATGATACGACATTCTTAAAATCTCTCCAAATATCAATCCTGGAAATAAATATTAGTAAAGTAGGTGCTGCCTCCCTGTGGTAGCATACCGTATTTTTCATTAAATCATTAAACAATAATCTACATTTTGTAAAGACTTTTTTTCTTTCAAAGCGGCAAACTAATACACGTGTCAATGCCGTGACCTGTCGCTACGTTTGACACTTTTGACTTTGGCAGAATATACCTAACCTCGCAGCTGACAGAAGGTCAGTGACGGCGATAAATAACAACATAAGAAGTTTAAAAATCGCCGTGAAGTACACCTTGCATTAGTGGCCTACAGACGTCGTCTGTAGATGTTAAAAAATATTTTATATGTGATAAGTGCATATTATCGTGTGGCGGCGTAATACCAAAGACGTTTCCCGAGTACACAAAATATTATGCTGAATACTTTTTGAACCACATTGAACAACTGTTACAATGCCATGGCGGTAAACGCGTGGCAGTGTTTTTATGTATTGGTATACATTTGCGTGCATTTTGTTGTTATTCTTTGTGTTTTTCCCGACGTAAGTAATTGACCTGGTCATGACGGTCAAACCAAGTAGGTACCTCGCTTTACACAAAAAGAACAGTCGAGGGAAGGAGAGATCCACAGCAAGTACAAAAATCTTTGCAGGTTTTAATTTAAACAAGTAAGAAAACGGAAAATGATACGACATTCTTAAAATCTCTCCAAATATCAATCCTGGAAATAAATATTAGTAAAGTAGGTGCTGCCTCCCTGTGGTAGCATACCGTATTTTTCATTAAATCATTAAACAATAATCTACATTTTGTAAAGACTTTTTTTCTTTCAAAGCGGCAAACTAATACACGTGTCAATGCGGTGACCTGTCGTTACGTTTGACACTTTTGACTTTGGCAGAATATACCTAACCTCGCGGCTGACAGAAGGTCAGTGACGGCGATAAATAAGGATTTAATATAGTTTTGAAAAAAATATATTTTCGCTTTATAAATAAGTTTGGAATTTTTTTGAATAGTGATTCCGTTAACTTTTATTTTTCCCTATCCCCTCTTAAAATATTTGTACTAAGTCATAGTTAACCCTGTATAGTTTTTAAAACAAAAATAACAAAAATGTATACACTTAAATATAATAAGCTTTCTAGTAGAAGTTCTTTGGATGCAAAATTTAAATTTTTGTTGTATTGGTGTAAATATTTTATTTCATAATAATACATTATAAACAAATAAACCCTTAGTAACTGTAACAATAAACATGTTCATAACTCCCTTGGGAGTTATATGAAGTAGTTATAAATCCTTAGCTCCTCTAATGTATTTACAAAAATAAAACGACAATTGTTGAATTTTTCACTGAAATTGTTTCCCGTATTGCAAGAATTTTCCGTTGAACTGTTGCCACTGCCTATGACTGTAGTCAAACATGAACTTGATGTTTCACTTCTTTCATGTGACATGCCATCCAACATGCTTGCAATCTTATTTTTCAATTCCATGTTGTCGGCCAAATACCCTTGTACTACCGTTAATCTTAGCCATCCACCATGTCTCTTCAATCTCGTCATATTTGCTCCTGCATTGACCAAGACAATCACGGTAGTCCTCCACAGACAATGTCCTGTGAAAGCTTCTGGATCTGGCAAATTTAAAAAAAAAGTAGCTTTGCTTGGCATTTTTCCGAAAGTATTTTTCCTAACGGGCTGAACTGTGCAAGGTTTTTCGCGATACGTTAAAAAAATCTTTCTGAACCCGACAAACGCAAAGACATATAGTTCCTCACTAGATCCAATGCAGAGAACTTGTTTTCTCCTACAATTGTAAATTTCTTACGGATATCTGTTTTACTTTCCCGAATATCAACCACCATAACCAAGCCCTTAACTTCAATATGGTTAATCAAAAGCTTTTGACCTCTACAGTCCCCGAAATAACCCATAATCAGCACCACCTGACAATAGAGCAATACATGTGCAATTCTTATAGCAGAATGTACCTTATGTAGTAAATGTTCTTCATCAGAAGCATTTTTAAAAAATTTGACAATGTCATTCTGACTAAACACTTGAGACTTTTTTGGCTCATAGCCTTTACTTTTCCGTTTGAGAAACGCTTCCAATTCATGAAATCTGTTTCCTTCTGTATTATTATAAATTGTCATAATTGATTTTAACATTTACCACTTTGTCACACGATATTAGGACTGTACAATTCAGACGATAAGAAAAATAAATCAATATCACTTACATTAGAACGTGGAACAATAAATACATACCATGTCTTGAAAATAATCCAAGATTATTGTTCACTTATATTTTTATTTGTTTTATTCAATACAATTAACTTTCAGCCACTGCAGAAATTTGTGTATTCTATTTTATATTTTGTTCCCCACTTTGTTGGTAGTAGTGCGGCACGAGCTTTCTCAGGTTCTGTAACAAATCGCCTGAAATCTCACTTCTCTCTAGATTTTCATTCGTTTTCACAACCTAATAAATTTGATAAACTTTTATATACAAACTTGTCAGTTCTTATATCCATGGTAATCATGCCTACTTAATTATTAAACAACATTTCATTACTATGAAATAAAACGAAATTTGGTTTTCATATGTCATTAGTATGAAATAAAAATCTTTATCTATCACGAGCTATTGGATGTTAATAATCTCGGGCAAATGAACAATATGTGGCCCTCGATAATTGACATCTCTTGATACGTAAATAACTATAAGTGCAACGCTATTATATTTTTCTATAATATACAGTGTGTCTCAAAAGTCATAAGCATTTCCGAAACTGGCAATTTTTGGAAAAATTGCTCGAACAGATCAATTTTGTTTTTGTGGGGCATGAATTTTCGTGACAATCAATTCTCAAAAATGTAACCAGTGGCGGTGGAAAAGAGATAAAGTTGTTTTTTTAAGGGCAACCGCCTTTTTTGCATCATATGAAACCTTAAATCTTTTTGATTAATTTGGTGTGCAACATGTTGAGGGCTGGTAGGAAAAATGTTGAAGAAAAATAAAAAAAAAACAAATTCATAATTTCGCTTTTTCAATGGGACAGCTGAAACTAATGGTTGTATCCTCCTATCAATACGAAAGAAGGCATGAATGCAGCCATTTCTAAGAAACTATTTGACAATCAATTGTCAATCATTGTTGGGTTGACAAAAGAAGGGAATTTTAGGGCCTTGCAAGGTCTATTGATTTAACCTCAGTTGACTTTTTCTTATGGAGGTACTTGAAAAGCAAGATGTATAGTAACATACCGGACAAGATTGAAGACCTGAAGCAACGCATTCGTCATGAGATCAGGCAAGTACCTTCTGAAACAATCAGAAATGTGCAGAGAGAGTATCGACAGGCTGGGTCATTGTCAAACTGCGGAAGGGCAACAGTTTGAATCTTTGATCCATTAAAATCAAATAAGAAAATATATTTTAACAAAAATTTATTGTGTTCAGGCGCCTAGACTCCGGTCATTCGGTTGAAAAAGAGAAATAAGAGGTTTAAGGTTTATTCGATTTGTTTCCAAAATTTTCCCTACCAACTTCCAAAATGTTGCAACCAAATGAATCAGAAATACTAAGCTTTAAAGCGGTGCAATAAAAAACTAGTTGTCATTTAAAAAAAACTAACATTATCCCTCTCCCGAAAATTGAATATCACCAAACTCGTACCCCAGAAAAAAAAACAACATTTAATCTATCCGAGTAGTTTTTCCAAAATCTGCCAGTTTCCGGAATGTGCATGACTTTTGTGACACACCGGTTTTCTTAATTTTTTTTCCAATTAATCACAGAATCCTAAGCTTTCATGCCGTGCAAAAAAAATTGGTTACTATTTAAAAAAAACAATCTTATCCCCTTCCCGCCAAAGGTCATGACACAAAAAACAAAGTTGATCTGTCCGAGCGATTTTTTCAATAATTACAATTTTCCGAAATGCGCACATTTTTAGACACACAAAATGTATACCCCAGGCTTTTACTGTATATTAGTTACATACTTACTTATATCATAATGATATGGAAATGCAAAATAGAAAGCGATATTTTTTAACAATTTTTCATTGCTTAGACGAAAATTGACGTATCTACAGGATGAATGGACTAGAAAAATATTAATAAAAAAAATATGAAGAGAAAGCTTTCGTTTAGTCACGTTCATACGTCAGCGATTCTTTGCTATATTTACAGTTATCAAATTACTGAATTTGTTCCATAAGAAGTTTACGTAGTGTATAACCAAAAAATAAATAAATAAAAATAAACAGTTGTGTCTCTTATCGCCCTAATAAATCAACCTGAAGTTTTTAAATTGTTTAATGTACTGCAAAGTTTATGCTTTCTTTCAGCTTTCTTTCTTTTAGCTTTATTCATGCAAGAAACTAGCGCAATTAAAGAGAAAATTGATATTAAACATTTTACCTTTAGATAGATTATAGATGTACGAGTGTTACTAGATAAAAACAGGCAATGATTCATTTTTAAAAATTCTTATTTGACAATACTATCCACTGGATTTAGGTACCTACTATCCAGTTTTAGCTATTTTCAATAAGTAATCAGTCAGCACATCATTAGTTTTGAGAAATAGGTATTGCATAAACTCAGGAATTTCCCTAATTTTGTTTCGTGTGAAAACAAAAATAAATCCACAACAAACACGAAAACATAAAACACTTTTTACTTAGTAACAAATTATTTTCAGTGTTGAATACATGTTTAAGTGATTTTAAGACTGAGGACCGATGTGAGTGAATAGAGAATATTACGAATTTAAAATAAACTGCGAATTTTCATTTTAGAAACAAAAATGTGAACTGCCTAGGACATAAATATGTAATAAAAATATTTAATTTTGACACATTTTTATAAATAACTTTTATCATGACTAATCAAAATCAAATGAAGCTAAAAAAGTTGTAGGTGGCATACTTGATGAAGTAATACATTTTTCTGAAAAAAAAAAACATCTTAAAATACACAAAAAAAGTGTACTACTATAATGTAAAGCTTGCTGCAGACTATGCGTGTATTTGTGATTCGTGAATAGTGTAGTAGAGTAGAAACTGGTTCGTTAAAAATCGGTTGCTTGGTACAGAATATGCGCGCGATTCGTGATTTGTGTGAAATTCGTGAATAGTGTGTGAGGACTTGTTCGTTAAAAAGCGGTTCATAAACACACTGCACGAATTTCACACAAATCTCGAATCGCGAATGCACGCGTAGTATGTAACTATGTCCATTTGTATTACATTCCATTTTTTTTGATATGCATATAATAAGTAGAGCGAAAAAATTATGTTACCTTTTTCCTTTCATAACTTTTGTACTTATTTTAAAAGAAAATATTATAAGCTAATGTGGTACTATTATATGTATAAGCTCTTCAATTTTCAAGATGGAAAAAATTCTACGCTAACAAGATGTCAAAATTTTCAGTTACCTTTGGATTTTTTAAGGCCATCCATCATAATTGATTTTGATACCATCAAGTGGCCTGCTATTTGGATATATTTTTCCACCAGAAAATAATATTTGTTTTTATACACAAATAAAATTGTCATCCCATGAAAATAATAACCAGTACTGTTATTTTACATGCCTGAACTCTTAATATCAATGTTACAAATGTAAGATAATCTATAAAAATTCGAATAACTAAGTAAAATTAGCGTATGAATGGGTTTAAAAACTGCTGGGCTGGAAAAATTTTGGAAATTCTAATAAAAAATAGGCTGGAAATGTATTTTGGAAAATTCAGTGCTTTACAGAAAATCAGTTCGGATTTCGAAAAATTCGATCAGGTAGTGCTGCACTTCTTGAACTTGTTGATGGCGTAATCAATGGTTTCGAATGGGGTACGCTTTCAGCTGCAGTGTTGCATTACTTAGCAAAGCCTCACTGTATGTCCCATAAAGTTATTTTGAATAAACTCTATTTTTATGACATGCGTGGCATTCCTTTAGAATTGATTAGTTCATACTTAATCAATAGAATGTGTGTGTTTCCTACAATAAGAGTTTATCAAATTACACATCTATTCGGCATGGAATTCCTCAGGGGTCCGTACTGAGACCACTGTTATTTGTATTAATGCCCTATACTATCACATGTATCCGGATGGGTGTGATTTTATTCGCAGAAGACACGACATTGACATGTTTGCATAAACATTGAGATACAGTCTTGAGACTGGCCGAAAATGTTCTTGTCGAAATCATGGTTTACTTCAAATAACCTTAAGTTAAATAAAGAAAAAACACAAAGCATTATATTTTCTAGTAACCATTTATATGATGATATGCACAACAGTTCCCAACAGGGAATCACTATTCATAGTTATCTTATGTCATCAAATTGAAGGTGTTTGAAAACATCGTTCAAGTCAGGTCGCTGATGTAACTGGTGGACGCCTATTATGATCTTATGCATTCATTTTAAGCAGCTCTGTGGGGGTAATAGCTAATCGATTTTTACACTCCACCCAGTAAACACACGTACGTTATTTAAACGTATTTTCAACGTACCATTGGTTGATAATTCGTGTTACGTTACAAAATCAACCATTATTTTATGGTTAGAAAAGTAACGGTCTAACATAACGTTTAAAATACGTATATTTTTAACCAAAAATGTTAACGAACTCTTTGTAACGTTAAATGAACGTGATTTAAAATATTTAAATAAAACGTATTTATTTAAACCTTTATGAAACGTCTATGTCAACTGAGTAATATATTTACATTGAACAAAAACGTGTTTGTAACGTTTTGGAGTAACAGGCATTAGTAATGCTTACCAAACGTATCATAAACGTTTTGCATAAATCAATATTTACCAATCCAAAGTAAATTTTTTACAATATAATTTAATAAAAAGATATTGCATTAAGAATATATAGGTACTTAAATATACAAATAACTTGATAGTAATTATTTTTTAATAAACCTCACAAGTGTTAAAAACAGTATAATTCAAATGTGTATTATACGTTTTAATCATTCGTTGAAATAAGGAGCGAATTGCCGTTTATTACACGTGTCAATTATAATGTCGTTAAACGTTATGTACGAATTTAATGATCTTATTGGTAGATAAAGATCACGTGTTACACACATACCATTTCGAGTTATTTCTTATAAAAGTTTGTCAGTTGTATATTCATCATTGTACGTATCTACCGTGATCCATGAAATATTTCCCTATTTTATTTTGGTAAGTACATCTATAAGTATTAAATTTTATTTTATTAATATTAAAGTATTAGGTTTTTTTACATTGCATGTTACAAATAATTATATAATTGAATCTAAATTTATTCCACTAAGTATATCTTTTCCTACTTATGTTTCAAAATACTTACAAAGGCGATGACAAAATTAATAAAAGTAGGCACGTGAATTTTGTACTCGTACATGCTTACGTTAAATTACTTTGTAAAATGGGTAACATTTATTACGACTTGGTATTTTTTTTACTTTATATTAAAATTTAAGATACAGTGATATATTTCTAATCATTATTGAGAATGATTTAAACTTTTTTATTTCCTTTCTTGACTATCTCCTTTGTGGTCATATTAAATGTATATTGGGTTATTATGATTAGCATTATTATTATATTAATAACTATAATAGATTAAACTTAGACACGTTTAAAGTTTAGACTTTCTTTAAATAATCAATATTATCCAATGTACTAATATGAGACTTGTTCAGACCTAATTTCATTGTTTTTAGGTTCCAGTCCGTAGCATAAATAAGATATATTATTTTGGTATTTTTATACTTTGTATTATGTACGTATTATTATTTATTTAATAAACTATTACTAATATTAAAACCAATTATTTATTATTACCTACCTAAATTTGAAATTAAGCAATAGTTATTGATATTTTTTAATACTCTTATTTATAGGCATATAGTGAGTTCAACATTCGAGCCACACTATTGGAATATCGATAATAATTATTAATAGGAACAGGATTTTGTAACTATTTATTTATATTATTTTAATTGCCTGATAATTACTTATTTAATACAGGGTGGTCCAAAATGTACCGTAAATACTAGAGCATATGGCACGTTAAAAAATAAGGGTAATATTTTTCTTAAATTTTGTTCAAAACTGAATAATAAGAGAGATACAACCTTCTTTGGGAACAAATAAAAATCATTTTTAAATATCTTTCAGATACTATTGAATAATGAGTTCATGGGAGAGTACATGATATTAGGATAATTAATTTTTTATTACCACTTATTCAATCACTTATGATTAAGGGGTAGTTTTGGATAGTAAGTATTTTTTTTAATTTGAAATTATGTATTTCACAAAAATACTTACCACTCAAAACAACGCTTTAATCTTAAGGGATGGAATAAAGTGGTAACATAAAATTAATTGTACTAAAACCTAAAAAAAGTAAATTCATTATAAAACTGTTATAGTTAGTTAAGTGTTAAAGAAGTGGTTTTTATTTCGCGGTTTTACAGGATTAAATGTCCCTTATTATTTAGTCTTGAAATATATATAATACCCTTATTTTTTAACGTACTATCTAATCTAGCATTTATGGTACGTAATTCTGGACCAACCTTGTACAATGCCACCAGAATGATCTAAAAGCAACGTTGTAAATACGTTAAAAAACACGTCTCTAAAACATATTTTTGGACATTAAAATAACAAGGTTTAATTTACGTCAGTTAAAAACCTTAATAAAATGTCATTATTAAACGTAAAACTTAAAGCTTATTAATACTGAAAATAATCGTTCCACATTTACTAATATTAAACGTTTGTACTTTGGTTACCAGAAACGTGTAAAACCGCGACATTTTTAAGTTGATTGTACGTAAAAAAGACACGCCTTTTTCAAACGTTGCATGGACATTATAAACGTTTTTCTAACGTATATGTGTTTACTGGGCAGAAGAAAGCTATACGTATAATCTATAGAGTCGGATCTTTTGAGTACTGTAAGCCACTGTTTAAAAAGTTAAAAATTATGTCCCTGCCATACCTTTACATATGTTCGTGAATATATAGATCTTCCCACAGTTAACTTTTAATTATATTTTCATTTATATATTGTTATTTGTTGTTAATATGCTCTATATATATTTTTATTGTCACTTGTTATTGTATGTACTTATTATCTGATCAACGAAAATACTTACTTATTTAAAATAGTGTATTATTTAAACTTTTTTAAACACAACAAATTAATGATAAATAATTATGTGTACGAACGCATTGAATCATTTATTATATCAGTTTAAAACTGCTAGAACAAACTTTTTAAAATATTATTTATTCTTGGCATTTGTTTACTACAGCAGAGAACTACATCATTGGAGTAGCATTGTATTTTTTACACATTCTTTTAGTATGTATGTTCTATTTTTAGCACTAGATTGAGATATTAATAGATACAAGCATTTTAATTTGTTTCTATTTTACACGTAATAATATCAAAAATTTTTATTAATGTAAATGTATTCAGTTATGGACTAGGTATTATAATAAATTACTCAAGTGGAATGTATTATGGTATTGTTTTAAATACACATCATTTATTCTGTTACTAAATTCTTAAAATTTTACATCACATTAAGACAGCATTTTGTTATGGTTAATAGTCTTGGCGTGGAAGATGTTTTGGCAAAATTTTTACACTAAATAAAATACACATAAAAAAGTGTTTCTATTATTTTTCAAAAATATTTTTTAGTTCTCTTGATCTTTAAAATAAAATGTCTTAATTTGACTTAGGGTCAAGAAACTATAAATAAATAATGTTACGAGTGATTCTATTCTAAAACTAATGGCACAGGTTCTTTTGACAGTTTTTGGAAAAATGAATATTAACGAAACTAGGAATATCCACTTTATTTATTCATTTATTCTTAATATTTTGTTACAATTGTTTTTAAGTTAACGATTGCTTTTTAGTTGGGTACACTTATTACTGATAAACAACATTTATTTAATTTTAAAATGAAAATTTTCTGGGATTGAGATTTTAACCCTTTTAAATTGAATTACCTGGGTATTGAAATTAGATATTGATATTAAATTATTAGCTTCCTCTATTTTATAAATAAAAAAACTAAAAATTTATTACATATTTTTATTTACATTTGTATGCGAAGTCCAATATGGAAGTTATTTAAACTTAAAACACAAATTATTTATTAATACTAAATACTACAGTTTGAATTTCCAAATAAAGACATTCCAGAACTAGTTTCAAGAATACTTGAGCATGCACTCGTAGATGAAATACGAATTTGATACGTGACTTGAAGATCATAGGGTTACAGGTACATTTACCTGCATTGTAAAATAAAAAGAACATGAATTTTTACGTGATTCAGTCTTATATTCATATACTTCTTAATGATGTCAATATAATTCCTTTAATGGACACGGTCAGTGGCGCACTACAAGTAAAATTGGGGGTGATAAAGGGGCCGCGACCTTGAAAAAATGATCACGCGGTAGAATTTCACAATCCAATAAATAACTTAACCCCAAAATTTGAACAAAATATCTCTAGAACTGTAGGCGTTAGAAAGAAGAAATTAAAAAATTCTTCACTTTTGAACACCCTCTAGGTCCGTATCGAAGCTTTTGCGGACTTATATTGATATAAACTTTTCTTCTTAAAATACGATTCTCTATCGCCCGTTAAAGTCCTACTACAAAAAAGTGGGATGTTTCGTACCTACTATTAGTATAACAATAAATATACACACCAAGTTTGGATAAATTATTTCAAGCAGTTTAGAAATTTAACTGATTTTTTTTTTAATTTTTGACACGCTGTAGCTGGATAATGGCTGTCCTAAGACTCCATATTCATGTAACAAAAAAACCCTAGTTTTGGCCACAGACTACGCCCCTGGATATTTGACCTCTACTTAAGAGTCACCCTGTATAATTAACGGAATTATAAAAATATTAGGACAGAATTTGTCCTGTCCATTTTCCGTATGAGATAACATTGTTGTTATCTGCCAAACTCTATATCAGTCATTAAATGTTTAAAATTATTTGTATTTTTATAAAACACTATTTCAAGAATACGGCGCTCTTAATACTAAAAATGTGGATAGAATACTTTTCGCGCTAGTAACAGTAGCCCATCTATGTAAAGGTTGAAAATACTACAACATCTACAATGTTTTCTCTGAAACTATAAAGATTATACAACCATTTTTTTTTAACGAAATTGATTCAATTTTTCATGACGCATCTGTTCTCAATTTTTTTTTTAGATAAGTTGTCAATGACCTTGTATAATTAAGCCTTAGTACAGACTATGCGCGATTCGTTATGCGTGATTCGTGATATGTGAGGAATTTCTTACAAATCACGCATCGCTCATCACGAATCGCAAATTTACGCATAGTCTGTAGCAAGCATAAGAATAAGAAGCACGTATGAAATACACATTTGTGCAAATTTCGGAATTTTTCACCGTTTTGATATTTTAACTTCATGAATTTCAATTACCATTATTATTTTATTTTTGTACTCTAAAAACTTAATTTCAATTGAAATGTCCAACCTTTAGTTAACAATTTCCGTTTTGCCGCGACTACGTTTTCGGATTGCGCTTGTAGTCAGTTTTCAAATCATGATCATTAAATCCTTTTTATTATTTTCAGGCATTGCTTAACGCCCCAAAACAAAAGTAGTATTCAAACACGCTACATATAAATAATTTTAGACAATACACCAACAGAACATTGCGTGCCTTTGACTTCACTCCAAGAATAATAAGTGACTGCGTTAAGGACTTAATTTTTATGACTTATGACTGCAACTTGTTGAAATTCTCGAAAGGACTTATAACTTGTTAACATGTGCAAGTCACGAGTCAATTGAAAAGTGTACGTACAACTTAGGTTGTTGTTTGTTGTTACATATTCAACTGGCACGTCATCAAATCACGGATATTTTTAAATTTAAGGGCATCACAATTTATTGCATTGGATTCTACAACAGGTTCAACAGGTAACGTAATTGTTATACGGTTCGTAGTATTTGTAAAATTTGTATTCTACCAATAAACAGTTTCCATTATTTATGTAAATTGGAGTTGTTGTAAACAGAATGCGCAACTATTTGAATATTGATGTAAAAATCAAGAAACTTTGTTCAGAAATATGTTTATAATAAGTGGTACCAAACTTAAACAGTAGAGGAAGTAATTTTAAGTAAAATATTTTCTGTGAACATGAGTCCGAAACCGTTTAATAAAAATCTTGTAGGGTGATAAAAGTACAGGGTGTCTCAATTTCGTTGTAATTTCAAGATATTTCCCAAACTACAAGAAATAAAAGGATGCAGTCGTGACAACATTGGAATACATTGTTTTTTTATGTTTCTTTTTATTTATTGTTTTCAAATGTTATTCAATTAAAGATATTTATAAATTAGGTAATTAACTAATATAATTATCTCATTAAAATTATATTAAAGTGAATTAATTCATGAACTAATTTTATATGATTATACAAGGTAATATTGAAAGTAGGGTATTAATTCCCCAGAACACACACGTATAGATACCTACATGAATCACACCATCATCCAGCACAAAAACAAGGAGTCACCAACACTCTAATACATAGCCATATGTGAACCGGAACACTTGGCTAAACCATCTTAGGACAGCCCTCAGATGCAACGGCTATACATCCAGAAATATCAAACGCACGATCAGGAGGAGGCCCACGCCAAAGGAGAGAGAAGAGTTTCTGGCAACAACATATCTTCCCTATGTGAAGGGTTGCACCGACAAGATAAGTCGCCTCTTGAAGAAGAGGAAAATCGACAGTATCTTCAGCACAACAAGAAAGATAATGTCAGCCTTCCCCAAGACACCTGGAAGTTGTGAAGATATCCCAGGTCCCGGTGTATACAGTATACCTTGTACATGTGGCAAGTTTATTTATTTCTTTCTTATTGTAGACAAAAGGGAACGTTTACACTTTCCGAAACAGTACCTACTGGGTGACCCGTTAAGGAAATAACACACTGAGATCGCGGGTCTAGGTGCATCGCGGATCGTTCTGTGTCTAGCTGGCCTTTTTAACAAAATCAGTCCCATATGTCGTTCTCCACGCGCTCCCGACTTATTCTACTGTACTATTTATGTGTTAAGATATGTTCTGTGGAAGATATATTGTTATTAGTTCTTTTATTTGACGCGAAAATGTCCAAAAAGTTTTCGGCAAGACCGCGATGCGAGCGTGTCCCGCCTTCACTAAACGAGAACGACACTAGTCAGCGATGCGACTAGACCGCGACCGTCCAGTGCAATTCCTCCTTTAATACTTGTCCTACAGTTTCCGGAAATATTAGCTAAAGTCTATTAAAATTATTTAATACTTTCAAATTTTACCGCTAGATGGCGAATTTTTAAATCCAAATCAAAAAGTCGGATTTTTCTTTATAATAGTGAACGTATGTTATGTTGAACGGTTTTCGACTGTCCCATTGACACATTGTTTATTTCACATCTTGCTTTATCTCTCAAAAAAGGTTAAGGCGGAGTTTAGAATCGTATTGCATAAAAAGTTGGATAATTTCTGACTACGTTAATCGATTTTAGAACACTTCATCGTATTTTGAAGCTGTTTGATAGCCGACTCATAATGCGATCAATACTTAAGTTTATGTTTAAGCCTGAACCAAAAAATATTTGACTAACCCTTGTGAAGCAACAATTTGTTTAATTTATACGCATATTTTTTTCCAAAATGGCAAAATATCCATGTAAATTGGGAAAAATCTCAAATTTATTGCCAGCATTTTTAGACAATTATTAACATTATTTAGAAACGTCTTACTACCTACTTGATTAACACATAACCCAACATGCAATTTATCAGATTCCCAAGAAAAAGTGCCAACAATGTAGGCGTGCTTCCTCATTTTTTTTTTAGAAATCAAATGCCATTGATCTTTTTATATGAATATTTTAAATGTCCATTTTTATGCATTGCTTCAAATAAGCAATATATTTGAACGTCATCGTATTCATTTATTCAAGACTAACATTATTGTTTTTATTTTACAACTTCAGAGAATTACAGTTAAGATTAGAAGTTATTTATAATCGTAGAAATTATAGAATTAAAAAGTGTGAGTATACACAGTGTGTTTAGTTAAAATGTTTGTGAATTTGTCTGAATGGATCTGTTTCAATTTTTAAATTGTATTTGGTAACACGATCCTAAAACTTGTGAATTGCTGTCGGTACATTACCTTAGCCTTAGTGTTAGATTATCGAGAAACTGTACTAACGCCTCGACAGATGTGATATTTTTTAATTCTGGCGGCTTCAAAGTAGTGTATATAGGACATTCAGTGAAAATGTGATCAATGGTTTCTAATTTACATTGGTTACATATTGAACACAACTCTGAGGGATCAATTGAGTATGAAATACCATTGAAAAAGAACTTTATGCAGAATTTATTACAAAGGCGCAATTGAGCAATGATCCGTATTATGTATATTGGAATTTGAGACTGAGAGACTGCAGATAATTTTTAGCAGTACACCTTGTTATATCAAAATTTTTGTATAATATAGGGGTTGCAGACTCCAAGAGTGAATTCAAGTCTTTTTGATAGAGCATATCATCGTATCCTTTTTTAAGATTGATATAAGTTCTCGCACACATCGACACAATTTATTCTATAGCAAAATGATTTAATTTGTGCTATCCAATTATATCGTGAATCGCTATTTAACAACCGTAACTGTCTTTTAAGGCATAAATACGGAAACGCCTATCATTCATAGATAATACTTTAAGTAACCAGGTAAGTGAAGATTTAAATACTGTTAGTGACAAACTGAGTCTTACAATATAACCAGTAGTATTAATTGGCAGCAATAGCAATCTCTTGAAAAAAACCAACTTTAACCCTTTCTAATATATCATTGTACCGTAAGCCCCATATTGGTAAGGAATTAGCTAGAGAATTAATTACTATTGAATTATAAAGCACAATACTTAAGTTCCAGGAGTTCATTTTAGATTTAGACATTGGAGAGGTAACAGAGGCTACAGCTTCTTTGGCTTTTGCAGCTGACGATTCTGCTATAACACGAAAAAACGTGCAAGATGAAAAAATAACTCCCAAATAACAGAATTGATTAACACATTCCACAAACTCGCCGTTAAACCGAAATGTGAAGTTATTAATTCAACCTCCTCGGGAAAAATACAATATCTTAGTTTTATCTGTATTAACTGTAAGCTGATTTATAAGAACATATCTTTCCAACAAACTGAGTTTACGACACAGATCTATTTCGGAAACAGGACCAAATCATAAATTACATTAGTATGATTAAATGGCAATGGTTTGTAGTTATTTTTTTATATAAAATAAGTATTTTTTATACCATCTATGCACCTGTTCATTTAAATAAATCTATGGCACCTAGTGGTGCGTAATTTTTGGTATCTTTGAGTCATTACCATTACTTTGCAGCGGAGCCTGACGAAGTATAAATATTTAATTTGCTTGTCAATAGAGTCGGAGTAAATTATTTCTCGACAGAGAAAATACGGAGCCGTTGTTATTGCTGTCTGCGCGTATAATGCAATGCCACTGACACTAGCAAATAAGAATAAGAATATTCTCGGCATCGGTGGTCAGTTACGTGCCAAGAAAACATTTCAATTACATTAATCTGCTAAGAGAAAACAGTCCTCACCTACTTTAACATGACAAATAAACTTCTGCCACTAAAAATAACATTGTTTCTGTTTTGCATCAAAGTGCAACGGCAGCCAACTGACTAAACTTTCCAGATATTTATATTTTCTATTAAAATATCCGAGATATTCTAATATTACGCTAAAAATAATATAGAAAGGCAATTTCTATTTATAATATTTATGTTTAATATTGAGGTTGTCTTTAATAACATACGTAAATAAAATCGTTTGGAATTCTTGATTCAGTTCACACTGAGAAATTAGTTTCTTTGTCTGATACTCGCAACGCACATTTTTTATCTAAAATAATTCAATCTCCAATTTTCAATTAATTCATAGCTATTTATTGAGTAAAAAATCTGAATACAAAGACTTTCATTTTCCTGTATCAGTGGCCTCTTTCTTCCAGAAATTTCAAAAATAAATTAAAAAGAAACGTCCATGTGTGTAGGTACTCTAATAACTTTATTTCGATAAAACTCCATCCTATCACAAATAAAAATAAAACTCAATCCTATCACAGTGAAAATCAAAATAATTGTACTTTTAAACTAATCATAGATCAATTATTAAAATTGCACTTTCCGGGCCTTAACAACAGCATTCCACAGGGTGTTGCAAAGTTCATGAAGAAGAACTTTACTTCATTATAACACCCTGTACATATATGTTCAAAACTGAAATTCAAATAAAATATACTACCATAGTGCCTTTGCTGAAGAAGTAGGCTACAATGAAAAAAAAAATCATCTAAATCGATTAGACAGTGCGCCAGGAAATTTAGTTTGACATTTTCGGTTTTTCTAAGTGGTGCGTTAATTTTGAGAAGTGCATTTCTGGAGTTTTCTTGTAAACAAAAATACGAGTTTAATCAGCACATAAACGTAAAATAACTGGCATTGATGCTAAAGATTGGGTGGTCAATATGAGGGGGAAAAATGGGACAGAATTCAAAGAAGCAAACTTACCATAAGATTATGGTTGACCCGGTTAACAGCATAATATTTAAATCTGCCTAAGATGCTCGCGACACAATAAAGAAGAAACTGCAAACAGATGCATGTAACTTTGTCAGTAGACAAGTAAACCGAACATATTGTTCTGGAATGGAAATATCCTTGAAGGTCTTATTAGTAAATTCTACCATATTGGTAGTATAGAATTAGCGAGGCAGTTGCCTGTCTCTTGGATTTTATTACAAATCGAGAAAAATAACGATGGCTCTCCAACAAATCGCACTGAATATAATCCGGTGTTCAGTAAAACTTGCCAAGGCGGTTCAAAAAGCTGTATAAATAGTAAATGGTTGATTGCCAATAGTGAGAGTCAATGCTGCCCTGTACACCTTCATAGTGATATCAAAACGAGGCGAACTTATTACCTCACCACGGCTATTCTTTAAACCTAATCGACACTGGAAAACGGAAACCGATAATTGATACGACAATGTCCCTGTATGAAAAAATACTATTAATTTATGGACTAAATCGTCTGCTGAGACTATTGGCCTAAATATAAAGGATAAAAAGATAAACAGATCAACTGCTGGTTAGTGAATTGGCAAAAAATGGTGTGCAAGACCAACAATTGCTGAAAATTACTGGTCACATCAATCTAAATTCTATAAAACCATACTTAAGGCGGGGATTTTGTGGAAAAGAAATTGCACAGCCTGAGTGAGCGAAACGGCGAATCAATTAGACCTATGAGACAGTATACAAACCGCATAGGCCCGAACCACACGGTTCCCTGAAGTTTATCGTGCATTTTGACGTACATAAAAATGGACGCCGTGATATATGTTATGATTTTACTCGAGGACACAAAATGTAAAATTAGCAATAAATGTTAATCTGACAGTGAAACACAAGTTGTCCTATATGTCCTGGCTAGTGAGTGAAGTAATTTGGTGGCTGTGGCTATGATAATTTTGCCGTAATTGTGACATATTGGCGTAGTAACTGTGTGGCTAAAAATGAGGTATTTTAACATTTATTTTAATTATTCTTGTGATTTTATGAGCAATGAAAATTATCTCACGCACTAGCGGGAACCTTTGTGAATACGTTGATATATAATAATAACCAATTATTTCAATTTTCTTGGAGTTCTGTGTCCTCGCTTGAAGCCCTGTTAGACGGTAAAAATATGTATACAAAATCCCAGCCTTAAACATCGACCAAGAACACCACAATAAGATCATAAATACTATGTGTGGTAATATATCTTCTATAGTAGAAAAGATAATAGCCAATCTAATATTGCGTTAATTTTAATAACTGTACCTTTACCAGCTGTACTTGTAATAAATACTTGTTTTGTTGTGCTCCGACATATTTGATTGCCATAAAATTATCTCGTACATTATCAATGTTCTACATAGGGATATTATAGATGATAATGGCTCCCTATTTCTCCGCCACTGGCTGACGTATTTTTAGCAGTTTAATGAATTTTATGCCTTTAGTTATACAGACATGACTAGGTCAAGTTCCATCAAAATAGAATATTTTTATAACTGCTTATGCAAATGGCATGTTTTTTCAAACTTCAACACCCTGTTACCTTATAAATGACCAATAACAATCTGCTGTAATCTGTTATAAGTTTAGCAAATATTAAATATCTCATGTGGTTACCTTCCCTAGTTGTATACACGATGCTCGGAAACTCCGCGCTGAAAGTTTAGGAATTGATGCTACTTGAAAAAATACTTCAAGTTCACGTAACATTTTGTCGAAGAGTCAATATTAATGGAGGTACCTACGTAACCTCAGTCATTTTTTTAAATTTGTTTTTTGGATATAACTTATTTAATATTATAACAATTTTTTTCAAATTTGGCACACTTGTTACTTTTATAGACATGCAGTTTTAGGTAAAACTGTGATGAAGAAATGATCATAACTTTTTTGTCTTTAACGTTATTGAGATTTTCCTTTAAAGAATGAACGATCTTTTACGATTAAGTAAAGTATACTTTGAAAACAATTGAATGAGGGCTGTTCTGTCATATTGCTTTGAAGGTAATTTCAAACCTTATATGCTTCGTCTTATAAAGTTATAGCCAAAAAACAAATAAAAAACATGTAACTCTGTTAATATTGACATTTCGAGAAAATGTTACATCAACTTGACACATTATTTTTTCAAGTACCTAGTATCACTGCCTAAATTTTTTAGGCGGGCACCCTATTTGTAGTAAGAATTTTTAAACTACTTTGTTTTTTAAATTTCTATTATTATTACTTTTCTATTACTTATTAATTTACAGTAATAAATAATTTTGTAATTTTCTGCCAGATATTGTTTACTGTTTCTTCAAATCTGCTTTGTCTACATGATATTATTTAGTCAGTTTATTAATAAAATTGATATCTGATACTCTACATTTCAAAAGCTATTCATGTTTCATTATCAAAACACATAAAAACATAAATATGCGCCTCCATATCAAGTTGGGTGTATATAAACAAGCATTTAAAACAATTCGAGGTTCATTAATTTTGTTTTCAAAATATTGTTTGTATTTTTTATGTAACTTCATTGTTTCTAGACAACTTAAATTTACAACAACAAAAAAATATTTACGTTAAATGACCAGTTTGTCTGTTACAGTTAAGCTACACATAAATTAATTAAGTTTAAATATTGTTTACCATATACGTTACCATTTACAGGCATTACAGATTAAAAATAAAGTTATAAATGTGTCATTTGATATAGATGACAACTGCAGACGCTTTAATAGAGTTGTTGAACGGATAGGGGCTTGGTAATTGATTGTCATTATCATTATATTATAGAATGTTCAAATGAATAATATATGTATACAGGGTGACTTACAGCATGTGAAAAAAATGTTACTGGACAGTAACGGTTCGCCAAGTGATGCAGGTGATACACTGCTTCACCTAAAATTATTGGTAGGCTTCGTTCCACTCAAATTATTATTTTTTTCATTATAAATTTTGTAATTTATATTTCAATATTAAATTCTTCTATTTATTTCTAGTTTGAAAGATATGGTTAATGTTTTTCGCATAATTTATCAAAAATCAATATATAGGAGATAAAAGGATAATAACACTGACACACACAAAAAAAAACTGGTCTGTACTTTTAACCAGACCCACCTATTCTTATGTATTGTGACGGACTATCCAAATTTGAAGTCCGTTTAGCTCAAATATCCTCAAAATTTTAAGTAAATAATTGTTAAAATCATCATATATAGTGTCAAGTTACGGAGCGCAAAAATATTCGAAAATGTTTTTTCTGACCTTGATCAAATCTGTCTCGTATGTATTTCGATGCGCTGAATTCGAATTTGAAGTCTATTGAACTGCATCACCCACAGATTTTGCAAACATCGCGAGAAATAGCTGGAAAACACGAAAATCCTTAAAAATCGCAAATAAAGTGATCTGTTCTTTTCACCAGACCCACCTATCCTTGTTTAGGTATTTTGACGCACTGAATCCAAATCTGAAGTCAGTTTAGCTAAATAACTTCAAAATGTCGAGGTAAATCGCAAAAATAGCAAAAAAATCACGTTATAAATAGGTATAGGGTAAATGCAGGATTTATGTCCCACTTAAGCAAACATGCAAATATATATTTGTGAAATATAATTATAAAATATTATAATGTTCTTAACTTTATTTATATTAACTATGGGTATTTAATAATCTTTATTGAAGAAACAAATAAAATAGTTTTCTTGAATAAGAGATTTGGGGATAAATGCCCCTTTGATGATATTTATGCCTCGCATTCAAAGGATATATGCCCCGGATTAATGAAGCAACCTAATTTGACCCTTTTTATATTTATTAAGAAATAAATTAGAAACATTATTAAGTATATATGTAACAAATAAGTATAAAACTATAATTTAACATATTTAACTAACATAAAAATTTATTACATTAGTTAACTACTAAACAGTTAAATGTCTTGCTGCTAATTTTCCTTCGTAACTGGAATACTCTAGCAATCTCAATATATATATATAAATGTATGATACGTCACACTGCTGCAATATGCCGTGGAAGTCTTGAACCTCCATCTCTTCCACGATTCGGTTTCAAATTTCCCTCGCGTGGAACTACATTTGCACTCACTGCACACCGCAGCAAAAGTAGCTGCATTTGGCACATGCTTATCGGGAAATCGTTTTGCTAAAGCATTTTCACAGCGCAATAATTTAAAACAATATTCATCAAGTCTCCGAGTTACTACAATACACTTAAGGAATTGTTGACACTTGAAAACCTAATGTAAACAATAGCGTCACAAAAATTTTACTATCTATAAAAAGTAATCGGATTTGAATATTCGGAATTGCCTGTCTAGAGACTACAGTGGCCCAGCGCTGTAAAGGTTGAAAATATTTACGATATCGACTCCATTTTTCATGACGCATCTATTCCCAAATTTGTTTAGATAAGTTCTAAATCACCCTGTATAATTATCAAATCTGGAGAACCTGAAATCTAGATGAATAAAATGTACGTTCTACCGCCGGATCTCCAGGTTCTCTAGATTTAACTTTTTGAGAAAAAAAATGTAATTCAATTTTTTGGACTGAATATGTATGAAAATTTTTGTATTTTGATAGTGCTCTGAGAGGCTAGAGAAAAATATTCAATGTTATAATTTTCTCTATTACCTAGATTAGAGATCCATTATTTTTTAAATTTATTTTATTGTTGATACAGGGTTAACTATGACTAAGTACAAATATTATAAGAGGGGATAGAGAAAATTAAGAATTAACAGAATTTCCTTTCAAAAATTTCCAAACTTATTTATAAAGCGAAAAAATTTTTTTTTCGATATTATATTAAATCCTTATTTAACGCTGCCAATGCGAGAATCAGAGTATGCAACCAGCAAACAACCGTCATGCAACAGTCGGCCACAGTCGGCAGTCGGTCCAGTCGAGTCGGTTCGCTGTCATGTTATAATTTAATTCCTTTGTTTACTTTGTAGTTTTGTGTTCTTCAGTTTTTAGTGCCTTATTTTAATTTTAAACGTTTTATAGTTAATAAATAAAGGAATATGTGTCGGGTACAAATATTTTTCCACAATATAGTTTGCCGGTTGGTTTTTCTAGGTTATAGGACAAGACTGCCGCGGGTGTTAAACGTTTTCTGTTATCTATTAGAACCTACCTAATACATAGGCATTGTATCTACTTAACTGTACCTACGGGAAGTGTGTTTATCGGAAGTGAGTGAAAATGTAGTTTTACCAGTTTGTAACCAAATAATGAAAAACGAATGCAAAATACTGGAGTTAACTGGATTAACTGTTACCTACCTATCAGGTATTATTACTAATAAAAATGTTAATTTTTGTCGTTTCTGCTTTTAGAAACATTGCAAACGACCGCATGGTAGTTGTTGACAGATGTAATGTCAACTATGGATCTCTAAGCCATAAGCCATCTCAGTCGACGCCGACTTTCCGTAGGAAAAAAGGCTTTTGCCCCATTTTTTAAATATCGAGCTAAAATTCTGGAATAACTTTTATATTGTCTTTTAGGGCTCCCTGAGCACGTGGTTAAAATGTTTGTACTTAGTCATAGTTAACCCTGTATATCAATTTACAATTAATTCTACACATTTTACTGTATGTTGCCCTAAAACTGCATATTATAACTTTTCGAGTTCTTTAACTAGTGGGCAGTCTTAAAATTTCTTAATTTGCCTCAATAATAGAGACTAATTAATTCTAAACAGCAATTTGGTACATACCAAATAATTGACTTTTCTCTTAGTACCTACCTACCTACATTTATAAATTAAAAAAATATATAAATATTGAACTTAGTGCAGGAATATTTAATAGAAAATCTTTTCTCGGTGTAAGCATAATAATATATAAAACCGTCAGCCAACAAATTTGCAGTACACGTGGCTGTGATAGGTAAACAACTAGATTTTTTTTATTTCAAACTGAATTATATATGGTTCTTACGGTCGTCGATCTGTAACTTCTTTATTTACTTATTTTATGTATGTTGTCACTATATATTTTTTGTAAAAAAAATTGGTGCCAAGCCTTTATGTCGCTGCTAATACCACACAATACAATACTTCTTAATGACTGGCATATTATTTATTTCACATAAATACGTTTGTTTTTATTGTTCTCTCCTAATCTGAATGAAAATATTTCTCAAATGGATGATCACGAAAAGAACTTATTATCTTAAAAACTTGTCTCAAAAAGTCTGAAGACTGTACAACATGGTTTTCTAAACATACAAGATAATCAAATAAATTTTTTAAATTTTAAATGACATCGAAAAATGTTTCCTCTGACCCTACCACGGCATATAAGATGGCGATCCAAGACCTGCTATGATTTTTTATACCCCCGAAATTTAGTAAAAACGTTTAGCGACTTTTGTTTTTAAAATTTGATAATAATAATAATAATATCTCTACCCCTCATTCTAATCACAGGGATTAGCCCAGAAGTCGGAGACTTGTGCGGGAGAGGGGGCGGCATATTATTATTAAGCAGGCCGCATTTGCGCCCAGGAACGACTTACGTTGGTAGGCCCTAACCACTATTCAGTGCAGGAATGAGGAAAACCTCATTAATTAGGGGGGTGGTCAAATATCAACCGGCATCAATCTCTCACATTGACCCAAGCTAACATTACTCCACCCTACCATACCCACAGAGAGGGTGCCAATCCTCTCCACGAATATAGCTTATATACGGTCTATCGGCAGCTGGGCTCGAACCAACTCCGTCTAGTCACCTCGATTCAAGTACTAACGCCTTAAACCGCGCGACCACTGACCGATCCTTATAAGGTGGTGTTAATTAGAACCCCTCAAAATCCCTATGTGTGAAATTTGAACAAAAAATGTACGGAGTGTTTTCTTCTACACGTTCTTAAAGTTTTATTTTTGTAAAATTTCGTAAAAACTTTAATATTCAAAATAACACAACAAATATTTTTGTGATTTAAATGTCATCGAAAATCGCTACTCCTAATCCTAGCAAGGCGTTTAAGATGACGATCAATTCAATAAAAACGTCACCCCTATGTGTGAAATTTGAACAAAAACTATACAGTATTTTCTTCTGCATGTTCTCAAAGTTTTATTTTTATAAAAATTTGTAAAACCTTTATTTTCCAAAATAACGCAAAAATATTTTTATGTTTTAAATCGCATCGAAAACATTTACAACTGTAGCCAGGATAAATAGACTATTTGATGAAATAGGTAAGGTTAATACTGACCATTTTCTGAGTAAAACAGGTAATTATTAATTACTGGAAGTTAACTTTAAGCCATTTTTTCCCCTTTAACCAAACAAAGAATTTAAAATTGTAAATTAAATTATTATAAATGGTAAATCCCGAAAATGTTTTACAGGGGCAGGTTTGCAGTAATTTTTCAAAATAATCCCACCAAGGTGGGTTTTGCTAAAATGATACACTCCTATTATAATTGCCTTTAATTTTTATTTCGGTAGGTGGATAGGAAGGAATAGTCCACTAATTCAGTGACCTCCAAGATCGTGGGATTGTCTCTTGGCTCCGATGGATTTTTATTTTGGGGTACAATAAAACCACTGAATAACGAAGATTTACGCATAAGAATTACTGAAGCGTATCAGTCCAATTTAGTTGAAGACAGTTGTACAGCACAGTTATAGATACAAATAATCAGTATATCAAAAATATATGTAAAGAATTTTTTTATTTTTATCAAATTCCAATAACATTATTTCATATTTGACAGCCAAAGAAACATTTATTTTTCATAAATTAATATACTACCGAATCATCTGTGTTTCATAAAAAGCTCCCTAAATAATCTACACCAACGCCAGTGTACCAAAATCTCAAACATATCTCGCCAGAACATATGCCTTGGCAATTCTGGATAATGTAAACAAAATTATGTAGTTCTTAATCATTAGAATACAAAAAATTCAAAATATCTAAATATAGAAACAATAACAGTAGGTAATATCTACCTATACATAAAAAGGTATTGAAAATAATAAAAAAATATAGACAATATAAAATAAGCACAATTATTTAATTACAAAATTATCTGTTCTTGTTTCATTTCATATTGTTGTCATTTATGGATGGCTCTGATTCAGGGGTATAAGGGGATAATTATCTCGATTACCCCTTGGATCGTTCATCGATTGTAAGTTTAGAAATACTTAGATAGTTAAAGAAGAAAAATGTTGATCATACCGGCACGTTCTCTTGCATAGGTAATAACGCATTCTAATTAATATAGTACAGTTGTGTAGGTACTTGTAAAGCGTATAATATATTTTTATTGCGTAGAAAAAGGTTAATATGACAGTAACGAGAATATGCAAGATTATGAGTAAATCATAAAGCAGCACGCCAATAGGTCTAAGAACGTAGAGTCTAGGTCGTCTACACGTTTTCTTTATTTATTTCTTGAACTTCAAGTAGCATGGACGTCTGGGTCTCCAGCGTAATATTATCCAACTGAGAAATTATTGCTGACTTAATTAATTAATAATTGTCATGCGACATTAATCAACTCTCGGCAAAACTGCAACAAATTAACTAGTAGCATTCACAGAACTAATTGCTTAGATATGTATCTCTAAGGCTGAAATTATCCTACTACTGTTAAATATAAATGGTGATTTTGAAAGTGGGTATTAATTTTAACCGATAGCAGTAGGCATTAAAATAAATCGTTTTACAAAAATTGTTTTACTAAATGTTTTTTTAACAACCGAGATAACTGAGTTTATCGCAAATTTTGAAACCATTTATGTAACTCTAACTTACCCTAATAGGGTAAGCAATTCTATTTCACGGTACGTCATCGGCAAGCCATCTGATAAGTTGCGCGCGCAGTCTTTGTTCAATATCACGTTTCCTACAAATCTCAAATTAACTTTGTTCTAAAGCCAGAAAGCGCTACAAAATTTATAGTTATTTCTATATATTGTAGAAATAAAAAAAAAACGTTTATATTGCCGGCTGTGTTGCCAAATGTTTCGAGAAATATCAAGATTGAAATGAATAATTGCAATATGCAATTATTATCTAAATAAATTTATGTAAATTCAGCATATTCTTAATCTTCGGAAAATAATTTAATATTTTAAACGTTAAGTACCTTAATAAATTAGTTTCATTCAATTTAAAAAAAAAACTATATTGTCTTTTAATTTAAACGAAATGCTGGAAATGGCTACCCTGTGCATCAATGCCTGCTCTAAATCGCGTTAGCGTCTGCCTTCTAACTCTTCGGAAAGGTATTTGGCGTATTGTTTTACAGCCATTGGTAATACGTTCCATTCCAAAGGTAGAAATCTCACGGATTTAAGTCGGGTGATCAAGGAGTAGGCCCGGCCCGCTTTATACAATCCAGTTTTCTTGGAAGGTAAGACTTAGATAATCTTTTACATTGCAACTAAAATAAGCAGATGCTCTGTCGTGCATAAACCATAAACGACAGCGAACATTAAGAGAGGCTTCTAAAGGGACAGATAGATTTTCATGTAAAAAATCCAGGTATGTTCGTCCATCTAATCTTCTCGGCAAAATAAAAGGTTCAACCAAATTTTCAATTATTCCTGCCCACTCATTGACTGCTACTGGTGTCGCTGAATCATGTATGAATTTTCATCCGCCCAAAAATGTTCATTGTGACAATTTCGAAGTTTTATCCGTGAACAAAATGAAAGAAATAAATTGCCGATCTTCTGTACTTTCTCACAATCTTTAGAATTTCTAGTTACTTTTCCCGTTTACCTCAGAAGTCTATGAACATTCGAAAAAGTGTTTGCACGAGGTAATTGGCGGTCAGGGAATGCATCTTCATAAAGACGCCTTGCTTTATTCGAATTTCCGTTTGTTTTTCCATACATAAACTATATGTCGGCCAATTCTTCAAAGGAATAATTCACCATATTTAATTACTTTGTAAAAAATGTATTAAAATTAACTTAAACACTTCAAAAACAAGTCACGCGACATTTTGTGTTATCTTTTTTGTTTAAGGCTGACATAAAATTTATGATAAACGGACACATGCCACTTAGAATATTGTCTTTTAATTAACATTCCAAAGTTGGTCTAGTGTAATGATTAATAAATTAATTTCAGTCAGTGACCTGCAATTTTTTTTGCTAAAAATTAATATTGATGATGCTAGTATATTACAAGAAAAATGTATACACGTAAAAGTAGTCCTTCACCATATACTGTTGTGTACCAAATCTCATCTCAATATCTCGATCGGTTTTCGAGAAATGAAAACAGAAAATTTTAACCAACCTGTATCTCGAAAATTAGACATTTCTGGACCTATTTTGATATAAACTTTTTTTCTTATTTTTAAACATACAACCTGCCCCTGGATTTTCTTAACATCATTCTGTAACACCCTGTATATGTACACCGGTTCAAATTTTACATTTACTATTAAGAATAATTACTGTGACCCAGTAATCTTTTAGTACTGTATATGGATTTCTTGCAATTTACATAAAATCTTTTTCTTCTGAAACTGACCTAGTTATAAGTAAATAAAGTGACTACTGGAACCTATAATTTAGATATTTCGTAACCCTAGGAGTTGGAACCCTATTAAAATAATTTAGGGGAAAAAATTACTTCGTAATCGATAAAGCGTGTGTAGTGAAGTGTAAAGTAAACATAATGATCTGATGTATAAGTAGCGTTGAATAATTCTTACGAAATGTGAGCTTTCCAATTTCCGCAAGAAAACTCATAATTATCGAGAAGTCAGATCAGAAAAAATGTCAATTAATGTATTTTATATTAGTATGTAACCTTCGTTAAGTCTAGATGAAATATATTTTCTCTCTAGTTCTCGACACCGAGGTTGTCAGTTGGAAAGATACGGAATGGAAGTATAAAGATAAGTTAAGAAGTTTTTTTAAACAATTTATTGAAACAAGCCCCATATAAAATAATTTGATACCCCAGAAGACTTAATATGTGCATGCCTAACTATTATAAGTATATACAGGGTGTAAAGTATGCTACAATTAGGTGGTGATAGTACATAAAAAAATATTACTAAAATTGTAATAAACAGAACAACTTAAACCCACCATTTTGCAGTTACAGACCTTAAAAGGTTCAACTACAAAAATGTTACAGGCTATTGAATTTGAATTTTTTTTGGGTCTTGTATTGTTTATATTTAATGTTTTATGTAAAAATTTACAAAATGCTGTGGAAGAATGCTCGTCGCTAGGTAATAAATTTGACGTATTTAAAAAATCGGTCAATGTCAACATATGAGTTTGGCTAACCAATGAATTGGAATATAATACACCATAACTTGGTCACAGCAAAGACCTGACTTAAATCATATAGATATTTAATGGGCACACGTAAAATCTCTAGTTTATGTCACTCCTGTTGATATACAGGGTGATTTTAAATGCAGTAGCAATAATGAGACCACAGATTCCTTAGGTGAAAATAAATCAATTTAACCTAACATACCTATATCCCAAGTTGCTTAATAAAAAATATACAGGGTGTCAAAGTTAAAATTTTATTTTCGATATTTGTAGATAACTTCTTAAAAAATCCTATTATTTACTTAAAATTTGTAAACAAGAGGTTTTTGCGGGTGAGAAATTCAAATTTGTTTCTAATTTTGACGTCACTAGTTGGGGGCGCCATCTATGGCACATCATGTTTATTTTAAATTGCAGAACTATTTTGCTGCTTAGTGTATCCATTTGACTATTGAAACAATCGATTCTCCAGCCTGTTATATCTGAAAAGGTATACCTTGTTGAAGTCGTTAGGAGTAACAGTTTTCGAAATAATCCTATTTGAATTATTCAGTGCACCGATGAAAACTGTTATCGTTTCAGGTAAATTGACTTTTTTACTGAAAATATAGCTAATTGTTTTGTTGAAATTTTGCACGTCTTCATAATTTACCATTCTGGACAACTCTTCCAAGTAATATTTTGCTGTGACGTCAAAATTAGAAACAAATTTGAATTTCTCAAGTGCAAAAACCACTGGTTTACAAATTTTAAGTCAATATTTGGATTTTTTAAGAATTTATCTACAAATATCGAAAGTAAAATTTTAACTTTAACACCCTGTATCTTTTTTATTAAGCGACTTGGAATCGGTTTATTTTCACATGATTTTCACCTAAGGAATATGTGGTCTCATTTTTGCTACTTCTTTTAGAAATAGTCAAATCATTTCCCAAAGAGCCAGATTTAATTATTGCCGATCGACGTAGTTTTAGTGACAGATGTCAGACACTAAAGTGTCATATTTACTATTTAGGCATTAGATTTATTTTTACTGACGCTAACTTAAAAATTTAAATTTATTCTTTAACGAAAGTAATTTTATTTATTGTATACATTTATAGCGAAATTAAAACAGTGTAAAGTATATCTCTTGTCCAGTTTGTTTTAAAACATTTACTTCGTCAATGTAGGTTGAAGTGTTTTTACTAGTACATGGTTTATGAACTGTTGAATCCTCCCAAGTGGTTGAATTATTTAAAAAATCGTTTGCAGCACCTGCTGTACTTGCAGTAGGGTTTTTTTCTTGATAACTGATTTACGAGTTATGGACTTCTCAATGTAGCTTTTAGCTACCGTTGAAAATTTCCATCCACCATACATTTTTATTAGCTCCTGAACTTATTAATAGTGTAGCTGAAGTTCAGCAAAAACAATACCCGGTATATTCTTGAGCAACCTTTAGTTTGACAAATGCGACAGCTTGTTTTAGCATTTTCTCATATGTATGAATTCCTGTTAATTGGTTACCTATATGCTTTACCATTTGAATATTTAAGAAATATATATGTTACTATCTATTTATGTAGGTCTTGTGGTACTATATTTCTGATATATGTCTAAAAATTCGTCTACAATAAATGCACGCCCCAAATATGACAAAAACAATAGTCACCTAAAATAATAAGTATTTTTTGTTTATAAAAATATTTTGTACTATCAGAAGCCTCCATTAGAATATCTTTTATTTATTCATCTTCTAAAACGCGTAAATTTTCTGCGATATCGATATCCATCTGTTTGCCGTGTCAATATTGGTTTTAATTTTAGATACTTTCCAATGTTGATGTTATTGTAGACATTCAAAGAAACTCTGAGCATCGCATATTATATTGACCATAATGAATAAGATTTCATACTTTTGCTTAGTTCAGAAAAATATATCAATTACATCAAGTACATTCTCTGAAAAAAAACATGTTATTCTCAGCCTGATAATAATTAAAGTTTTTATATGCTTGCTGAAATATCTTCTTCCATTTTTCTGGTAATAACTTACACTATTTCCTTTGCTGATTCAATAATTTCTTGCGGAGTTAATCTGAATTCTTCCATCTCCGATAATAAATAGTTTATTTTTATGGATTTAAATATACTCACGTCTTACGTCACGGCTGACGTTACACATTTGTTTTTATTGTCAACGTAATTTTCGATATTTGGTGGCGTTAAAAACAATAATTTTTGCAATTTAGTGCAATATATAATGCAAACTTTTAGTGCAGTATATAGTTTTATTACTATCAATTGCAGTTTCTTAAATATTTTGATGAAAATATAATGAATTATTCATTTGTTCGTATGACGTAAGTCGTCTGAATTCTTGTCGCGAGTATATGAACAGTATGGGATTACTGTGTCCCTAAGGTAATTAATTAATAACGCTCGTCTCATAGCCACCTCAGACGACTTGATGAAATTATTATTATTCATGAAGAAAATATAAAATTTTAATAATATAAAATAAATAGCTGTATTTGCTATTAAGATAAAATTAAAATTGATCGGCAAAAAAATCAAGGATTTAACTTGACAGTAAAATAGATTAAATACCTTGGCTGCTTTAATAGCAATAGCCATACATAGTACTAGCCGCGGCATTCATTCTTGTACTTAACTGCCAAGTTAAACAAATAATGATTTTGGAAATTAATGTTATTCTTACAAACAAACTCCGCTCAAGTACTTGTACGCTAATGTACTTGTATGTATATAATACTGGAGCAGTGATCTCTCTTCGGTTTGTAAAGTTACTGCAAAATATAGTAGGTAAACATTTCACTTAAAAAACACAAGAGGCAAAAAATGTCTAAATTTAATAGCCTTTCTAAAATTATTTGCTGTACCTGTGTAAAAACATTTTCTATCAGAAAATAAGATACAGAATGATAGAAATAAAACACCCGCTCTCTCGATTGTGTGCATATCTACATTATATATTGGCTTTCTAAAGTTAACGTTCCTGAAAATTTTATTGTTTTTTTTTTACTTTTAAGGTCTTTAACTGCAAAACGGTGGTTTATTGGAGTTTTTAGCCATATTTTTTTATATAATATCACTACCTAAACTTTGTAACATAGGTACTTTGCGGACACCCTGTATAAAGATAAAATAATTATAAAGTAAAAATGTTCCGGCTGCCACACAAAAAATAAAACGGTTTTGGCATATTTGAATTTTGCTTCCTCAAATATTAGATACTACTCGTCTGCCTATACACTTGTCACTTCCTATCCTATATAAAGTATGTACAAAATAATAATTGTTGTGATGTAAAACATCTATAAAACGGTATCGATGTCATCCTGTTTACAATATTTATTTACAAACTTGGGATACCGTCAGAAATTTATTGATATCGCTTCTTCTCTTGCCAAATGCTTAAATTTACTTGTGGTTGCGTGGTGTGTACATACGCCTACTTTTCCACAAATAACAAAAATAACCACGGAGGTAGTTTATAAATCAAAACTAGTGAACCTGGATCTAAAGCGGTTAGAGTTACTGGTGGCGACTTAAGCGACAATGTTAAAAAATACATTCAATAGAAACTGGATTATTCCCTGTAAAGTTATGTTTCAACTAATCTAAGCAGCATTCAGTTTTTAAATATGCGTTAATATTTGTCACTAAAAGAAACGTAAGTTTAAAATAAAGCTACAGCTACAAAAAAAATTAAATATGATTTTGATTCATATCTAGAGATACACAAATATGCACAATTTAATCAAAATATGCACAAATATTGAAAATATGGAATACAAGAGATCTGATACATCAGTGGGTTGTTCAGTGTTTATAATCAATAAAACGTTTTCTGTATATTTGTATAAAATTGCACAAAAACAATACACATCCAATAGTGTCTTTTACAGAAAAATGGTTATTCAAAAATATTTTTTCTGTTCCACTGTAATAAACTACTTAATACTATACAGGGTGTCTGTGAAAGGTTGGGAAATCTCGGAGCTGGAGATACTGGTGACCAAAAAAAGTCGATTGAGCCAAATATGCCTTATCCGAATGTTGCTGGTTTCAAAAATACAGGGCGTTCAATGCTAGAATTTTATTTATATTTTATATTTCAATAACTTTGAAACCTGTCAGAGTATTAAAAAAAAATTGGCACAATTATGTTTTTTGTCACGGCAAATCAGAGTTTTCAACTAATTTTGACGTCACTAGTAGAGGGTGCCACTTATGGCACATCACATTTCTTTTAAATGGCAGAATTTGCAGCTTAGTGTATCCATCTGACTATAGAAACAATCGATTCTCCTACTTGTTCTATCTGAAAATGGTATACCTTTCTGAAGTCGTTAGGAGTAACAGTTTTCGAAATAATCCTATTTGAAATATTCAGTGCACCGATTGAAAACTGTTATCGTTTCAGGTAAAGTACCTTTTCTACTGAAAATACAGCAAAATGTTACTTGAAAAAGTTGTCCAGAACGGTAAATTATGGGGACGTGCAAAATTTCAAGAAGATCGGCGAGGTTTGATTTTGAAACCATTTTTCAACGTACAAAGATTTTATCTGTATATTGTTAAATATAAAACAAATGATAGCACAACGATTTCTGATATGTTTTTTGTTAGCCAAATAAATTAAGTTGGCAGGTTGCTGCCGGAGAAGTGAGTTTGGAGCAGGTTGCTGCTTGAGTTGGCAGATTGCTGCCGGAGAAGTGAGTTTGTAACAGGTCGCTGTTTGAGTCGGCTTATTGCTGCCGGAGAAATAAGTTTTGTGTAAGTTGACAGGTTGCGGCTCGAGTTGGCAGATTGCTGCCGGATAGAGAACTGTTGCATTATCAAGTAACTTCTTGAGTTGGTCGACAGATTGGTGCCAAATAAATGTTTGTTTTAGTGTTCTAATCTTATGTTCGTGTATGTTGCTTGCGGGTTCTGGCCAAGCACAAAAGTCTGCATACATGATCATACTGTTGCACTGGTGTTTTGTTATCAGAAAAAAAGCTTTCAGAATTCTTTAGTATCTTAACTAAAGTTAAAGTACAATCGATACTGTAGTAACTTTTAATTGCAGATCAAATAAATACTAACTTCGCGAGAGCGCGAAGAAATGCAGGATGATAATATCACCAGCCAGTTAAGTTATACAGGGTGTCCGGAAAAGACGTGTACAACGGAAGACCACAGACTCCTGGGTTCAAAATAAGACGATTTAGCCCAATTTACTTATTTCCAAAATTGCTTTGTTTCGCCGCTAGGGAGCGCTAAAGTTCGCGAGAAATTTTTGTTTATTTCGAATATCTCGAAAACGACTTGATCGATGTTAACCATTTTTGGGCTACGCAGTTATTAGTCTAACCGACACTTTTTGACATTATTTAAAATCTTTTGCAGTCATTAGAAATATAAGAAAAATCATGTATCATGCAAATATAAACACATATTTTTTTAATCCCCTGTATAATCATTTTCAGTTTTTTTCTATTAGTAGTTGACTTTATTTAGAAACTTTTTTTATACTTTCAGAATTTTGAATAGATGAGTAGTTTAGGCAGAAAAAATATTTTTCGTATGTCAACAATATCAGCATTCGTTCTGCAACAAATAACGAAAATTCCAAAACTCATTTATATTTTATTTAATAAATACGAGATGATAAGATTAATACAGCAAATAAAAAAAGTTATGATCTCTTTACAATAAATGCTCAGTGACCCGTTTTCTCGTACGCAATAAGTAATCCGTTTTACGGTTTTACGAAGTTGTAGTGCTCTCCATGATTACTGGATTACCTCGTAAAGGTTAACTGCGTCTTGGATGCGCCTAAAAAAATTATTATTAACTGCGTAGGCATATACTTTACAAAAAATAATCGCAAGGAGGTAAGTCTGGTGCTCGAAGTGGCCATTTTATAGGAGCATCGTTTTCTCTTCCAATCCGCCTGTTAGGATACAGATTATGTAAATACTGACTAACGGGTATTGCAAATTGGGGGGTGCACCATCGTGCATAAACCACATGTTACGACGAAGTAGTAACGGTAAATCGTCCAATAAATTAGGTAATACTTGCTGTAAAAAATTTAAATAGTTGACCCCATTTAATCGATGTGGAAACACAACCGGGCCAATAATAAAGTTGTCTATAATTCCACGTCCACTCTGAATTCATATTGAAAATGTCTTATTTCAGTACAGTGTGGTTTTCACCAGTATAAACGTGTTTGTTATGGTTATTAATAATTCCTGACCTAGCAAAATATGCTTCATCTGTAAATAAAATGTTTTTGCGGAAATTGATATCATGGGTTCTTTATTCTTGTATAAAATTACAAAATGCTAAACGTTTTTCAGGGTTCATGAACCGGTCATGAACCGATTGAATGTGGTACGGATGTAGTAACTGCTCCTTCAAAACATCATCAAATATGGTTTTTGGTATCCCTATTTCTTGTTCAATGCGTCTTGCACTAATTTTTGGGTTCTCTTCTATCTTATCTAGGATTTGTTCCTTCACCTTTATAGTTTTCGTGGTACGTTGACGCCCTTGAACCGTATTCATTTGGTGTAAAGAACCAAATTCGCGAAGTCGCCTTTCGATGTTGGCAAAAGTTTGATGATTTGACACTCGTCGATGAGGGAATCTGTCCATGTAGGCCCTACCACTTTTGCGGCCGTTATCTTGACAAACTCCATAAACCAAAACCATATCTACTTGTTCGGAATATGTATACGTATCCATGATGAAATATTGAAAAATGAGGAACATAAACAACCACAACAATAACAACAACAAATAAAGTAAGATCTAAAGTAACTAAGTAATTGAGCAAAAAGAATAAATCGAGAGACTAACTTCAGTAGCTGATTAGATTTGACATACAACTGATACTTAAAATATCAGAGCCTACTTCTGGTACTTCGTTATTTGTTGCAGAACGGATGCTGATATTGTTGACATACGAAAAATATTATTTCTGCCTAAACTACTCATCTGTTCAAAATTCTGAAAGTGTAAAAAAAGTTTCTAAATAAAGTCAACTACTAATAGAAAAAAACTGAGAGTTATTGTACAGGGGGTTAAAAAAATATGTGCTTATATTTGAATGATACATTATTTTTATTATATTTCTAATAACTGCAAAACAATATAAATAATGTCAAAAAGTGTCGGTTAGACTTATAAATGCGTAGCCCAAAAATGGTTAACATCGATCAAGTCGTTTTCGAGATATTCGGAATAAACAAAAATTTTTCGTGGGCTTTGGCGCTCCCTAGCGGCGAAACGAAGCAATTTTGGAAATAGGTAAATTGGGATAAATCGGTTTATTTTGAACCCAGGAGTCTGTGGTCTTCCGTTGTACACGTCTTTTCCGGACACCCTGTATGTTTAATTGCAATTTAAATAATAAATTGTATATTAAAGTACTTAATTACGGCCAGTCTGCAAATACTGCAATGATATTGTACGAAAGTTTGTAGGCAAACTCCTCCGTTTAGGGATCTTGGTTCACTTGGTTGTATTCCACTCCAAGATCCAGATGGCTGTGATCCCGCCGAGCGGACGAGAGCGCCGGACGCACTTAAAACTAGCCAGCCATGCGCTGCGCACACTTACATAACCCGCGCACCGCTGCACCGAGGCGGCCTTTAGAGGTTATTACCTCTTCGGCGACTCGCGCTGCTTGTCTCTTCGCTGTCTGCGGCCGGCGACGTGCCTGTCTACCGCTGCCGGCCGTTCGTTGTCTGCACGAACCGATGCTGCATCCTTTTATCCGTAAAAATGCAATTTTATTGCTTTTCCTGTTCCTGTTGCTGTTGCTTCTGCTTGGTCCGACCGATGGCATTTGCGGAATACAGGGTGTCCCAAAATTAGCCTGACGGCCTCGTTGGACAATTTCACGTCGCGTGCAATAATCACTTTTTCTACGAGTTGTATACACTATTTTTTCTACGTTCATGGAAAAACCAAAAAATGTTTTATTTAGATGACATAAGTCTAGGAAAATTTGACATCGATTTGAACGTTTATGTTTGTCATGATGACAAAACGCTGTATAGAATGACAGATGAATGCAATAAACATGCACTAGTGCAATAAAGAACCACTTTTTCCACTAAATATAGTTCAATAAAGTTATGTTTTTTGCATGAAAGTAGAAAAAAGTATTTCAATATGTTAAAACGCTTGAATAACACCTTTAATATGTTTTAAACAAGTCGATAGTATTTTCACAGAGCCTACTAGGGATATTTTTTTGCCTATTAATAGTTTCCATCTTAGACTTTTGTGATATGTCACAACATTTTTAAATTAAGATTACTTGAACACAGAGCAATGTATCGTATTCAAATAGGAGTACCTTTTTCATGTAAAATAGACCAAAATTTTTAATTTTTTGATCTGACGACGAAAATTTGGAGACACAAGAAAGTTAGAGCAATATTTACCCACTGACCCCTCAGTTTGGCACGTCAATGACCAGTTATGAGAAATTATTTTTAGAACATCAGATTCGCAATCTAATTGTGATTCTCAATTTCATATTTGATTACTTTACCTTGATCCCTTTTGGATATATTTGGGAAAAATCAAATTTTGAGGTCCCCTTTAAGAGGCCATCGAAAACCCAATCGTTTCCTAGATACAGCGTGTTCAGGTTTCACCATATTTTTTTCGTAACTATAAAAATCGTTTTGATATTACTAGGTATATTACTAGAGTATGCAGGGTATCCCTTATAGGATGTTATAAACTTCAGGTGGTGATAGTAGGTAAATAAAGAATATGACTAAAAACTATTAAACACGTCGTTATGCAGTTATAGACCTTAAAAAATGTAACTATACAAGTAGTTTTTATGACGTAGCTCATTGTTGGAAAAAGAAATCATATTGAAATTTTCATGAACTAGTCAGCATTAAGAAGCTCATAAATAATATGGATGTGAATAAAATCGAGAAAGCAGCAGGGTGTTTTCTTATCACCCAGTAAGTACTCTATTTTCTGCTACAAGTAATTTTTCTACAGAGTTACAACAAATGTCACATTTAAAAAAAGCTGAAATGAATAAAAACTTTTTTTATTAACATTTTTACTGTTAAATAAAACTCTGCTTTTTAGAAGAATGATTTATTTATTATTATTTAGCGAGTAGTTGAGAAAGTTTTATAGTGCTTATAGTTCATTTTTCTTAATTGAAACCATATTTCTCAACATTGAGTAGTAACCCATAGTCTAGATGATTTTTAGTAGCAATGCTTTCCAAAAAATAAGCTAAAAGAATTTTCCCAGACACCTCCTTTACCTTGTTACCTTTGCATCAATCTTCAAACTTTTATTATTCCAACATATACCGCGCCTTAAATTTTTTTGGAACTAGACTCGATATCGCTCCGTTTGCCGCTGCTTCTATATCAAAAGGTAAGCTTCCATCAGAATCACTCATTTTGAAAAGCGCTTTTTCCCTATGGGTTTGCACAAGGTATAGGTACCTATACTTGTTTGACAAGGTTTTGATAGCAACCACGACATAATAAAACTTGACCCGTAAACTTAATAGTACGTACTTTTTTCTGTTCATAGAAAATACACCAACTTCGTCTCATGCCATTTAACATCCTTTGCCAAATATATTTTTTTATTTTTTCGTGTTATTAAATGATAATAGATAAAACTTTGTATATTTTGTTGTAAATTCATATTACTACACTCGACGTTTTATCAATTTTGACATCTCGTTTTGTTGCATTGTAAATAACTTTAGTTTTCTAGTAAATTTACAAAATGCAGTGGGAGCATGCTCACCGCTAGGTGTTAAATTTGACGGATTCAAGAAACAGGTATCTGTCACGGGACACTTCGCATTTTAGTATTCATGTCAGACAATATCCACACAAGCGTTTACCTTATCCATGGATTGGAAGAAGATATAATGCACCAATAGCCTAGCCACCGCAACCAATTGACTTGAATCCTGTCGATTTATATACAGGGTGTCTGTGAAAGGTTGGGAAATCTCGGAGATGGAGATACTGGTGACCAAAAAAAGTCGATTGAGCCAAATATGCCTTATCCGAATGTTGCTGGTTTCAAAAATACAGAGCGTTCAATGCTAGAATTTTATTTTGAAATATCTCAATAACTTGTTATTGAATGTTATCTCATACCTACCACCTGCAAATATTTAAAGGTTCCGAAGTAAAATCAATCTTTCAAAATACGTATTTATTTAAATTCAGCTATAGACGTAAACATTGTTATAACATAAACTTATATAATAGTTCTACATATAAGATTGTTCACTTTTGCTTATAAGTATGTGAAAATAATTGTTAAAATGTGGGGTAAAATAGCGAAATAATGTGTGGCATACAAATGTATTTTAAAAGTTATTATATTATTTGAGTAGAGTTTAAATAGTAAAAGCGGATAAACAAAACATCAGTAATTTTATTTTTGATTTTACTTTTGCTCTACATGTTTTATTTTTCGAGATGTCAGTCATTTTACGGCGAGAAATACGGCGACTTTAAGAGAAATAATATCTATTTGAGGCAGCGCTTACATTGGCGCATTCACCATTTTTTGGTAGAACTGCATTATCGTTAGCATGACTAAATTATTATATCAGTTCCCAAGATGTCCTATAATTATTCCCAAAGAAATGATTTACTTGCGTATATATCTACGAGCATGTTATAGTATTGTACTAAAATAAAATATAGAAAGTATCGTAAAACTATTTGTTATGCAAAATATACTCATCATGAAACATTCAGCTCTTAAAACATATTAATTATCATCTTCTCGTAAATACTTCTTCGGTTTTATTTATTTTTCGTCATTTCTAAAAATATGTACACTAAATCAAGAAAAAAGTTGTGTTTATTACACTGGCTTCTTTTAAATTTTTCCACGTCTGACACTTATGGCAGTTTGGTTTATTCCAAGATAGGATCAAATAAATTTTAATTAATTGCTACATAATAACTGTGCACAGGATTTTAAGAATTGATATGGTCAGATCGTTCCTTGCTTATTTATTTATTTATTTTTAATTAGGTGGTTTAAATGAGGAACGTTCTGCCACATTTTATCTTTGCAATACGAGGATAGAGATAATTAAGATATATTCGACAATAACACTAAAATAACTGTTGCAAAAGCAGCGGTTTTTTAAATTTCCGGAGTGTTTTGAATACTTATCAAATGGAGCAAGACTTTGGTAGATGCTTCACTTTTTTAACTATATTTAGCATTGTTTCTATTATCTACATTTTTAAAGAATTTTGACGTTCATATAAAGTTTTCAATATTTAAAGTCAGAAAGAATAAATTTTAAAACTTGTTTACACACCCTGTACAATTAGTACTCAATCCTTAAATTAACTAAAATTGAATACTGCCGGCTAAGTTAGGTTAGAGGTACATATATAACAAAACAAATGTTTTGTTGTAGGTACCTACATAAAATTATTTTATTAAAAACCAAAACATTTAATTTTAGGAAAAAATCCTGCATTATAAATAAGAGGAATTTTTTTTGATTGCGTACATCTCGATCCTTTTTTACATTTTCAGAAATTTCAAGAATATTTTCGTACATCATCAGACACTTGTAAATATACAGGGTTAACTATATACCCCTTATATACAGGGTGATTCAGTTATTAATTTTAACCACATATTTGGAAGGCCTAAGAAAGACACAAAATTTAAAAAATATATTTTTATTTCACCTTTTAAATTGAAGCAAATCAGCCCAACACCTCCGGTAATACGGCACTCCGTGATCACAACAATTTTCTAGTGATGACATCACAGAGTGTCGAGCGACGAAGCAACGTCACACCTGCGTTGCCACATCATGGCTAAATATTTGTGTTTTTTCATATATTATTATAATCCGCTAATACATATATGTATGACACCAATACAATTCAAGAAAAATAAAAGAGCATACTGCATTTTCTTATAACTAATTTTAACAATAGAATTAACTTAGCCATACAAAATGTTTTGATAAGTACAAGTTTTACACTACCCGAAGTCAACTCTAGATATTTACCTGTTTAAATTTGAATTCAAAAAGTTATAATCAAAGCGACACCGTATTTTATCCAATACCTACAAGGGTCAAAACACTAAATAAAGCCCGAATATAAAAAATGTATCATCAGATTATTCCTTGCAAACGTACAAGTTATTGCAATATGTAATTATAACACCCCCCAAAACAAAAACAATTAAGAAGTTATGCCAGAAGTTGGACATCAAATTCGTTTTAAAAGAGCGTTATTATTATGGCAATAGATAATACGTAGTCAAGCTTATTTATGATTTCCAATACTAGTGAAAATTTTTAAATTTGACAACGTTACACCTGGCAGCCGACGAGTTTCACAGCTATATGAATCGGTCAGTGACAGCCTGAAAAGGGATTTAAGTAATTATTTAAATTTTTGTTTAGCGTAAATATGCATTTAAAAAGTTTTTTAATCGCGTCATCATATTTTATACATTTTTCTGAATCACCCTGTATTCAAATTCTGACGATGTATGAAAATATTTTTTAAATTTCTAACATTATTTGTGAAGCCCCCAACAATATTTTCTTTTTCTGCATCTCTTTTTAAGAAAAATGTATTTTAATACAGTTTTTTTACTACAAAAATTTTAGATAATCTTCAGTAGGTATAAATACACATTGCTGTTTATATTAGGAATATCCTCATTGTTGTTTACCAAAAGAAATATTTGAAATCTTTAGTCTATTTATTGATATCGCGTAAATACTACATTAAAAACATGTATTTCAGTGTCGAGAAAAATCAGGAATGTTGTTATTTATAAATATAAACATTCTGATCAGGAATATTTAAATTGCAGAGAGGTGACATATTTATCTAGAACTAAATAAATTCATATTAGATATGCATCTGTTCAAATATTTCACATTCTACGAATCACAACCAATCCGAATTCAACAAACAGTACGATGACCATGGCCATGACCATGATTGAAATTTAAATAAATAAATCATGTGAGAAGGTTGCTAAAAGTTGAAGAGGACAGTACAGATACAGTAATAGATATACAGGCTATGACAAAGTACAAAAATTTTAACCACGTGCTCAGGGAAATTATTCCAGAATTTTTTCTGGACATTTTATAAATAGGGCAAAACTCTTTTCCTACGAAAAGTCTGCGCCTATAATAAGCATCGAGATGGCTTAGATCCATAAATAAAGCTTACATCTGTCAACAATGTTAACTACCACTCGGTAGTTTTTTGCAACGTTTTTAAATGCATAAACGACAAAAATTAACATTCTTATTACTAATAAGTAATACCCGATAGATAGGTACAGTTAATTCAGTTAGCTCCAGTATTTCCTCGTTTTTGATTATTTCGTTACAAACCGGCAAAACTACATTTTCACTCATTACAACCATTCACTACCGATAAGACACATTTCCCGTAGGTACAGATAGATAAAATGCCTAGGTATTTAGTATAAAAGAATCAAACCAAATGAATGTGATAATAGAAAACTTTTAATGCACCCGCGGCAGTCTTGTCCCATAACCTAGAAAAACAAACCGGCGAACTATATTGTGGGAAAATATCTGTACCCGACACATATTCCTTTATTTAATAACAACTATAAAACGTTTAAAATTAAAATAAGGCACTAAAAACTACACAAAACTACAACGTAAACACAAAAATTGAATTATGACGTGACAGCGACAGCGACCGTTGGTTGCTGGTTGCCTACTCTGATTCTCGTATTGGCGGCGTTAAGTAAGGATTTTATCTCGGATTTTATATAATATCTAAAAAACTTGTACCGACGAACTAAATTATGGTTTTTATTTAATTATATGTAAATGTGTAGCATAACATCTTTAATACTTGCACAAATAATATCAGAATAGAGAAGGCCGAATGTGGACTATAGTAGTGTGTAGCCTATATTGTGCGAATTTAGTTTTACTAAGCAAACTTGTGGAAAATACCTACTAACTGAGAAACAAGAATAAACTTTCATTTACTTGTACAAGCAGATTTAATGCTGGAAAAGCCTTCTTAGTTAAAACATGTGTATGTATATTTTCGTTTCTTATCTATCACACTATACAGGTTGTAGTAGATTCTGGAAGACTTATTTTTATATTAAGAAAACTAAGAAAATGTACAGGGTGAACACGCTAAAACTGCCTCAGTTAGTATTCATAATACGAGAGAAAGGTATAAAAATGAAAGTTGTAGGAACTTTTAAATATTTTAGTATCACAAGAAACAAAAGATGTAGGCTTAAGGCGCCGTTACCGTGTAGTAGCAGAGGATAGCCTACAAGACAGTAAGATTTTAAACCCTTGACAGTATTACTATCTAAGTAGTAATAGCTAAACTATATACGACTCAGAAAAAATACCTATAACTGTATATTACGTCATTTCGCTATCTTTAAATATGGCGATAATCAAAACAACGTGCAAATGGACATAGATAATAATTTACGTTTCTCTTTGACCGCAGTAAAATACACATAAAGGGTTTGTGTTCATTTTTCCCATTTTTGCTTTTAAATGTGAAAAATGTATTGTTGAAAGTTATGTATATATCCTATAAAAAGCGACACTCAATAAACATTTCAAGCATCATTACATTTTGGCAATATAAATACTAACACTACCTAAGTTCAACTTGCCCTGTATATATATTTTTGAAATTAGTGTATATGTTTTTAAGAATAGAAATGACTTTGTTTTATATAGCCATTATAATAACGTAAATACAAGACAAAAGAATAAGATGTATGAGGCTATTTCTAGATTAAAAATAACCGATAACACAACTAAATTTATAGAGCCTAAAATATTTAATATGTTACCGCAAAATGTAACTCAGAGTACTATGGAAGGGATGTTTAAAAATAGGTTAAATATGTAGCAACACAATCATATTAAATTAATACTAAATAGTAACGACAAATTTCTTTCAGTCAAAAAAAATTGTCTGTCATTCAAAAGAAACATGATGTGTCACAAGTTGCGCCCCCTACTAGTGACGTCACAATTAGAAATAAATTTGAATTTATCGCACCCAAAAATCCCCGATCTGCACAATGTATGCAAATATTTGGATAACAAATATCGAAAATAAAATTTTAACTTTGACACCCTGTATCTATTTAAGCATCATCTTTTGACTAAGATAAGTTTGGCAACATTGCATTAGTTTGTCGTCAGGGATCTCTTGCTCTATGTTGCATTTATTTAGAGACAGCCGGTATATTGAAATGAAGCAAACATGAAAAATTGTTAAAACATTATATCTGTGACTTGCTCGTGATCGAATTTCCGCTTATAAGTAAACCAAAAGCTAAACTATCGTCGAAATTATTTTTAAAGTTTTATCTGAAATTATTATCAAAATTCTAACGCGAAAGTCATTCATATATGATTATTAAATAGGTCTACAGTTAAAAGAAGTAATTCTGTCGAATTATTATTCGACATTATTATGAAGAAAAATGGTACAGCTTATTCAGGAAATGCGAAACCAGCCATAAGTATATTTTAACATTTTCTCTCTCAAAATCAGGAGGGGTTAGACAAACAATTTATTTAAGCTTTAATTTTTTTAACTTGCTTAAAATCTTATGCCACAACTAATATACACGAAAAAACTGTTTTGGTGCCTGTAAACAAATGTTCATGGAAATAAATCATTTGCTTGTATAGGGCCAAACAAATATTTATTTCCTGATACCAAATCATTCTTTAAAAAAAATACAGTTATTTTGTGTAAAGAAAGCATTTGTCTAAATTAAAAAAACATTATTTTCTTTTCATTAATACACTTCTGGTGATGATTTAATTACATTCTACAATAAAACAATATTTGTATATTTCAAAGAATTTTTTCGAATTAAACATGTCAACAACTGCGGGCTATTACTCCGACCAGCATTGAATTACAACTAAAAAATCTATATCAAATAGTCAACATATACCGGTTTCAGGCTTATTAGCTCTCATCAGTACGCCATAGGTGAGTGGTGAGTTAACTGACGACTAACCCTGGTTGTCCGTGTTTTTCAAACCTGACATACCTGTGCACAGGAAATATAGTACATTTAACGGGCACCTATTAACAATTATTTTTTGTTTATAGAAAACAGTTCGAATTTTTCCTTTGAAACAAATACAGTTTTCGACGATGCTACTATATTAAGAAATAGAGTTTTCTTAATTTACGGTTTTTCAAAAGATTATGTAATCTAATAAAACTATCTAGAAACTTTACAAAAAAAAAAAAAAACTACATAATATTTTTCTTTTCCACATACCTCAACTAAAAATATGCAATTTTGAGTTAAATAAATATATTATTTGATTCGAAGTGCATTTCAACCAAAAATCAATTATCATTATTTCAAAATGTTATTTTTATACAGGTGTGAACAAATTATTTATGAAAACGACATATTTATTTGAAAATCATTTGTTTAAAATTAAGTTTTCATAACATGTTCAAATGGAGTAAGTATTTGTTTCATTTAAATAAATACTCGTCAAAAAAATTAAATTTTCTTATCTAATAAATCAATTTATTTTTGACAAAAAAGTGAGCATTACACCAAAAAAGTTTCCCGAAAATAAATTATTGTTACGGAAGCTCACCTACCTTTTAGTTTGTTAATTATGTTCCTGTTTGCCTTAGAATTTATAATTTTTGTAATACCTTTATTTTGACGTTTTCCGGAATATTCCAGGCTATATTCTATTTGTTTCTCGACAAGTTCTCGAGATCGCAGAAACTTCGAGAACTTTAGAAATTTATATAAGCGGATCAATTCCGCCGCTGGAGTCAGTTTATATTGGGCAGCCAAACGCGAGTGACAAAATGTCAAAGTAAAGCGTTGACAGTTGTGAAATTGGTTTGAAGGATATTTCTTGTATTATCAAGAGTGACAATAAAGATTGTTTGTCTACGTGACGTGTTTCAACGATAACCTAATTTCGAGGTTACATTATGTTTAAATAAATTGAATTTTTTGCTGAAAAAAAATTATTTCAATTTTCAATCCTATTTTTTAAATATTTTCTTACTATTACTTAAGTATAAGTAACAGAAACTAAAAAAAAAATGTTGAGTATGCTTTACGTGACGCTAAATCCATTTATAATGACTTCGACAGTGTAGGTACATAAGAAAATTGTTAAAATCGGATTCTTAACGGTAAACATCGCAAGTAGTAGTATTTACAGCACTCTATAAATACGCGGAACACCGATGTTTTGCAAGAATCCTAACGTAAGAACTGTGGAGAGAATTTAAAGAATCATTATCCAATTATAATCCAATTATTCAAAAAGAAATCTTGAAAGAGTTGGAATACAATTACTGTTCTTGTGTAGCAAACGCAGAAATAGACGATAAGAAAGTGGTTTGCTCGATAAAAATTAAGACATATCAAATTCCACAATATTTTCATCGAGAAAGTCGGCGTTAACTGGACTTAATTGAATATTCGCATTTGGCAGCGTTTCAGTGCAGTTACCCCACAACTCGTTAATACTTTATCACGGTAATAAATATCTTATGTTGTGAGTACTCTTCAACAAGTGTTTTAAATTTTAATGTAAGTTCAGCATATCCCTCAAATAGTTGGAACCACTTCATTCATTGAAACCGTTTATACTATTAGAATAACATCTTAACAAAAATTGTCAATATGTTCAGAAATTTCTACTGGGTGAGGAGAAACTTTTATAATCGTTTTTTTAATTTTCAAACATTATTGCTACCTATATACATAAGAGGGCCACTCCTATGTATCTCGCTTAATATGCGAGACACGTAAAAAATATTTAAATATTTTTTGTTTCAATTTTGGAGGCCTTTATGCTGGTAAAAACAAATTTGAGATCCATGGCCAACTTTATGAGTAATACCAAAAAACCTCTTAAGTACCCAAACTTTAAGGCTGTCTAACTTTTTTATTTTAAAAGATAGAGAAAACTTATTGGCAATAAATTTTGATTGCAAAATTGATACCTTCCACCTGATTAAAAAAGCTTTCTGAAATATTGTATGTGGTTCGCTGCGCCCTCTAGGCGAACAAAAAAAAATTCTATCGAAGCAGGCTATGGCCACAAAATATTGACTGTTTTTTCGTATTTAATGCAATATACTACATGTCGCCTCTATAGTGGTTTTTAGGCTTTCACGGCCGTGCTGTAAATTGATACATGGTGATTTTCCGGGTTGTTATGCCGTGACCTCGGTAACTGGTAGCTGCCAGAAACAGAGTTAAAATGCACATCCCTAGCATTAGCTGGGATACTTTTACCTGCCCTGGTTGTTCTCGGGCTAGGCTCTGTGGGGACAGACCCGGGCATTTTAACTCTGTTTCTGGCAGCTACCAGTTACCGAGGTCACGGCATAACAACCCGGAAAATCACCATGTATCAATGTCGCCTCTATCTTTTGTATTTATTACAGTTTTTTCAATTTGAGTATAAAATATGTACCTAAATATTTTCATGTTGCTCAAGATAACGTAGAAACTGTTTTAAAGACGCCAACTGCAAAAAATTAATAAACAGAATGTACTTTTTTATGCAAAATGCAGATTTTCTTATATTATTATTTTAGCGTAAGTACATTGTCTATGTTAGAATAATTTGAAAGACCCAATTGCTTATAATGTGAAAACCAATAAAATAATAATAATATTATAAGAAAATCTTTATTTTGCATAAAAAAGTACATTCTGTTTATTATTTTTTTTGCAGTTGACAGGACAGGTTCTACATTTTCTTGAGCAACACAAAAATATTTAGGTACATTTTTTTAACTAAAATTTTTTACATCGATAAAAATTGGTTTCATATAAATTTGCATTGTCTACTATATTATGTATATATCTGCGCTAATATTTAGTAATGAGAGAAGGCACTACTTTTTCTTCTGAAAATGAGGGAGGAAAGTTTATACTTTCCATATTGATAGTAGAAAAAGCAATATTCCTACAATCAATATTGTTAGTACCTAACAATAAATATATACAAAATAAATCGAAACTAGCTTGTTCTAAAAGATATGTATAGAGAGAATTAGTATATCATTTAACTCATTTAAAAGTGAACTAAACTGTTGAAATAATAATATGTCTTTATTTACCAATTTACATAATATTATACAAAGAAATATTAATAGCATAGAAAATAGTACAGAAATAGTATAATAATGTTTGTTGTATCTCATGTAATGTAATTTTATTGATAACATTGGTACTTATTTAATATTTGCTACTAAAAAGAAGGAAATAAACACCACTTTCATATATTTATTCTTTATTTTAAAAAATATTTACCATATATTTGTGACTGTCTGATTGGAAACATTGAAAAATCTGCCACAATATTGCGGTTTATCTACATAGAAACAGTTTTATTTTACAAAATCGCATCAACAGCTTTGTCTTCACAGGCCATCAAAACTTTATTAACACTAAAATGCATCAGCGCTATTTTTACAAATGATTAATCGTGTTTCAATTACGGTGTATTTAAAAATAATAAAAAATGCACCAAGTCTGCATAACCAGACGATACCAACGGGGGAATAACATTCTACAATGACTTCCAGTGAAGCCTTCTGCACAAGCAGCTGGTCAAACTTAAGGTACAGGGTGGGTTATATAAAAAATGTTCACTTGTCGAAGATCAATAAATGCAATAGTGGCGTATATTTGAATATACGTTTAGTTCAATTTGATATTTGTTCCAAAATTGTTGTATTTCCCACAAAAACAGCAGCGAATGGAGTCGCTAAAGGCAATCAAAAACGATGCAGATATATTGAAACGTGTTATACCAGATGTGTAACGTGTCATAACACTTTATTTCATTCTTATTATCTAATTTAATGCAAATTTTTTGATTTTTTTTTTAGTAAATAGATAATCGCAACACATGTTACCTTTGTGACAGGTGACAACATACTTAACATGGCTAACGGATATAGCTAATAATGTATAGATACTTTTCAGACATGTTTACCAACACAACAACGAAAATATCGAATATATTACAAAATTCAGGATACTTTTTTATCGCACCTCGTATACTATATCAGTCTAGTTTATTTTCAACCACATAGAAAAAATATTGTTCGATTTACAAGGATGTTGTTTACCACATTGTGTTGAAATTATTTGTAAAAACTTTTCAAAATATTTTAGAATAAATCTGACCTTGAACACATGCACCGTAGGAGATATTTGCTACATCTATGGATTTTATGCCGTTATTATTTTAATATTAGTCAGATTTAATACGTGGTATTCATGGTCATTACGTGCAAAACAAATTACAAGAATTTAAATTTTTAAAATAAAAAACTGCATTGCGTTAGTGTGTTGCTTTTGCAACTTTATTAATGTACTTAATCATTATAATAATTGTGTGTTGCACCCATCTTGCTTTGTCTTGTCCGTATGTTGGTCTCGCAAGGTAAGACGATACTTGGCATCACAAATTGCAAGACAAGATAAAATTAAAAAGAAAATCTTGAGAGAAGACAAGAAATATTGAAGAAATGTAAGAAGAGATAATATTTAAGTGGACATTTATAGCTCGAAAAATAATTATTGCATTTCTATTGCAGTAAACATGTCTGTAAAGTATCTATATATGGGTAGCCATATCGATTGTTTATTCTGTTATCACCTGTCACAAAGGTTACATGTGTTTTGGTAGGATCAGCGATTATTTATTTAAAGAAAATTAACTAGAGAATGGTATAAAGTGTAACAATGTTTCAGAAATGTTAAATATTAGTATTGGTGAACCTGCATTTCTAAAAAGACCGTGGAAACATTGAAAATGACGAGCGCTCTAGATGCCTTAGCACATGAGCAACTGATGACAATGTAAAGATAGTGAAAGAAATGATTTTGACCGATTATCGAATCGCAATCAGAGAAGTTTCTATTGATGTTGGTATATCAATTGGCTCATGCCATGTATTTTTTGTTTTAACAATTATTTTGGCGTACTTGTAAACAAAAGTAAACATATGCTGTGTATGGAAAGTTTTCTGTACCTAAAAATTTGTTGGCTACACCGCTTTCTCTCGTTATATATCCGCATGAGATAACATTCCTGTTATTTGCTAAGCTCTATATTATTCAGTTCTTAAATGCCTAAAATTATATGAAAAAACTATCATAAAGGTACATTTTATTTTATTTTAGTAGGTCGTTATTGTACTTGACAGTTAATCAGTTTGACGCTGTCGACATTATTTAATTTCATTTTGACATTTAATTTCAAATAATTTTAATTTATTGGTATAATAATTTTTATAGTTAGATATTTGACTCAAGTTAAAGGAGGCCACCTGATGAAGCAATCCAAAAAATGCAGAAATAGATGAGATATGATCTATTTCTGCATTTTTTTGGATTGCTTCATCAGGTGGCCTCCTTTAACTTGAGTCAAATATCTAACTATAAAAATTATTATACCATATAGAGTATATCAAGTTAGTAAATAGAATACATTTTTTAGATAATTATTGAATAGAGTTTTGTCTGTGGATGTTCATTAGCATACCTAGATGTTTGGTGTCAGAGAGCATGCATATGACTTCATTGATAGGAATTGTAGGAGATTTGATACATATTAGCTTAAAATGCCTTTCTTAAACAGTAAAAAAATGTTACAAAAGCTAATAATAAGGAATATATGGGTAGATATTGTGGGTGTAATTCAACGCAGGTTGGGGCTTTTGTCCACTGAGTAGTTAGTTTCACACAATATTGTTAATACCTGAAAATATATGAAAAAGGTAAGGTATTGTTTTCAAGTTAATATCAGACTTCTAGAAGCTTACTTAGGTACTCATGCAAAACAGACAGACATATTCATAAGCATCTTAATTGAAAGTAGAATTTTTTTATATTCATAATAATACCAGTTTGGTATTAAAAAATTGTATTAAGTTGGTTAAAATTGTAATTTTAATATAGCTATTGCATAACTGTCCTGTTTATTAGAACGATTAGACTAATTTAGATTTATCAAAGAATACTTACTGTTCATATATTTTGGGATCAAAGACTCATTGGCTTCGTTTATCGAATTCCACGTTGGCAAATTATTTGTATTCACTTCTGTGAACGCATATGTTGACGATAAACTTGTTTCGCACGCAGCCGCCATTTTAGTAAACATAAAATTTCATATTTGCGATGATAAACATTTTTGAAGGTGGAACATAATTTAAATTAAATTTTAAAGAAAATCTACATAGAAATTCATAGAGATGCGCCACGTGTACAATATTTTAGAAGATAAATTCTGCTTTCGTTCTAATTTCCAGTAAATGTTTTATTTTATCTTGTCTAGATAGTTATACAGGGTAAGTTTTAAATGAACTGAACTTACAGTGTCTTATGTACAGTATATTGTGGTTTTGTAAGAGATATACCTATTTCTATAGTACCATGGAGTGGGAATATTTAAGTCATATTTGGTAAACAGTATAACTAATTAATGTGTTTAAATATATTAATATTAAGTAGACACTTTCAACAACCCGTGGCGGAGGTGTGTGCATTAAGTACCCCATGTATAATATTAGAATCGATAATATTTTTAAATGTAAAACTTTTCAACAAAAATTGTATTTTGTTATAGTTACATGACAAATTTGACGGTTTTGCGGACGATTTTACTGTTCTTGCAGAAAACAGATTTTATTAAATATTATAATGATGCCTGCTGGATTGTACATTATAGTGGAGAAATACATAAGGAGTAGCACAAATGGTACCAATCAATCTACGCTTAAAAGAACACGTTTGCATAAAACTGACTTTGGTAAAATGTTCTCTCCTTAGGAGATACAGCCTGTCAAAGTTTCCAAAAAAATGTGGAATAGCGGTTGTAATTTACTCTTATTTTTTTGTTAATACACAGTTTTAAAGCAAAAACCTAAGATAGATAAATGTTTTAAATAAACCAGGCGATCTGATACGATTTTTGAATACTCAATTTTTGTCAAACAAATAAGTTGTAGCAAAAAATAATTTGGTGAATGTTCATTTCAATCCCCCCAAATTTTCGAAAGATTTATTGAGAAGTTGCACATAGATTAGTTGAAAATGTATGTACTTATTATCTCTTTTTTGGTTTTTAAATTACAGCCGGTATTCTATATTAAAAAAAGAGCTGTATCTCCTAAGGGGTGAACATTTTACTAAGGTAATTTTTATGCAAACGTATTCTTCTTAGCAGTAGATTCTCCGGTACCATGGACCTTATCCGGGCATTAAATATACTGATATACTTATATTGCGTCTGAAGGTCGATTCTTATTTAAGGGTTTTCACCCCGGGTTTTTATAAAAATGCCGCAGCTGTTTGCAACAGCTTTTCCAAGATCGAGGGCAAAACGTACACATGCACATTTGTGAGTTTTCCAAGGATTTTGTGAATGGGTCAAAGCCGAAGTTAAATCTAATTATTTTTGTTCATGTAATAATTTAAAAAGTTTTAATATTTATATATTTATGAACACAGAATATGATTCTGAAATATTGTCTGAAGCTATTTGTTTGTGGCATAATTTAAGTTTTTCTTTAGTTTTATTGGGTCTTTGCCACACTTCTGAAAAAAATAAAGATTAATTAAATAAGCCCTTGCGCCAAACGGATCAGTCAAGGGTTATTTTTGAAACTAAGTTTGCCTAACCAAAAAATCTCACACTGAAAAAAGCAGATAAGTAAAAAATAACAAAAATCACATCACTATCGCGCACTTTCGTATGTTTGACGTTTCGAAAATCTCTCTGTTTTTGTTTTCAAAATAGTAATAAAAATATTAAACGTATGTCAAGTTTGACAGTTTAAAATTTGTTTATCTGCTTCCATAGAGATGTTTTTTTATTTTATTGTTACTTATTTTTTCTTGATATAACTGTAGCCAACAAAGATCGATGTTTACCGAACAGTTTGATACACACTTATCTCCGTTCAACAAAATTCTCTTTTAATTTTTTTTATTGCTGTTTCTGTTTCTGAAAAACAGAATCACAAAAAATTATCGTAACGTCAATAAAACACCAATGAAACAAAAGAAAATCACAAGTATATTTTAAAGGCAAATATTACCAATCCACAAATCTAGTGACTTTTCAAGAAAAACCCTTCACCCACAGCAACAAAAAAAAGTAGAACATGCTCTAATTTCAATGATGAACACCCAGAATATTTCACGACTCAAAACGTGCAAGTGTTTATTGAAAAGTCTTGGGTGGAAACCCGGAGTCAAAACGCACACATGAGACTGCTCTCAGACAATAATCCTTGACCCTTTATTATCTAACCATAAAATTTATGAACCATATATTTTAGGTAGACCGATCTATTCCAAAATTAAAAGAATGGAAATGGCTGCCAAACATCTATTTAATTCTAAATTATTTCAATTCGATAGAAAAAATGCACAATATATTATTTTTTAAGAATTTATGCAAATATTTGAAAATTGCATAAAATATGCACAGTATACGATTTGCATAATTATTTGGGTTATCTTATACATAATTTCGGTGAAATTACAAGCAAATGATGCCATCTATCTTTTTTAATTACTTCTCCGCAACGCATAATAATTGTTATTGCAGTTTATTTACAACTTTTTGACGTCTTTCTTAGTAGCTTCTTAACCTGAGGTAATTTTACCATTTTCTCTCTTTGCTTTTCAGGCAATAATAATAAGTAATGAAGTTTCTTTTTGACAGGAACAATAAACTATACAAACGATGTCTGTTTTGTAACCACAATATATACGAAAATTGGTTAAATTACAATTTATGTTTGAAATTACCTTTCCGATTAGAAATGTCATCAAGTTTAATCACGATGCACTGTCATTAAGAATGGCATTAATATTTTATAAAAGCTCTATAACCAAATGACTTCGTTTAATCTTTGCCTGCCTCGTATCTCTCATCGCCTGATGCTGAACGTAAGCGGTTACTTAGCACTTTCTTAAATAAAAGTTTAAGTTATTATCAATTATTTTCAGCTAATAAAACAACTCGTCACTTCTTAGATGCTCATTTATTTTGTTCTCTTTACGTTTTAAAACCTAACTTATTCCTACAAAAAATATGATTTAAAGACCCTAGAAACTAGATTTTTTCAAGGAAAACTGGTTCAAACTTTATTGAAATCGGATCATTATTAAGGCTGTTATTTTGACATTAGTTTCAAGAAAAAGGCGCTACTTAACGTACTATAGGATCTCCAGAAATGTTAAGAGAAAGAGGTTCTATTCCCTAATTTGAATTATTTCTGGTGTTTTTAATAAGTAGACAAAGAAATAAATTATAATATTTCAAACAGCAAACAAAATTTTCAGAAAACTAAGAATAACAGGTCTGACACAGAGGTGTAGAAAATATCACACTTAATAATGTTTTGCATTTGAGTGTTGAAATTCTTAAGACATCCATATTAAAAATATTTTTAGAATCTTAATAGTTGTTTTTAATAGTCGGATATCAGTCACAAACAATGTAGCTCGACACCATAATTAACCGTTAAATATGAAAATAACAAAAAATAAGTATGCCTTATGTCAAAACATGTGATATATTACAAAAACCAAGAAAAACATATTTAGGTATCAATAAAGAAAGAGATACTATAAGTTTTATGCCTTCATTAACGATTTTTCTTGACCTTACTATGGTATTCGACACAGTTTCACATGAAAAGTTAATGCAATGCAATGTTAACTTATTTATTATGGTTTTCGGGGTAAAATATTAAATCTAATAGAAATCTATTTTAGTGCAACGTGTGAAGATAGGCTCATCGTTAAGCGATATTATGACAATTAAATGTGGAGTTCCGCAAGGAACTGTTTTAGGACCAATTTTTTTCATTCTATATTTAAACGACATTTTTTAAATAGATAAAACATGCGAGATTGTGTCCTACGCTGATGCCACGGCTGTATATATAGAAGGTAAAAATTGGTTGGAAGTTAAGGAAAGGTCTGTAGTCTGCCTACAGAAAATTAAAACATGGTTGAACAGCAACTCATTAAAACTAAATTGTGGAAAAACTAAGTTTTTAACTTTTTCTTCAAATTCTGCTGAACATCCTTTTTAAAAAAAATGTTAATGCATGACCCAAGCTGTCAAATGAGGGCTGACTGTCAATTTTCTGTTGAAATAGAAAATTCAATTTCGGTGAAAAATTTAGGCATAATTATTGATTGCAACTTAAGGTGGGAATAGCAAGTGATTGCTGTTTCTAATAGATTAAGAAATTTATTAATATATACATTTAATGTATTAAAACGTGTTTTACATTTCACATTGCTTCGGAGGGCATACTTTGCTCTAGTCCAATCGTTACTTACGTATGAATCTACAGCTTGGGGTGCTGCATATGATTCAATAATAATGCATATATCTGATTTGCATAATTTAATTATAAAAATAATTCAAAAATTCAAAATATTATCCAACTTATATATTTTTATTTATTTATTTATTTAACAAATACACTACCTACATCTATCAGCCGCTACTCCATGCCGGACTGAAAATGTGTCACAGACACGAAGCGTTCTACATGCCGTATTTGCAAATACACTACCCTACAGTACACCACCAATTACAGGGTAGGAAAAATACAATTTGCCAAAAACAGAAAACAGAACATATACAGTACTCAAAATACATACATTATCAGATACACTGAAAAAAGCAGTAAAAATTAAACTAACACTTGAATGTACCAACGTAAATATGTTACAGTAAATTAATAAAACTATCAAAATTTTGAGATTTTATTGAGGCCATAGTACAGTGGAAAATATCGAAGCCACCTTGCAATCTATTATAATTTTCACAAATCCGGTGAATAGCTGAATATTTAGTTGTATTAATTCTCGGCGTTGATGTATAAAACAACATATTAAGCCTAGAGCCATGTCTCGGTATCCTGAAGTTAATCAAGTTAAGTATATGAGTGCAGTCAACTAAGTTATGCAATAGTTTATACAAAAATATTTGCTGAGCCATTACACGGCGGGCAGCCAGACTACTGATACCAAATCTGTGCCGTAAACTCTCGTAAGGATATCCAACAACTGGATAAACCCCGTCCTCCTTGTAACATAAAAACTTCAGGAAGCGTCTTTGAATGCGTTCTATACGATCTATATGAATGTTATAATAAGGACACCAAACTAACGAACAACGAGTGTTGATCTGACAATAGACTGAAATACTAGTTTTTTAACATGAGTGGAAGAAAAATCATTCATATTACGAATTACAAAACCCAACTTTCTAAATCCATCTCAAGTAATATTTTGAATATGAGGTGTAAAGGATAATTTGCTATCAAATGTTACCCCAAGGTCACAAAATGTAAGTGATCTAGAAACAACAACATCATCCAATTTATAATGATATTCCATGGCGCTATTTTTAAGTGAGTAAAAGTGAGAACATTACATTTTTGTACATTCAGATCTAACTTGTTTGCGGAACACCACGCATTCAAACTATTAAGAGAACTCTGCAGATTAATACAATCATTAAAGCAGTCGATTCTGTTATATATGTTCATGTCATCTGCATACAGAAGACACTTAACATTTATATCCGTAACTGTATCATTTATAAAAATGTTAATAACGCAATGGCCCAAGGACCGAACCCTGTGGCACCCCAGATGGTGGAATGAACTGAAGCGACTGTTGACCAGAAAATTCAACATGTTGTTGACGACTTTCAAGGTAAGATTAAAAAAAGGTAAGAGAGAGTTATGAGAAAAACCAATATTATTCAATTTGGATAATAACACTGTATGATTCAACCTGTCAAATGCTTTGCTGAAATCGGTATATATAACGTCTACCTGGGATTTCTGGTCAAATGCATTAGCAATAAACTCCGTTAAGCAGAATAAATTGGTCGATGTTGACCTGGCTTTAAAAAAGCCATGCTGAAATTCAGTTAATCTATTCTTGACATAGGCAAACGTGGGTTCATATAATACCATCTCAAATACTTTTGAAAAATTGTTTATTATGGTAATGGGTCTGTAATTTTCGATAACACTATTAGAACCCTTTTTATGGATTGGAATAACTTTCGACACTTTTAGATCGTTAGGAAATGTATTCGACGCAATCGACAAATTATATAAATAAAATAACGGGGGAGCAAAAACACTAGCACAATCACGTAACAAAAAAACAGGAATTTTATCAGATCCTGCGGTAAATTTTGGTTTAAGCTTGCGTAAGCAATGTAAGACTTCGTTTTCAGTGAAGGAATTAAACTGAAATTATTCATTAGTGTTATTCATTGGGTAAAATATGTCATCAGCCTCAGGTGTCACGAATCTCTAAAATACTCAACAAATGCAGTTACTATGGGCTGATTTCCTTCACAAATACAATCCTTGTACGTCATTGAAATAGGTGAAATGGTACTATTCCTTTTAAATTTCACAAATTGCCAAAATTTGTTGGTATCAGTGTTTACGACATTTTCAGTATGGATGCAAGAATTTTTATAAGCAATGTCAATATTAAGTTTTAAGGCTGATCTTAACAGTTTAAATTCGGCCAACGCTAGGGGATCATTTAAATTCTTATAATAGCGCCATTTGTGCTTCAATTTAATAGTTCTAATTATATTAGTATCAAACCAAGGCGGGTAACGTTTACCCTTGACCGTAACTTTAGGAACAATTCGATCAACTACAGAATACAATAGCGATAAAAATAATCAAAAGCAATATTTATGTCAGAAATTGCAGTAACAGCTGACCAATCAACTAACGCCAAATTTTGATAAAGGTCCAATAAATTAGCCTTACAAAAGTTGTAAAAGCTAAAATTAACAAAATCTTTACTAGTTACCAACTTATAGACTTTACAAAGAAAGTCAAATAAATACGTTATGTTATTCAATTATTAAAATATTTATTTAAAACAAGACCCAGTCCTGTAATATATTATAATCATTGTACTAGATATATGGATAACCTAAATCAGCAACTTCCGTTTATGAAAAAAAGATTAGGGCAAATAAATTTCTTATATATGTCAGGAAAGATGTTTAATAATTGGCCATTGCAGTTGAAAACGTTTAGTTATACAGGGTGTTAAAGAAAGAGTGTAAAATATTTCAGAAGGTAATAGTATGAACCAAAATAAGCAGAAAAGTCTTAATAAACATGGGTCCGCAAGAATACAAATTAATTGTATTAGACTCAATTTTGGACTGATACGCTTTTCCCATGTAACACCAGAATTAAAAGAAATTAAATGGTTAAATATGAAACAACGCAGATATTTTCACCGAGCTTGTTTGTACTATAAGATCATTAAACAAAACACCCACTTATTTGTATGACAAAATTATTCATTTATATGACGTTCACACTCACAACACTAGAGACAGATTCAAGTTACAAGTAAAGCACAAGCACTCATTTTTTAAAAAAGTCTTTTCTTAGCAAGCAAGCAAGTTTAATAAATTCGTTGAATATGGATATCAATTATACCTATGTCATTAACAAAGTTTAAAAGTGAATTATTCATAATGCTGCTGGGAGACGAAATTGTTGTCTGGCATTCTTACTACATAATAAAATCTATTTAGTTTTATGTAAACTTTACTATATATTTTTTTTTGTAGTGATTTATGAATATACTGTATATATTTTATAATTTAGTTACTATATTTCTCTTTTATTATTGTTAAGTTACTAACTTGCTGTCATGCACCCATCTTTTGATAATTCCTAGTTTAACTAGGAATTGTTATGTGGTTAAGTGGAAGAGCAGGACCTTGTGCCCAGATTTGGGTTGCAAATTACTAAGCTTCGTCTCTGAGATAATTCTAATGTGTTGTGAATATTATATGATGTATTTCTTCATTTCAATAAATATATTATATTATTATTCAGTAGTCAGCCATTTATAGTAACCTAATAGTGTGTTCTTTGTGTTTAAAATATTTGGGCACACTGTGTAATTGTTAATGTTTGCTGAAAAAGATTCCTCCGAAGATTTACATTTATATCTATAAAGATAACCTTTAATTTCGAACACCTTAATGTAATACCAGCACTCATAAAAACCAAATGATAATAATAAACATTGTCCACCGTGCTTGAATTCCGCCCAGTTCACTTGATTTCTTTACTTTCATTTGCAATTAAATAGCTCGGCACCTATAATTACATTTAATGAACCCGAACACTTCTATAAATTTCAGGTCTTTACTGCGAACTGGTGTAATGTAATAAATACCTTTCTTATTGTAGAATGCCTTGCGTAATGTATAATTTGACGGTAGAATAGAGCTGCTTTGAGAATTTACTCCATATTTCCTTTTATGTGGTGCTAATTAAATGTTGCACCAATTGCAAGGGGTAATTACTGCTGAAATATTTGCTTAGACCGGGTACAAGTGAGCTTGGTAAATTTTACCGGAATAAGAAGGTGTTTGCTAGTACTTTTGGAGTTAGGTGTGCGATGCACGTGTTATTGTCTCTCGCGTTTATTTCTGAGCAAGAGAATTACTGTAATCAAATGTTTTTCGATTTAATAAAATACATTCATTGAAAGAAAAACATTCGAACGAGAAGAGTTTGGCAAGTGGTTAAAAGTTTATCTTTAAGACGAATATTCCTAATTTCAGACAACTGAGTGTGATGTACCTCTAGCAATTATTCTTCCACTATTGTTTTAAATTTTTAAATTCTCAGGTCTCTTAGTTTGAAAGTAGGGACAACGAAAATACTACACATTTTTATGATTGGTGTAATTACAATGGTTTTACTAGTGAATCCAAATACAAGTCACTATGTGTATTGATAGTAAACGTCAGAAGGATCAAATATGTGCTGACGATAATATTTAAGTAAATGGAGTAATTGTCTTATTGGGTGAAATCGGAGAAAAGTCTTACATTATAATCGAGTAAAAAGGTTTTTACAAATTAAAATCAATGTATCACCTGAAAAACATACTTAAACAAACAGTTTAAGTTGTAGGGTTTTTGTAAATGAATTTTTAATGAACAAGCTCCACACACTATTCACGAATTCCTTACAAACTACGCCTCGCGCATTACGAATGGCGAATACACGGATAGTCTGTAGCAAGCCTAAAATTTCTATAAAAATTGAATATATTTATGTAAGGTTTCTATATCGATTCGACTAAAGTATGTATTTAGTTTAGTTTCCAAAAATCCATGGTGGTACGTTATTTTTCAACATTTTGTTTTCTTATTTGGTACCAACATTTTTAGATACAGTATTAAATTTTTTTGACTTGAGAACTTTTTATAAATGAAATAAACTGCTATTACGTAATCAACTAAACTGAATTTTATGTGAGAAGTTTTTGTATTCCAGCAGTTTTTAACTCTTTAAATTTTATTGAATTATTTCAAATTTGTAGTGATTGTAAGTGAGTATATTAATTATTTTGTTATTACATACGCTGTTCATCTTGTTCCATAAGCAGAGTAGAAGAATGACTTTTACTTTTTGTGTCCTTTTTTTATCTTACTTAATAAATCGATATTATTATACTTATCCTTCAAAACATATATACTTGCGACAAGAATTCAGACGACTTACGTCATACGAACAAATGAATATTCATTATATTTTCATCAAAATATTTAACAAACTGCAACTTATAGTAATAAAACCTATATACTGCACTAAAAGTTTGAATTATATATTGCACTAAATTGCAAAAAATGATTGTTTTTAACGCGACCCAATATCGAAAATTACGTTGTCAATAAAAACAAATATGTAACGTCAGTCGTGACGTAAGACGTCTGAATTCTTGACGCGAGTATACCTACATTCACATAGTTTCGGTGATATAAAGAAAATTAATATTTTTTAGTACTGGCGTAAATTTTCAGAACAATAATGATAATTATAAGGTCCAATAATTGTCATTATTGTTTTGAAAATGTACACAATTTATTTTTTATAATTTTGACGTTAATGCGTAACATAAATCATTATTTCGACAATTTATTTATTTATTTTATCTGCACTGTTTAAAGATTGTCACCCAACTGCAGAACGGAATGGTACAGAATGTCAAAATAACATTATTTTTGTAAAAAAATACAATAATAAAAGAAAGAAAAATCGTTTGGCAGAAACTATTTAAAATATGATTTTAGACCGTTAATGCTGCATCTAAAAATGTATGTGTTACTGTACTAGTTCATGTTATAGATCATATGAAATGTACAGGGTGATTCAGAACTTATCTAAAAGAATTTGGGAATAGAATTGTCATGAAAAATGTCAATATCGTAAAAAAAAAAACTTGTAAAATCCTTATAGTTTCCAAGTAAGACATTATTGAAGTTGTAGTATTTTCAACCTTTACATCGCTGAGCTACTGTAATCTTTAGACAGGCGATTCTGAATATAGAAATCCAGTTACTTTTTGTAGGTACTGAAGTTTTTGTGGTGCCAGTCTTTACATTAGTTTTTTTGGTGTCAAAAATGGCTTACGTAATAGCAACACACGGAGTTGATGATAACGTTTTAATTTATGACACTGTAAACATGCTTTAACAGAACGATTTCCTGGTAAACTTGTGTCAAATGCAGCTACTTTTACAGCCGTGTGCAGTGAGTGTACTTTAAATCATTTTGTAGCAAGTTTGTTTGTGGTACTTCTAAGTAGAGCGTTCTTGTTTGCCATGAATTATCTCGTAGAACTGTTAGGTTCAGTTTGGACAATATAAATGGACAATATTCTGCATAATTCTATAAAGAAAAATCTGTAAAAAATATTCGCGTCCATCAATTTTAAATAAAATCTTATCAAGCAGTGTAGGCATAAATATAGGCCAGAACCATAAATAAGATCGTTTTGTCATATTATTTATCTAAAATTTTTCAAAATGTCAGATATGTAAGGAGGGAAAATTGTATCCTAAGATACACCACATATATTAATATTAGGAGCTGATATTATTATAAACCATAGGAGTTCGCTCCTATCAGTAAGGTGAGATAACAGTAAAATTAACGCAAAACCAGTAATTTATAGTTGACAGTGACAAATACTTCAGAAATACCACGTTACACCAAAACATCATCACTCACATTAGTCAAAGCAGTAAATAACCTACATCCTCTTCTAAAACCACATTGACTGCGGTATAAACAAATTATTATGGTTCACCACAGAATCGAATTCTTTTAGGATTATAGCAGAAGTAAGAAAATGTACCAATTTGATAAAAATTAGATGTTTCGGTACCTACCAACTTGTGTGTTTCAATGAACAAGAGAATAAAAAGATGATTAGCAGTCTTGTTAGCATTTGATATGTTCAGTTTTGTTAATTTTAATCTAAACCTTTAGAATTCTATTCATCAATTGATTCTAATTATTATTTTTTACTTCTCCAGGAGATGAGGTTTCTTATGCAGCCATTTATTGCACTCGATATCTATTTAAACATAATGAGCAAAAATGAATGCATTGATTTTAAAATAAGCTAAGGATGGAACTTCCCGCTTATTACAGTTGTGTAAAAAACTGTTGAATTTGATGCAAATTACTTCCTTTCTTACGGGTTCTCATAGTCAAGTTCTTGTTATTACCGTCATTATTTATTTCCACTGACCACCTACAGATCCAGTGTCGACGTACGCCAAAGGCAATTTTAGTTTTAAGGCACGTATGCATCCAGGATGAAAGAAGGATCGCGAACAAGTTTGTTCCATTAATAAAGCCTATTGACAAGTCATTTAGAATAAGGGAAAAAACATATTTATTTACAACCATATACTTATGTAATGTTGATATTTCAAACTGGCAGTAAGTTTGAAAGAAACAAATTTCTGACTTTGACATATATCCAGATGGAAAGTGACTGCATTCATTAAATAACCAAAATGTTTGTTTCAATAAATATCTTATTGTACTTTAAAATATTCTCAACAAATTTTATTCGCATTAAGTATTACAAATTATTTTACTAAATTAAGGCTGGGATTTTGTATACATATTTTTACCGTCTAACAGGGCTTCAAGCGAGGACACAGAACTCCAAATAATTGGTTATTATTATATATCAACGTATTCACAAAGGTTCCCGCTAGTGCGTGAGATAATTTTCATTGCTCATAAAATCAACAAATGTTAAAATACCTCAATTTTAGCCACACAGTTACTACGACAATATGTCACAATTACGGCAAAATTATCACAGCCACAGCCACCAAATTACTTCACTCACTAGCCAGGACATATAGGACAACTTGTGTTTCACTTTCAGATTAATATTTATAGGTAATTTTACATTTTGTGTCCTCGAGTAAAATCATAACATATATCACGGCTTCCATTTTTATGTACGTCAAAATGCACGATAAACTTTAGGGAACCGTGTGGTTCGGGCCTATACGGTTTGTATACTATCTCATAGGTCTGATTGATTCGCCGTTTCGCTCGCTCAAGCTGTGCAATTCCTTTTCTACAAAATCCCCGCCTTAAGCTTACTGGTCATTTAAGGCTGTTTTTACAACCAAATAATTTCATAAGCGGCAGCCATTTTGACACAACGCCAAAGTAATTGTAGCGTACAACTATAAAAATGTCACGAATTTAGCCTGTTTCCTAATATTGAATAGTCAAAGCGAAGGCAGTTATGAAAAGTTATGATGATTTTAATGCTTTTGGCTCTAGTTTTAACGTCAAAACCCATAAAATTCCAAAAAACCTTTTATATTTATGATAATATTGTGAAGAATCACTTAATACGCAGTGCATGTAAAATTCACTAGATATGGGCCATACAAATCACAATAAAATTTTTTCCGCAATAAAAATTACTTTCACGAAGTACACTGAAACACGTAAAATAATATTGAGTAATACACCACAACATGCCAGTTGCAGACATGTGATTAAACACAGCTGATATGTTTACGATACAGTTATAAATAATTTAGTTTTACTGATGGATTTTATATTACAAAAATGTCGTATTATTGCTACTAAAATAGAGCCCTTATGAAATTGTTATTTAGTTGATTTGTTGCTATTATACAGTGTGGAAGAAAAGCATGGAATAAATTCATTATTTCTAAAACAACGAAGTTTCATGAAATTTTCTCGAACACGTTGTATTTGCTTAAAAAATACTCTTTTTTCTATTCCAACGCATTTCCGACGTTCATTTGTTTTCGCGTGATGACGTCATCGGATATTTTTTTTAATAGAACCCCTATATTTTTTCATCGGATTCTTGTAGAGCTTAACTTTCTGAATTCAAAAATGTATAATTTCAACAGTTTATTCCTTCAACTTTCTGAGAAAAAAAAAATAATCGATCGAATAAAATCGCTGCAGTTGACAGATGCCAATTCTGATTAGATTTTGACTTGATTTAATTTGTTGTTTTGCTATCAAAAATATTCTAACATGCAATCTAATTAAACAAAATAATAAATTAAGGGGTCAAATACGATTGAGGCAACCAGAATTTAATTATTAATTAATTAATTAGTTGCTTATTGTTAAATTGTTTTAAAAATAAAGAGTCCTTATTTTGTGATTCTGCCGATGAATTCACTATATCCATTTTACTCTCAACCAGCCCATCACGGACTCAAATAGTAATATTCATATTTTTTTATTATTTTTTTTTTTTTCGGAAAGTTGAAGGAATAAAGTGTTGAAATTATACATTTTTGAATTCAGCAAGTTAAGGTCTACAAGAATATGAAATGATGAAAAAATATAGGGGTTCTATTTAAAAAAATATCCGAAAAAAATATCACGCGAAAACAAATGAACGTCGGAAATGCGTTGGTATAAAAAGCAAAATCGACGTGTCCGAGGAAATTTCATGAAACTTCCTTGTTTTAGAAATAATGAATTTATTCCATACTTTTCTTCCACACTATAAGTATTTCTTAATTATTGGGAATAATTACAGACCTTACAAAATCTAAACGGTGACTAAAGTGCTTTGTAAGATGGTGCCAATTTTGGTTGTACAGCTGCTGTATAAACATTCTTACAATATTTTTGTGACTTATGCTGTTTTATAGTTTCGATTTGTAGCTGTTATAAAATGCCAAATTGCTAGTTGGGATTATTTTAGCTACGTCTCCAAAAAAGCAAGGGATTCATTAGGTGCAAATAAACATATAATTTCACTGCTAACACTTACATCAACTCCGGATATCGCCCCCTATTCCTTGATTCATCTCTCTATTTTTGTGTTGTTTTCTTCGGTCTCGCTTAAGCGTATCCGACTCCGCATTCTGAAAATTAAAACATCATTGGTTAATTTTAACTTTAATTTATTCAAGAATAAAGGTTCAGTGACAAATAAAATTTTATAAGTGCAGTTTAAAAATGTACAGAACTTTAGACCTTCAGTGTGATTTAAAATTATGGCAATAATTAACGTCGAACAATATCCAATTATGACTAATACATTCAAACAAAATTATTAACTTGTTTATCCCAACGTGTTGGCGGTTTCCTATTGTATGGGTTTTTTGTAATTACGTTTGGGGAAGATATAATTTAATACCAAGGTTTTCACAAGAAAAGATATAATTCAAGGTAACTAAAAATTTCGGATGTGATGAGATTGAATATACATTAACAATACCTTGTTAAAATATTTATATCTAGTGTTATAAATATCAATAAAAAAAATTGTTTCATCAAAAATATGTCTTGGACCAGCACGATTCCGAGGCTCCTAGAAGAAGAAGCTGGAAGTATTGAGTAATAACTAGTATTCTTTACTCAATACTAGAAAGTTATACCTACAAGACGCGCTAATAAACGTTTTGACACCTTACATAATTTACAGGATGTTCTGGAAAATGTGGGAAATATCTTGAGTGCAGATAGAATATGAAAAAATAAGACAAGTTCTTATAAAAAAAATTCCTACAGGCCCTTCCTACGGAGATATGTGTCCCTGAAGGACGCCGCTGGAAATATATATTTTTTTAATAACTTTTAAAATAGGTGAGATATAAGTGGTCTGCTTACTTCCTGCTCGGCCTAAGCGGCTCGACTTACAGGGAGCGACCTACATTGCAGCAGGTACTTAACGCAGACCTCTCGCCCTGGGCGACGAGCCATTAAATCTGTAAATGATACTGCAGGAAACAACTTGCAGGAAGGGTTCTTGGCTGTTCACACAGATACTGCAGGAGTAATTCAATGCCGGTCGGGGCATTAGTCCGCGGAGTAGTTGTTTCCTGCAGTATCATTTACAACTTTTAAAATACTTAATGTAATTTAATGAAAAATTAATGTCATGGATACTAGTAAGGACCTCTTATAATAGTATCCTTTAAACATATTTAGCTGTTTTAGTTTACCGGGGCGAGCTAAGCTTTACCTATGCTTAAATTTTTAACACACTGTATGATAAAGACTAAAATAATAAATCTGGATAGCTTCAGCCTTACATTAAAAAAAGGTACTCTTGTTTATTGTCGATAAAATGAACGTTTACGAGAAAAAGAATAATAAACGAATTCATGTTTTATTTTTAATAAAGAGGACCATGATTTCTATTTTTTTTTCTCGACAATAAAGTGCGTTATGAAAGGCATTCAAACAACACGACTTTTCAAGATTTAATAGAGCACTTACCACTTGAAACCCGCCGAAACATGTACTTCATGCACGATGGGGCACCACCTCATTTCAGCGTTGGTGTACGGGAGCACCTGAATAACGAAATCGTTGGATAGGTAGAGGACGTTTTTTTTAAATGTTATATTTTTTCGGATTAAACATGTTAAAATGAAAGTTGTGGCTCTTTGCCTACTTAATTCATTAACAATGAAAATAATTACGATTTTGCCAGCAACTTTTTTTATTATTTAGTTAATCTGGTATCGTACTAAGAAATAGTATGCTTTACTTTCGAAATACTAGAACGAATTAGCAATTTTCGTACTGATATGTACTCTTATGTTTGTCTTTCTTTTATACTTATAACTTTCAGTTTATGAGCGCAAAGATTTTAGGTGGCATTTTTTATTTTTAGGCTTTATTGTCCGACGAGCCGTTAATAAACCGCAGGAACTTTGATAGTAAACAAGAATATTTTTAATTTATTTTAGTAGTTATTCGAAGTAAGAAATTAATTATTAATCATATTTTTTTAAGTTTAATAAACCAATAGGTTGTATCTAAAAATCTGTGCATTTAAAAATTTCTCTTATTAACTCCCAATTGAAACCTGTGTTTCTCAAGTGATGTCTAATGTAATATAGAACCTTATATGCAGTTTTAAGGCAGCAAAATGAAGGAATGGGCAAATGTTTAGTTTTCACAGTGTTCAAATGTTCAATTTAACATATTATTCAGAAAAATTAGTTCTAATTAAAGATTTCAACTACTCTGTAACACCTAAAAATATACCTATACAACATATATAGAAGAAACTGCTCAAAAACTAGGTGTCATTAAGTGTAGCTAATGAATATATAATTAGATCAAAAATAGAAATTGAGAAAAAAATAGTTCATAAACAACAATCTCCCAACAGAAGAGAACATGTCAGTAATTTCATTAAAAAATTATAGTAACATTAAAACTTTACCGGCAGATAAAGGTAATGCAACAGTAATGTAATCAAATTATTAATGTATAATGAAAACAGTACCGGTTCCAAAACTATAGCACTTTTCAGGTGTTCCGTACTTTTTGTTTCATTTGCATTTAAACCTATATTTATTTAATTTTTGTGAGAATGCTTTAGCCATCTACAAACTACGCGTCATGATTGCCCCTTCATTTTTTAAATTCTTATATATTGAACATCTCATTCATGGCTCATTCAAGTTTTGCGCAGGAAATGCGTTCTACTCCAGTTTTTTCTCGTATAGACAGGATTATGTCTTAGCAACTTATTAAATGGGCATCATAACTCAATTATATTACCCGCACATGAATCATATCTTATTAGCATTGCCTCTAATTGGCTCACGCTGTAATTAGGTGAGGGTAGTACAAAAAGCGATAAGACAAGAATAAGTGTCGTGAGAGATTTATCTAGACCAACTAGACTGCGTTTACTACAAATAAAGACGTATGAGTGGCGGATATGAGTAAAGTTGTATTCTAATTAATGAATCCTGCCCGCCGGACGGTACAAGGTTAACGAGTCGAGCCTTCCATTCATTTCCTTTAACTACTTTGAATTGCATCCAGTCTTCATATAAAAATGATTATTTGCATAATGCTTCGTCACTATTTATGAATTGTGGTGAGGCACGGTCGCAGCAGCGGTACGCCCGCAAAAAATAAAGGTAGGTTATGCGCAAACGGTCACACACTGTGGGTTTCCATTAGTTTCCAGTCCAGTCCAGTCCAGTCTAGTAAGCCGACTGGGACATTTAATGTTTTAGATAAAGAGTGCACGTTCGACGGGTGCGCAACTGATTCGTAACTAGTAAAGCTTGAAAAAATCAGGGTTGTTATAAATCATGATTTTTATAAAAAAATTAAAATCACATTTTATTTATTATTTTACATAAACATCCTAATAATTAACATTAACAATGTACCTAGTACTTATATTAACAGAGATTTTGTTTAAACTTATAAATGTTATACCTAAATTGTGTGCCTTGTATCTTGTTTTCGAGATAAAAATTAATTTATTAATCATTACAATACAGAAATAATCCTCAGAAAATTAGGTACATGAAAAATAGTTGACGTCTGGAAATGGCTACTGTGTGCAGTAGCTCAGTAGCATACATGCTCCAAATCGCCTTTGCATCTGTCTTCTAACTCTTCAGCATATCCCAGATATTTGGCGTATTGTTACACAAGCATTGGTAATTCCACTAATGCAGCCTCATTCACTATGTGGGTGGAATACACCAGTTGCTTTAGATGCCCCAAAGGTAGAAATAGCACGGATTTACGTCGGGTGATTGGAGTGACCAATGCAATTTCCTTGAAACATAAGATTTAAATAGTCATTTACATTGCGACTAAAATGAGCAGGTGCCCCGTGGTGCATAAACCATAAACGACAGCGAACATTAAAGGGACCGCTTCTAGAAGAATAGGTAGATTTTCCTGTAAAAAAAAATCCAGGCAGGTTCGGTCTAATATTCTCGGCAAAGTAAAAGGTCCAACCAAACAATTGTGAATAATTCCTGCTCACACATTGACTGAAAAGTGCTGCCGGTATTGCGATTCATGAATAAGGTATGGATTTTCATGCGTCCAAATATCTTCGTTATGACAATTAAAAACCCCGTTTCGTGTAACTGGAGCTTCAGCCGTGAACAAATTGAAAGAAATAAATTGCCGATCTTCTGCATTTTTTGGCTTAGCCATTGACAATACTGCAGTCTGCCTGGAAAGTCAGCTTCAAAGAGGGCCTGAACTCTCTGCTGATGATAAAGATATAGATACTGCTATTGGAGGATTCGCCATATACGAAGATGGTTCAAATTCCGTAATTAATTTGCCAGACGCCTTGTACTTATTGCAGTATTTTGTTCAACCGCTTGTAAAATTTTCCTGATTTTCCACTGTTCGTGCAATTATTTACTCACAATCTACAAAATTTCTTGTTACTTTTTGCGTTTCCCTCAAAAGTCTATGAACATTCGAAAAAGAGAAGAGAATGCACCTTCATCGAGATGCCTTGCTTCATTCGAATTTCCATTTGCTTTTCCTTCAAGCATAACGTAGATATTAGCAAATATAGCGAATTGGTTGCTTTTTTGAAGAGACAGTCTGTTGGGTCTAGCCAAACAATTTTGAGAAGAACAGAAATTAATAAGTTTCTGCTTCAGTGCATCAGATCAACATTGCCGTAATTTTACCATAATTATTCAACAAATGTTGGGTTTCTTGAAAATGGTTTTACGTCACGCTAGGAACAACACATATAAAAAAGCTTACATCTAATCAACTTATGTTGCTCACAAGATATTCGTATATTCAATTTACGAGTACATATATTATAATCTGCAATGAACAAGAATAACCATTTCCCTTCCAATTTCTTAGGTTTATGCAATTAAACAGGTTACTAATATCATCATCAGTGTCATGATACACAACTTTCATTTACCATTATTTACGTCAACGTCGTCAATATAAGTTTCAGATTGCCTTATTATTATAATAATAAAAAAACTGTTACAAGTCCGATAATAGTTTTTGACTGAATAATTATTTGTGATACAAGTGACATTTTGTGGGAACAAACTTTTAACTCATACATCATACACTAAACTACTACTCTAAAAACACTATTATTTATTGCGCATCACTCTTAATGTCATGTAAAAAAAAACAGATATAGATAGGCTTCAAAAGTTGCAAAATAAGTGTACCTAAGAGAATTACACTAACTTGTAATCGATATACCTCTATTGATTTAATGTTAAAGATATTGCAGTGGATACTCATTTGGAAGCAGTTTGAAAGGTCTGATTTGTCTTGAAATGTCAAAAGTTTGATTTCAAGCAAAAAAGTGTCCACTTGATTTAAGGTGCATATCAATTATTGAAACTCGATTTAAGGTGTAGTAGCTAGTAGTGGAAAAAATACTATATAAACCACGGTAGAGAAGAGTGTCATATATAATGGCATACTTCTCTACCTTGCTGTATAATATACTATTTAGCCTTAAAATGACATGTTAAACACTGGCAGCATGCGTTAAAATTTATACTTTTAGTGACTGCAATTTTTAACACTCCCTTGTAGCATTAAAATTATTGCTTTAAGACACTAGTGCCTTAAAATAATCACTTTAAAGCACTAGTGCACAAATCCAAAGCTTTCAAATTTTTCGTAAATGATGAATACAACAATGGTTGCCACCATGGTTACTATATGTATTTCATTGGCAAGTGCCCACTTCGAAAATTTGATATAGTGTCTACGATGCTATTTAAAACTTAACTTATTTCTACCCGGGTTAATTCTTTTTAATGCTGTTTGTAGAAAAAAATATAATATTTGTGTTAAAAATGTTTTAAGGCACTAATGTAAATTGCAGAATTAACACTCAGATCAGAAATAACTATTACAGGGTTCCCTCTCACCTGGAAAACCTTGAAAACCTGGAAAAGTCAGGGAATTCGTTTTAAGTGCAAGAAAGTCAGGGAATTGTCAGGAAATTTAAAAATATGGCGTAAAAGTCAGGGAATTTTTAAATATATTTACAATAGTCAGGGAATTTTAAAATTAATTGAAATTGACAAATATTTTTTTTAATTTACTTCGACTTTATATCTGTTTTACATTATATTCAAAATCCAAATACTATGTATTCATGCCAAAGAATAGTTATTTTGTTACGAAATAAATATTTTAAAACTGTTTTTGCTAAGCTATTTACTTTCATCGACTTGGAATTTGATGAACTTTGGTCAGGGAAAACCTGGAAAAGGCAGGAAATTTAACATGAATTTAAAAGAGGGAACCCTGTATTATAACAATATATTCTAATTAAATGAAGAATATTGTCTGAAGCTATTTAGTTGTGGCATAGTTTTAGTTTTTCTTTGGTTTTATTGGGTTTTTGCCACACTTCTGAAAAAATAAAGATTAATTAAATAAGCCCTTGCGCCAAACGGGTCAGTCAAGGGTTATTTTTGAAACTAAGTTTGCGTAACCAAAAAATCTCACACTGAAAAAAGCAGATAAGTAAAAAATAACAAAAATCACATCACTATCGCGCACTTCCGTATTATTGACGTTTCAAAAAACTCTCTGTTTTCGTTCTCAAAGTAGTAGTAAAAATATTAAACGTATGTCAAGTTTGACAGATTAAAATGTAGAATGCTCAAAACTGTTTTGGTGTATAAATTTTAATGGAATTATCTTCGCTTGTATTCAGTTTTAACTGTGTTATCGCATAAGGCTATTTGAAATGATGAGAGATATATGCATCACTCTAACCCACGAATCCAACGTGTTTTTGTTTAAAAATAGATTTAACCAAATATTACCGGATACGTCGAACATATCAAAATAAGGAATGGCATGCAGACAAATTATTTGCACTTGTGAGTCACAAGATTCTAGATTGGCTACCGATGTTCAGACGATGATGTAATTCATATCATAATCAGATAGAATAAGTGTACAGCTATAATTTATTATTTGAATAAAACAAATAACATATTACATTCTGATGATTTATTATTACGTAAATGTTGTTTTGCAACATATTTTACAATAATTAGCTACTAATTGAGTATAAGAATCCGTTAGCGGTTTATGTGCCTTTATAAAGTTTTTATTCTCGTAATTAATATTTGATGAATGTCACGAAAAAAACATATCCTCTTCTATAAACAATTTCTCTAGATAATAACCGTGATAAATCATATAATAATGTCCAACTAAATGTTGAAGATGTTTCTTATGAAAAACTGTAGTGGTGGGTGGCATCATTATCTAAGAATTATTTCATAAACACCCCCCAAAGTGTAGTTCATCGGATACCTAATAGGGTAAACAAGTTTGAATAATCTGCGCAGAGAATATAGTATCTCTATATACAGGGTGATTAAAAAAATCGCTGACGGGGTTCTAGGGCAGAAAGTATATCAAAAGTTAAAGAAAAAACTCCTACTAAACATGGGGTTGCAAATGGCTCGAGATACATGGCATTAAAATTTCATTCAATTTTTACGTTATCTTCCATAATTCCAAAACGCCTTAACATTTCAATCTAAAATTTGCCACGTGCAGTTAGCACCTAAAGTACTACTCAATAGTTTACGAACAACAGTGGAGTAGAGCTGGGAGCAACGTAAACCTTTTTTCTAAGTATTTTTTACGCCACTATAAATTTGGTCAATGGATACAAATCGATGTCTTGGAACATTTTGATAAAATCAACAATTTTTAAATAAAACAAAACGAATCATTTTGTTGTTTCTGTTTTATTTATCCCCGCTTCTACGCCATTGTTGTTCGTAAGATATTGAGTAGTAATTAAGTACCTACCCTACTGAAGAAATTGTGCGCACTTTTTTCGGTCAAAGCCAAATTTAAACTACTGGTGGGCCCAAACAATTATTTAAAATTTTATGTGGGAATCAGCCAATGCATAATAATATATTTAATAAATATTTGCGAAACATTGATTTTGGTGGTCAATATGGTTATTCTAATTCAAATTTTCATCGAAATGTAAACCTAAGAATTTGATATATGTTCTGTTTTTTTGCAGAATACGATCTCTCAACATTATATTAATGTCACCAGTTTATTAGAAACACCATTAATAAAAAAGTGTTACTGTTAATATTACCTACTATTAGTTTTTATTTGAAGCTCGTTCAAAGAGTAAGTTGCAATACTAATGGCGGTGTCGCCCACGTACAATAATACGTATGTTGGGATTGGTAATTGTATTACAGTCAAGGTCATTGATGAAAAATATGAACAGTAAAGGAGATAAAATACTTCCCTGAGGAACGCTCAGATTTACAAAAAAAATGTTTCAGATTCGACACAAACGAGTGTATAAAATGAAAGGTTCCCTTACACCTAAAGATTAAAGCTTTTTACCTAGAAGCCTGTCAACCGTTATTTATGAACAATTGTTCGCAAGCAACCTTATGCCACCACGTTAGCCATGAAATTATCTTTATTTTAATATACCTATATTTCATTAAGCAAACGGACGGTACAAATTGCTAGTATTATCTCACTTCTTTATAATGGGCAACCCGGTAATAGTGACCGGTAAAAAGTAGGCAACCTAACTTTTGCACGTTTCTCATCCTTTGTACTTTCGATTGGTATTAAATTCGTTTGGTAAGCAAGTGAGCGCAATGTTAAAAAAAATGATTTATAGTATTTTTAATTAAGGGTAGCCATGAACATATTTCATTAGGCAACCCATTTGCTATATATTTGTTTACATTTTATCTTTGATAAAAAATACTTTTCATTTGGTAAGCAGATGGATGCAGGACGGCCTTAGTTGGGATCTTGTACTATAAGACCAAGGGTGAAGCAAATACTGATATACGTACTTGAGCAATTTTTATATTATTTACAACAATACAAAATTTACATCATACAAGTGCTTGCATCTGAGTTTAGTTAGAACTGGATCTGTAGTGTTTAGAGTGTATATAAGTAATTTGTACAAAATGGCACCGTCAAGGAGAAAACATGCTGCAGTAGCTTTATTATTATTATTATTGCCTTTAAAACTGAGAAAAAACTATTTATAACAAATTTAGTAGGAAAAGAAATAGCGAAGATTATTTATTTTTTTCTTCACTTGTTCTGCTGTAACATTCATTATAGCTGCTATTGCTTCGTGTGCACTGTTTCTTTTATCAATATCACGTCGTCTTTTTCTCTTAAATTACATAATGACAATCGAAAGAATGATAAAGATGTATAAATTGGTATAACTGATAATTTAGTTTAGGCCATTTCAACTTTATTTACGAAAAGCTGTAACTCGGATTGTTCTCTATTTTCGATACCAGCTCGTATACAAGTAGCGATTGTATTCAAGTAAACATTTATGCAGGGTTATTCAGAACTTATTTAAAAAAAATTGAGGACAGATGCGGCATGAAAAATTGGGTCAATGTTGTAAAAAAAATTTTGAAAAATCCTTATAGTTTCCGAGAAGAAAATTATTATAGTTCTAGTAGTTTCAACCTTTACATCTCCCAGTCTCTAGCCAGGCTCTTTCAAATATCCGATTACTTATCCTATTAACTTTTTTGTGATGCAAGTATTTCGCGGTTGATGGATATCATTAAGTATAGTGCAAACGCTGACGTGATATGGGAAATTTGCAACCGAATCGTTAAAGAGAAGGTGGTCCAGGGAGTCCACGGTGCATTGCAGTAGTGTGGAGTATCATATACGAAGCTCAATTATATCCGTACCATATACAGCGTGTCCAAGCATTAATTCCAAGAGATTGGACGAAGAGGATCGGTACCATGGCTGCCACGAACTTCTGACTTTAAATCATTTGGAAATATTTAAAAAATTAGGTATATTGCACCGTAATAGACACTATTGATGACTTATGGAAACGTATCATAGCTGCTGCCAATAACTTACAAGTTTAAAACTGACAAGAATCAGAAACATTTGTGTTAGTTTGTAGATTCTGGGTAAGTCGGGCCCAAAATTTTGTTGTAACATCAGGTATGTCAAACTATTTTACTAATTAAAACATCAAATTAATTATATTAATAATTATAACAATAAAGCAAAAGCAGTTGAATTCACTGCATAAAAATAGGAGTCGTAAAATGTAATTTATTTCTTTCCTTGGAAATTTATTTAAATTTTTTATTGTTTACAGTGCCGTATGGAAATGAATTTTATTAAGTATTTTTCAAATGCATATTTTGATTTTATTTTTACAAAATTGTATGTATTGTATGAGTCCTATGTACATTCAATTTTTTTTTAATAAGTTCTGAATCACCCTGTATTGATGAGTTTCGTCAAAGTACACAGCTGGGATCCGTGCACTTGTATAATGTAACCATTCAATACATTTTTATGCACCATTTTGTTGAATTTAAAGAGTGCCCTATTTGGTCAATCTTTGCGATCATACTAGGATTTAGATTGGGTCAATCATCAAACTTTGATATCAAAGTTAATCATGTAGAATACGGGATTTGGTTTTTAACTGGGTACAACTTTTCCTTGAAACTTGTATTCAATATATTGTTATAAAATGTAGCTATTACCACATGGTTCACTTTTAGGCCTAGTGCTCTTCTCGATTATATTTCACGGCGCTGATTCATAATTACTTCATGTACTAATGATCGGAATTGTGAAACTGCAAATTGTTATGAAATTACCAAACAAAATTTTATACCCGTATCAGTTATTTAAACTGTGGACAAATAAGGAAGACATTTATTTTTAAACTACGGTTTAAAATGTAAATATTCAGGCAAAGCACGCAAATAACATCATGCTGCTTGCATGAGCAAATACAGGAATATTTTTCTCTAAAGTTTTTTGTATATTAAAAGTTTTAGTAATACGAGAAGCAAATATAAGTAAGTACACAGAACTACGCAAATGTTCTATACATAGAGAAAATATTTTGTAAGATGCCTTCAGTGTCCTTGTATTTATTCCGATGTTTTTAGAAATGAGACGTACTAGATTTTTCACTTCAAAATATTGCGATTTAAGCTATCTTGCTTAAATAAAATGTTGATAGTTAAAAAGATACAGGGTGTCAAAATTGTAATTTAAAAAGTGATTTTTTTATAATTACACTGTCTTTGAATGAAAAAACAGATGTTTTTGGACCTGAGAAATCATAATCTGTTGTCTATTTCGACAAATTTTCTAGAGAGGGCCACATCCGCCATGCTTGTGACGTAAATGTAAGCGTAACTTTTTTGGCCCTAATATTATCACGTTTTTTATTAAAAAATCTTAAACCTACATTGTTTTTGATTAAAAAAAAATGCATACGCCATTAGTCCTGGTCAATTTCGAGAAAACAGCTTTTCAAATATCAGCTGCATAGTTCATTGTACAATATTTTACCGTAGTAGGCACCAATAGTAAGTTAAATTTTAACAATTATTAGACAAAATTTATGTTAAAGCACCTTATACGAGAAATTTTGCAGGCATTTTACAAGACGATGAAACAGTCCGTGGTAATGTGCAGTTTTTGTAAATGTCAAAAATCAAACAAGAAATCATAGTATACTAGCCATAAAATTTCACAAAACCCAGACTTTCTAAAATAAAAAACGTTATTTCGAAAAATTTCTAAGAATAAAAACGTTTTATAAAGTTCTTGTAATACTGGTAAAACTATTTAATTCGCAGACTGATAAAAAAATCTATATCTTTTTAAGGCCGCCCTACCCCTAGTCCGGCCCTTATTTGAGCTTCCAACAAATTCATATTTTTACCAATTAAATATAACAATAAATGCGAATCATATACCAAATTTGGTTGTTCAATGTTAAGGTATTGCTGAAATATTATCGTTTTTCAAAATTGAACACTCATCTTCAACGGTACATCCCAGAAAAAAAATGTTACATAACACAGCTGCATATTTTAAGATTTTCTACACGTGCCTGCTCCTTGTCGGTAGAGTGATGATACACCATGTATAAAAATGTATTCATTTTGTTAATACATTTTAAAGTTGTTTTCGTTATCAAGTTACTAAATATTACAATGAAATACCCCATTTCATAAAAACATATAAATTATCAATTTTTAAATCTAATTAAATCTATAAAAAAGCAGTTGCTGTCCGATACATAATTTTTAATATAAACATCGTATTCATGTGCTGCCACTGTCTTACCATTTTTTATTACTTTTTTATTAATTTTTCTACCAGTATAATATCTATTATTCATAATAATAGTTTGCGTTGTTATGTTTAATTATTGTAATAATTGTACTTGTTAGATATAAATAGTTTTAGTTCAAAATATTATTTTGGTTGAGTGGAAGAGCAGGTTTGACTTGAACTCTGCCATTTTGCAATTTGTTAACTATTATTTGTATTTGGCTATATTAACTATGTGATAAACTATTCTAACTGCAAATAAAATCATTTATTATTATTACTATTTATTTAAAAAATGTTACTTCTTCAGCATTATACAAAATGGACCAAGATACAACCTGGTCTGATACCTAACTGTACCTTGGTCCAGTAAAAAATAAATTAAATACATGACAACATAGAATATACAATTCCAAAAAACAAATCAAGGCAATGCAAGTAAACAAAAACACAATGCGGTTTTCGCGATTCCTAATGCGTGATGCGTGGTTTGTGAGGAATTCGTGAATAGTGTGTAGGATATTGTTCGCTAGAAATCCATTCATAAAAAACCTACACATTATGCACGAATTCTATATAAATCACGCATCGCACATCACGAATCCACGCATATTCTGTAGCAAGCATAATGTATTAAATATTGAAAAAAGTCCTATAGATTTAGATTCTCGGAGAAGTTTGATATAAAATAGTTTTCATCTACTTTTTCAATGAAACAAGTGACCAGGGAAATTTTTATATCCTGTTTATGTTTTATGAAATTAAGAAATACGTGGTACGAGATCTAAATCTCCGTGTTAATTTTTGTTTGTTTGTTCCGAAATAAAATCGAATGTCGCCTAATTTAAAACCATTCAGAATCGCTACATATATAAAACAAATTAATTTTGTTGTTTTTAGGTGAACCTCAGTTCTTGTTATCCCGTCGTAAAATGGCAATTATTTGCTAATTTAACTTGTTTGTGCCGCCAATATTTATTTTTATGGTTAGTGATTATAGACGAAAACAGTCTGTTAAATGGCGATTTTTTATGCAGGTTAACATCGGCAGTGCAATAATTTTTGGGAGTAATAACTTTTGGCATTCCAAAAAAATACATCGCTTATCAGGCTTAGCCCCCTTTCACAGTAACAGTCTTTTCGGCCGTTAATTGGGCCACATATTCATCAATGAAAAATTTAAAAAGTACAAAAACAAGCAGAGGTTCAAATATAGGTAATTATTTGGAAATGTGAGAACATGGAATGTACGAGGAGTGCTAAAGAATTTGGGAAACAATATAAAGAGGTATAATTTTGATATAGTTGAAGAAACAAAGCAGAAAGGAAAAGGCATTTTAGAGACGAGATTATATTTTTTTTAATAGTTGCGGTGAAAATAGATTGCTGGGACCCGGATTTGTTATTAATAAAAAGTTGAAGAACATTAGAGTTTAAAACCCCTACAGACAGATTGTGTTACTTAAGACTGAGAGGTAATTACCAAAAAATCACATTTATCAATATAGATGCACCTACGGAAGAAGCAAAATGGAAGACAAGAAAAATTTCTACGGTAAATTAGACAATATTTACGATGAACTACCAAAGTGTGATATGAAAATAGTACTAGGGGACCCAAACGCCAAAATTGGAAAAGGGGATGCATATAAACCTGTGTGAAAATTTTAGCAAACACATAGTAGCAAACGAAATTGGGAAACTATTAATTGATTTTGTTTAAGAAATAAATATGGTTATAAAACGTACCTTCTTTCAAAGAAACAAGGTACATGGGGGTCTCCAGATGCGAGGACAATTAATCAGTTTGACCATGTGTTAATTGAAAGTGATGATACAATAATTATCGCAAATATAAGAACTTATAGAGGACCATTTTATGATAGGAATAAAAATGAAGCAGTTAATACCAAGTGTAAAGAACCAAAAACAAAAACATATATAGGAGGAAAGTTTGCAAATTATATAGAAAACAATAGAAACGGAAATATGCAGAACATCTAAATGAATATCTAAAGAATATAAGAGTCCCGGAAGATATAGGGGTTATGCGGATAATGGTAAAAGAGGGGATAGAAGAAGCAGTAGAAACATGTATTAAAACTGATAGCAGATACAGTAAGAAATGGTTTGACAAAAAATGTAAAGAAGAATTGGAAATAAGGCAAAAATTAAGATTAAAAATGCTGCAAAGAGAAACAAATGAATCGAAAGAGGCAAAGACGGGTAACTAAAAGTAAAGAAGAAAATAAAGTATAATGAAAGATTAATTAACACAGAAGAAAATTAATAAAAATAAGAAAATAAACAATCTGTATAAAGAAGTAAAAATATAAAGGAAAGCGTATCAAGCAAGAGCATTATTTTATAAAAATGAGAAGAGGGAACTCTTAGTAGAGGACGAGGAAATCCTAAATCGGTGGAAAGATTATTTTGACAAATTGCTCAACAAACCCCAGGAGGAAAGAGATGAAACTTATGATATAAGAGAGGTGAGCCAAAGCCCAAAAGACAAGGGACCATCTAGCTTTGAAATAAGGGCAATAACAAAAAACCTTGAGAAATGAAGG